>JADRCH010000067.1:6201335-6271271 GCA_019843965.1 Rhynchomys soricoides
CATGCTGAGTGTCCCTCTCTTGTAAGATGAATTTCTAGGTTTCTTGCCATGGCTCCTCATGACTAACAAGCTTTCTTTGACTTACGAATACTGTACATACCCCAACACTGAAAACCTATGAACCTAAAAATCTTGTAAATGGAACTTTTGTAGTGTGGTCCCATTAAGGATCTTGATATGGGAAAGTAATCATGGGTAATTCAAGTGAACTTAATGTAATCAAAGGAGTTTCTATAAAAGGGAGGCAGCAGGAAAGAGTGAGCGAGATTTAAGGATGAAAGCAGAGGGCAGAGAGATAACTGCACTGAAGATGGAGGAAGGCCTATAAGCCCAAGTAATAGAAACAACCTACTCCTTATGGTCCAGGTAAGGATCTAGATTTCTGACTAGGATAGTGGTTCTCAGCTGCTGCATTGTAACCCCTCTGGAGGTCACATGTCAGAGATTTTGCATATCAGATCTTTACACTACAGTTCATATCAGTAGCAGTAGCAAATCTATATTTATGAAATAGCAAGAAAATAATCTTATAGTTGGGGTCACCACAACATGAGGGTCTGTATTAAAGGGTTTTAGCATTAGAAAGGTTGAGAACCACTGCACTAGGACCTCCTGGGAAAGCAGTTTGCAGTTCTGTCACCCAGAAGCACAAAAAGTCAAATATGCATTTTGTAGACCACAAGGTTTGTAATTTGTTACAGAAGTAGGTGGCTTAGGATTAGCATGGCAGCCTTTTGGGCTAGATCTACCAAATAATCAGAGTACAGATTGCTTTCCCCCCACTTCTCCAGTCTTCTTTCAACTGCTTCTGCAAATCATTCTTCTCAGAATTCAGGAGGTAGAGGCAGGAATCAATTTCCTGGAACCCATCCCAGGGACTTCTGTGGGTGGCTCTTGCCTTACTCAGACAAAAGGCAAACATGACTCCTCTACTCCTCTTTGGGTAATTATGAGTTGTTTCTGGAATATTATTCTCTCTTTTTTTGAAGGGGAACCATACCATCTTTTATACCACACAGGGATAGGAAAGGTCCCAGAGTGCTTAAGACCTCATGAGTCTAAGTCTCTGACTTTCTTACACTTTCTAATCTGCTTTTTACATAGTGGATTCTCGTATGTTTAGAGGTAAGAACTGATCCTTATAACTTTTACTAGTGTACCTAATGGCTTCTCCTTAGATGTAAGCCTATTTACTGCTTCTTTTAGGCAGTAATTCTGGTTAGGTTTAACTCTCAAATTTAAAGATAACGGGGAGGTTCAGCTGAACACCTTGGATGATGTACTCAAGAGTGATCTAAATGAATCCTCTCCCTGTTCCTTCCCTGCCCTTCTTCCTTCCTTTACCCTTTCCTCCCCTCCCCTCCCCTCCCCTCCCCTTCCCTCTCCTCTCCCCTCCCCTCCCCACACAATCCTCCTCTTCCTCCTCTCCATAACAATAGATTCAGTTTTCTTCCTTTGGAGATTCTTCCCTCCTACTAGTCCCTTACTCTATACCTTACATCTTTTGTTATATAAATTATAGGATACCTATCAAAGGCTTAAAAGCTGATATCCACATATAAGTGAGTACATATCATATTTGTCTTTTGGGGTCTGGGTTACCTCAGTCAAGATAATTTTTTTCTAGGTCCATACATTGACTTGTGAATTTCATTTTTTATCAGCTGAATAATATTCCATTACATAAATGTATCACATCTCATTATCCATTCATTCATGAATAGACATCTAGGATATTTCCAATTTCTGACTATTATGCATAGAGCATCAGTGAACATGAATGAGCAAGTATCTGTGTAGAAGGAAGAGTCTTTTGCGGGAAAATGCTCAAGAGTGGTATAGTGTGACCTTGAAGACTAATTCTCAGCTTCCTGAGGAACTACCACACTGATTTCCATGGTGGATTTACAAGTGTGCACGCCCACAAACAATGGATAAGTGTCCCTCTTTTCCCACTTCCTCACCAGCTTGTGTTATTTGTTTTATTGAACTTGCCTGTTCCAATGAAATATCAAAGTAGTTTTGATTTATAATTCGATGTTGGCTAAGGACATTGACCTTATTTTTAACTGTTTCTCAGATATTTGTGTTTCATCTTTGGAGACAGTTTGCAAGCATTTTAACTGAAAATTTTTGCATCTATGTTCATAAGAAAAATTGGTCTGTAATTTTATTTCTTTGTCCAGTCTTTGTGTGGTTTGGCTATCAGAGTAATTTTGGAGTAAAAAGAAACCAAACCAAACCAAAACAAAACAAAACAAACCTAGTCAATGTTCTTTTTGTTTCAGAGTGTTTTTCCTTTTTTTCTTTTTTCTTTTGTATTGATGTTAATTCTTCTTTGAAGGTCTTCTATTATTCAGTGATATATCCATCTGGCATTGAAACTTTTTAGTTTACAGACATTTAATAACTGCTATTACTTCACTAGGGGTTATGAGTGTGTTTAAGTTAATTATCTTATCTTGATTTTAGATTGTGTATATCAAAAAATTATATATTCCTTTTAGATTTTCCAGTTTGATAAAGTACTGATTTTTAAAATACTCTTTAAAGTATTTGTAATTTCCTCTCTGTCTGTTGCGATGTCTACTTTTCATTTCTAATTTTATTAATGTTGACATTCTCTTCATCTTTTGTTAATTTGATTAAAGTTTGAATACTGGCTGGTTTTGCATACCAATTTGACACAAGATACACTCACCAGAGAAGAAGGTGCTTCAGTCAAGGAAATGCCTTCATGAGATCTAGCTCTAAGGCATTTTCTCAATTAGTAATCTAGCTCAGCCCATGGTGGGTGGTGCCATACAGGGGATTGCAGTCTTGAGTTCTAAAAGAAAGCAGGCTGAGTAAGCCATGGGAAGCAATTCAGTAAGCAGCACCCCTCCATGCATCAGTCCTGCCTCTAGAATTCTGTCATATTTGAGGCCATGTCCTGACTTTCTTTAGTGATGAACAGCAATGTGGTGTTGTAAGCCAAATAAACCCTTTCCTCCCCAACTTGCTTTTTGATCATGATGTTTTGTTGTAACAATAGAAACTCTAACTAAGACAGGTTAATAAATCTTATTGATTTTCTCAACAAACCTACTCTTTGCTTCATTCATTCTTTGTGATTCTTTTTGTTTCTATTTTATTGATTTCAGACTCAGGTTTGATTATTTTTGCCATTTACTGCTTTCGGGTGTTATTTCTTCTTTTTAGTCCATAAATTTAATTTGTGCTATTAAATTACTAATATGAGATTTCTTCATTTTTTCATGTAATTATTTAGTGCTATGAGCTTGCTGGAGATAATACCTACATAATCTCATTGAACACAAAGAATCAAGTTTGTGCATAACTGGAGTCCTCAGCCCTACTGACTAGTGCTCATAATACTGGGAAGTACTTTACTTGCTACCAGATGAGAAAGGTAATCCCCAATCCAGCTACAATCTCTGCTATCTAGAACAGTGACCTCACTGCACAATATGCTGGTGCAATGCTGGCCCAAACATTGTGGAAGTAACCAAACACTCTCTAATTTTATTAACAGTCTGCTCCATGAGATGGAACCCATGCTTGTTACTGCTTGGGTGACCAAGAACCTGAGACTAGGTAGGCCATGAGCCAAGGGGAAAATCAAATGCTATTATTCTATTAAAGAAACATAGTTATAAAATTACTCTTAACACTATTTTGCCTTAATCAATAGGTCAGTATCTTTCTCAGCCACCATCAGAAAAGCTTTTTCTGTGAACAAGGACTTATTAAATGAGCACTATTACAAAGACCTACAACTAAACACTGTGCAGTTGGTGAAAGATTTGGAATGCTCCATCCTAAAGGTGATGTTGTCATCAAACTCCTTCCATCAGGACTCATAGAACTATGTGGAAGAGAATACCCAAAGATTGTAAAAGCCAGGGGATAGGTGACCTAAAGGAAACAGTCTCTTCTAGACATGACATACATATGAGCTTATAGAGACTGTGGCAGCATGCACAGGACCTGCACAGGTTCAAGTCAAACAGGGCTCCAATGCTGAAAGAAGGAATTGGTAATAAGTTCCTATCCCTAAGCAAGAATATCTTAAATTGACAATTATGTGCAAAAACACATTTTCACTGAGTATACAAACCACACATACAGACAGACCTAATGCCCAGCAGTAGATGGTAACATAAAGTGAACTTAATTGTGGCTTTGTTCATTATTTTGTCTCATATTACATTTCATTTGGGCATTTTTTTTGCCTTATTGATCTTTTGCTTGTATATTATGGTTTCCAACTTTATATTCTTATAAGTTTGGGTTTGTTTGCATGTGTGTGTGTGTGTGTGTGTGTGTGTGTGTGTTTTATGTGCTTTCTCCCTGTTATTATTATTGTTTTTAAATTCTAGCTGTTTGCTTTTTATATGCCTGGTTTTTTTTCCAAAAAGAGAGAGAAAGTGAGTTTGGGGTTGGATTGGTGGAAACATGGGAAGAATCTGGGAGGTGATGGGTGAGGGGAAGCAGTGATCAATATATGTTGTATGAATTTCCAATAAAAATGCTAAAATCAAGGATTGGTCAGTTCTCATGACACTCATCTAAAGCCACACCTCCTAATCCTTTCCCAAAAGTTCTACCAACTCAGAACCAATGGGTCTGTGAGGGCCAAAATTAAATGGACTCCAGGGATGCTTGTCCACTGTCCAGCCTAGTTCTTAGCATACATACATGCACACACACGCACACACGAATGTTTGCAGACTATATAATCCTGTACATTTTTCTAGTTAGAAAATGGACTGTCTGGACCACTTAATGTTTACACTTTATTTTATAATTCAGAACATAGGAATACAGCCAGAGTGCAGATGCCAGGAAAAGATATGTGACTATTTTGTCACAAATAATTGTTTATTTATTTTAGCGATGATTTGAAAATAGAAGTTCATGATGACTAACTCTAGAAGAAAAAATATTTTCCATGATTGTTTAATTGTACCATGGGTAAAGTGTTTCTATCTAATCAACAATTTAGCAATACAAAACAGAGTTAAAACTATGCTTGTAACAAACACAGTTTTCATTTAGTCTCCTAAAGTTACTTAATGGTATATGCAATATAGTTATATCTTTTGACTGATATAGACTTACCTTAGAGCATTTAAATATTAGTAATTAAAACTATTCAAATATAATATGATCGATATGGCCTTAGAGTAAAACTTATTCTGTCAAATGCTTTATTTGAAGATGAAAAAGGCCCTCAATCTTTCTTAAATAGCAGAGAGTCTTTTGTGATTGCAGTGCAGATCACAAATATATTTTCTAGAAGACACTTCTGTATGATAACTCTATGGAGAACGAACCACTGAACACATTGAAATATGTTCAGGAAATAATTTATTGTGTATATTGCAAGACTACTAGTTAAAGAACTTTTACCCTTGACAGTGATTTATAATCTTCAGGTAAGCAACTCTGTGCTAGTAAGTGTTTCAGCCACACAGCAAACAAAACAAAACAACAAAAGCTATTAAATTTATGAATCTTGGCTTCAAGAAATGGGCTGTACATTGTATATTTTTAGGCATGAAAAGGAAGAAGGAAAAGAGATTAAACTTAAAAAGTGTAGGAAGTGAGATGGCCACCAGTGTGGTGTCATGGAGCAAGCCTGAGTCAACCACCAGTCTAGCACTGTACAGGTCAGGGCTGGCAGACCGTGCCGAAGATGACTCCTGTCTGGTGCCACACTGCGTGAGCGGGATATAGTACTCCTGAGACCACACCTGTCCCCAGACACCCAGAGTACCACTTAGAGGAGTAAGTGATGGAGAAATGGAAGAGAAAGAAAAGAAGAGGGATGTGTGTACATGAAGAGAGCAGAAATGGAGATGAGGGTAGTAAGGACCAAACTGATGTGAGGAGTTGGTGATGCCACCTGGGACCATGGTGGGGTCCTGGCCTGTGCTACCACCAAGGATTATGTCTTGGTCTATGGTCCTGCAGCAGTAAGGGTCTGTTACCACCAAATGCCAGGCAGATGTTCCTGTTTTGGGTTGCTACCTGGGGCCATGGTGATGTCTGAGGGATCTGCAGAACTGGCCCCTTCCCTTGCTTGAGCATCATGGGAAAGATGGCCCTGAGGGCATGAGAGCTGGAGAATTGGCCCCACCAGCAGCTGTAGTACTTTGTCCAGGAAATACAGTAGAGCTGGCCATGGTTGCAGGTGTTTCATGTGAGCCAGACCCAAGGGTGTGAGCCTAAAGACACCTGGCCCTGCCATTCGTCCGACCGCCTTGCGTTGGCATGCATGCGGGAAAGGTAATTTGCCCCACTCACTCCTTGCCACTTACGACAGGTGGAAGAGCTGGCCCAGGGGTCATGAGAGGGGGAGAACTGGCTTTGTCTGTCACTGTGCTCAACACTTGGGAGAGCAGAGCCTACACTTCACTTGGGCAGCAAGGTAGAGCTGTCCCTTGTTGCAGGAGGGCATGAAATTGGGAGAGCTGCCTCTTACTTGCTGATGCATTGGATGAGCTAGCCTGGGCGAGTGATGGAGAGCTCACCTTGATGGTGTAGGTACAGGAGAGCTGGTGGTCTGACCAGCTGATACTAGCTAGACCTATATCTAGGGCTTTGAGTTGGCCATCCCAACTTCCACCCCATCTATGGAGTGAGGGAGCATGTAAGAGGCAGCCCTACAGATCCAAAACAGCAGGATTCCCATGACACAGGGCAACAACAAGGTATCTAAGAGGAGTCCCAGTGAGGATCCAGTGTACAGTAGCAGAAGTCAGAGGCTATGAACCAGACCAATGACTCATGGCAATGAATATTCAAAAACAAAGAAGTGTAAGGTACAAATGATGACACACTGCAGCTTCCACAACAATAGAGATTTTGGGGGGATTGGGGAAAGATGGCAAGAAGGGCAGAAGGTTGGTACAAAGAGGTAGAGAGACGAGTGGGATTGGGGTGCATAATGTAAAATTCACAAAGAACCAATAAAAAAAGTAAAACAAGAAAAAATAAACTAGAAAAACAAAAAAGGTGGAGCCGGGATTTGCTTCTTAAAGATAGCTTTTTCCTTTGGCTGGCCCTTATTAACGGTGTGTGGTATTAGTCATAACTTCTATTAACAGATAGCTTATTGCTGTCACATGTCTTAATTTCATAAATGTGAAAATAATTCTGCCTACCAGGGATTTTATGAAAACTAGATAAAATATGGATATAAGCTACCTATTTACTTAGTGCCTGGCATTGTATTTTTGGCACAATAAATTATAATTTCTCCCCCTTTAAAGACAGTGTTCAAATATGAGCCATCCAATAGAACAGTGGAAACAGCTTCATTGTTGTGTGGTTAAATAATAAATTCCCTAATACAACTTTTTTATTATTATTTGAGAGTACAGAAAAGGGACCTATTAAAACCCCATTTATTTATTTACCTATATGTACACACATACCATGGCGTACATATGGAGGTTATAGGGTAACTTGAAGGGATTGGCTTCTTCTTTCCACCATATGTGTCCTAAGGTCAAGTTCAGCCCAGGTTTGGCAGCATGTATCCTACCCACCGACGGAGCTATCTCTGCCATCCAACACATTATTTTCCCCTGAAAGAGAAAGTTACTCTTTATCTCACAACATTAAATATATATATTTTTAATCTTTATCACGCTTTACAAAATTACAGAAGAGAACAACTCTAAAAAAGTTGGTATCGTTTTCAGTAATCACAGAGTCCTCATGTCTAGAGAGAAAAGAGTCCTTGTGATCTCTGTATTGGTACTTTGAAAGTATGAACGTGTTGTTCCAGATCACATCAGGATTTATTTGGGAGATGGAGACCCTGGGCAGCAAAGGTCGAAGAAAGAAGTAACATAAAGAAAAATAAGAAATGATAGCTGCAGTCCTTCTAATGGTTGGCCCTGCACGGGAGGCCACCCAGCAGGCAATGTTTTGGTGTATAGAAATTTTTTCTGGAACAATTGCAAGAAAAAGCAGTGCCTCAGGCACTCCATGAAGAAAGAAAAATGACTAATCTGCCTTCCTGGTCTTATTCCAGTTCTTATTTCCCAGTGGGTGAGGTTTACAGTATAAGGAGCTTACATCCTCATTGCTAAGAGTTATCACCCAGTATCCCAGGGCTCATTCAGCAAGCTAGACACTATACATTAGAGCATGCCATTTCATCTAGTCACATGGGGCCCCAAGGGCTGCTGACCAAGAGGAATTTAAAAGGACTCACCAACAAAATCTGAAAGGAACAGAAGCATGTTCACATCATCTGTGAGCTGTCGTATTGAATCCCTTTAACTCTTATGAGATACTATTTCATGTTATATCAAGACCACTATACCAGTTGGATAATCAATGCACTCTTGTCTTCTGAATGAACTAGTGCTTGAATTGATGACTGGAACACTGTCTTCTATATCCAAGTCAAGATATGCCTCACTAGGTTTCAGTCCCTTAAGCCAAAGGAATTTTGCACTTACGTTTTGTCAAAGTCTTGGGAAGTAGGCAAAATCTTTTATCATATTTAGCTGCCTAATATATCTCTCTTAAGGAAATATTTTTCCTCTCAACCAGATCTCCACACAGAAGTGGGTATTAATATGATAATGTAAATAAATAAAACAAACATGAAGGGAATATGTTGTGAATACTTTATGGACAGCTGGATGTCATTCAAACTGAAAACATTGCCCTAATCAATTTGCATTATTTTTGATTAACTTAAATGTATATTCAAAATAGATATTTTTCTTTTTTCAAAAAAAATCAAGAATATCTTACAAAAAATCAAGGTCACATCTTACATAACACAGAATTTTCATGTTCAATAGCGAACATACTACAAAGCATTTTAGGAAAGATATATCTACTGGCATTCCTACCAAGATCTTGTTCTTATTTTCGCTGTGCTTTGTCATCAGACTTGGAGCTCAGGTCCCACCTATTACCACTAAGAGGCATTGGTATGCATATTAGAAATATGTAATGAATCTTAATAGCATTAATTTATTATCCTCCAATGCTCAGTCATACTAATATAGGCTTGCACCTGCATACCATGCTCATAATGAAGGAAGGGATATTCTTTGCTCTCCTATCTGAGCTTCTCTGATAAGTTGTTATGCAGCTGGCATTTGATGCAAATTGCAGTTTGCTGGCTTCTGATATGCCTGCTTGCACTAATCAGTGCATTACTTGTGTGGTGCTTGCCCACCTCTAACCCTATGCTGTCACATGTAGAATAAGTAATAGAGTTTTCTCTGGATGTATGAATTATAACAGGCCTCTAGTGGAGACTCATGGAGGGTGACAAGTGTTGTTTTCCTATAAAACAGACACTGGCCAGGCACTGTAGAGCCCGAAACCTGAATACCCCCAGATTATTGTAATAGCAATGACTCAGAATAAAACTTGGCAGAAGGAGTTTATAGCAACTGTAACATAGAATAGCTATTAATATAATGTGTCCTTGTGGCCTAGACTAATAAAACCCTTTGTAAAAGTATCACATTGACAACTAGAGGAGAATTAAGTTGAAGACATCTTTTCTTAGGTCCACTGTAAGCTACTGCCAAGAATTCCTTAGAAGATGTTCTTAAGTTATACTGGTGACTTTAGTAGCATTAACTCTTTAATGCTGAGGAAAGAATTGTTGGTAAAAAAAGTAACAATACTCAGAATAATTTATGAATTGATGCCATAATTTCAGTAAGTATATTAAAAGTTTTAGAGAAGTGTGTTCTAATACAAGGCAGCCCAAAGTAGAGATTGGTTTACACATATGTTGGCAGATGTTGATTTTATAATAATGAGACACCTGTGGAAAATGTTTGCGTGCTATAGGATGTCCCACAAAACCAGAGTTTTAATCTCTCAGGAAAGAAACTCACAGCTAACTGTGGATAAACTTTTAATAACTCATCATGCAGCAATAAATGTCTTCTCTTTGCAGCTTCAGCTAATAAAAGGTGATACTTACTGCTTGGGTTGAATACCCTTTAAACAATCAAGGCCTTTCTAGTTTATTGATATGTTTTTGTTTGATTGTAACTTGAAATGTACACAACAGAACTAAGGAAAGCAGAAAAGATTCATGACAGTACATAATTTTCACACTTTTGGGTTACCCTATCTGGTAACTCTTCAATAATAAAAGAGAGCAATTAGTGTTTTTCTTTAATGTGAAGTCTTTATTGCCATGTGTTTTCTGGTTTCCTTTCTATTGTGGTGATAAAACACTGTGGCCAAAATCAAGTAAGGGAGAAAAGAGTTTAGTTAGCTTCTACCTCCAGGTTGCAGTCCATCACTGAGGTAAGTCTAGGCAGACTCAAGAACTTGAAGCAGAAATGATGGAGGAAAGGCGCTTGCTGACTTGCTTCTTCAGGTTCATGCTATGCTAGATTTCTTCTCTGGCCCAGGTCCACCTGCCTAAGGAATAGTACCACCTAGATGAGCTGGGACCTTCTACAGCAATCAGCAGTTAAGACAGTTCTTCACAGACATCCTTATAGAGCAACTGAACAAATATAATTACTCAAATGAGCCTCTTTTTCTGGGTAACTGTAGACTGGGTCATGTTGACTATTAACACTGACTAGGATAGTGTGCATCCAGACACAAAGACAGACAACCATTTCCACCACACTGATATTCTTGGTTGTGATGCTCATATTTATTTCTTGAATTTATTAGTTTGTCCTTTCTGTTTAAGAACTGTGTATCTAACAAATTAAATCAACATGATTTTATAAGCTCACAGCTTTTCATGTCATAAGTCAGGGCTGTAAAAGCTAAGAGCTATGCTTGGAGGTTCCACATGGTTGAAGGTAAGGAGTTAATGAAGAACTGTATTTTTCTTTGAAGAATGAATAAAAAAAAGTACAGCATGCTTCTACACTTATTCATATTGGAGGAATTTAGTTCTTGTGGCTAAAGGACTTATTTTCTTGCTGGCTGTCCACTTTGAGGGAAAGTAATCTTTTGCTCCTTAGTGAAAGGTCCAGAAACTTTGTTTTGTCCTTAGCTGATGCTTGGAATCTACCAACCTTGCTAATCAAAGAGCTCAAGTAGCTGGCAAACTTAATTCTCTTGGAATCCCTTCTGCCACTTGACTTTATTTGAGGGAGGGAGGTGTGTACATTCTTTTCACGTACAGCGCATGACCAGAATGTCTCTCCTGCCTACGTCAGCTTTGGTACAGGCAGGCATCACAAGAGAACAAAACACCAGGAGTAAAACCAATCCGTTAGACAGCTTACATGTTTCTGCAGATGCTCTGCTTTATAATGTGCTGCTAATTTATGGCCACTAATTAGTTTGTTCTTAAGCTTTAGTACAGTTTCAGGTAAACTGAATTTTGTGAATTCATTTGTGTTTGTCAATGAATATTGACAAACAATAAATTAGGTGTTTATTGAGTTTCTAATTAATTTCTGAAAATATGTGACTCTGTTCTCTGAACTTTCTATAATTCAAAGTAAATGTCAAATTTTTGTATGAGTCATTACTTAACATTATAATTTTAATATTTTAAAAGCTTTTACTTTTTGTTACTTAAGTGAAACTATGCTGATATTTGGGGAAAATGCTTCTAGTTAGTATAAAATACTATTCAAAATGCATTTGTTCTCATTATAACAACATGAAAAAGTGGGCTAAAAGTTATGTCTTCCCAAATAGCTGAAGAGCAATAAAAATAACTTAAAACTGCCTGTATGAAGATGATAAAGACACTTAGAAAGGAGATGAATACATATTCCGTGAAGATAACTGGTAAAACACAAGCGGTGCAAGAAAATGTATAAAACTGTGCAAAACCTGAAGATGGAAGCAGAATCTATGAAGAGAACCCAAACTTAGGGAATTCTAGAAATAAAATTTGTGAAATAAAACAAGAACTACAGAGGCAAAATTCATCAATGCAAAACAAGAGATGGAGAAGAGGCTCTCAGGCATTGAATAAACAATAGAAGAAATGGATACATTGGTCAAACAAACTGCTAAGTCTCAAATTTCCTGACATGAAACATCCAGGAAATCTGGGACACTATAAAAACACCAAATCTAAGAATAATAGGACTAGAAGAAAGTGAAGAAACCCATATCAAAAGCTCAGAAAATATGTTCAACAAAACCATGGAAGAAAATTTTCCTAACTTAGAAGGGGATATCTATAAAGGTCCAAGAAGCATGCAGAACACCAAATAGATTGGACCAGAAAAGAAGGTTTCCTTGGCACATAATAATCAAACCACTTAAATATACAGAGGAAAAGAAAGATGGAAGAAAGAAAGGAAGGAAGGAAGGAAGGAAGGAAGGAAGGAAGGAAGGATATCAAAAGCTGCAAGAGAAAATAATGAAGTAACATATAAAAGCACACCTATTGGAATTACATGTGACTTCCCAATGGAGAATATAAAAGCCAGAATGTCTGGGACAGATTGCTGCAGATTTTAAAAAAACCACAGATGCCAGCCCAGACTACTATACCCAGCAGAATTTTCAATCATCATAGATGGAGAAAATAAAATGCTCTATGATAAAACCACATTTAAGCTGTATTTATCTACAAAACCATCCCTATGGAGAGTGCTAGGAGGAAAACTCTAACCTAAAAAGATTAACTGCAACCATAAAAACACAGGAAATAAATACTCCCAGACCCCAAACCAGCAAAGAAACACACACACACACACACACACACACACACACACACACCAAGACAGCTAAAACAATTGTGAATAATAAAAGAACTGTAGGAGATCTCACCATTCCTAATCTCAAGACATACTACAAAACTACAGTGATAAAACTAGCATGGTATTGGCACAAAAACAGACATGTTGATCAATGGAATTGAACTGAAGATCCAAACATAAAATGACACAATGATAGACACTTGAGTTTTGAGAAAAAAAAGCCAGAAATACACACTGGAAAAAAAGACAACATCTTTAGCAAAGCAAATTGAATGGCTGCATGTAGAAGAATGCAAATAGATCCATACCTATCACCCTGCACAATACCAGATTCTAAATGGATTAAAGAGCTTTACATAAAACCAGGTACACAGGATCTAATACAAAGAAAATGGGGAATACCCTTGAACGACACAGCAGAAGACTTTCTGAACCAAACACCAATAGTATAGTCACTATGATAAATAAGACCTATTAAAACTGAAAAGCTTCTGCACTGTAAGGGACATTGCCATTAGGACAAAGCATAAGGCTACAGAATGAGAAGATATTTTTGCAAACTCCACATCTTATAGAGGATTAATATCCAAAATATACAATGAACTCAAAATCTTGATATCAAAAACCCAAATAATCCAATTAAAAAAAGTGACATATAGATCTAAATAGAGAATTCTCAGTAGAGAAATCGCAAATGGCTGAGACACATTTAAAGTAATGTTTCTCATCTTTAGCCATCAGGGAAATGCAAATCAGAACTCCTTTGAGATTTTATTCGACACCTGTTAGAATGGCTAAAATCAATAATACAAGTGGCAGCTCATGGTAGTAAGAATGTGGAACAAGGGGAATGATCCTGCTTTGCTTGCGGGAGTCCAAACTTTTTCAGTCATTATGGAAATCAGTTTGGCAGCTTTTCAGAAAGACTGGAATTGATCTACCTCAAGGTAGAGCGAAGCCACTCTTAGGGATATACCCAAAGGACATTTCATTCTACCACAAGGACACTTGCTTGACCATGCTCATTGCTGCTCTATTATAATAGTGAGAAGCTGGAAACAACCCAGATGTTCCTCAACACAAGAAAGGATACAGAAAATGTGGTCCATTTATACAAAGAAGTATCACTCAGATCTTTAAAAAAATGACATTTGGCAAATGAATGGAACTAGAAAAAATCATCCTAAGTGAGGTAACCCAGACCCAGAAAGATAAATATGATGTGTTCACTCATATCTGAATATTAGTTATAAAATACATGATAACCAATCTATAATCTGTAGACCCAGAGAGGTCATGCATAGAAGAAGCACTAAGGGAGAGACATGGATCTCCCTGAGAGGGGGAAATGGAAGAGATTATCTGAGTGAACTAAAGGAGAGAGTAGGGGTTGGGGCAAGGACAGGGTGCTAAAGGAGAAGGGGAGTGAATTGAGAGAGGGGATGGGGAGACAGCTAGAATGAAGGGAATTTGAGGGGTGGTGAGGAAACCTAGTGCAGTAGAAACTTCCTGCACCACTGTTGAGAACCACTGTTCTAGTGGTTTTGACATAGAAAGGTACTGTGCAGGCTACCAAAAAAGAAATGTAAACACCAACTGAACCGCAAAACCTTTATTCTACAATCTGTCCTGCCTGCAAAACATGCTAGGGAAATTATGGCACAAACCTTTTGGGAGTAACCAACCAATATTTGCCTTGACTGAAAGCCTATTCCACGAGATGAAACTCATGCCTGACACTGCCTGGATAACCAAGAACCAAAGACTAGATAGCACAGAGATCTACAGTAAAACCAAATACTACTGCTCAAAAAAAAAAAGTAACAAAACATGACTTCCAATGATATTTTATTATACTCATGGAGGGAGGCCTAATTCAGCCATCATCCTAGAGACTTCCTTCTGTAGCAGATGGGAACAGATCCAGACACTTACAGATAGTCAGTCCATGGAACACACAGCTCTAAATGGGTATCTCCACTAACTTTCTCTCCTCAGATCTAAGGGAATTCCATGGAAGAGAAGGTAGAAGAAATATGGGAGACAGAAGAAACCGGGGACACCAGGAGAACAAGACCTAAGTGAGCAAGGTTCTTATGAACACACAGAGACTGAAGCAGCAACCACAGGGGCGAGCTGGGTCTGCATCAGATCCTCTGCATATATGCTGTAGCTTTGAGCTTAGTACTTTGATGGATCTCCTGAATGGGTAAATGAGTGAGTCTAATCCTTGTGACTTCTCTGGGACTTCTTTATTTTTCTGTTTGTCTTGTCCAACTTTGATGATTTTATGATGATTTTTATTTTTCCTTATTATATTTTATATTGTTATGTTTTGTTGTTATCTCTTAGAAGCTTTCTCTTTTTGAATGATAGAAAAGAAAGAGAGAAGGAACTGGTCTGGATGGGAGAGGCGGTGATGGGAGCAGTCTTCAGCTTATATTGTATAAGAAAAGTATCTATGTTTAACAAAAGGGGAAATGTTACATTTTATTGTCTAGCTATTAAGTATCAGAAAAACAGCAAAACCTTAATGACTTATGCTCTTTACCAATTAGAAGGTAATCTCGGTGGTGCTAGTCCTAGAGGACAGGTGTTTTATTGGGGTTATGTGAGATAAAATAGCAGTCAGCCCTGTCTTCAAGGTATGAGTGGTATGCAGGTTGTAACATGCCTAAACTATAAGTAGAAAGAAAATCACGTGATGAGAAGTCTGTCAGCCTCCTTGGGAAATTTCCATGGAGAAGCTGGTAGTTGAGGTGAAGACAGAACGCAAAGAAAATTCATGCACCTTTACACTTTCTTTTAAAGATTTATTTATTTTCATTTATATGTGTGAGTGATATGCCTGCATATATATTTATGTACCACATGTATGCATGGTGTCTTTGGAAGCCAGAAGAAAGTGTAGACTCCATAAAACAGGTTTCGGACAGTTGTGCACTGTCTGCCATATCATGTGGGTGCTGGAACCGGTACTTGGGTCTTCTGGAAGTACACTTCGTGTTACCTGCTGAACTCTCTCCAGCTTTTGATTTATGATTTCTTAGAATGGTTAGGTATCAGGCACCTGGGAGAGTTGAACCCAAATATGGACAGAAGCTAGTTGAAGCTTCACCCTACCTGGTACCTGGTCTAGCTCAAATGCTGGGCAGGTGAGTAATCAGTTCGTTGGTGACAATCACACAGAAGGATACAGAACTACTGACAGGGTAATTAATGAAAGCAACATGAGGGGCTCAGCTCCCATTTCACTCTTAAGAAAAATCTCAGTCCTCAGCCACTTGCTGTAATTGCCAGACAGAAACTTAAAGTACAGGTGGTGTGGTGTGGCATTTTCCTGCAGCCAGAAATGAACAGAACAAAACAAATAATAATATTTTAGCTTTCATTCTCCTTACATGCACAGTGCTTAAGATTAAGTTAAAACATTCAAAGTAAGCAGTGACTCATATTCAAGAGAAAACTGCTGAGGCAGATGTAGGCATCATTATCATCAAGTAGTTCTAATCCCTATAATCTATAAATATTCTAATACATGAAGGAGAGCCAAAGTGATAGGCGGAATTGGTGTTGCTTACTGGATGGCTGTGAGATGGGAAGAGTATCTCCTGTAACCAGGAAAGCTGTTGTAAGGTCAGAACGCGTGTGGATGAGTGAGTGTTGGATTGAAAGCTCCATGGTGACAGAAAAGGATGCTGTGAGGCTGTGGATGTCAGGAGGCAAGGAAGCCCTTGAACCGTGGATCAAAGCACCCGAGAAAAGGAAGAGGATGGTTAACTTCTAGACAAAATGTGGCCATGATGAGTCATGCAATTAGTTTTGTGGTTTTTTATTTTAATATAAGAAAACACATTTTGGACAGCTGGTGTCCAGAATTATAAGAAATCTATGCTAATTTGAACCATTCATTCACAATAAAAATGAACACTAGCAAATAAAGATTTTAAAGAAACTATTATTGAAATATTAAACATTCTTAAAAGAATAGGTAAAAAGGACAGGGGATAAAAAATTTCAAAACTAGTAAAAATTATTCAGAATCAAAAAAAGCATTTGAAATCCAAATTTAGTTGGGTGGACTGAACAGTAGATTAGCCTGGCCAGGAGCATACCAGTTAGTTTGAAGAAAGAACAGGAGGGATTTTTCAAACTGAGTTACTGGAAGAAAAAAAAAATCCATATTCATTGGGAATTGCCGTGACAATATCCAGCAATTGGAGTTCAGAAGAAAAAAGTGGAGAGAAATCATACAAGGGCATTTCAATAAATAAATAGTGGTTGAAATTAAATAACAATCTTAACTCAGATCTCAGGAAATCATTGAAAGGTAAGTAGGATGAACACTAGCAACATACAAACACCCCAAATGCACCACAGACACTCTCTCTCTCTCTCTCTCTCTCTCTCTCTCTCTCTCTCTCTCTACTTTCACACTCACACACAGAAATACTCAAACTCCGGACATGTGTATGTGTGTATGCGTGTGTGTGTATAGGCATGTATATTATGCATATACATGCACACACTTGCACACACTCTCTAACACACAGAAACCCCTTCCACACTCATCTTCACATCCACAAGTACACACACTTCATATGTGCATACTGCTTACACATTCACACACACATCGACACACAGAGAAAGAAAGACCTGTGGTTATCAGTCTATGAACTTCAAAACATAAGAAAAACGCTGGAGGCAGGCAGGAAGTTACAGCACATTCCACCCAGGGAAACAAATGATTCTCATTGTATGTGACCTCTTATTAGGAAGGACGAAAGCCAGAAGACGATAGGATGACACCTCTACGTGCTTAACGAAAACGGGTACAACTGCACCACTGAAATAAACATTCAAACACAAGCCATGTTTCAGAGAAGCAAATGTTGAAAGAATTATAGTCACCAGACTGACACGCAAGACTTGCTGGAAGCTCTTCGGGCTAAAGGATCCTGAAACCTCAAAACTTAGATCTACAAGAACAAATAAGAAATTGAGAAAACATTTAATAAATACTGAAAAGCTGATGGACTGGGACCAGGGGATGGTTCAGTGTTCACAGGGGCACTGAGTTCCTGATATTAGTTTCTCTTTTCTTCTAAGGTATCATAGCTACAATTATAACTAAGTAGTGTGCTTCCTCAATCATCACGCTAAGGATATTAAGAGAAAAAACAAATATAAATGCAAGACATTGATTAAACTGTCACGAATTTTGCTTTTTTCTCCCCTCTTCCATCTTTTCTCCTCCCTTCTTTACTCCAGTTTTCTCCATCTTCCTCGGTCTTTCTCCTCTTCTGTATAGAGAGCTTCTCATTTATTAAACACCCAACACAGCTCATCATGGTCGTATGATCTATTGACAGCTTAGTGTAGCGGCCTTGTCCCTACGGCTACAAACTCAGCAGTCAGTTTGATGGAGTTACAATCCAGACCCCACAGGTTAACTGGCATTCACATAGTGGGAGAGAGAATGCTATAATTCTGCCTTATTTCACATAAGAAGAAATATTACTTGAGCCATCTTCCTTGTATGTTATGATTAACTTTAGCCAATGGTAGCAGCTGGCTTTGTGGGGTAGCTATATGTCAGGTGTGAACTCTCTGTGGTTTGTACCCCATGACTTCATCTCTAAGTGCTGCCTGATGACCCCATTGTCATAAAAAGGTTCAGTGCAGTGGACCCAGAAACTAAAACAAGGATCTGGATACAATATATATAATTTTTTAAAATGAAGATGCTGATACTTTTTAGGTTATTTTACTTATGGTTTTTTTTTTGTAAATCACTGGACAGATAACTTAATATGTGACAATCCTTAATTGTCAAGTACAGAATAAATTAACACTTCCTTTATAGACTTGTCCCAGTTCCTAAGTGGGTAAAACAACCATTTCAAAGCCTGTGAAGATGGCATGCTTTTAAGTTGACAGGACATTCCTAAAATCGATGAAAGGTCCATTGACACCACAAACAAACAAACAAAACAAAATCAAACCCCAAAACAATATAACAGTGCCTACAAAAGCTCTCAAGGGTCTATATATCCCATTGAGGTCTTTATTCCAGGTTGACTAGACCCGCACACCAAGCGGCATGGAAGTTTGGTTGGTGAGAGATTAACTTTTGGCTGGCATTTATTTATAATACTCACCTTCCACTTAGACTGAAAGATTGAAAGACTGATTGTTGGTTTGTAGCTCTTCAAACTGATGGTCTTTTGAAAGTAGAGCCAGTCTGACTTAACACCTCTTACATCACAGTCAGAATCCGAGTCTGAGTAGTATCGATTTATTCATTGTCTCTTGCTGTTTATGAAGGAAGGTAGCTCTTACCAACCAGTTTCTTAAGATTCTGTCAGCATCTCTGAGTACACAAAATTAGTTTAACACCTTTGGCATGTATTCCAAGTGATAGAATATACTCTAATTAGGTCCGTAGAAGCTGTTACCTTGATTACAAGATATACTAATTACCTTGTCAGTCATTGATCTTATAATTATGAAGGAGGGTGCTGTTATTTTCAAATGGTCCAGCCTAATTCTGCCCTTAAGTTCAGGGGCTCTAATTGAGTCCCAGCCCAATAGCTGTTTACTATGTTCATGTTCACATAGTAATTAGCTACATTTCTTTATCCTCAAGGCTTTAAAATTAAAATACTTTACAATCATACAAAGATGCAGGTTTAAGTCACTTAATCCTACCATGTTAACATAACAGTTTTAAATTAAAATTCATACATGGAAAGAAAAGAAATTATATCCTGTCTCCAAGTTAATTCAAATAGCTTAATTTTAATCAGTTGATACTATCTGTAGATTTTTTTTAATGTCTATCATGATTTTTACAAAATATTTCCTGCTGTCGGTTGAGAACCCCCTTTTTGGCTTTCTGATGAAATATTCTTAACGGTATTGTGCCTAGGATTTGTGTAAGAACATATTTGCAATCACTCTCTTTAGACATAGAATGTCTCCTAATATGTGTAACTTCAGCCTCTCAGTTGCATCTTATTTTGGTTTTCATGATGCTCAGAAAACTATAGGGATGTACCTCACATGATCCGATGCCAAACATGTCTCTCAGCCCTTTGTAGAGCAGGAGTCGTGCTGGGCACTTTAGAGACCAGCTACTGCAACTGCACAGCAACCTTGTATGCCCTCAACCACCTTCTTGCTTTCTCATTCTCTCCTGTTCTTTTACCTGAACATTATGGCATTATCACTATGCAGCCTGTTCTTGGGAATTCTTTCTTGTTCAAGTGCACTTTTTAGGGGTAGGAGTGAGACAAGGTTTCTTTGTGTATACAGACCTGGCTGTCCTGGAACTCACTCTGTACACCTGGCTGGCATTGAACTCACAGAGATGCTCCTGCCTCTGCCT
The DNA here is from genome assembly GCA_019843965.1 of Rhynchomys soricoides. Classification (NCBI taxonomy): domain Eukaryota; kingdom Metazoa; phylum Chordata; class Mammalia; order Rodentia; family Muridae; genus Rhynchomys; species Rhynchomys soricoides. The sequence goes on from JADRCH010000067.1 coordinate 6,221,427, forward strand.
CCCAAGTGCTGAGATTAAATGTGTGCACCACCAGTCCCAGCTGTGTACTTTATTTTTTATATTAAGCTGAATATCTGATTTACTTTATTAGTCTTAACAGACTCTGTATGACTTCTTGGGATGACACAGCACAAAGTTGGATTGTCCTGTGTGACAATGTTGGTGAGTGACATTCTTTAAAAGTACTTGTATTAAGTAATGATGTTGTGTTGTAGAAGAGTTTGGTGACATCCCGGTGACCTGGACTGAAGTCCTGATTCTGTCACTACAGCCTGAGTGGTTTCAAGATGATCTCTTAGGTATTCTTAGCTTTATTTACTTCCAACTTATAAATGGCAGCATCACTGCTGTCTCCACACAAGTTTAATATTAACTGGTTTAAGATTGTGTAGTTATCATATAGAAAACTGCATTTTCCATAGGTAGCCTTTGTTGAATTTTGAGAAATATATACAGCCATGTAACTTTCTCCACCAATATTTCATGTCAAGAAATTCTCATGTCTGCCTTTAAAATCATTTTTTTTCTCCCAGCCTCCTAAGCTCAGGACAGATACTGATTTCTTTTTAATTATATACATTTGTGTCTTGTCAGCTAGCAGAGTGCTTTGGAAAGTCACTCGCGTCTTGGCCACGTGAGTAAATATGAACTATTCCTTTTTATTACTAAGCATCATTGCATTGAAAGCAGGAACAATATTAATGATGAATATTGTGTTTTTCCACTTTTATTATAAACATTTCATATGGATGTTTGTAGATGTGCTCATTTCTTTTACATAAGTAAATATTCTGAGGTGGGCCTTCTGTGACGTGGGACTTCTGGGGAGTAAGGGATGTATAATGAAGTACCTCCTTTTTTATTATTTTGTTTTTGTTTTGTGTTGTTTGTTTGAGATGGGGTTTCACTCGGTTGCCTAGGCTGGTCTTGAGTTTGTGATACTGTGAGTCATCCTTCGGGGTTGACACTTTCGATGTTTGACCTCAACCATCTTTCAAGCTCCACTCTGTCCCCTGCTATCTTCCGTTCATGTATGACTGAGCAATAAGAAAGCTCGGGAGTTCCGTTTCTTCACGCCACTGCAGTTCAAGCCATGCCATGACGCTTGCTGTGCTCTCATACCATAACCACCCACGGTAGCTTTGCTTGAGACATTAGATTAGCTGGACAGTTGCTCTTCCTACAGTTCCATTATGTGAGTAATCAACCTTTTGTCTTCTCTTGGTGCCAATACGACATCATTCACCTCGGCATCCATATCTTAAAGGGTGATCAATCCTACCTCAAAAGGATGCAGACAGTGACTAAAAGTCTAACTACATAAAAGGTGCCACCTAATTTTAGAATGATGTATGAGCACCCAGTTCTCTCCCCAGGACATGACCGTTCTAGTTACTCTGCATCCTTGATAATAATGATGCTATACTTGTCATCTTACTCATTCCAGAAGCTGTGTCCTATTATCTCACAGGTGGTAATTTCTATTTCTCTAGTAACTAAAATGTTGCTGCTTACCCATGTACTTTTGCACAGTGATTTATAATCACTTTATTTTGCTCAGTGAAACATACATTCAGATTTCTGGGCATTTTATATTATATCCATTGGTTCTTGTTTTGTCTTACTGAGGCTTTTAGGACAGGGTCTCCTCTCACTTTATAGTTCTAGCTAGCCTGTAATTTTGTCAATCTGCTTCTTCCACTCAAGTGTTATGAATGCAGATATGAGCCAGCACATCTTATCTCTTCCGGATTTGTTGTATGGGTATTTAAATACACACAAAATGTAGGTGAACGTCTTTCACGTAGTCTCTATTTGGGAAATTTTTCTTCCTAATCTGTAGCTTGTCTTTTGTGAACATAATAGTATTTAGTATGAAGCCGAAGTGGCTGATTTTAGGAACTACAATTTAAGGCTATTTTCCTTTGTGCTTTATGCTTAGTGTCACGTCTACAAAGAATTAGCCTAATCCAAGGGCACATATTTTCTCCTTTGACTGGATTCAGATCTTGCATTTTGAATCACACTCTTAGAATTTGTTTTCTGTGTACCACACTTGTAGAAGTCAGAGGACATAGCACAGGGTGAATCCTCTCCCCCCCTCATGTGGGTCTCCAAGGTTTAGCTCAGATTATCAGACTTGGTGAGCCATCTCACTGGCCCTGGTATTGTGTGTGTGTGTGTGTGTGTGTGTGTGTGTGTGTGTGTTTGTGTGTGTGTGTGTGTGCATGCATGCTCTCGCACACGTGCATGCGTGATATATTTGGAGCTAATTGTGTATGAATCAAAGTTGTTAAGATCAGGATTGTTTCAGTTTTATTTCTTTTCTATAAGCGACTATGCAATTACCAAGTATACTTCAAAGCTACATAACTCTTTTTGAGTTATGGTTATTTATGTGTTAGTCTGTATCTAAATTCTTTATTCATTCCCTATGAGCTCCATACTACTTATTTGATAATTCATTATTGAACTCTCTACTAATGACTAGAATTAGAGAGAATAAATTCTCCAACTATGTTGCTATCTATAAAGCTATCTTCTAAATAGTTTTCATCATTCTAGATTCTTTATATTGTCAGAAGCATTTTAGAGTCAGTTTAACATTTTCTTTAAAAAATGAGAGGAAAGCAGAGATTTTTGACTGGTATTATTTTGAATCTATAGATTAATTTGATGTAATTTATGTCACAACCATAGCAAATATTTGATTATTAACTGTGATGCATCTTTTACTTAATAATTGAAAGCTGCTGTCCTTTTTATTGAATTATAGCTGCTGCTGTCCTCCTCTCCTCTTATGATAGCTACGACATTCTTCCATGTGTCAGCATCCTAAGGGTTGCCCAGATCTCTGCCCGGAACTCAGTTTCTTCAACTTGCATTTGGAAAAGCATCCCCAACATACAGAATGGCATAAGTGTTCTGGAAAGTTAGAAGTCATTGGTCCTTCATTACCAATAGTTCCAGCAACAGCTGTGCTGTGAATAGACTGGTGGATATTTCCTTCAAACAAAACGGGAGTCAACAAGAGAAACAAAATCAAACATCTTCCATGCGTTCAACATGCCCTATGGTCGCAAGGCAGAAAACTTTTAAAATACAAATTAAGCCTAGGTAGAAAACATACAGTGCAAATCCAGCAGCTATCCTGAATTTGTATGTCCTTGTCACTAAATATCACAAAGTATAAAGACCATTTGAAAAGACATTCCTAAAGACACCACGGGGAGCTCGATCAGTGTAGTGATTACTTTGAATTCATCTCTATTGAACAAAACTAAATTCCAGATTTGAAAATTGCACAGTAGATTAGAATTAGGCCAAGAAGGTTGGAGACTAAATGTACACTTTAAAGATGAGACCACTCCCACCCAGAGATAGAACCTCTATGAGAGGACTGAGAACTTAGAGGAGGTAGTAAACTTTCAGGAAGTGGTGTAGAGAAAGGAACGGGAAACAAATCAGTAGAGGTGGATGGATTTAGGATTCAAGGAGCAAAAGGCAAAATGAAGAAATGACCTACAAAGAGGGAATTTTAGCCAGCCAACTTTCCAGATGCCACTGCTCTTCAACCACAGGCTCTGCCCACCTGCTGAAGGGGTTCTCAGACAAGAAGCAACTCAATGTTTGATGCAAGAGAAACATGCGTCTGAAGTCAAAGAGAAAAAGGAAGGAGTCCAGAGCTAGAGAGAGGAGGAAAAGAAAGAGACAGAGATGCAGAAAGGAAAAAGAGAGAGAGGCGCAGAAGATCTGCTCCTCAGAAATTCTAGTATAAAGGACTCTTCACAGGCTTTTCTGAAAGCTTGAATTTGCAGAAAGATAGACAGAAGGAGGAGGAGAAGGGGAGGGAAAGGGGAAGAAAAAGGAGGAGGGGAAAAAGGAAGGGGTAAGGAGAAGGAGGAGGAAGAGGAGGAAAAAAACGCCCATATTCTCTTCATATAAAAATAGGTAACAAAATACCCATGCTTTCGAAGAGAAAATTAGAAAATGATAAAATACATTCACTATTAATGTGTAATTGAAACTAGCAAATTTTAAATGTTCTTTCTATAAAAAGAAGCTTGCGCTATGTCTTTGCCATTTTCACATTATTAAAGCAAGATTTTATTTATGTCTTAATACATATTTTAGCCTCCAGACTTAACATGCTTATCGGCCAGTGTGATTTCACACCTTTCAATGATAGATATTGACACTGGCTCAAAAATCTATGGGTTTTCTCTGAAAACTCTAGACCCTGTTTTGAAAAATATATCAATTTTAGCACTGAGGAGGCAAATGAATTGCTTAGTTGTTAAATAATCTTAATGAAATGTCAACAGCAGAAAAATATTCTTAACCCTCAGCAAGGCTCTCAGGTAATGAAACATTGATTTCTATTTCTAAATCCATTTTGCTTACTGTACAGGAAGTAAATGAAAAATGGTTATTTGTTTCAAATGGCACAATCCATTTTTAGATACTTAATTTAATATTTAAAATTATCTATACTATTTCTACCTTCATTAGCTTTTTGTTTAGCTTGCAATATTACCTTTTGTTTTTAAATCCTGAGCTGTAGGCCGAGGCTATGACTTCAGTGACTCATCAGAAGAAATTATGTTTGCGAGGTGAGACCTTTATGTTCTCCATAAATGTGGTGTAAAAGCATGCTGGCCTAATGTTCATGGTTATTCTTTCCTTTCTGTGAAGAACAATACGGTTAAAATTACTTGGACATTTGGGTCAAAGACATAGAGGTGTAATGTACTGAGAATCTTAAAATTATTGTCTGGTACTTATTACAGGCACGCGCACACACGCGCACACACAAACCTAGCAGGTATGATATTAGTCTGGTGACCAAATTTTATGAACAACTCAAATCTTTATTTTTTTTTTTCAGAAGTCTCTTAAAATTCGTCTGCGGCAAAGAAAATCAGAGTCAATGTACTGGTAGAAAGAGACACATTTATGCCTTGTAGAAGCAGCAAGGATTCCAAGAAGTCTCTGCCTCCTTACTCTCTGTTCTAATAGTAATGGCTGCCCATAATTACAGAGTGAGAAAGGAGCAGTTTATGCCCAAAAAGACAGGGAGGAAAAAAGAAAATCACTTCAGAGATCACTTGACATGAGGATTTGCTATATGTGGAGAAAATTCAAGTATTTCTTTCACAATTTTGCTGTGATTTTCATTCTTTATGGTATTGTGAAATGGAAGTTTGGATTTTAAACGCTATTCTTCTCATTTGACAACACATTTTCAATGCCAGTGATGTTTTAGATTTTCTGCAAATACTGCTACATTGTTTTCACACTTCAGATGTGTGAATGTGAGCAGACTGCTTATGAACTTATAGACACCTGGAGAGTGTTTGCTCTGCTAGCACACCAGGAACCTTGTGGTGGTGCACATTGCAGGGATGATGGCATCCGTCTCAAGCAGCTGTGCCCATGACACTGTACTCCCAGGATCTGACTGAAACCGCTAACTTGCTATCTGTCAAATCCACATAGCACTCATAATTATTCACAAGATTTCTTTCATGCTGAAAGTAGCATTTATCACTTTCCTCTCAGATGACTCTGACTTTATCACATACAGTTGTCCCTGGATATCCTTGGAGACAGATTTCCAGGATCCCTCCGGGGATGCTGAAGTCCCCTGATGTTCCAGTTTCTTACAAAAAATAGTCTGACATTTACATATAGTCTAAACATATCAACCATATACTTTATCTTCTCTAGATTACTTATAATGTCCAATTCAATATATATGCCATGCGAATAGCTACTAACATTCTTGTTTAAGAAATTATGACAAGAACAAAGATGTGTACATATTCAGAACAGAAATAATTAGGGCTAGATACATGGTGTCTTAGTTAGGATTTGATTGCTGTGAAATACACCATGACCATGGCAACTCTTATAAAGGAAAACATTTAATTAGGGCTGTCTTTACAGTTTCAGAGGTTTAGTCCATTATTGTCATGGTGGGAAGCATGGTAGTGTGCAGGCAGACACGGTGTGGGAGAAGGAGCTGAGAGTCCTACATCCTGATTCCAAGGCAGCTGGAAAGAAGACTGAAACACCCTTCTTCCTAGAAGGCCACACATTCTCCAACAAGACCACACCTCCTAATAGTGACATTCCCTGTGGACCTAGGGGCCATTTTTATTCAAACTACCACAGTAGGTTTGGTGCCAGCTGAGCACTTTACCTACAGCCATTGGGATCTCACTTCAGATCCTAGAGCCCATATACTGAGCCATTCCTGAAAGCCTGCATAACCAGAGATTGGAGACTGAGATGGGAGTATCACTGGGGCTTTCTGGCTGCCAGTCTAGCCTGACAATGGGTCCTTAGTTTAAGGAGAGCTCTGCTTCAAGTGAGTATGGAAATAATACAGGAGGTCACTCCACATCTACACACAGTGTGAATCTGTATACACATGTGGACATACACAGTACTTTCATGCAAAGGAATTACAAGTAGGGGCTGGAGAGATCACTTAGCAGTTAAGAACACTTACTTTTCTTGCAGAGAACTAGGATTCTGTTCACAGTACTTACATGGCTCACAATTGTTTGTAATGCCAGTGTGAACTGATCCAATGACATTTTCTTGACTCTGTGGGGTCCTGCATGTACATGTGTGTCTGTGTCTGTGTGTGTGTCCGCGTGCGCACGCACACACAAATCTTCAAAATATTTTTTTAAAAAATAGAAGTAATTTTTAAAAATTACATTTTTAAGTCAATAGATTATTGAATCCACTGCTATGAAATGCACAGATATAGAGAACAGCCGCATGTTATGTCCTGATCATTCTGCAAATGAGGGTTTGCTGGGTTAGGACTGATGAAGGACTGATGTCTCTACGTCTCTATGGAAACTGTAACAAGCACAGAATTCAGTTCTTCCTCTGTACAAAGCCAGAAAGGAAGCTGCTCAGGGAGTCCCTGGCTCTGGTGCTCAGTGATTGCTGTAGACTCATGATTCTTGTGCTCCAGTGTTGCGGGAAGTATTAAAAACGAAGGAATGTATGGCATGTTCCTTCACTGTTCCTTGGTTCTCTCATCCCCGGAGGGATGGCCAGCCATGCACTGGCGGACAATGGCCGACCTGCTTTCATCTAGTGGAGCTCTGACTCAGAGCTCCACAATCTCTCCACCCAGCTCGCTAGGTTCCCACTGGCAGGTCACTACCACCACGCCAGCCCCATGCTTCAATACCCCCATGGTCTCTGTGGTGCACATCAGGTAAACCCACACTTTGCTGCTGTACCTTTCTCTCTAGAACCCAGATGAGCCACCATGCGAAGGAAAATGCAACATAACCTTACTTCAGAAACAATAATAACTCAATCTCTGGGCGCATCAACTAAAACCTAACCTTGTAAACCTTATCAAAGTCTGATTCCTCTGGTGGTGAATCCTTGCAGATTCGTCATAATACCAGGAGACTCTATTAGCTACATCTTACCTATCTGCTCTCCCCATTCCAAAAAGGGCTCTCCCTCTCTCCTGCTCCTCTCCTCTCCTCCTCCGACCTGGAAGTCCCTCCTTACGTGCCCAGTGATTGGCTCTTTTATTCATTAGGGGATTGGTTCACAAGAAGTCACAGGTATAAGTCACTCCTTCTCTGAATCTCCTCACAGGAGGACAGAATTAGAATACAAAAAGCCCCAGGGCTATCCACAACACTCCAGTTACATACAGGAAGGATGCAATCCTGACCTGGAGATAGATGGCTGTGTTGTCAGTGGGGTCAGATAAATGACTACTTCAGCTATTTGAGGAAACCACAAAAATTATTCTATTTTAAAGAAAAATATGAGAGGTTTTCCCATGACCCTTTAACTAGAATTTAGTAAGTAAAAGTCACCTTAATCTGTGACTGATAATATAGGACAAAACTAGAGCCACTGCATTTGAAAATCACTAGAATAATCTTCCATTTTTTTGGAGGATAATAAATAGACAAAGATATCATCATGCAATTGGTGTGAGATAGGACACGTGTCAGGTAATATACCACACAACTCCTGAGTGTTACATATATAGTGTCAACTGCCTCAGCCTCTGACACAAATGCCCATGGTGTTCTGGTGTCAGAGCCAGGTCAGTCATATGTAGGTAACTGATGGGGCCAAAGTCTATTGCATTGCTGTGCAAATGACCTCACAGAAACAGACTTGGGTAAACTGGCGTTACAGGTGTAAAACATGCTACCTGCACGGTTCAATAATCTATGGTGACTATCCTCAAATTCAATTAATTAATTGAATTAAAAATTCAATTTTTAATGAGGAATTACATTTTCTTATTTTTGGATGATGCATCAGAAAGTACGCATCAGAATATTCTAGATGGAGGTGGGACTGCTTCGTGCTCCAGTGGTGGGAATTTAAGGAAGAACTAAGATGACTTCTCAACCTTTGATATCCAAGACAGAACATTTACAGCATAGATGTTGAACTCAAACACAGCATTTGTTAGGTGACAATTTTCTACTTCCTTTTAGTATGTCAAAGATCAAGCATGTAGGACTTAGATTATGTAGATTCATTATATTCATACAGAACGTGCATGAGAAAATATCTATTGCCATATATATAACTATTTACTAACTAGAGTCTTGGGATTTTTGGTGTAAATGATACCTTACTTAAGCCAGAGAACACCTTGAGTTTACCTTTGTCAACAGTTTGCCTAAACTGGTTCACTTAAAGCACTGAAGACTGAAGAGAAGCTCTTTTCTTTAGATTTGTTCTTCATATTAATAGAAGTGGTAGAGTTTTTATATGAGCATATAATGAGACAAAGAAATAAACAAACAAAAAACACTTTGAACATTGGCTTTAACATTTTTTCCTTGATACCTGGGGTGTGGGAGGAGAGAGACATGCTGAAGTAATCTAACATCTAGCTATTAACATGACCTACTCAAATAGTTTATGATCCAATGTGAATTTTATGTGCGAATTACTCACTTCAATGCATCAATCAACCTGTTGTATTTAATAAAGGAGCAGCCTTGCTCATATTTCTAAAGAGGAATTAGCTGCAATCATTACATCACCATCAATCCATTTTGTTATCAAGCAATCTGTCCTCTATATTTTTATCTCAGGAGATTTAGTGAGGAGACAGAGTAAAGACTTGAGACAGTCTTTAGATACACAGTGGATGGTCTTGAATTTATGGTAACCCGCCTGCTTGCCTCATGAATGCTGGGCTTCTAGGTGTGACCCACCATACCTCACTCAAGATGATAAGATAATAAAGGTATACATATAGGTATATAGGATATATTAGTTTAGTCACTGCATCTGTTGGTGATGTACCAGTATTCCTGGACCAGGTTAAGCATTCTCAATCTTTGCACTCTTGACACTGACATTGTGAGACGGATAATTCATTATGCTACATGAGAGCCGTTTGCAGAATGTTTTGCAGCATTTCCGGCTCCTAAAAACTAGGTTCTCAGTTATGATAATTCCCAATGCCTGTAGACCTTTCCAAGGGTCTTCAGTGGGGGCACAAAATTATCCAGTTAAGAACTACTGAGATACAAGAGACAAAGCATACATTGAGAGGATACTTCTCCACAGCTAATATCTATGAGCATCAAAATTGGTCTGCTTGATTTCTCTGATAGACTGATATATTGTTATTATACTTAAAATGTACATGGGATAAGTCCTTTTAGCTGGGCTGCCTTGTCTGGCCTCAGTGGGAGAGGAAGGCGTAGCCTCACAGAGAATTGGTGTCCCAGGGAGAGGGATTCCTCAGAGGAGAGGGGGAGGGGGCTGAGGGGAGGATTGTGGGAAGGGGTGACCAGGAAGTGGCCAGTGAGTGGGATGTAAAGTAAAAATTAAAATTAAATTTTATAAATGTGCCTGAGGAACTTCTACCTCTGAAAAAGTGAACATCTTCTAAGGGTTAGGATAGCTGAGCTACACTGTCCATTCCAGAATCTTCCCAGAAATGTTAGTATGATGAGGAGAGGGGTAAAACCTCTTCTAATCTAGAAGTAGATTCCGGTCATCTGTTCCTATGTTTTTTACATGGACAATGTAGCTGAGTAAAGGATAATCAACTCAATGAAGACAGATGTACAAACACACTGAGTTAACACCACCAGGACAGTTGTCAGCTTTGATCTACTACTCAACAAAAAGACTCAGTAGGTTGTAAAACAAAACAAAAAGACATGAATTCAGAAAAAGGATTTCTCTGATATTAGGTGGTTGACTGGGGTGCAAAATAAGCATAAGTAGAATGTATTTCACACATGCATGAAAATGTCAAAGAACAAGTGTAATTAATAAAATAGAAAAGCAAAGAGGATCCATGGCTGAGTGTTTACACACTGCTATACCATAATGCTGCTGCTGCTTCTGTGCAGGGAGCTTGGTTCAAGAAGCATGGAAAGATGTGAGCGCTCCCCTGACACTGCACCAGCCACCCAAGAGCTTGTCTTAGCTGGGAGAAAGGTTGATGTTTTCCTCCAAGAGTTATAAAAGCCACAGTCAAAGCTAACTGTGCAGTTACCTAGAATTTTTAAATATTTGCCTCATTCTCATGTGTTCGAACCTTCAACCACCCCTGTGTCTGTGTTTCTCCTATTTAAAGCCTAATGCTGCTTAGTGTTGATTCTGTATTTCCCAGATGTTGGGACAATATACTGGCCTAATCATTTTTTAAAGTGTTCCAATCCAAAAAAATACAAAAAGGGGGTAAAATATGCAGTCTCATAAGCTTTAGCATAAAGACCTTTTCTCTAAAATGTTTTTATTTAGTCTTTGAGTGGGGGATGACTACACATCATGTTTGTTCTTTTAGAAAGGATGTTTCTTAAATTAAAAAGCCATTTACTCTAAAAGGTTTGAGGGAAAAAATTTGAAGTAGATAATGCAGATGGTACAGCATAAATTCCTCATGTCACAGAAGCCAGTAAAGACATGCCAGGTAATGTTTCCAGATTTTCATTCTTCTCTAGGCCTCCTCTTATGGAACTGAGTATTCTTAGCCTTTTATTCTTTATCTAGATCCTTGACTAAAACGTGTGTTTCAAAACATAGACTCTAGTTCTTGGAATTAGAAAGGCATATCTTAGGAAAATGAGAGACTCTTTTGCAAGGTGGGCCTAGGAGATCTGTACCAGGAGGATGGTGCAAATTGATGCCTAATTTTCAACAGGTATCATGACCCTGTGTATTTTATTTTATTTTATTTTTCAGAAACAGGTCTATCACCTTGTACATGGTGAAACACTGCGGTGATCCTTCACAGTTTATACCCCAACCTGTACCATATCACCCAATATTAGACCCATAAATCTGAAACTGGTCAGAGGGCTGAACTATTACATGCATATTAGGATTAACTGCAATTATTGGGGAGTGATTCTCAATGAGAGGCTGTCTAGATTGGTTCGCCAGTGGGTATATCTGTGAGGGGTTTTCTTAATTGAGTTAACTGAGATAGGAAGACTCATCCTGAATGTGGCTGCATCATTACATGGGCTGGATCCCGGATTAACTGAAAACGAGAGCGGGATGCTTCACTGTTCTTCTATCTAGATTCCTCCATGCCCACTGTGGACTAGACCTTGAACTTTGGGTTAAAAGAAACTCACCTTTGCTTAAGTCACTTTTGTCAAGGTATTTTCGCAGCATGAGAAATGAAGCTGAGGCAAGCAACAAAACCTGACTAAAAGAGCCAATTTCCATTTGAATGAGGTAAAAATGGCTATTTTTAGTAATTGGGGATATGGAGATTGAATTGGCTTCATTTGTAACTAGGACAGGCTTCCCATGCTGAGACTAGGTTACATTCAGTTTAGTTGTTGCCTAGGAGTCCCATGGAGATGGGTTCCTATACAATCCAGGTTGATGATAGGACAGAAGTTTGCTCTCTGAAAACTGACATCCCAGCCCCATAGTTGAGGACAACTTGCACCCAGCTCAATGAATGTAGACATACCAAACTGGTGTAGGCTTGGAGCCTTCACACCCACATTCTAGTTTCTTTGGTCTGAAAGATACTCTGTAAGCTACATAAAGAGAAACCTGGACACCAATCCAACCACAAAAACCTCTATCTCCAAACTGTCCTGCCTGCAAGATGTGCTGGGGCAACTGTGGGCAAAAAATGTGGAAAGCCAACCAATCTTGCAGAGAGACACTAAATTGGAGGTCTCCATTAGGTCTCTCCTTTTGGGATCCAGAAAAAGATGGAGAGGAAAGACTAGAAGTTAGAGAGGATGGAGGACACCAGGAGATCAGGGTCCACTGAATCAACTAAGCAGAGCTCATATCAGCTCACAAAGACTGAAACAGTGAGCACAGTGCCTACATGGTCTGCAAAAGGCCCTCTGCTTATATGTTATGGCTGTTAGCTTGGTGCTTTGTGGGACTCTTAACAATGGGAACAGTGCTATCTCTGACTCTTTAGCTTGCTCTTGAGACTCCTTTCCTTCTGCTGGGTTGCCTTGTCCAGCCTAGATATGAGGGCTTTTGCCTTGTCTTACTATATCATGCTTTGTTTTGTTTTGTTGTTGTCTCCTGGAGGCCTGCTCTATTTTGAAAAGAACTGAAGAAAGGGAAGTGGGTCCAGGGGAGAGGGAAGGTACGGAGGGAACTGGGTGGAGTCTAAGGAGGGGGAATTTGTGGTTGGGATGTATTATATGAATGAAGAATCTACTTTCAATAATAAAGAATATGGTTACTTTTGCAAAATGTCTACACATTATGTTCTAAAAAGGAAGTAGCAAATATGACAAATTAGAAATCTGCATTCTTTTCCATTGTCTGGCATAAACACACGGTGTGCCTCACTCCATCAGTTATTCTGCATTCTCTCCATTCCTTATTCTTGCTTCATGTAAAACAGATCCTGACAACCGCTGTGGCTCATGTGACCTAGACAACAGGAACTCCCAGCCTTTGAGAAAATTAACTGATAGAACTAATAAAAATGGAAATCTATATGGCTCTCTGACCAGGAATTCTATTTCTAGATAACTTAATTACTAGATTTGATGACACTGATACAAGGCATATATCATAAAAATGATAAATGATTTTGGCAGCCATGAACTGAAGATAGTTTGGATTGGTGTCAATATATTGTAGTAAGACAAATTAGGTAATTCATAATACAAAATGACTTGTACCTTTGGAGAATTGCATAGACCTATGTGACTTAATATGGAAAAATATCAATGAAGAATTTATAAAGTAAAAATATAATGTGCAAAGAACTCATTTCCATTTGCTATTAGGTATGTGTATGTGGTGTATGTGTGTGTGTGTGTGTGTGTATGTGTGTGTGTGTGTGTATGCAAGATAGAGAGAGAGAGAGAGAGAGAGAGAGAGAGAGAGAGACTTGTAATAGGCAAGGGACAGTGTAGAACAATATATCCCAAATTGACAGTAGGTAAATTAAAATAGAGAAAATCATTACTCTTCCTCAAAATGTAGCTGACCTGTTTATATATACATTATATGAATACTTTACTTTTAAGAAACAATATTTACCCTCAGTTTTATTATGAATAATAGTTAAATGCATATAGAAAAAAATAAATGAATTTTACCATGTCAGATGTGTATATTTCACTTAGACTCTACCATAATGACATTTACTACTGCTTTATCATGTATCAGTCCCTTTGTCTCTTTTCTCTCTACCTCATTCCACTTTACTATTGACATGTCTCAAATCAAATATTGCATATATGAGCCTATTTCATTATATACACTTTATTCTTCTTCATTAAAAAATGACATTTTGTCAGAAATTTAAATAAAATATAGCCTGAAAATAGATTCCATGAGAATTCTGGCTTAGCCTCCACTCCCTAGGTATCTTGCTTCAGATCTCTTTACAATTCTTAAACTCGTAACTTTCTAAGGTTCAAGAAATAAAGGTTTCACTTTGTTCTCAGAGTTGAGAAAAGATCTTGGACATATTAGGAGAATTAATATGTTTTTAGATAATGAATAAACACATCTCAGACTTCAATAGAAGATGTGGAATGAAAGCTAGAGAAGTTTTCTTGTTGCTTTGACAAACTATCCAACAAAAGCAATGTAAAGCAAGAAGAGTTTGCTTTGGCTCACAGTTCACAGCCAGAGAATTATTGTAACTGGAGATAACTATGTGTGTGTGTGGGGGGGGATGGATGGATGGAAAAGAGGTTGTAGATAATGATGAGGATGACATAAACTAGAGATTGAAAAACATATTCCAAAAAGAGAAAAGTGTGGAGTGGTCTTGACAGAGTGGAGAAGAAGTAGTGGGAAGAGAAGCTCAGAGACACAGCACAAGCTCCGGGAAAAGCAACTGCATCCCCTGAAGAGCATGAAGACTTTTCCACATCAGTTAACTTTCTCAAGGCCATTGCCCACAAACATGCTCTCAGGCCAACCTGATCTGGACAATTCCTCCTTGAGATTCTCTCCTCTGGTAATTGTAGATGGTAATAAAGACTGACAACAAAGAATGCATACATCCTTGTGTCCGCTTACTTTTTTCTCCTTTAAATACAGCCCAGGACAGCAAGCCTAGGGAATGATGTTTCTCACAGTGGGCTGGTCTTCCTCCTACTTCAATTTTTACAATCAAGACAATTCCTATAGGAATGCCCATAGGCCAGTCTGATCTAGACAATTTTCCCTAGAGATTCTCTTCCCTAGTGATGATAGACTGTCAAGGTGACAATTAAAAAGAACCTTCAGAACCTCTAAGGTCACAGCTTCAATAAAATGATAGCAATGGATTAAGGCAACAACAGTGGCTCAAGGATCTGGGACTCTGGTCACTGAGAATTTGGAGAGTCCAGCTGAAAATATGATTTTGCAGCTTGAGTATGGTCAGGTTCAAGCACCAACAGATTATAAATATTGGAAAAATATATAGCTGTTCATGATGCATACACCTTTCTTTGTGATCATTCCTTAAACAATAAAGTACAGCAACTACTTACATAGCATTTATATATAGTAAGCATCATAATTCATCTACAGAAGATTATACAAGAGGATACATCTAGATTACATGCAAAGGCCGTTCAACTTTATGGCAGGGGCTTCAACATCTGCAGTGTGGATTCTGTGGGAGGTAGAGGGTAGGGTTAGATACCAACCCACCAGAAACTAAGAAATGGGTTAATTTTTATGGAGATCAATAAATATTATTTATAATTCACTACAATTTCTATTTAAGATCCTTACCTTTCTAAAGCATAGAAAATACAAACTTAGTTGACCATTTACCTGTTTTTCTCCTGAAATGTGTAACATCCCACTCCGTGCTTTGCTGTGTGGAGAAGAACCAGTAGTGAGATAGCTTTGGGCTCATTTTCAGAGCTCTTTCTAATTTGGAAGCTTTCTTGCTTCTCCTGAGTCAGACGCAGGGAAGGAAAGCTCTGTGTGCTAGGCATGGCTGCTGAGCATGATTGCCCTGCCCCGATGTTTCCTCTTGCAGTCAACTCTCTTCTCTCAGCTTGCTCTTGGGCATCACTCATGGATCCTGGAGTTCTTTGTTCTCTGGATCTGTGATGTGAAAGCTCTCATGTACCAGGCACCCAGCTCCTGCTTCTGCTCTTGAGATACTGTCCCTCTTTCCCGGATACCCTTTTAGATGAACTGCACACACTACACACTTAGTCCTTGTTACAGTTTGAATGAGAGATGTTCCCCCGTAGTCTTGGACAGCTGAATACCTGGTTCCTAGTTGGTGCCATTATTGTTTGGGAAGGTTAAGTGGTACAGCCCTTGATGGAGGAAATATGTCACTAGGGGTGGACTTTAAGGTTAAAAATCCTCACCTACTTATAGTTTGCTATCTCTGCCTCAGGTTTGCTGTTCACAGTGTGAACTCTCAGCTTCCACTTGCTATCATGCTGTCTCTGTGATTATGAATCCTAACTGTCTGGAACTGTAAGCTAAAAGAAATTATTATTATTATTATTATTATTATTATTATTATATAAGTGGCCTTGATCATGACATTTTCTCAAAGCAACAAAAAGGTTATGAAACACTCTTCAAAACAATGTCAAAAGATAGTTATTACTATTGCTGATTTATATATTGCGAGGAGCAACCATGGTATGTTTCATTCGTCCAAAGAATGAACAAACTCTGGGTTATGGGATTCTCATTATCAGGGGACATGCCAGTATGATTTTTTTTCATAAAGGTTGTTTTAAAGGAAAAAGTCAAAACACTGCCATGTATCATATACAGAAATATGTTGGCTGGTCCCTGAGCTAGTTTCTGTTACAGTATTGCTAAGTCCTAAAATAGGGATATAGCAGAGATCCAAAGTGAGTGTGTGAGGAGCAAAGAAAGCCTTGAGTGAGCGTGTATGGAGCGGAAGAAGTTCTGTGTGACTGTGTCTTATTGATGTGAACCCAGCCATGTCAAGGACCACCATGCCCTGGACCCCATGAATGTTGCAAAGCTTTCCCTGGATAATGCTCAGAGCAATGGCAAAGCCTTCTTACTGTCCAAATGTGACTGTTGAAAGTATAAGCAGCTTCCTTCTTATAGAGTATAGATGCCTATACTCTAAGGCTGCTTTCTTGCAGAGCCTTCCTACCAAGATCAGCTAAGCCTGCTTATCTGTGTACAGGAAACCTGTCTCCCAGTTCAGATGTATAAAAATATACACTCTGAATTTATAGGTTGCTGCTGCAGTTGGAGCCCTCCATCTGAGTGAGCGCAGGCCACCAGATCCCAGCTTTTCTGTACATGTGTCTGTGTATCTGGCCTTTCTCCACTTTCTTGTCACCCCAGTCAGGTTTCCAGACCAAGCCATTTAGAACATAGTAAGAGTACATGTTTCTTCATAATCTTCATAGAGAACTGATATGCAAATTGCCAAATTTGATGTAGAAATTGGTGATCCTTGGAAGAGAAAGAGCAACAGGGCCAAATGTCATTCTCATAGCATTATGGGTTGTGATGCTGACAGTGGTGTTCTTGTAAAGGGAAGCATTTGTTGCTTCTATGGTCTGGGCTTCAACAATTGTTAACCTTGCTTGCAGGTCTGAGTTCTCTCAAGCTTTGGGCACTGGCATCCTTGGAGCCTTTAGAAGGTAACAATGGGCAAGAGTAGCCGAGATGTCACTTTCAGAATTCTCTGAGAGCAATCAAGTGTTCTGACATGTTAGGTGAGGCAAGAGGAGGTATCTTGTCTGTGTACCACAAGAAGACACAGGTCATGGAGCACTGTGAATGGAGAACTTTATGAGTCTTTAAAAGAGAAGGCTCCCAACAAAGCAAACCAAGATTACAAACTTTATCTTTGCTGCTGTGTATTGTTACACATTTCTGACTTCTCTGGGAATAATGCACAGTACAGATTAGCCAAGTTAGAAATCTGAGGCTTAGGGGGCTTTATTGGACATGCACAGAATTTTATACATCATGCAGGAGCTAAGATATCATTTGACCACCCATGCCGCCATCATCCCAACAGAGAAGATGCCATGGTTGAAAAAAAAATTGGAGTTATCAAAGATAATCAAGGCCATGTTTCTGGATAACTTTGAAGACTGAAGAATGAGGGTATAGCTAGAGGAATTAATTAAAGAAATTTGGAAAATAAGATGTAGGAAAGTCATGCAAAATATCTTAGGCAAAAGATTCTAAACGCATGCAGTTAGATAATGAGAAAGCTAACTGAATCCGCATGTAAAGTAATTAGTTACAGAAAACCATCTGGAAGGAGTAAAATAAGGGAAACAGAGAAGATAAAGGTAACTTTGAAATCAACTGAGGTGTATTGGTAGGACAGGTATTTTTCCTCCCCCAGTCCGTGCTTGACATGTACCATGTCCTTGTCACCACGATCCCAGATCTTGAGCATTTCAGCTTGTATTTCCTTCTAGTATAATATAGGAATTGCGCATGTATTTGCCAAAGCAAAAGATTCAAAGATGATTCACATGGCCTGTTTATCATGTCCTAACTGTGTGCTTACGGCTTCCCACAAAAGTCAAGCCCTTGTGCTTGTGATCACAAATAAATAAAAGCAAAAATAGCTACTTAGCGTGATGTTCTAGAGAAAGAGAAAATGGTATTTAGTAAAATCCCACCATAAGAACTGTTCACCATCATTTTCTTGTCATAGTAGGATATGCTGCCCAGCAGTTTTGACACAAGGGATAAGGGTATCGGTCCTTCTGTTTCTTCTTCCTCTGAAGGTAAATATGTACTAGTGATGAGTACAACTTCTCATGGACTGTTCCAATTTATGTCTGAAGTGTATCTTCAGGCAGAAGAATGTTTTTGGTCATGGCCTGGACTATGGAATAGTGTATACAAATCTTGGGATTTGACAGGAAGAAAGGTCTAATAAACCTCAAATATTTTCCCTTGGATGATTAGATATTAGAATCACCAGTTGCCACCATTTTCCAGAAACACAGGAAACTCACTAAATAAATATATCTTATCATAAAACATACCCAATTTTTCTTGTGTAAGGATGAATTGTTTACTTACCACATCTATGGATGGGAACATTGTGAAACAAGTCCCTCTGGCCAGAGGAAATGCTGTGCTAAGGAATTGCCTAAGCTGCTTAAACAGCCTTGCAACAAACTTGGTCCAGGGTTATGGGTTTTGTTGCCCATGGATGCTGACAAAGTATATGGGCTAAATTTGTTCTAACCTTGAGCAAGCTGTTGTTCTCGAAGTCTTATTAGAAAGAGAAACATGCAAAAGCATCCATGGATGTGGATCGATGCTGTATGTAACAGCCCAAGGGCTAAATATTTTGAGAAAACAGAGAAAATTTTAATTTACACTGTTTGAACCATTTGTTTGCTCCACAGACTTTTATGTGAAATTATTAAGTGTCAGACTCTATGCTGCATGGGGGAAACATAAGACTCATACGATGAATTCCCACACTTTGAAGTCTCAGAATATAATGGGAAGAGGTAGGTGCAAACCCGGCAATATATAAATAATTAGACAAAATAAAGGGCTTTTCCAAGAGTCCACAGACTATCTAAACATCATAGAGAGTCGAGGCAATATAAGTCTGCAGAAGCTGTATTTGAGTTGGGTGAGTTGAATTGGTTTAATAACAGAAAGAACAGAAAGGTAAAGTGTGTGTGTGTGTGTGTGTGTGTGTGTGTGTGTGTGTGTGTGTGTGAGAGAGAGAGAGAGAGAGAGAGAGAGAGAGAGAGAAGAGAGAGGGAGAGAGGGGGAAGATCTTGCTAAACAGTTAGTAAGGACCCATCAGAATTGACAAATTGATGCTGAAAGACAGAATGTCAGTTGTCAATGAGCAAGAGCTAGCCACACCTAAAGGCCGCAATTTCATGGATTTGAACCAGGAAGCATACAAATTCCAGAGCGGAAAGGGTGGTGTTTTCCCAGAAGCCTGAACACCATTGAAGGCATTGGAAAAGCCTCTTTGTAAGGGTCATTCTGGTAAAGAAAGGCAAGGGGAGGAAATGAAAATAAATTCTACCTTCTTAATAAGTTTTCTTCATATCAGTTCTGATCAATTTCAGCCCACCAGGACCCATGCATCCAAATCAAGATGACGTTAAAAATACGGAAAGATCAAAATCAATACACACAGGTGTAATAAATAGCTGAACTCAGCATGTACCACAGAGGGTGTCAGGATCTGGCTCCAGGACCTTTAAATTCTGTAATGAAATGAGTTTTGAGAACAAGCTGCATTGGATCAGGAACCACAAGTAACTGTTGTGAAGGTCAGAGCATGTTCTTGCCACTCCCGCTTGCCCAACTTTTCCATCAGCGCTGTTATTTTCCAAGGTCAAATCTCTCTCTCTATTTTCCTTATGTTGGCCTTTTTAATTGAATCTACCTAGTAAAGATGAATGGTCATATCGAGGCAATGGGAGATTTGTTTTAGAAATGCAGCCATTGACTCTACGGATGGATGTGTGAGAAAGGGTTAACAGAAATACACTGTTAGGTTATTTTGTGACCTCATTAAAACAGGACCCTAAATTCTACATTTCATAAGTGACATTTAAATGCGTAGGGAAAGGCTGCATTTCATGGACTGGTCAGAGTTGCTGGAAGCTTCTTTGTAATAACAGATGTGAAGTCATTTTAATTAATCTGAGGATTTGGCCACATGCATAGAAAGTAAACACAACTAGGAGGTTTGGTGGGCCTAAAAGAATGGTTGCAGGAGATGGCAAGAAGTGGCCTTCTTATTCAGAGACACAGGTAATGCATCTCTTGGCTAGAGCACCCCACTTTCTAAAAGTTAAAATCTCCCTACACCTTGCTAGAAACTTTTGATCATAGAACTATGAGATTAACCCTAGTTTCTGATAAAGGGGTGTGTGCTTCATCAAGAGCTTGTGAAGACTAAATTGGAGGAGGGCATTTTCTTTGGGCCCTGGATGTTCTACCCTGAGGAGAATTACTCCTTGTCCAGTTCTTGTCATTCTCTACCTGTGGGAACACCAAAGTTATGAGAACAGAGAACAGCTGTGGGATTTCTCTGTTCCATTTGAGGGCTCTGGGTGATAATCCTACTGTAACTCCTTGTCCTTAGACCTGCCCTTGACAAATTTCTTTTAATTTAACTTAATCACTCATTTGAAGGAGTGAAGAGAAGGAGAATACCAGAGGGGGAGTCAGTCTGGAGAGAACTGTGGCCAGGTTAGGGGCAGGTTGGGGCAGGGGGGGTTGGAAATCCTCAGGGAGAAATAGATAAATAGAGGGGACATTTGAGAAAATGTCACTAACAGTGACAAGGGCTGAACTGAAGTATGGTAGAGACTGGATCAAAAGGGACTAACGGGGGTGGAAAGATGGTGCAGTGGTTAAGAGGACTGGTGGCTCTTCTAGGGGATGTGGGATTAATTCTCAGAATCTATTTGGCAGCCCACAACTATCTGTAACTACAGGACCAGGGGATCTGATGGCTTCTTCTGACTTCTGTGAATACTGCAAGCATGTGATATATATATTCATGTATATGCAGACAAATCACCCATATACATAAAGTAAACCAATTCATAAAAAGAACCAAGAAATATCAATTTGGCACTAGAGGGATCCCTGCCCTGTTGTCTTTCTCCTGTGACTTCAGAAGCTAAAGAATGGGAACCATGCTTAATCCCCTTCTTTCTGAGCCACATAGTCTAAAGTTCCTTCTCCCCAACTTCCTGCCCCTTAAGCAAATGATTTTTCCTTTCACCAAAAGAGCTGTAGTTACTACAGGAGAGCACTAAAATGAAGAGGAGAAAAGGGTCCAGCAGTATCTGAGCAGACTCCAGGCTGCTGGGGCCTTACCTTCCTTTCTCTTATTGCTGCTCCATTTTCCAGATTCAGCTAAGAAAGGGATGATGTTAGTAAGAGTGCTGTTGGCAAGACCCCAAATCCTGAAGACTCTAATTTTATTTTTTTAATTTAGAGTTTCATTTTTTTTTAGATGTAATGGACTGTCACTCAAAATGACTTGTGTATTATCCATTTAGGAATAATACTTACTATTAGAATATTAGTAAGTAGAGAGTGGGGGTCAATTCTGTCCTTCTCTGACTTCAGAATGGGAATCTAAGAGTTGGCTTCTGACACCGTTTACATCAGTCATTCTGAACAGGCCTAAAAGGAAACAGGAAGTAAAGGTTTACTCAATGGGAATTAGTGGAATACCACAATTACCAGCTTTACGATTTTTACTGTTAATCTTTCCAGTATCAGAAGTCTGAAAATTGGGGCTGACTTTCTGACAGTGAGGGTTGATTTCTTG
Organism: Rhynchomys soricoides; assembly: GCA_019843965.1. NCBI lineage: Eukaryota > Metazoa > Chordata > Mammalia > Rodentia > Muridae > Rhynchomys > Rhynchomys soricoides. The sequence goes on from JADRCH010000067.1 coordinate 6,243,193, forward strand.
GGGTTGTTGTTTTAGTTTGGTTTTGCTTTTGTTTTTTTGTTTTTTGGGGGGAGGGGGTGTTGTTTGCTTATTTATGTTATTTTGTTTTGCTAGGTCAAGAGAAGTTGGAAAAAGTGTTTCTGTGAGCACCGAGACAAGACAAACTGCAAATGCTGAAGAGGTGTGCCAGGTATGTTCTATCAAAGCTGCTACTGAGAAGGGAGATACTGAAGATATGGGGAAGAATTAGAAGCTTATAAGGGCAAACATCAGTGTAGACAAGGATGAGTGCGAACACTGGAACAAGAAAATGCATGTGTAAAGTTCTCACTGAGACAAAGCAGCAAGACTTCAGGGATGCAGAGTATATTCTACAACCTTAAGCCAGAAGATGCTAGTAACAGAGATAGAAGAGTAAAGACAGAAAAGAAAATCACATAAGAAGATATTGAAGTAGGGTGGGCCAGATTGAGTAGGAATCCAAGGACAAATGTCTAGCAGATGGCTGACATGGGAATCTGGACTGAAAGATGCTAAGAAAATTGGACAGCCGTAGAGAAGTCTGGAGAAGAAAGTAGATGTGACTTCATGATTTATAAATAATTAGATATTTTCTACTGAGAAAGAATGGGCAGCTTATGAATGAGGCTGATAGCCTCAAATTCTGCCAACAATGGGGGCTTAATGTTGTGTAGCCATTTCCTCCCAAGCAGAATCATCCATCTTGGGGGAAAGCTCTTTAGGACACAGGATATTTAAAGGAAGGTAAGATAACAGAATGTTTTAATAGTGTGTGTGGGGGGGGGGGGAGCACATGCTATCCTGCAAGAAAGCTCTTCAAACTCTCAAAAGTTTCAGGAAGGCCCTAAAATTGGATGGACTCACTAGGTCCCTCCATCTCCAAGCGTATGTAAGCAGTGAGGACCTCCAAGAGACTCTCTGAGAGATCAGCTGAAACACTTAGAAGAAACAGAGGCCAGTCAAGTCTTCTCCTGGAAGAAGCAGAGACCATCCAAGTCACTTTAAAGAAACAGAGATCAGCAGAGTTACCTGGAAGAGGCTCAGACCACATAAACGACCTGCAAAGGACATTCTGCAATCTGCTGAGCTGGCCACAACTTATGCAGTCCACCCTAGATTTGTTGAACTATTCTCCATCCTAGGGTGGACTTCGGTGACGTGGCTGTCTTGTTTCAGTTCCTTTTGTGCATATTCCCGTCAGTAACTCCAATAAAACTCATTGGTTCAACAAATTGGACTTTGATGATATTCTTTCTTTGGTCTGTCACCAGTTGACATCTGGTGTCAGTAGACAGTTGTTTTTATCCCCAAAGAATGGTGTCACAACTTGTAGAATTTGATCACAATAAAAAACCTGGAGTATGGGATAGAAGTCGGAGTAGGAGAGACTAAGGAATAAAGCAGTAGCTTTAGGGCTGGGATTTACAGGCTAATACTTAGAACTTCGGCCGTGAAGGAGAGAGAATGCTTTGTGATTGTTGGGTAGGCTAAAGATTTCCATAAGCTTTTAGAAGAGAGGGGGTCTGAGCCTTTGATAGATATGGATGTGGCTACCCAAGTAATATGTAAGAAAATCTAAGAGATACATGAGGAGAATACCCACGGAAACAATGTTAGATCTGGCACAAGATGCAGGGAAGGATAATATTCACAATAAGGGTAGAGATGATTCTGAGGCATGAGATAAAAATGATGGAAGATACAAAACATGATCTGGATAGGAATGGTAATATCGCAAAGTTCACACGGAATCCTCGCCATCTCAGCAGCCATAATGAATCCAAGCCACTCCTTCACTGTGAAAAGAAAAGGACACAGCTCCGCAAAGCCAAAGTGACCAGATACCTGTATTAACCATCTTATTTTCTATGTTTATGATGCTATGACATCTGGGCTTTGCTGACTCCTAAGAGATTCCTCCCAGAACTGGCTAATTTCTAGAATTAGGAAAGGATCATCAGGAAGCATATTTTTCAAATGCAAACTAACCAACTCAAGCTCACAGCCCTTTTAGAGACCATTGTTTATCGTCCCTAATTACCTAAGTCCTAGGTGCCAGACTCTATGTCCCAAAGTCCACTGAAGCTACTTAAGTCACCTATATGATGATGGAAGATACAAAACATGATCTGGACAGGAATAGTAATATAGCAAAGTTCACACGGAATCTTCTCCATCTCAGCAGCCATAATGAATCCAAGCCACTCCTTCCCTGCCTTGCTGATTCCTCCCCAGTAAACCACAGCCAAAACTCTTGTTCAGCATCTACCTGCTGGTCCTGACTGCAGGGCTTGTATGTGACCCCCTGTGATATGGAATATTTATTTCACATAAGAAATTTGATCAACGGATTATCTTTTAAAGAATTGCTGATTTCTTTACTCAGAGGAGGGGAAAAAACAAAAAACCAATATGTTACAATTAATGCATTACACTAGTATTTAATATACTTAATTTATAAAGCATAAACCTCAGAATTGTTATATATAAATTTATTAAAGATTACATATGCTTAGTAAAAGCTTACAAAAGGATAACAGGTAATAGAAACCTTGAGAATTATTATATATCATTGCAGGCACCTTCTAATGTTAGAACAATTATAATACCAGTTTGTAATGAAACATTTTGAATGAAACATTCATAAGTTTTGAGATATGAAGTACCTATAGTGCATATATTGTAAGTCAAAGGCTTGTAATCAAAGTCAATAAACTAACAATAGGAAGCTATATATGATTTTCTACATCAAACAAGATGGAAGTTCCACAGAGTCAATAACTGAGCCACGAAGCCACCAATGCCAATCTCAAATGACAGCAAAACCCTTTTCCTCACTGTATCTATCTGCTTTTCATTCATGATGTCAACCTTATTTTAGAAGCCATCAATAGTTTTTTGATGAATTGAATGTGAACTTGAAACACACACACGCACACACACACACACTTAGACTTTCCATTGCTGTGAAGAGACACCATGACCAAGGCAACTCTTATAAGGGGACAACTTTTGGTTGAGGCTGGCATACAGGTTCAGAGGTTCAGTCAATTATTATCAAGGTGTGAGGAGTACTTATTCTGCCTGTCAAGGTAATGATGAACTTTGCAAAACCTGTATGTTGAAACTGTGGCCGTTTCCTGGAAATCTGTTGTACTGTGGACATCCTTTGGGATAGACATTCTTTTGACTGAGACCAGCATCTCCTGAGTACTAACTAGCATGTATTCTATTTAGTATAATATTTTGTGGGATATTGAGAAAGGTGTTACTGGTGGAAGAAAGCAGATCAGCAGAAGGATAACTAAGAAAAGACTTGAAATTATAACTAGCTAGGGTGTGTATCTGAACAAAATGGATTTTCCCTTTTGTTTTGTTGAGCTGTTTGCCAATAGAATAAAAACATAAACATGAGACACAAAGAATGGAGTACATGTAGCATCATTGTTTATCAAATGTACCTTGCCAAATATGGGCCAGGCACAGGCGTGACCACCTAAGCTTCTGTTAAAACCCTCTCTCCACTTATTAAAATGTAAAAGCATCAGACAGATACACCTACAGCTTTTCTGAGGCAGCTGTAAAATGAAGCTCGGGGCATAAACTGCCCAAGATGGGTTTAGAGAGGACCGAGTTGCTAGCCTTTGGAAGCATTCCAGACAGCATAGAAAGCATAACATTCCATTTCTATAAGCAATACCATAAGTCAAGTAGTGTTCTTTATTTCTTTGCTGTAATAATTAAGTTAAATCAGATAGATCATATGGGCTCCACACCCTTCCAGGATACTCTCTGTAGTAATGGCAGCCACACATATAAGTATCCAGTGATATGACCCTTTCCAATTAAATATTTTGTGGACTTTTGAATTTCATTCCTCTCATGCATCAGAAAGTATTATTCTTCCTTTGATTTTATTTTCAATCATATACAAATATAGAAAACATCTTTATCCCCCAAATCTAGCTATACCAAGACAATTAATTAGCATGCCCTAATCAATGACCTTACACACATCAAACTCTCTGTGCCCTAATGTTATGGGGTTAGTAAGAGATTAAGCATAAGTTGCATTTCTATTCCTTAAGCATAACCTGTGCATCGGTCTCACTAGCCCATATTACCACGACTTCTCACCTTGAGATACCCTAGACAAGTACCTCAAGCACCGGACTTCAGGAGTTCTTCAGGCCCTACATCTGTTCCATGCTTTACATGTGAGCTGAATATGTAGTTCCACACGCAGTTTTGGATTTTTGAGAACTGTGGAGGAGAGGCTCATAGCTTTGTCCCTCTATCTTCCTTTACCCCCTCCCCCCATAGCTGTTTTCACTCCTGAGTCAGGTCCTTCCTAGGGCACATGAGGGCAAAAGGGATTGTAAATAGATGAAGGATAGCAAGAAAAGAAATGGCAAGGAGGAGAAAACATGATTGATGAGAAGGAAGAGGACCATTGAAAATGGGTGAGTGGTTTCTGCCTCCCCCACCCCAACTATGATGGTGTGGGTCACCTTCATGGCAGTAGACTGATGTTTCAGACCGTTGTTAAAGTGTCTAACATCGATGCACTTTGACATACATCAGTAGGTTCATAGTTACATCCACTTATTTTATTGGTACCCCTTACAGGTGGGGAGAGATTCTTTCTCTTACCCAATAAGAGGTTGATGGTTGTCACCTTTAGAGTCCATTTCATTACCTGAGATAGACTAACTTTATAAAGATAAGAAGCATAAGCAGCTCAGAATTTTGGAGGCTTAAAGTACAGACAGCATTTCACAGGCCCTGGAATGGGTCCCTTGGTGGATGGAAAAGCATGCAGAGGAGAAAAAAAAACCATCACATACAAAAAGCAGTAAGCAAGAAGTCGTTCATCCCAACACTTGGGAGGCAGAAGCAGGAGATCTCTGTGAATTTGAGACCAGCTTGGTCTACAAAGCTAGTTCTAGGACAACCATGGCTGTTATACAGAGAAGCCTGTCTCAAATAACAACAACAACAATAACAACAACAACAAAGTAAGCAAGAGATACTGGGTGAAGCCATGAACGAGCTTTTATAGCAACTTTCAGTGGTCTTATGGGAAACATGTTTTCTCTTTCAATACTCCGGTGAACTGGACTCCTGTCTGTTGTTTTTTTTTGATGTTGTTTTGTTTTGTTTTATTTGTTTTTGTTTATGCTACTTTCTAGTCTACTTGTCTGGTGCCTGCCAGGGCATTCTTCACAATGGTCGTTTTCTTTCTTCGTGTATCGGGTCCTTACTGGCAATCCTTCTCAGTCCTGCCACTCTGGGAACCAAGTTCCCGACATGCAAACCTTTTTGGCTACAAAGCATAGCCATCCACCCCTCTAACAACAACACAAACATCAAACAACAACACAAACAAATCAATGAAAGTAAAGCCATAACAAATTTATTTAACCAAACCCCAAAGACCTAGAGGAAAAGACTCTAGACTTCTGTGTTACATCCAAAGGGGGAAAAATGTAGTAGAGAAACATGACTGGAAAAAGTGCTCATAGCTTGATAATCATGAACTAGGAGAGGAGGCCCCCATGGCCTATTTGTTCAGATTTTTCTGTTTCTCTGTGTAACACACCTGCCTGTGAATAGAACCAGAGAGCTATGAACAGAAGGGCCCCAGGGCAGGAAGGAGGAAGTCCCACCATGGCCTTCTTAGATATTACAATGTGCTGTGGAAGAGGAGAATATTACCCAGGACCCTTTTTTATGAGGAAGAGGGGAATAAGATTAGAAACCTTCCTAATTCTATACCACTTTCCTTCATTTTGAAATGTGCACTATGTCACATCTGACATTATCAGATGACCCAAGAAATGCCATCCAGAGATCCACAATTCACAATGCCATGAAGAAATGTTACTGGGCTGCCTTTATGTGTTGTGTCTCATAGAGAGGCCACGATAGGAGCATCATGACATTTTTTCAGGTCAAAAGAATGGTATATTTTATTCTAGGAGTACAGAGATAGCAGAAAGAAGCATCCTCCAAATAAAATTATCTCACTGATGCAACTCATATCACACTATCAAGACTCAATTAGTTTGAAAACGTTTGCATTAACTATCTTGGCACTAAAACAAAAATCACCAAAATTACTGATTAATTTCGATAGCTATAAAAATATCTTTTTCTTCAAACTTCTTTTAAATTCTCAAAATTTATGTCACTTGACCAATTCCCCAGTTGCCTCAAGCACCAGTGAGATAGTTTTGTTTTGTGTTCTTTCATTCAGTGTTCTTTTTTATTTATAATATCAATGTTCATCATTCTTATACTTATTCCAAATTCCGTCTTGTGGGTCAACCAGCGTTGCTCCAATGATTGTTTCTGTCTGGATCTTATCTTTAATGAATAATGCTCTTCTTAGACTTCTTTGTCCTGCTCACCCAGTATCCTCCTGTCTTTCTCTAAGGACTCCAAAGAGAGCATGAAGCAAGCTCTGCAGGTGATCAGCTGTCTACACTACACAACCCTAAGATGTCTGCAAGGGTTTCCACTCTGAACTTCAGAGAGCTCCTTGAGAAGAATATCTCATGTACTATTAATTATTCTCCTGTGAAAAGATCTGCTTTTGTTTTATAAATGATAATCTTCATTCTGCATTTCTAATTGTGAATCTTTGCTACTGCAAAGTACCAAATTCAGAAAAAAAAATGACATTAAACTTTTAGTAGCTAAATGTTTTAATTAGGGTTTCTATTCCTGCACAAAACATCATGACCAAGATACAAGTTGGGGAGGAAAGGGTTTTTTTTGTTTTTTTTTTGTTTTTTGTTTTGGTTTTCTCTGTGTAGCCCTGTATGTCCCTGAACTCACTCTGTAGACCAGGCTGGCCTCCAACTCAGAAATCCACCTACCTCTGCCTCCCAAGTGCTGGGATTAAAGGCATACGCCACTACTACCCTGCTGGAGGAAAGGGTTTACTCAGCTTACACTTCCATTTGCTGTTCATCACGAAAGGAAGTCAGGACTGGAACTCAAGCAGTTCAGGAAGCAGGAGCTGATACAGAGGTTGTGGAGGGATGTTACTTACTGACTTGCTTGCTTCTCCTGGCTTGCTCAGCTAGCTTTCGTATACAGCCCAAGACCACCAGTCCTCAGATGATACCACTCATAAGGGGCCCTCCCCCCTGGATCACTAATTGAGAAAATGCCTTACCGCTGGATCTCATGGAGGCATTTTCTCAACTGAAGCTCCTTTCTCTGTGATAACTCCAGCTTGTGTCAAGTTAACACACAAAACTAGCCAGTACACTAAATTTAACTTGAATCATCTAAAACATCAGCTTATGGAAATCAGATTTATTTAGTTTTAATATTTCTTATAGATCATCATTATGGTATCTTTTATTTACTTATTCATGCTGTTATTCTTGTTTATTTTTTCTCTTGGGAGAAGAAACAGTAAAATAGAATGTTTTAATGCAAACATATATATATATATATATATATATATATATATAGAGAGAGAGAGAGAGAGAGAGAGAGAGAGAGAGAGAGAGAGTTCTGTGCCCCAAGATCTGGTTGCAGTCTGTACATAAACATTCTCTAATTGGGTCATAAAGGGACAGAGTCTGTGATTGAAGAGGAGAGAGAGAAGGACCGGCCTTGAGAATTAGCAGGGGTCTCAGGAAAAGGGACAGAGGAATAGAAAGAAGAAGGTCACCTTGGCTGGATGGACCATGAACCCATGGCCAAAAGAAGCTCACCCTGAGGATGAACATGAAGGAGAGCACCTGGGAGAAACTCAAACTGCAGGTAACCCAGGGCCTATGGCTGAGATGTAGGTTAGAATAGTCCAGAATCTGCCCAGTTTAGGCTTGTTAATAAAAATACCAGATTTCTACACCTTCTATTCAGGATCTATACAGCCTAGAACGTGGCATACCCTCCCCATAAAATTACTTCTATATCTTCATAATTTAAAAAGGAAAAAGGCTCCATTTCTATTGTTAGGAGCCAAATTTAATAATTATAAAGATATAGATTTCTAATATTTTCAGCTGTGAAATTCTTCTCATTAGGTAACCTTAGTGCACTTGCCTATAAAACATTATTGGATATCTCCTGAGAGAGAGAGAGAATGAGAATATGTGTGTATGGATGTGCATCTCTGTGTGTGTGTGTGTGTGTATGTAGGCATTCTCTAGGCCTCACCACATGGCTTCTTAAGCATCTTAGATATCATTGTTTGATGGCACAGTTGTGTTAAACATATTTTTGCAAACCTCAGCGAAGTTCAGCAGCCTTTGGGTCTTGTGTAGGAGATTTCTTTGGGTGCCACCATTAAGCGTTCACCACTATGAGACACTTGTTTGAATGGCTTGTGTCCTATTCTCATTACCAGAATGATCCCCTTCCGTCAGAAGTCAGAACTATATACACCTTCACATAGTTCCAAAACGCCCCTAACAGATTCAGGAACCTGGGGAGTTACTGCCATCAGGTGAGTAACCACTGATGACCCCATCAGGTTCCAAAGGAGAGTTCCAAACCCATGCCCACACAGATGGCCCTGAGCTCAAAACAGAAAGACATGAACATGAACAGGGATGGGTCGGGAAGAGAGGGCGGGGCAAGAGTAAGCAGAGTACATAGCATACATGCAAGAAAATGTCAAGCAAAAAAATAAATATGTTTTTAAAAGGTAAATAATACAACACCAATCACTTGAAAATAAAGGGGGGAAATTACCAAGGATCCGCTCGAGCAATATCTAATGTCACGTTGTTTTCAAAAGAAATGAAAAGCAGTTTCCCATTTAAGCAGTTTGTGGTACCGAGAGGCTTCGTTTCCGCGTGGCTGACTTGAAAGACTGGACAGCAGAGGCAGAAGTTTAGTGGGCAAAGATGCCAGTAACTGTACCTCTGATGCAAGCCCGTTTGCAAACCCAACACATTAAGCCGTTGTGACACCCGGTTTTATATGTCTTGTGGTTGTCTTCCTCTCGTTCGGCCCAGGCCTCAAGGACGGGAGGCTCCCCTTCAAGGGGCAGACCAAGAAACGTCATTTTCATTAGAGTCAGATTTGCTTGCTTATTTAAGTCACACAGATGGGAGATATTGATGAATGAGTTCACAGAAGGAAAAGATGGCGAAGGACTAAGAAGGACTTGCAGCGCTCTCAAGTCTAGTTTGGCAGACAAAGATGAGAGTGGTAAAGCCGGACCTAAAATACTTAGCGCCCTGCTCCCTGGAGCCCCAGGCTGTCTACTCAGATACTTGATTCTGATTGTTTTACAGATACTGCATGGCAGTTTTATTTTTCAATTAAGCAAATGGCTTTGGAGAGCTGGGAGTGTGGTCTGATGTTAGCTCACTTGCCAAGCACGTGTGAGACCCTGAATTAAAGCTCCATCACCACAACAAACACCAGGATAATTTTAAATGTGAATATCTATTAATGTATGGGTACAAATGGATGAGTTGATTGTATATGCACAGTGTATGATTTTCTGTATGCATGTCTGTGCTTCCTCTCTCAAGAATACATTTTGCTAAGAGGGCAAAGCTGGATAACCAGAAGCGGAAGAAGATGCAACAGGAGGAAAACAGCAGACTCTCTGGGGATCAGAAGCAAGCAACTGCCCCAGATTTTCCAGTTTGACTGTGATTACCCATTTTTGGTGAACACCATCTCACAATAATGCCGAGCTTTGTCCAGCTTTCTAAAAGCCACACATTGGCAGGAAGTATAAAACATGTTTTGGACCAAAAACTGAAAATTGTTGTCCTAAAACTGCAGAAATGCTGAGACCATAAAGTGACTGCAAGCAGATGTATCCGAAGAAGTGTAAAACTCACTCACACACACACAAAAATCCTAAGTTCCTGGCTCTCACTGGAACACTCCTCTGGCTTTCAGATGAGAATGTCAGCTTCAGAAGGCAGATGTACTTGGAGAGAAAGCCGGTAGCTGTGTTACTTACAGGCATATATGAGTGAATTCTGAATTCTGAATTCTGTCTTCTCTCACATGCAAACATGGAGGGTGAAGAGGGTCTGGTTCATCTCTCAACTGACTTACCCATAAGTCTTCAAGCAAGTCTCGTGTGTGTGTGTGTGTGTGTGTGTGTGTGTGTGTGTGTGTGTGTGTGGTTGAGTCAATGACTGCACTTTGAATCTGTGGTTGTTATTTTTAGCCCTGGGATTTTAATAAGCCGCGTGGGTCATTTTCAATTGTGGTGCTGGCTTACTGTCACCTTCCTCTCTTCTTTCATTCAGTCACTATTGAACAGGAGCGACTAACTCACATCAGTGACAGTCACACTCATAGGTGACTGGCCCGACAAGAAAGAATTGCAGAGAGTTCTTTTGGCTATTAAAACCACCCTGGGCTTTTGTGTTTGAAAGCCTCAAAATCTTTGTGCACCATGCCAACACATTTCAGACTATTTGGGTTGAGAAGGGGGACAGCTGGGAGTGGACTGTATCTGGGTAAATTTATTTTCTTTGGAAGATTTTGTTTCTCAGCCTTGGAAGTTAAACCCAGGACCTGTTGCAAGCCAGTAAGCACTCTACCAGTGAGCTGCACCCCTCTCCCCTTTACACATTTGCTTTCATTTTTAGTTTAGTTTAGTTTTTGAGACACTGTCTCACATAGCCCAGGCTGAAGCTGGTCTTGAAGTCCTGATCTTCTGGTTACTAACTCCCAAAGGTTGGGATGGCAAACAGTGTCATGACACTCTATACCTTTGAAAAAACTTTATTTGAAGCTGTGGGCAGGTGGGCTAGGGTATTCTTCCATGAGTTAGCTCTTATTCACCACTGTGCTGGGTTTGGGTGTACAATTAATGACTTGAAGTGACCAGGAGTAAATGTGAATGTGACCAGTAGTGACAGGTGGTGTTTCCAGTTCTGAGGGTCTGCAGTCTTTTGGTGGGGGCTCTCATTGTTACTCAAACTCTACAAGATTAATGTTCTCTGAAGCACAATACCCAGTTTGACTTCAAGGTGGTACACAAAATTTACTGAGATGACCTGACCACACATAGTCAATGAATTAACTGGCCTTGTATACTTAATGCTCAGGTACTGTGATACAGCTGGTATTTTTAAGATGCTCATTAAACAGACCCACACATACTTCCTGCCCAGAACTTTTGCCACCAGCATGTGCCAGATGCCTGTGTTCCCCCCTCACTCAGAACAGATACAGAAAGCCAACCCTACATTCAGTTACTCTGAGTAACAAGTGGTGGTAACAGATTCTCATGTCATGTCCTGAACAGTGACTGAAATGGCACAGTCCTGGGGTGCTCCGTGACACAACCGAAGAATTCAGCCAAAACTGTGAGAAATTTGACTCACACTTAGACACTGTCTTTAGACCTTACTCTTTATTAAAAATTCACTCTGGGAAGGAAGAAGACTGGGGATTAAGTATTCAGCTCTTCTGAGACATGAAAATTCCTGTTTTCTTCTCTCCCTGGTGCCTCTTAAAACTTTCTCCCAGAACTGCCTTCTGGTCCATAGGGGTGGAGGGGCTCTGTGACACTCAGTGGGCATGGAGGAAGCTTTTCAGTGATGAATAGACAAACCTGAGAAGGAGTGTTTTAATATGTGATTTTGATATTCTGAAAAGCAAAACAAAAACAAAACCACCAACAACACCCCCAATGGTTTACAAAAACACAGAAAAAAATAAAATAAAATAAGAAACCTCTGTATAGGGGGACATACTTGATCCTGCCACTCTGGGAGGAAGAGGCAGCCAGATCTCTGTGATTTTTAAGCCCTATCTGGTCTGTATAGCAAGTTCTCTTAGGGCCTTCCGGTTTCCGTCTGTGGCCAGGGACCTGAGCCTGTGCCACAAGGCTCCAAACAAAATAGCGCTGGGAGAAAGCTAACCTCCCAGGAGTGTGGACAAGCCTACAAGCAAAGGTAAGACCATCACCTCTGCTCAGAGGGACCCACCCAGAACCCTCAGGACACAGGGACCGAGGAGAGGCCTTCTGTGGCCAGGGAGCTGATCTTGTGCCACAGGGCTCCATACTCAAATAGTGCCAGGAGAGAGCTGGTCTCCCAGGAGTGCTGACACAGCTTCAAGCACAGGCAAGACCACCACTTCTGTTCAAATTCCTGGCTCAAGAGGGACCCTCTCAGAGCCATCAGGACACAGGAACCAAGGAACAGCAGGGGACAGAATCCTTCTGGTCTGCACCCCAGAGCTGACCCTGTACCACAGCTCTCCAACCCCAAATTCCTCTCAGAGAGAGCTGGTCTCCAAGGAGTACTGACACAGAGGCATGCAGAAGAGGCAAGCTACAGTCAGAGAGAGCAAGACCAGCTAACACCAGAGATAGCCAGATGACAAAAGGCAAGGGAAAGAACATAAGCAACAGAAACTAAGGCCACTTGGCATCATCAGAACCCAGTTCTCCCACCACAGCAAGCTCTGGATACCCCAACACACCAGAAAAGCAAGACTGAGACTAAAAATCACATCTCATGATGATGATAGAAGACTTTAAGAAGGAAATAATAACTCCCTTAAAGAAATAAAAGGGAACACACAGGTAAACAGCTAGAAGCCCTTAAAGAGGAAACACACACACACACATACACACACACAAAAAAAATCCCTTAAAGAATTATAGGAAAACAAAATCAAACAGTTGACAGAAATGAACAAAACCATCCAGTATCTAAAAATGGAAATAGAAAAATAAAGAAATCACAAAGGGGGACAACCCTGGAGATAGAAAACCTAGAAAAGAGATCAGGAGTCCTAGATGCAAGCATCACCAACAGAATACAAGAGATAGAAGAGAGAATCTCAGGTGCGGAAGATACCATAAAAAACATTGACACAACAGTCAAAGAAAATGCAAAATGCAAAAAGCTCCTTACCCAAAACATTCAGGAAATTCAGGATACAATGAGAAGACCAAACCTGAGGATAATGGGTATAGAAGAGAGTGAAGATTCCCAACTTAAAGGACCAGTAAATATCTTCAACAAAATTATAGAAAAAAACTTCCCTAACTTAAAGAAAGAGATGAACATAAATATACAAGAAGCCTACAGAACTCCAAATAGATTGGACCAGAAAAGATCCTCCTGTCACATAATAGTCAAAACACCAAATGCACAAAACAAAGAAAGAATATTAAAAGCAGTAAGGGGAAAAGGGCAGGTATCATATAAAGGCAGACCTATCAGAATTACACCAGACTTCTCACCAGAGACTATGAAAGCTAGAAGATCCTGGGCAGATCTCATACAGACTCTAAAAGAACACAAATGCCAGCCCAGGCTGCTATACCCAGCAAAACTCTCAATTACCATAGATGGTGAAACCAAGATATTCTATGACAAAACCAAATTTACACAGTATCTTTCCACAAACCCAGCCCTACAAAAGGTAATAGATGGAAAACGCCAACACAAGGAGGGAAACTACTCCCTAGAAAAAACAAGAAGTAATCTTTCAAAGAACCCAAAAGAAGACAGCCACACAAACATAAAAATAACATCGAAAACAACAGGAAGCAAGTTTTCTTAGGTACTGAGAGTCTATCAAACAAACAAAAACAAACACAAGTAGCAGTTGTTCCAGTGAAATACTAAGACGTATCCATTTTCTTAATATTTAACTACATTCTCCAATTACCAACATGCAGTGAGATTAAAAGCATCTCATCTTCCAGTTTTGAGGTTTATAAGAAATATAAAATATAAACCCAGCTGGTTTTGAAAGGAGCTCAAGAAGGAGTTACCCTCTTCCTTCCCCTGTTCCTTCTCCCCCCTCTTCCTCCTCCCTCCTCTTCCTCTCCTCTTCCCTCTCCTCCCCCTTCCTCTCCTCTTCCTTCTCCCTCCTCTTCCTCTTGCTCGCTTACTCCTTCATCCTCCACCCCTTAACACCTTCATGTCTCATTGCATGCACTGACTTCTGCCTGAGACCAGCTTGTGGGGAGAGTGGCGCTGCTGAAGGCTGGAGTGCACGTGGAGAGATTTTGTGTTGTTAGTGATGCCACTGAGCTGACAAATTCATCAACTCCGGACTTGCTCTGTCTCAAGAATGATTTCTCTGTGGAATACTGAAAATTTCTGAGTGCCTATCAACTGAGATATCATTCATTTACATTTATAAATTCTATATAACTAGTCAAACTATGAAGGTACAATATAGAAAATTTCAAAGAAGCCTGGCATTCTTTAAAAAATACAACTGCTATTCCAGAAAGCTATGGCGGTGGGCTATCCTTTCAGAAGAAATGAGAACATTTTAAAAATATCAAACACTTACAGGAGATGACAAGATACAGTATAGGTAAAAGAAGGGCATGATTAGAAAGTTGGCATCTGAAATGGAGTCCTACCCTGAGCCCACTATGTCATGCATTGGACACAGTAGCCTATAAAGCAAAGGTTAAATGTTCTCAGCTTCAGGTTGCATAGGATCCTTGAGAATGTGGTTTTTCAGAACCTTGAGTATCTTATAAACAGAATCCTTTGCTGTTAGTATCTGTAGCACATTCCTGTTTCATTTGGTGATTTCTTACAGCTTAGGTTTATTAACTTTGTTCTGTAACAGAATACCTGACATGCAGATTTTAACCTTCAATCTGTGAGAGGATTCCAGTCTGTTGTGGTTTGTCTCATTAGTTGTGAGTCTGTGGTGGGACAATATAACAAGGTACTGAGTGGAGTTAGAAACAGAAAATCTGTCCATACGGTGGTCAGGAAAACAGAGGAAGAGACTGTTCTTAGAGCCTTCAAAAGCATGTTTCCAAATACTTAACGGCCCACTTAAACACTGTGGCTCATTTTGTTTTGTTCTTCAAGACAAGGTCTCATGTAGCTCAGGCTGGCATCAGTCTCAATGTGCAGGAGACAATCCTGCAAATTGCTGCCTTTCCTCTCTGTTCGGAGAGCTGGGAGCTCAGTCCTGTGTCAGCATGCTCAGCCCAAAAGGCAAGTCTGTGAAGATCAGAGGTCTGGGAAATAGACCAGGCATGTGAATTGCTCATATTTTTGTTTCATTTTTCTTTTTTGTACATAAATAGCATTTATTGAAATTAGATTTTTTCATACACTATACCCTGATTATGACTTCCCACCCCCCATATTCTCCCAGATCCTCCCTGTGTCCCCAAATCAACTCCCTTTCTTGCTCTGTCTCATTAGATAAATAACAGGCATATAAAAAAATAAAACAACAGCAAAACCAGAAAAGAAAAAAGAAAGGAGAGAAAAATAATAATAAAATGAGATAAAACAAAAACGAACAAATCTGAATAAGATAGCGGTACAATCAACCTAACCAAATAAACAAACAGCAATAACAACAAAGTCCCAATAAACAGGAAAAATAAGAGCAAAAGAAAGCACACTTGAAACACACACAGACACACACATTCACTCACATAGAAGTCCCATAAAGACACAAGATCAGAAACCATAATACGTACACAAAAGTCCTGTAGGGAGCAAAATACTCAGATAAAGATTTGTGAGAGAAAACAAAACTCCAAAAATACCATTCAGTTCATTTCCTTTGGACATCTACTACGGCTGGGCATGGAGCCTGGCCTTAAATGCAGCTTAAGCCTGTCCTTAAACACAGAGCTTGTTTGTATCCCCAGTGAGACTTAAGCTCACTGGCACAGGAAAAGATATTCTGAACAGAACATCGGTAGCACGGGCGATTTTACATCCCACAATAGAGACTCTTACTCAACCAGGGTCATAGCTGCTCTTCTCATAAAAGCCAGAAACTGGTAAAAGAGCCAGAGGACTTGGATGACATCAAAGAAACAGGGATGACACCAAAGAAATACAGTTGTATTCTGAATACAACAGGGCTGATGCGTACATGAACGTGTAGAGACTGTGGCAGAGTGCACAGGTCTAAGCCGGAAGGCATTCCAGTGCTGAGAGAAGTGGACAGGGTCTCTCATCCCTAACCCAGAAGCTATCTCCAATTGATTACCACGCACAAAGGGAAAATTAGTTTCCTCAGGTAATTTTTTATGCTCACTCCATTAGATTTAGGAGAACGACAGTAAAATGCAAATGGCAGAAAAGATTCATCAGTACTCACAAGCGTACTTACGTGACTTAAACTGATGCAACATGCTTCTGCATATATTTACATCTCGTAAGTATGGGAAGACCTAAGAGTCCCTTCTCAATTAACTTCAATTCCCCAATGTTTAAAACATTTTGTGAATGAAAGAGAAATAAAATATTCTTAAACATGAAAAATTATTCACTGATGTATTTCACTTACAATTTTATGTCATGAAAATAATTCATCTTAGCATAATGCTTGTACTATGGAAACACAGGGGGTGGGGTATCTCAAGTGAACAACTAATAGGTGAGGTTTGTAGTCGAGAACCACTCTTAGTAATCTGATTTTGCCAGTGTACTAATATACATCAACATCTTAGATTCTAGACATTCCAGAGTTCATTAAATAGTCTTAATGATTGAAATCAGGTTCAATAAGTTCCTTTTTTAAAAAGATTTGTTTATTTTATGAATATGAGTATACATGCTATCTTCAGACACAGCAGAAGAGGCCTTATACCCCATTACAGATGGTTGTGAGCCAACACTGGTTGCTGGGAATTGAACTCTGAAACTCTGGAAGAGCAGCCAGTGCTCTTAACTGCTGAGCCATCTCTCCAACCCTCAATAAATTTCTTAATAATAGGATTGTACTCTGCTCTTTCTTTTCAAAAATCAAAATATTTTATAAAAATATTATTGAAAAAGCAAATCTATTTGCTCTTCTACCTGAGAGAAGCTCTTCGTGGCATTGCATATGTACCCAATGAATGAGGATTGCAAACAGAGCAGCCTATTTCCTGCCCATTTTCTCCTCTGGGCTACCTATTAATAAAGACTGCTTCTGGGCAAAGGAGGCTCATAGTGTAGAGGGGGAATTATGATGGAATTTGGGAAAGTCCAGGCTCAGATAAAAAGGGAAGACCAGAGTCTAACTGGCTTCAACTTAATTGGAAACAGAACTTGGGAGAACGTTGTAACATTCTGGAATGTAGTATTTTCTTCATGTTCTTATTGTTTGTTTTCTTAAGCTGGAAGGGTTTGTTTGCTTGTATTCAAAGTCAGTGTTGAAATGGAGGGTACTGAGATTCTGGGATAGAGCTCATGGCCAACTGTGGGAAATCAGGGGCCATGTAATAGCAAGTCTAGGATCAGTGTGGAGCAGAGAACAGAGAAAGATGAGGCAAATAGGCTGACTCAGCCTGAGAGGTTTCCAGAGGAACAGCCTGGGTGATTTTTGAAAAGAAAGCCCTGAACAGTGAGGACAGGAGGAGGAAAATAGATGTTGTTGCAGTTTAAATATAAAAATATCCTTAGGCTCACATGTTTGAACACATCTCCTGTTGGTGGCTCTTGAACAACGGTGGAACCTTTAGAAGGTAAGACTTCATCGAAGGGAATGGGTCCCTGGGAGAAGAGATTAGAATTCTGTAGCCCAGCCTCCATCATGTTGATTCCTGCTTCCTGAGTGTGGGCAAAATTTGGCCAGCTAGCCAGACACACAGTCTCATGCTCCTGGCTCCATACCTTCATTCCCTGAAGTACTACTGTGTCATCTTACTATGGTGAACTCTACTCCTCTGGACTGGAAAGTCAAACCTTATTTCTCCAAGTCCCTTCTGAGAAAATACCTATGAGGGATGTACAGCAACATAACAGCAACTAAAGAGTTGCATGACTAATTCTGTTGTCTGTCAAATGCTGTCAGTGGAGGCTGGAAAGATGGCTCAATGGTTAAGGGCTCCGGCTGCTCTTCCAGTGGATCTCAGTTCCATTCCTATGGCCCACATAGCAGCTCACATCCATCTGTAACTCCAGGTCTAGGGATTCAAATGCCCTCTTCTGGCCTCCAGGGGCACCTGGCACAGATGTGGTGAAGAGGTGAACAGTCAGGTACCACATCTATACACATTAAAGCATTGATGAAGGAACACTGATGAAGCTGTGCCAGCAATGAAAGGAGCGATGTTGTCCTGAATCCACCAAAGAAGTGATGATCTGAACAAAGCAGTGGACCCAAGGCTTTATGACCTCAAAGCCCATCATGGCTGCATACCTCCATTCTCCCTCCCACCAGGCCATTGCCCAAAGTCATTCTGCAGGGCATAGTTACCCACTGATGGCAATGTGTAGAACTTAAACTTGTTCCTAAGTGTAATACTTCATTCGAAGTCCTTAATAGATTGAAAATGTTTTATGTAAGTTCTTTATGCTTAATTTTCCAAGAAACAAACTTCACCCAAAATTAATTTTTAAAAACCTAATTTTTCAGCCCAAATTTTGTCTCAATTCAGCTAATAAGGTCTAGACACCATTGTAAACACTAAATAGCAAGATCTGATGTTCAACTATTGCCAGAAGCTCTAGATTGGACGTAAGACTGGTTTGATGAGGCACTCACAGATGGACGACTCAGTGAGTGTTTTGGATGTCTCTGTACAAAGCCTAGCCACACTCAAAACCATTTCACCTACTTTGCCACTGACCCTTAACTATGTAGTTTCTGGAAGTACATCCTTAATGGCAGAACAAATTACAGTTCTGTTGGCCAAGTGAATTAACTGAATAACAACAGCTCAAGTTCACATTGTTCCAGGAACAAACAGGGTTGAAGCCAGATGCAGGCAATTTTCAACTTAATTGAAAGAAGCATATTCTAACACTAGATCTCTGTGGAGATAAACAGACCCTGATGCCATTGTCCATTCCAAAGTTGCATGGTTAAGCCAGTTTCCTACTTATAAATATATAAAGATGGGATAAAACAGAATGTGAAGGAATTCAGCTGAGGCACACCACCTCTTCTGCTTCATGCCCTGGAAAGTGTTTACATACCCCATTAAATAACAGAAACTTGAATCTGAGATGCAGTTTGGGTTTACTAGCTATTTCATATATTAATGGATGCAATTTTATAGAGGTTTAGTCATTATGAAACCATTAACACTCTATTGATGGACAGGCACACAGGCTCAAGGATAAACACATGATGACACAGAGATTTCTCTGACTCCTGAAGCCTTGTTCTTATAACAACAAATATCCTGTGTAGCAAAAACCAGGTGTGTGAATACTGTATGTTTCTCCCACAGTTCCCTATGCTGCTTAGTTTTTTTGTCAACTTGACACAAACTGATGACTTCCAGGTAGAGGGACTGTCAGGTAAGGAACTGCCTCTATCATATTGATCTGTAGGCAAGCCTGTTTAAGCATTGTCTTGATTTGTGATTGATGTGGGAGAGGCCAACACGCTGTGTTTGGTGTTATACTGGGACAGATAGTCCTGGGTTGTATAAGAAAGCAGAATGAGCAAGCCACGGGAAATGAGCCAGTAAGCAGCATCCATCCACAGTCTCTGCATCAGTTACTTCTACAAGGTTCTTGCCTTGAGTTCTGTCTCTGACTTCCATCAATGAATCTTTGTAATACAAAGGTGTAAACCAAATTAACCCGTTCTTTCTTAAGTTGTTTTTGGGTCACTGTTTTATTATGTCAATGAAGAAGCACACTAGGAGATATCTGATAGCCTGAAAAGGGCAAGTTTAAACCTTATATTTGATTATAGGTAAAGGGGCTTAAGATTAAAAGGTTAATCAAATTGACCAATGAAAACACTTTACTAATAGTACAAAGAGCATTTGATCCCAGGTACTTTACCTTCAGACTTTCAGCTATCAGCATATATTGTCTGAGTTCTATACTGGATGTGTTAGCTACTTTTCTATTGCTGTGGTAGAAAATCATGGCCAAATCAATGTATAAAAGAAAGTGTTTAATTTGCCTTATGATGCCAGAGGTTTAGAATGCTTAATTTCAGAGCAAAGGCATGAAGGCTCCACAGCTGTGAGCTCACATCTTCAGCTACAAGGAGTCAGACAGAACAAACTTGAAATGGCTCCAATCTTGTGAAATCTCAAAGCTCTCCACAGTGATGTGCTTCCTCCAGCAAGGCCAAATATCTTAATCCTTCGCAAACCGTTCCACTAACTGGGGACTGAGTATTTAAACATATGAGCCTCATTCAAACCAGCACACTGAGCTAACTGGGTCACCATTGAATTCTACTACAGTAAAGATTTTTTTTAGTGTATTTTTTCTAGCAAGAAATATATAATACCTTTGAATGGACATTCTTAGAAATAAACCTGAGTTTATTCACAGGTTTTTAAAAAGTGTAAATCACATCCTGTAAGTTCAAAATAATGTCTGACTGCCAGAGCTATCATCAGAACTATGGTAACAATGGCACAGTAATTTACAGCGTAAAGATAGCAGTGCTGAAGTGGAAGATTTCGAGTCCCAGCTTCTAATTCCTTCCTTCCCAATAAACAAAGAAATGGGACTCTCAGCAAATATAAAATTGTTAACAACTTCAAAAGAAGTAACTCATTCCAATTAGGTCTCATGGACTCATAAACATTATAGGCTATTGCTATTAATCTTCATATTGATTGAACTTAAGTCTCATTCCACAAGATAAAACCCCCATTTTAACTGTTATTGGGCCAAGAACCTCTGGATAAACAGGTCATGGAACCCGAGCAACAACCCATTACTACTATTCTGTTAAATCAACGTAGCATTAAGCTGGCTTCTAATGACCTATCATTATGTCCATAGATCAAAATATTTTTCAACCTTAATCTGAAAAGCTTCTGTTTGCAATAAGTAATGATTAATACAGGAACCAAAACTAGCCAAATTGCAGAGAATAAGAGACTATGGCACAATCAACACTAAAAAGAACATATAAATCACTCACACACACACACACACACACACACGCATACACACATGTGCATGCACACACACACACACACACACACACACACACACCCTCCAAAGGCTCAGGGATCATAGCAGATGATGAGGCATAAAAGACAAAATAGAAGAGCCAGGGAGGGTGAACGATTAAAAGGAAATATCTTCTAGAGATGTCAGGGCAGCTGCACATACAAACTCAAAGAAATTATAACAGCATGCATAAAACCTGTGCGAGCCGAAGCCAAACCAAATCTCAGCACAGAGGGAGTTAGGCACAAGATACTACCCCAAGGCAGGGAGAAATTAACAATTATTAGCTGATAAAGAAAGAGGGGTTCGTTTACTCTTAAAATTATAGACATCTATAAGGCCTCACATCTAAGAATATTTGGACAACCCAAATCGATCTTGAATTGTTAGAGACACACACACACATACACAGAGAGACAGAGTCAGAAAGACAGAGAAATAGACAGAGAGATAGACAGACACACACATACAGAGAGAGAGAGAGAGAGAGAGAGAGACAGAGACAGAGACAGAGACAGAGACAGAGACAAAGTTGAATGGATAGGGAATGGGGTGGATCTGGGAGGAACTAGAGGAGTACGTATGATCAAGACAGATAATATGAAACTTGAAACTGTTAAAGAATAAATAAAAATGTAAAAATTGTATCACAGAAATAATTTGCTTTTTAAGCAAATAACTTTAAAAAATGATTAACAAAATTTAGCACTTTAGTAATGGTGACAAGGTGAGCTCTCTCTCTCTCTCTCTCTCTCTCTCTTTCTCTGGTGTGTGTGTGCGCGCGCGCGCATGTGTGTGTGTGTGTGTGTGTGTGTGTGTGTGTGTGTGTGTGTGACAACATATACAACTAACCAAGACATGATGACAGGATACTAAATATTCCAAGGACTCTTCCTTCCATAATTTTGAGCATGGATAGTCAAGAAAGTTGAATATCTTCCAGGATACTCCTGGCTCTCATTTTGACATTCGTTACATGCTGGAAACTGTTTATGGACTCCTGGAACCTTCTTACCCAGGGCTGTGAGCCAGAAACACTGGGTACTAACACCCCTCACAGATGTCCATAATCAATGAGTGCAAATGTGGCAGCGTTACAGCATCCCCAAGTCCCTGACTTATGGGGATTATTCTGGCAAGACTCAAAGTCTGCAGTTTCTACAGCATCAAGCTGAGGCTACCTTCCGGGAGAGTCTACCTGAGAACACTGCTTCCTTGGTTTCTTTTCCTTCTCTGTCTTCTTCTTTATCCCCCCCCCCGGAATTCCTTTGGAATAAGTTGGTTAATAAATCAGTTAAATTAAAATCATCTTCTGGGATCTTTACTTAGGTAACAAACTTCAGACAGTATGTGCCTCTCGATTCTACAGGCTTTGAGTCTCAACATGGAATTTTGGGATTTCATGGAAATAGGTGAAGTGAGGAAGTTATGAACAGATCCATGGAAAGATAACAATATAGGAATAGAAAGGAAAGGAGGGAGGAAACAGTGAACAAATACAGGCAAAAATGATTTTAAAAAGCAAGGAAGAATGAAAAACAATATAAATGACTGCACTGGGTAAAGAGGACACACATATAAGGCTCTGCTTCTTTTGGAACCAGGGTTTTGAAAAGTCCCTAGTTCCCCCTTTAAAAATATTGTACAGTTAAAAACTATCTAGTTTGAAAACAGTCTCAAATAGTATAGTGCCTGTCTGGGGAGCGAGCCTGGGTACCCCTGTACATTTCTCCACACAGTAGCTGGTTTTTGTGGGCTGACACTATTAGATGCAGGAATTACTGTATTTATTAGGCCAGAATGCCATAACAAAATGCCATAGACTGGCTTAAATGACAAAGTTGTTTATTACAGTCCTAGAAGCTGCAAGCTGGCCATCAGGGTTGGGAGCTCTGTTCCTAGCTGACAGATGGCCACTTTCTTCTCTGTTCTTCCATGGCCTCACACCTTCAGCAAGTGATTCTGATCCCTACTGGTGACAGTTCTTCTAACTGAGGGGTAACATATATTATTTTGTCTGTGTCCATGCAGAATACATAAATTGTGGTCCAAGATAAAAATATGTTGAGTGCTCATTTCATATGAACTGAAGTTGGATTTTGTATTTTTCAGTCTGTAAAATACAAAATGTCAACAGGAATGGAGAAGTCTAAAATATTTACTTCCTGAAACTTACAGAAAACATTAACTAATGTCTTCTCTAAAGAAATCTTCAATACAACATAAAAGGTTATTTTAAAACATATTTTCACACATTTTTTCTTTTCCAAGACAGGAGAAAAGATCTTGGGGGTAGGGATCCCTTTGTGCACGGAAAACATTTAATAGCTAATTACTAAGATATTATTATGAATTTAGGATGGTGAGAAGGAGGTACCAAAATATGTCACAGGAGTTGACACCAGGGAGCTTCAAACTCAAGAAGTCCTATGCATACATCCACAATGATAAATGGTTCCACAAAAGCAATCTATGGATTAGGATACAAAGAAATGCACCCAGTGATGGTTATGGAATTAAGATCACCAAATTTACACAAAGAAATAACCAGGGGCTAATTAGCCTTGATGGAGATGCCAAGACATGGTGAAATGTGTAAAAGTCCCAAGGAATTAAAAGGCCAAAGTAGAAAAGCTCACAATTTTCCATTTACACTGAGTATTTATTGCAGATAGATGCTTAGTTAAATGGGACACTGTGTACACTTCAACTCTCAGTGTAAGGACCTTGTCTGGTTTGAATCTGTGCAAGTTTTATGAATGTTGGCACAAATTCGTATGTACACCAGTCCTGTGGTGACTAGAAGACACTGCTTCCCTGAGGTCCATCACCTCCAGCTCTTATATTCTTCCTATGTCCTCTTACCATAACTGCCTGAAGAGAGGAGTTTGGTGAAAACATCCCATATAGGACTGAGTGCTCCAAAGTCTCACTGTCTGCGAAGTATCCCTTTGTAAGTCTATGCATTATTTCTCATCTATTGCAAGCAGAAGCTTTTCTAATGAGGGCTGAGCAAGGCACTGATCTATGGGTATAATAATATGCCATTGGGAGTTATTTACTGCTATGTTACTTTAGTAGAATGATAATAGATTTTTCCCTAGGCCTATGATCTATTTGGACCATCTGATCTCTGGTTCTTGACCACTTTGGCAGTGTCTGATAGGGTTTCACAGAGCAGGCCTAAATTCAATCACAAAATGATTAGTTGTTCCTATAGCTTTTGTGCTATTGTTGGTCCAGTACATCTTGCAGTCAGGTCACTGTTGTAGTAACAGCATTTGTAGCTGGGTGATATTCATCCCGTTATCCTATGGAAGAGTCAAGGGTACCTTCTAGTACCATGAACTCTAGTTGGTAGGGTTAAAGCTTCTAGTTAGGCACCAGTTCAATTTCTCCCATGTTCAATGATATAAGTAAGTGTTGCCTTCAGGCATAGGGCTTCAAGTTGAGGAGAATAACCAATAGTCTTGGCAATAGCTCCTGATGCTTGGGATTTTCCATGGAGCCTTTTGGCCAATGACTCAATGAGATGTAACCCATTCCTCGCACTGGAGGATTGGCTTGGTGACATAAGGTATCTAGTTGGGGCACTGTCACCTCTCTTATTTGGTAACTCCATTTATGTATGTATTTTATACATATATATGTATATTTATACTATATACACATATAATATATGTTCATACATAAATATACTATATACATGAACATTTATACTATATACATATATGTATAATTAGATATATGTATATTTTTAGGAAGCTTTTACAATAGTGGGTTTTCGTATAGTTTTTTGAATGATCCTTAGGGTTAGTTGTCCTTCCTGTATCCTTCTTTATCATCCCCCTGCCTGTTTAAGCCTCCTATTCTAGTTGCCTCTTTGTGTCTCCATAACATCATATTCTAATTAAACTTCTTTGGGAGATTTCCCTCACTGTACCCTGCTACCTTCTTACATTCCCTTATAAGGTCCCTAATCTCTGGTGACTCAGATTGTAGCACATGTACAGAAAGCTTTAAAGCTAGCATCCACTTACAATATTTGTTTTTGGGGGTCTAGTTTGCCCTACTCTGAGTGGTGTATCATATTGTTTTGTTGTCTAGCTCTATTCACTTACCTGATAATTGTATGATTTCATTTTTCTCAACAGCTAAATAATAATCCATTGTGCAAATGGGCAACATTTTCATTATATATTCATCCATTGGTGGGCATCTGGGCAATTTCCAATTTCTGGCTACTCTGAGTAGAGCAGCTGTGAACATAGATGAGCAAGTATCTCTAATGTACAATATAGAGAGCTTTGGGTGTAAGCCCAAGAGTGGTATATAGATGTACCATGAGTAGATCTATTCTTGGCTTTCTAAGGAATTACCACACTGGTTTCCATAGTGGAGGGACCAGTTTTTCATTTCCATCTGCCATGAATCATTGTTTTCCTTTACTTGAATCCTCACCAACATGTTTTATCATTTGATTTACTGATCTTGATCATTCTGACTGAGGTAAGATGAAGAATCAAAGTAGTTTCACTGTGGATTTCC
Source organism: Rhynchomys soricoides (assembly GCA_019843965.1). Classification (NCBI taxonomy): domain Eukaryota; kingdom Metazoa; phylum Chordata; class Mammalia; order Rodentia; family Muridae; genus Rhynchomys; species Rhynchomys soricoides. The sequence goes on from JADRCH010000067.1 coordinate 6,268,581, forward strand.
ATGATGGCTAATGATGTTGAATACTTTTCTAAGTCCTCTCATCTGCTTGTGTTTCATCTTTTGAGAACTTTTTGCTTAGTTCTGTATCCCATTTTTAGGTAGGGTCCATTATATGTTGGTCAACTACTCCTGAATATGAGGTCTGCTCTAGAATGGTTGATATACCCAGTGTCACTCCACTGGAGAAAACTGACTTCCCCTCTCCCAGAAGGTATAAATGACAGTTTGACTGTTAAACTTCACTGTACTACTGTTTTAGATCAGTATTATTTAGTTTTACCTAGGTTACTGGGCTACCTGGTCTTTGGTTCTTGGTTACCTATTTTATGGAGTGTACCCCATTTTCAATTGAGTTGTTTTCTTGACTTTGGGTTTTTATTGTTGTTTTGTTTATTTGTTTCTGATTCTATAAGTTAACCCCTTTCAGATATGTAGTTGGTAATGACCTCTTCTCAAAGGTAGTCTGCTGCTTTGCCCAAATGATGGTGGCCTTTGCTAGACAGAAGCTTTTCAGCTTCATGAGGTTCCATTTATTAATTGCTGGTCTTAGTACCTGTGCAATTGGTGGCCAGTGCCAATGAGTTCAAATGTATTCTCCACTTTCTCTTCTATGAGATTCAGAGTATCTGGCCTTATATTGATATTCTTGATTGAGTTGAATTTGAATGTTGTGTAGGGTGATCAATATGGGTCTGCTGTCATTCTTCTAAATGCGTTCATCCAGTTTGACTAGCACCATTTGTTGAAGATGCTGTCTTTTCCTTTGAGTATTTTTGGCTCGCTTGTCAAAAATTGGATATCCATAGGTATGTAAGCTTATGTCAGCATCTATAATTCCATTTTATTGATCACTGTGTCTGTTTTTATGCAAACACTACACTGTTTGTGTTACTATAGCTTTGTAGTACAACTTAAAATCCATCTTGATAGCTCTGGGCATTCTTTTCTTCTTCAGGTTGTTTAAGCTATCCTGGGTTATTTTGTGTTTCCATATGAAGCTGAAGATCATTTTTTCAATTTCTGTGAATAATTGTGATAGAATTTAGATGGAGGTTACAATGAATCTGTAGATTGTTTTTGATAGAATAATAAATTACATGGTATTATTCCTACCAATCCAGGAGCTCAGAAAATCTTTCCATCTTCTGATGTCTCCTTTAATTTCTTTCTTTAATGTTTTAAATTTTATTATTATAAAAGTCTTCCACTTGCCTAGTTAGAGTTACCCCAAGATATTTCTCTTGAGGCTATTATGAAAGATACTGTTTCTACGGTTTCCTTCTTAGTCTATTTGCCACTTGTATATAGGAAGGCTACTGATTTTTGTGTGTTAATTTTATATTGGGCTACTTTGCTTAATGTGTTTATTAGCTGTTGATGTTTTCTGGTCAAGTTTTTACAGGCTTTTATATATAAAATCATATCATCTGCAAGTAAAAATACTTTGAATACTTCCTTTCCTGTTTGTATTCCCTTGATCTTCTTCAGTTGTCATATTGTTCTAGCAAAGTTTTCAAGTACCATATTGAATAGGTGTGAAGAGTAGACATTCTTTTCTTGTTCCTGGTTTTAATGGAAATGCTTTGTATTTGTCTACATTTTGATAAATGTTGGGCTGGTTGTAAACTGCCTTTATTATTCAGAAGTGTGTCCATTATAGCCCTCTTCTCCCCAGGACTTTTTATCACTAAGAGCTGTTGGATTTTTGTCAAAGCTCTTTTTTGTATCATTGACATAATCATGTGGCTTTTGTATTTCATTCTATTCATGTGGCAGATCACATTTGTTGATTTGTGTATGGTGAACCATCCTTGTGTATCTGAGATGAAGCCAATTTGATTTTGGTGAAAAATCTTTTTGATGTACTTGTGGATTTGGTTTGCAAGAATTGTACCAAGAGTTTTTCCATCTATGTTTATAAGGGGTGCAATCTATAACTTCCTAGTTTGTTGTATGATTTGGGTAACAGGTTAATAGTGTCATTGAGAATAAAAGTAGAAAATATTCTATTTTGTGGAACCCTTGTAGGAGCATTGATGTTAATTTTTCTTTGAAGGTTTGGTAAAATTCTGAGCTGAATCCACTTTCACTCCAGCTTTTTTAACTTGTTTATTTGATCTTTACTTAACTTTGATAGGTCACAAAATGCATCCATTTTGTTTAAGTTTCTCAGTTTTGTAGAACATAAATTTTTAAAGTACAGCCCTTTGATTCTCTCAGTTTCCTTGGTGTCTGTTGTGATGTCCCTTTTTCATCCTTAATTTTATTAACTTGGTCTTCTCTTTCTACCTTTTAGTTAATTTGGCTGAGAGTTTATTAATCTTACTGATTTTCAATGATCCAGGTTTTTCTTTCTTGATTCTTTGTAGTTTGTTTGTCTCTGTTTCATTGATTTCTCCCAGGAGTTTGATGGTTTGTTCTCATCTGCTGCTATGGTATTATTTCTTCTTGTTTCTCTAGAGCTTTCAAGTGTGTTGTTAAGTTCCTTACCAGATCTCTCTGGGGTTTGTTTGTTTTATGGAAGCACTTAGTGCTTCGACCATGCCTCATAGAACTGCCTACTTTGTTTCTCATAGGTTTGCATATGCTGTTTTTATTTTTACTCAGTTCTAAAAAGTTTTGGATTTTCCTTTGATTTCTATCTTTATTATTATTATTATTATTATTATTATTATTATTATTATTATTATT
>JADRCH010000067.1:6271281-6287087 GCA_019843965.1 Rhynchomys soricoides
TTATTATTATTATTATTATTATTATTATTATTATTATTATTATTATTATTTTGGTTTTTTGAGACAGGGTTTCTCTGTGTAGCCCTGGCTGTCCTGGAATTCACTCTGTAGACCAAGCTGGCCTCGAACTCAGAAATCCACCTGTTTCTGCCTCCCAAGTGCTGGGATTAAAGGCATGCGCCACCACTGCCTGGCTTGATTTCTATCTTGACCTACTTTTTATTTAGTATAGCGTTCAGTTTCTGTGAGTTTCCATACTTTCTGGTGTTTTCTGATTTTGTTACTATTTGGCTTTAATCTATGGTCAAATAGAAATCAGGGTGTTATTTTATTTTTCTCATATGTGGTGAGACTTGCCTTGTATATGGCCAATTTTGTGGAGAGTTCCATGAGCTGCCAAGAAGACAGTACTTTCTTTACTCTTTAGGTGGAATGTTCAGTAGATTACTAGGTCCATTTGATTTACGCTGTGATTTAACTCTGATCATTTATCTTTTTGAAAATACCAGAATGAATTGTGTATTGATGATAGTGGGGTATTATAGCCACCCATTGTCACTGTGTCCATACTTGATTTTTAAGTACAGTTCTTTCTTTTATGAATGTGGGTGCCTTTATGTTTGGTACATAAATGTTTAGAAGTGCAGTATCTTCTTGGTGGATTCTTCCTTTGATGAGTGTGTTGTATCCTTCCTTATCTTTTCTGATTAACTTTGTTTTGAAATCTATTTTGTTAGATAGGAAAAGGGCTTTTTCTGCTTCCTTCTTGGGTCATTTTCTTGGAATCTCTTTCCCATTCTGTTACCCTGAGATATTGTCTATTTTTGATGGTGTGGATGCAGCACCTGTTTTCTAATCCAATCTTGTCCTCTGTATCTTTTCTCTGGGGTAATCGAAACCATTACTATTGAAAGTTATCAATCAGTAGAGTCTACTGATTCCTGTTATTTTGTTGTTATGTCTTGGGTTTCCTTCCCCCTTTTGACTTATTGTTCTGGAATTATTTATTCCTTGTATCTTATGTTCCCTAGAAGAGTGTTCCTGAGTATCAGTGGTGACATAAAGAAATAGAAATGGACTGCTAGGGAAGGCTGAGAAGGCCAGTGGGGAAGAGCTAAAGGGACCCTGTATCTGTACCAAGAGGAAGACTCTCCAAAGAATGGAGATATGCTGGGAGAAGGGACTTCTGCAAGCAAGCTGTACCTGGATGAAAAGTAAGTTTGGAGAGACTGGAATGACAGCAGGGCCTGGTTTTCTGTTGCCATCTGTGTGTGCATCTCCTCTGTCTACCGTATCATCTATAGTAGCTTACTTCTGCCTCTTTCCACACGGATACATGGAACCATGGGCATGCAACTCCAGTATCCTGTCAGGAGTGTTTCAGAGTTTCTTTACAAAGCTGTTGTAGTTTATTACCACTTAAGATAACTTGGGGGAATTTTTTTCTTTTGGCCAAATGTGCATTTTTCTGAGACTGCCAGAGAGTAGAACATTACAACCACAGCCAGGCTCTGAGAAATACTATCACATCTGTGTTTCATAATGATTTTGAGCTGGATTCCAGTTATAAGGATTTTTGTTTGTTCTGCCAAGGGCATTAACATACTAACTTACTGGGGGAAAAAAAGCTAAAGCAAAAAGGGAAAAATATCAGGCAAAACTAAGCAGACTGAATTCTTTTATTTTTGACTTCCAGAAGCTCCAATTTGACCACTATTTTCTTGGGTACATAATCACACACAGATGGTTGTACTGTTGTGTCCTACTAACACACCTTTAAAAAGCAAAACAAAGAAGCCAAAGATATCAAAAAGCAGTATGTAGGAGAGGCATTCAAGTTTTGTTAGCTGTTAAGCAAATCACAGCACTTAAGGAAAGACATCTCCACATGTGTGCTCCAAAACACTGACACAATACTTATGACACAGTGCTTTGAAATCAATATTGCATGGAATGCTGAGAAAATAGATTTTAATCCAAGGGACTTATGTAATGCAAGGTATATGGATTTTGAAATGACATGGATCTGAGGCTGAATCTTGTGGTTTTTGTTGTTGTTGTTGTTCTTGCATGAGCACTCTGATTTTTTATACCCTAATAAAATGAGGATAAATCTACCAAATGGGATATTTCAAAGTAAAATCATTTATAATGCGTGTGTGTGTGTGTGTGTGTGTGTGTGTGTCTGTGTGTGTATGATTCTTGGGGCACAGTTGACAAAAGAATTAGCTACATCCCTTATTTTTAAAAAAAAAGTGCTAAGAGTATATCAGAATTTATGCAATGGATTTAAATAAAATTTGCTAGCATATACATTTTAAAATAATGTACAATTCTACTTTTCCATACCTACATAATTTATCTCTTTTTAGCCTATGTTGTGAGTAACAGAACACTGGCAGGCATTCTAGCTTTTGACTCAGAGAATCCTTTTGTTGCTGGTTTTTGTTTTCTTTAAGTGCATCTTAATTTTCAGAGCTGGTTATATCAGAAGTCAATTCAGAGCTTTGTTGAACTTCCTTTGGCTCAATGTCCACTGAGATTAAGGTATCCCAGAGTGCTGCCTATTTTCTTGACTTTCATGTGCCTCCAATGCACAAAAATACAGCCTCTGGTGCATCATAGTGTGTGCATATTTTCTACATTGCTAAATTTCTAAAAATTCTCTTCAATGAGGTATACAGGTTTTGGGGTTAAAAATAGTTAATTTTTTGTAACCTTGGTAAGCACTCTTTCTTTAAAATTTGATCATACTATATGAAGTAGTTGTGTTTGTTTGAGGCAGTATTGCTCTGATTCATGCTGGAAAGCACACTCCTCCTGAGCCCACAAGACAGTACATCCATGTTGATTTAATTTGCTTTTCTCTGCATATTGTTCAACTGTAGCAATTTTTGTTTTGGTTGTTCTCTTTGAACTATTTCAAACTCTGTCCATTTATCTTTCCTTTTTTCTTTTTGCTCATGAATTATTAACTTACAAGAGCGCTTAAATGGATCTGAAAAATCAAAATACCAAGAAACAGGCTGAACATAACTGATCAGTTTCCTAGGTCTTTCAAAGATGGTTATAAAAACAAAGTCGAGAGACATAGCTCTGTTGGCATTTAACATATGTTAAAGATAATAGGTCTGGCTGCCAGTATGTATCCTTCAAGTGAGTACTTGGTTCTTATTCTACGTGCTAAAAGAGCTTTAACTTTTATATTTTAAAACTGGACTCAGAGTCATGCAAAGATCTTTTATACAGTCTGCTGAAAGAAATTTACCATTTAGACTGATTTATGTTGTTACATTAAATGCATTAAAATTGACTTGAATTTATGCCTGGTGGTTTTCAAATCTTGTCCACTATATGCTTAAGGTAAATTAATACCTCATTTGACTACAGAGGAAACAAGTCTGCTTAGTCCTTGGCATCTGCTTGCTTCATCAGTTATCTTTAAAGGGCATTCCTCTTGCCATCAATCATCTGGTTTTCCTACAAGTGAGGATTTCCTTCTTGCTTTTCTCTTTTTTTCCTTTGGAACTTTATAAGGAAGTACTTGCACAATATGAAACCATCTGTCTCAACTGTATTCTGCATTTTTACAAAGCTTCTTAGCATCAGAAGTCCTGAACCACATTAAGGTGTTTCCCTGATAAAATTTTGAGTGACAAAGACACAGCTTCCATTGTTCACTGCTCTGTGCATAGAGAATCATGGTGTATTTTAAGTATGTATGTAGCGATTAGCTTTGGGGTATTGGATTGTTTACAAATACAGTTTGAGACAACAAAACTACAAAGACATTGATGGTAGAGTTTCAATGTGCATCTCTATGAACACTTCCATAATTTTTGTGAGTGAGAACAACCCAAGGTAACCATGATCAAATGTAGATAGAGGGGTAGTTCAAAAGATTTTGAAAGCCATGAAAAATAATAGTCCATGTTGGAGACAAATGCATAGATACCAGGAATCATAAGGCAGAAAGGAAAAAAATCACTAAAATCACTTTCTGATAGAGAGAACACAGGGAACAGCAACTAACACAACAAAATCATAAGAATAGTCCCCTGACCAGGAATCCTCACAGTATTGCTACCTTGAAAACAGACAGAGGTTCCTCTGATCTAACAGGATCTTGTATGAAATCACCATGACAAACTATCTGTGGTAGTTTGAATATGTTTGGCCTGGGGAGTGGTATTATTAGGAAGCATGTCCTTGTAGGAGGAAGTGTGTCACTATAGGTGTGGGCTTTGAAACCCTCCTCCTTGCTGCCTTAGGAGGGTCTCCTGGTTCCCTTCAGAAGAAGATGTGGAACTCTCACCTCTGTCTCTGGCACCATGTCTGCCTGGACTCTTCCATACGTCCTGCCTTGATATAATGGACTGAACCTCTGAATCTGTAAGCCAGCCTCAATTAAATGCTATTCTTTATAAGAGTTGCCTTGATCATGATGTCTCTTCACAATAGTAAAACCCTAACTAATACACCATCTAGATCAGAATGACAAATGAGAAATTGCGATCAGTGTGCTTTTAAGAACAAAGAAAAAATTCCACAATGAATTTTCTAAACGAATCTAGCTACTTGGTCAGAGAAAGAGAGGAAGGTAGGCAGTACTGAGCCATGTTTTACATAGGTGGTATCAGAGGAATAATCCTGTTGGGAATTTTGTATGATACATTGAAGTGACAGAACAAAGAAATGTTCAGAAAATATCAGAGGATCAATGTGGAAACACACCTTCTAGAGGGAATATGTAACCATCAGAATGGACTTTTGAAAGGCAATTGTGGAATTATCATTCAATCTAGATGGAAACTTATTTAAGAAAAAAATCAGTCCTAAATTGGGGAAGCTAACTCAGGAGGCTTGAGGAAGCATGTCATTGAAAGCTAATTTTATGAAATGCTGGCCAGCTCTTTAACTCATCTTCTATTGACTATTAGAAGGCTTTGAGGTTTTGTGTTAGGTGTCTGCAAAGGTGTGTTCACATGCTTCCTGTATATGTCTCATCTTTTTTGCTTTTAGGACGCAGTAATAAAAATGCTCCTTCTAAATCTTCCAGTTCTAATCATCCTTCAACTAGAAACAAGCCCTCCCCTGTGTGCATTTGTGCAATATGCAAACAGCCTCTCTACTCTCCTGTCAGGTCACAGTTAGCACCTACTGTGGCAGGCTTGACATACATCCTCAGATATGTATAGAGAGAAAGGTACCTGGAGAAGCCCTTTTAGTCTTGATACTTACATGAGCTTTGAGGGTTTTTTGTTTGCTTGTTTTTTACCATAGACACATTTATTGCATTTCATTTAACATTACAGTATGCTATAGGTTATTTATAATCAAGGAAACTCAGGAAATTCATATGTTTATCTCATGTTTACATATAGCTCCTGGGACATATGGCAATACATAGAGCGTTGTCTGCACTAGTTTGAGAAGCTTCAGAGTAAGGGACTACTCGTTGTAAAAGTTATCCATTTTGCAAATCCTTAAAGAGGAGCAATGGCTTATACTGCACTGTGAGGGAAAATAGATACAGCTATGAACAAGACTTTACAAGAGTTTAGAAGTCACATTTTGTTATAAGCCAAGAAACCAAGAATCGTCAAGAAGAAAAGTGGCTACCTAAAAACACTTTCTAGAAGACAAAACATACATAATTGCAACTAACACAACCAAGGTGTATTTTCAGGAAGGAGCATCCAGTGATCAATAATAAGAGTGGTATTACTACTTGCTTGATAATACAAGAGTGTAAACACCCCAGAGTGTAAATATTCATCTAAAGTATTAGTCAATATGGTGCCTACTGGAAGGGATGAAAGTTGACTTGGAGCTGGAAGAGTTTGGAGGCTGAAGAAGCTTGTTGAAAAAATATATGCAGCATTGTTTTCTACGAGAAAGGCAACTAGAAACCAACCATGGAAACATGATCTGACATTGAATGTCTACAGTCTATACTGTGAGAAAATAAATGTCTGTTACGTAAACTATCCAACCTGTTGTCTTATTTTACAGCAGCCTGAGTTAGTACAGCACCAATAGCTAAATGGTGGACTCAGTCATTCAGGAAGATGGATTGAGTATCACCTTCTCCATATCTAAAAATGGAATTAAACACACTATCCTAGACAGGTTCTTGGTTTTGTAATAAAATGCTGGCAATAACAAGAAGTGTTTGTTTTGGATTACTGCTTCCAGAAACCTCAGTCCATGGTTGATTGGCTCCACTAGAGGCAGAACATCACAATAGACAGTATACAGTCATATAGAGCTGATTATCTTATAGTGGCTAGAAAGTAGGGGTGTAGTATCTCAATATTCCTTTCAAACTTATGCCTCCATGTCCTGTTTCTCCATGTACATTCCACGTCTAAGTTTCTGTTACATCCCCTTAATGTGATCAGCTGAGAATCAAGTCTTTGGGAAACACTTAAGATCCAAATTATAACAAATAAATTCCTGAAATGTGTTAGATAATCACACATCTGGAGCTGAGAAATCTGGAGATGTGTAATTTAAGGAGACCCCTGTTGTAGGTCTTAATCTGGGAGGATGATAAAAATTGCCTTGGGAGAGCCCAGGTGTCTTCAAATGGTTAACACTGCAGGAGCAGAAAGTGTAAAAACAATCACTGGGATTATCTCAGAACACTCGAAGGCAGTCTTGAACCTGGGGAGGATACACAGATGGGCAGGGTGTTGTTAAAAGCCTACAGAGTCCTGGCAGGCTTTTCCATCTGCCCACTGAGGCAGGGAGGCTGTGGAAGCAAGAGGCTAGAGAGGCTGGGGAGGTAAGAGGCTGGGAGACTGGCTTTCTCTGGAAAGTGAAGAAAGCACATAATCATCATAGTTCCTACTGTGGCCTTTTCTGTCCTTGTGTTTGGTTCTATGGTTCTGGTCTATCCAGAGCATCCTCTTTAATTCTAAACCATGCTTGGTAACATTTAGAAATTTTACTTTTGAACACTGGAAAAGGAATGTATTCTTTGATGTATTCAAACTATCTTATGCCCAGTGAGGTACAAACAGAACACCTGAGTTCTGTTTGGCTGTTTCTCATAGACAGGTATCGAGGTTTGGTCTTTTGCTATGTACTATAATGTGAAATACTGACCCCCCCAAGGCATGGTTTTTCCCAAAGTTAAGAGAATCCAAATGTTCCTTACTTCTTAATTTAAACTTGAGTAAAGATGCCAACAGCCTATAGCTGGGCAGAAGAGAGGTAGGTAAAGTTTTGGTTCCTGGGCTTGGTGTTTGAGGCAGGACCACAAGGAGAAGAAGAAGGCAGGGAGAGGAGAAGACACCATGAGGTAAGTGAGTCATGAAAACATGGCCGTGAAGGTTGCCCAATTGGAGTAAAAGTGGCCCAGGTAGAACATGGTTAGTCATATCTCAGGGTTATTAGAGGGGAGGTAGACATAATAACATAGAGGGTAGGTATGTGCCCAACTCTAATGCAGTAAGGCTTGTTATAAATATAAATAATATGTGTCTTTTATCTGGAAACTGAATGATCAAAAGTGGGGCAGAACCCCTCTATTGAGATTAAGTATTTACTATAACAGACAGGTAAACTTTGAAACATTTAGGAAATAATATTGAAATGTTCTAGGGTTTAACCTATTGGAGTCATTGCGCATGTTACTGAGGATTTCTGAGTGTGGCATTCCAGCCAAATCTTCAAGTGGTCCTCCAAACATGCAACTTGAAAGAGAGAATTCAGCTTACAGAGGTCCATCTGCCTCCACATCTTGCATGCCGGGATTGCAGGTGTGCACCATCACAACAGTGTAAGTAGGCTGACTGTGAAAGAGAATACCCTTTTCCTAGGCAGGGCCGATTCCTCTGAAAGCAAGCAACCTGCTTGTTACAGCATTTAATAAAGGCCAGGCTTCTCATGCTCCTAATTGATTCCAGGCCCTCAGGCTCCACTCTCTACCCAAACAGAAAGGGGCAGGAGCTATTAAACCATTATCTTCACAGACAATATGAACAGACCATAATTTGGCATATATTAATTATGCCTACCTAATCTGTTTTTGGAAAGCAGTTATGATAAGAGGAGAAATGTACAATCAGGCTATGAAAACTAATAGAAATTAAAATTAGGTGTATGAAAAACACATATGCTAATTATGCAGGCTAAGGCATTATCTCAATAAATATTACATTTATTTCTGAGTCTCCTGGAAAAGAAAAATGGATGACTTTTGAGCTTGCCCAGTGGGTGACAAGGGGCATAATTTTTTTTATTGTCTATGTGCTCCTTTGTCATATGTCATGAACCAATTGCACTCCATCATTCGTCCCACATTTGGTGGTTGAAAGCTTTCTTTGCCTTTATGATCCTATCATATCTTCTTATTTTGTGAATTTATATTTTATTTCCCATCTTTCTATCTCTAATACCATACCGGTGATGAGATTTGGGGTCACTTGGATAGGCATAATCATTCAGGAGGCTCTACTCTCAAAAACCTTCACTTAATTATGTCTTTAGCCACGTAAGGTAGTAACTGATGTACAGCATGTTGTAATATGTTACACACTTTCTGGGACTGGAAAATGAATATAACATTCAGAGAAGAGGGCATATTTACAGGCTTCCTTCCACTCTCTCAAAGAAAGGAGCTTTTTGTTAGACAGCACCACGAGAATAGGTTCTGTCCACACAGTTGGTTAGCTCTTGATTGGAGGATGTAGTTTGTGTTAAGTATTCTACGGGCATTTCCGTAAGAGGGAAAAAAGGAAGGTATCTTTATTATTTCATGATGAAGATCATGCTCGTTTATACAGGAGATCTGTGAAGAGTTGAGTGTTGAGAGCTAATGTATGAAAGGAAAGAGTCAGAGACAGAAGGAGATAGCCTGTTGCTATGGAGATGCAATCAGCATTTCCTTTGACGTCTCTAAGAAGCCCTGCAGCAAACCCTTCTACATACAGACATCTATCACAGTGTGAAATCCTCTTCAGTTTCCCTTGATCAAACAAACCTTGTTCCCTGCTCAGCAGAGCCCCGCTGCTGATTTGTTTGTTCAGCAAAGGTCTCCCTGCTGCTCACCTTCCTCCCCAGAGAGTCAGCATGAATCCATCCATCTACCCATGTTCTTGTGTGCATCCTGCTTGCCTTTGTCTATCCATTCTTGTAACCCGGCAATCGGCAATCTTGGATGCACAGCATAATTCCATGGTGAGTTGTTTAAATGCTTAGGTCGAGGCACCAAACCAATGATTCAGAATCTTTGGTAATGGGGACCAGGCCCACTTGTGTTGATAGACTGTCCAGGAGATTGACATGACCATAAAGAAATGAGAAAGCTTTGCCTAATTGCATGGCATTTTTATTGTTTTTCTTGTTGGTACAAGGAATTGCTATGTAGCCTATACCTACACTCCTGAAAATTCTCCTGCCTCAGCTGCCCAAATATTGGGATGAGAGTTATGTACCAACACTCCTGGGTGCCTAAGTTACGCTGATGCCGGTCGTCAACATTTGGTCTTCTTTTGAACCTGGTTTTCAACCTCCCTAATTGATACTCCAAAATATGATCCCTAGCATCAGACTCCTTTGAGGCCAAATGTTTGCTTAGAATAATATCTGCTACCAAATTACGATTACCCGGAGAGTCATCTACTGGTTGGCTGGTCTGCATCTTGTAGACTACTGAAAAACTAAATAATCAAATTCCTTCATTTGCTTAGCAGTTCCCTTTCCTCTGATCATCACTGAAACCTTGAGAAATGCCTCTGACTTGAAACCTGGTGACCTTGGATCCTTTGCTGACTTCCTCCTTTGTGTTGCTAAACTTCTAGTCCAGGGCTGGAAAGTCCATCTACTTGATGGTAACTGTTCTGAGGTCACTGATCATTTTTATAACATCCTCATAAAGAATTTTGTCTATTTCTGTACAACCATTTCTTAATGGTAATAATGATAGTAAATTCTTGTATACTTTTATATCTCTTTTTAAATGTTCTTTGTGTGTCTTTCTTATATACATGTAGACTCCAAAAACCAAATTACAAATAATAGGGTATATTTGCACCATTTTTATTTTTTTCTTTTTCATTAAAAGTATACTCTTCAGGACAGGCACAGTAGCTCACAGCTGTAATAGCATGTGAAAGGAAGAAGCCAGAGGATTGCTGTAAGTTGGAGGCCGGCCTGGGCTATATAGTGAGATCCTGTTACAAAACAAACAGTATAGGTGTACATTCGCATGCGCACGCGCGCGCGCGCGCACACACACACACACACACACACACACAATTTTAGGGATTTATGGACTATTTCCTTAAATGAGGACCTACATTCAGCTGCTGCTTTGCTTTTTGGAAGGCTACATTTTATTTTTTATTTATAGTTTATTATATACAATTTTAACCACATTTCCACAGGATGACACCTTTTCTTTAAATTTGGAGGAATGAGCAGTGCTTTATATATGACTATGTACATATGTGAAGTGCTGTATAAATCAGGGGCAACCAACTTCCCCAACCTCCCCAGAAATGTCTTGCACAGGGAACTACAAAAGATTACTGTCTCAGACTATTCAGTGCGTAGTCTAGCAAGTGCACAATAGCTCTAAGACAGCTTCCTAAATGTGGAATTCAAATTTTAAGTTTAGAGCACTTAAAACATTAATATATATATTTCATTTGTTGTATTTTAAAAGGCTAATTTTCTTCAGGCACCCATACTATCCAACACACTACCTTATGCGACTGGTGCATTAAATCACAGTGGTCATGATTATTAGTTGCTCATTTATGTACAGCTTCATATATATATATATATATATATATATATATATATATATATATATACACCTTGATCTCTCTTTCTCTCTCTCTCTCTCAAGCACACGCGTGTTCTCTTATGTCACTTTCCTCCTACTCCTGGACACCTTCTTCTCAACAAATCTCCTTCCTGCTTTTGTGACCTTTGGTGTGTGGCTCACAGCTAGGTGAGACTGTTAATGGCTCTTCTTCCCCAGCAGCTTTTATACCAACTTCTAGAACTATAAATGCTGGCTGCTCGCAGGGATCTCTCTCAGTTACAGCACATTTCCCTCTATCCTGCAACTAAAGTGTGGGATGCCTTCAGCAATGGAATCTTATTATCTAATCTTGTGAGTAACCAATCACAGTGGCTGTAGACTGTACTATTTGTGCGTCTGCTGGTGCCCCCCTGACCAATAACAGAAGGATGTATTCTATAGTTGGTACCAGGATTTTTGCTTCATAACCTGTGGCTTTTGGGAGCGGCATCAACTACAAACATGGTTTCTGAAATAGCAGTTTTCCACGTGGTCTCTTCATATGTCCTTTGTTTTGGTTAACTCTCTGCCCAACTCCTTCATCTACCATGTCCTTCAAACACCAGTCTCACCTGGCTCTATCCCAGAATCCTTTCTCTCCACCAGATGTCCCACCTCTATTTCCTGCCTATGCCATAAGCCATATGCTTTTTGATTGACACGTGATGCATTCATACGGTACAGAAGATATTCTCTCTATAGGTACTTGTATTTTTAGCTCTTTGAGAAACCTCCACACTGATTTCCATTTTAAGTGTCCATGACTTCTAAGCACTCTATAATCAGAAAGGCTTTGTAGACTACCAAGTAAAATCTAATTTTAATATAATTATATTATATAAAATAATAATTAATGTGTATCTATGTACTTTTAAGTAATTTTCTAATAAGTACTCATGTTTGAAGAGTGAATACTTCATTTAGATTATTTTGTTTCATAATAAATTGTGTTACAAATTTCTTTATACACTGAAGACTAAAATAACAGCTTACCCTATCAAATATAATGGGTATATTTTTTATTTGCTCATTATTCTATTAATCATGAAAAGGTAAATATGATTTGAAAAAGGGCATCATAGCATGTACTATCCCAGCACTCAGGACACTAAGGCAGCAAAAGACCAGCTAATCAACAGATCAAGGCTCCATTTTGTGAGTATATATACATATTCATATATATATATATACATATATATATATTCACATATTGTACACTCTCTCACAAGAACTTTTTACATTGGTGTTGCCTTTTTAAATAAGTCATATTTTCTTTCCAATATATTTTAGCCTTGATAATCACTTAAGAAATGGGGTAAAATACTCAAATTCATTTTCTTCCCCATGCCCTTCAGTATTTTATTATTTTTAAGGACATCATTTGTTGAATAGCCCATCCTTTTTTACTGGCTAGAATGACTACTGCTAGTACATGCCTCCCCTGTATACCTGAGTTAGCACACATTTGTGACCAAGCCAAGCTGATATAGGAGAGTAGAGTTACAAAAACTACAGTGTGCAGCAAGTGACACATCCACTCTGATACCTTTTTGTTGTTTATTTGTCTTGTTTTGGTTCCTTTGAGAACAAACACATGGGAAGGGCTCCCATGTACAGGGGATTTCTGGATTTGGCTTCATTTGAAACCAAGCTTTTACAGGAATTTAGCTGGTCAAGCCATATTGCACCAAATATTTTGTCATTAGTCTCGCTGTGGTTTGGTTTTATGTCAGGGATTTTTGGTCTTGGCATCATCAGAATTTGCAAAAAGTAAAATGATTTTTAAGTCTAACTGACTTGGCAGAGAATTTATCCAGAGCCGTGTATTTTTGACTTTATGTAAAGAGAAAGTATTTGGAAAATTGGCCTTTTATGAATACATAATTCCTGTATCTTTGTTAACAATGTGCAGTTGCTTGATCATACAATGACAGAGCTAGCTTTGAAATATTGATAAATTCTATGCAACCCTTATTGGGGAGGTAGCTATTTATGGAGACTACCTAACATAAACCCCAGTACCAGTCAAGAGAAGCCTCCTTTTAAATTGTTGGTCAGGGTAGGCCAAAAGACTTTCAAAACAATATAAGCTATTTCTGTCACTCTTAGTTCTCTTGCAGAGGTTGAAAGTGAGTTCCTATTGCTGAAGACATTGTACACTTTGGCCAAAAGATTGAAAGATTCAAGCTGGATGTGACCTAAAAGCTTTCTTCCTGAGATTTAATTTTCTTACTTCCAGAAGGTGCCATGCAAGCTCCCAATGGAGGGAAGCAATCAATAGTCATACCCAGTTTTGACCCCCATGAACCACAATGACCAGCATGGCAAGCTGTCCCTAAAGGTCCAATACTGACACTCATATTTTAGTGAGAACCAAGAGATTTAAAGCCTACAAAGCAGGAGGGACATTATACCTGGTATTGAAAACTGATTGCCTAGGTTTACAGAAGTCACAGAGAACATACAGCTGCCACTTTTCTATACCAGCATAATTCTAACTGTGTTCTAAAACTTATCAGTATAAC
Source organism: Rhynchomys soricoides (assembly GCA_019843965.1). Taxonomy (NCBI): domain Eukaryota; kingdom Metazoa; phylum Chordata; class Mammalia; order Rodentia; family Muridae; genus Rhynchomys; species Rhynchomys soricoides. The sequence goes on from JADRCH010000067.1 coordinate 6,284,629, forward strand.
ATAAGTGTGGCTCTCACTTCTTATCAAAGAAGCTTCTCTTTGCAGAAGATACCATTGTAGAACACCAGAATACATTAAAATTCAGAGATCTACTGAGCATGCTTTACATAGTTCCAATGGAAACACATATTGCAGATTGCCCTGGTGTTGTTTATATTTTGATGCTAATTCTGCTTCCTTAAGGGGGACTGCCCCAACCAAGGAGTGGATCACATACTCAGGGTACTCAGATGATTTCATGTGAACCTTCTTCTCATTTTAATTGGTCAAATAAAGGTAGAGCCTGTGATTGGGCAGTGGAAGGGAAAGGTGGGGCTGGGGGTTTTAGGGAGGGAGAAGAGAGAATGAGGAGCAGCAGAGAAGGAGACAGAGGAAGAGGTAAAAGGAAGATGGAGCAGAACCATGTGGCCTGGTGAAGCTGCATGTAACAAGGGATCTCATAGCTGGGAAATAAAGTAGTGTAGTGATAAATCTGCCCAATCTAGGCATGCAGCTTATAAATATTGTACCTGAGGTGTATGTTTTCTCGCACAGGCTTATTGGGGTTGGAGATTTACCTCAACATACATCTACCACACAACTATACCTAAGGCTCATGTAATATCACAGAAAAGGAGGACAGAAAGATTATAAGAGCTGTGAGATTGTATGTCCTAGAAATAGGGCTACACCCAGGATAACTTAACAATATGGCTGCCTAGACAAGACATTAGTAATGACACCAGCAGTACACATGCTGATAAGGAAATGAGAATTCTCATGGGAACCTACCACCTAGATAAAATCTATAGGCAATTGGTGACCTGCTGAGAGGAGAATTAGTCTTTCCCAGGAGTGAGTCTCCTAACTGGTTAGCCAATACCAAATGGTCATCTCTGAAATCATATATACACTAGCAATACTAAATGGACTAGGCTGGTTTTATTTATATATTAAACATTTTTTTCTGTGTAATAATAGTAATCAAAGAAAAAGAGGCCATAAGTTTGAAATGATGTGGCTCATAATGGGAGGGGGTGAAGGGAGGGGACACAGGAGAGATTGGAGAGAGGAAAGGGAAAATGGTGTACTTAAACTTTAATTAAAAGTTTAAAATATTTAAAAATCACTATTTTTCTGAATCTAAATGTTTGCTCTTTACAAATGTATTTTTATACAGTTAAGATCAACACTAGCTTTAACAGAAGAAAGAACTTTGTTTTAGACAAGAACCTGATTGATGGAAGCATTCTCTGAGGAAGAAAACAGAAGTTTGTGACTGCCTGTGCCCCGTTTCATCTTTTACTGAATGAGAACGCTGCTGTGCTGTGATTCTCCACAGCTTTTCCAATTTCAGTTCCCTCTTTGCTAGAGCTTCCTTCTGTGCTTTCCATGCCCATTATGAGGTACAATGTACTATCCAGCCAATCTGTTCCCAAATTCTTCTCAGATTAGCACCTGTCCTTCCATACTTACTAGATTCTTTCTCGAGTGCAGGGTACGGTAGCTCTAATAGCCTCAATTTATATTGGTATAATTGTCCAGGTATTTAGCTTTTAAAGTGAGATTGTAGACTCACCCAAGAGGGAGCCCAATGTGTGAAATTATTTGAACTTAAGTAACTAATAGGAAATGATTGGATAAGCAGTGCACAGAATGCTCATCAAATAGCCAGAAGACTGTTCTCCTGGCAAACTCTGAGAAGGTCATGAAGAAGCTCAGAATATCGTTAAAGTCACTTCTTCAATAAACTTACAGAGGAAGTACTTTAAGCAGAAAATTACTTTGGGGATTCAGATTAGAATTATTACAAAGAATAAGAATACTAAATGTGGCACAGAGATCCTTGAGCACCATTGGGTTTATGAATTTTTAATTTATTCTGTCTCTTCTATCTTGGACATATTTTATACATGGACCCACAATGCTAGATTGATACTTACCATTAGCAGCAGCATGTATTAAAACCTTGACAAATAACATTCAATTATGTAGCCTGGACCCCTGACATTAGAATGCAGTCAAAGGCAAGAGCAACCCTGCATGCAATAGCATACCTTTAAGGAAGGTAATTTCAAATTAAATTTTATAACCTCAGGAAACAAGATAGATTCCTAGGCAAACTGTCTGCAGACTTAATAGATGAAAGTCTATTCAACTTCCAAACAATGGATTTTAAAAATTGTGTTGGCTAAGGATTCAGAACCCTCAATTTCTTGATGAGAATCTCCATTTTTGTGGATTTATGAGGCTATTCGGATAGTTAACATTGATTAACGTTTGTATTAAATGCCTTTTTGTTATGTCCATCTGATTTTGTCCCTTGGATGAGTTTCACCAGGACACAGGACACAGGACACAGGACAATGGACACAGAACACAGGACACAGGCTTTAAAGCAAAAATCTTTCTGGAGGCTTAAATTACAGGAGAATTAAAACTGACATTGTAGGTTCTGCCATCTTAGTGCTTTACCTCAC
>JADRCH010000067.1:6292764-6343211 GCA_019843965.1 Rhynchomys soricoides
AGAGAGAGAGAGAGAGAGAGAGAGATGAAAAATCCAGAACACCAGCCTCTACAGAACCAGACTGTGGTTATATAGGTTTCAGCCAGGAATTCAGGACATCCCTTAAATATACCTTGTAAATATGCAGCTAATTGTTTTTATTTTACAAAATAATCATAAAATATATTTTGAAAAAGTGAGACTAATGCAGAAAAACACAAAGTGTTCACAGGACAGAATGATTTTGTTTTCCTAATGGTCCAAATACCAGCAGATCTTGAGGAATTTATCCATTTACTGAAAAATGTTTTTATGTGTGAACTAATTTCTGGAAAGTATTTAACTCAATTCAAGCTCTTAAAATAAAGCAAAGAGTACAAGTCCCTTTGTCCACAGGTGAAGGGAGCATTAGCTTCTTCCAGATATTGTAGATACTGTCCCTCTTCATGTTCACTTGAGGTGCCCTGTAAAATTTGAGTAGCTGTCCTTGGAGCTAGCTGAGACTAAAATATAAGATGGTAATATTATCTGTTTGCCTATCTATCAATCTATACATCACATATGAAACATAGACATATATCTTTTAAATAGGAATGGTGGTATCAGAATGGGAAGCCTATATTAGGCTTCCCAGAATCTGAGTGCTATGGACTCAGAGTGGAGTGTGAGGAACCTTTGCCCTTCTGGCCACTCCCTCTCTTGCCCAGAGCAGGAAAGTTGGGTGCCTATGCCAACAAATGTGACCTGAGTAGAAGCAGGTACTTTTGTGTGTTATCTACTGAGAATTATTGTACCAGTCTGGCTGGTATGAAGTCGAAGGCTCCTCTGAGGGGAGTAAGGATGATTATTGAAAGATTTAAAAAAGACAAAAGAGACAGACCTGGGAAGGCTGCAGGTCATTACCATGCTAGCTACAATTTTATTTTTCATAGTCTTTTTATGCTACAGTACTGTGAGAAGCAAAGCCACAAGCTAACAGAAACAATTTGCTGAAATATACTCTTAAGGCATTTGTTCCCATTCAAAAGCCTCCCTGTTCCTTCCACCAAGGTCAATAGACTCTTCACCTCATGACCTTGAGCTTCAAATGCACCTCCTATTGTATTTGATAAAAAGAATCAAGGATATGCTTCATAGAAGCCCTACTGGTAAGGTGGGAGGGGTACCTTGGAGGGTTCACACTGAGGCATCCCTTCTCCCTGAGGTACCCCTGTATCGACAGGTATAGTGAAGAATATTTATTTAGGGAATGGGAAGGGGAGTTGAGAAGGGAATAGAGACAGAAAAACCCAAAGAGAGAGAGGGGGGAGGCTGGCCAGGAGCACATGGAGAGGGGGAGGGGGAGAGAGGAAGAAAGGGGTCCAGGAGAAAAGAGAATCAGAAAAGTGACAGAAAGAGTGAGGAGAGGCCAAACAGTCACTTTTATAGTAATCCATGCCTACCTGGCTATTGCCAGGTAACTGGGCAAATGGCTCCCAACACACTATAAGGATGATTATGTGACAGAGGTGTCTAAAAGTTAAATGAGATAGTGTATAAAGTGAGACATGTGCACTTAGCAATCAGTGAAGGTTGCATCTCATTCTTACGAATTCCACTTATTCTTCCCTTATAGTTGGACATTTTTTTATTGATAAAGAATGTAAAGTGGATAAGTCATTTTTTTATTCATTGACATTATAGCTTTTAGAAGAGGAAAGTTAATTGGTTTTTTTTTCAGCCCAAAGAAATTAGTGTAAAGTGACTATGACAACAGGATTTTTGCCAGAGAGAATTTTTATTATTGCATTATATATGTCCTGGTTTGTTCAAGATGATATTACAGAATCTTGTGAACAAGTGACTGTCAACAGAATTATATTTTTCTAAAGTAACTTTTACTAGCCAGATGTAATTGTTGTCTTTGAGGCTTACTGCTGAATAAGTTCATCCTTTCTAGTTCTTTTTCAACTCTGGATGGCTGGTTCAACTCAGCTTTGCTCATTCCAAACTCCTCTCTAAGCTGACTGATTCAAATTGACTTCTCTCAGCTTCTCACTGAATTGCTCTGCTAGGGAAAACTGCCTCTGAGTTTCACAAACTAAACTTCACTGACTGTACTGACTGCAAGGACTTCACTGTATTGTCTGAACTCAACTGAACTGCAAACATTGAACTTTCCTTCACTTCTGACTCCCTTTGCACTGCTCTAACGTAGTCTCTCCTTTCTGTGCTGTTCTTGTGAGAATTGGGCATATACTACCTATGACTCATTCTGTCAAATCTTTCTCTGATTCATCACTTTGTCTGCTCCTTAGTTAGATGCCACTTTCAAACACGACTGCTTCCTTCTACAAACTAACCATATTGTTAGGGATTAAAGGAGTGTATTAAGGGCATGTCTATATTCCAACCAGATCATACTGTGTTCCATCTGGATATCTTTGGATGTGATCCCTTGTCTGAGCAGCCATGTTGTTGGATTAAAATTCCTCTATATTTAATTTTTTTGCTTTGGGGCCAGAAAAACCAAAATTCAAGATGCTGGCAGGCTCGGTGTCTGGGAAAAATCTGCTTCTGGTTTATGAATAACACATTTTTTGCTGTGTTTTTTTACATGGTAAAAATGGGACAGGGGTTTTCCTAGGGCCATTTGTGAAAGGGAACAACTTGTAGCCATAAGGGCTGCCACTCCATGATTTAATCACCTTTCAAAATTCCCACCTACTGAGCTAGTGCCTTGGCGGCTCAGATTTTCAGTTATGAATTCATAGGGGGCAGGCTGAGATATTCTCATGACATTCAGGAGGTATAAACCAACAGGAACACAACATGCAGTGGCAGTCCCCACAGCAACATTAGTCCTAAGAAAGAAGAAAAGGAAGCCATGGACTGAGTAGGAGAGGCTCGAGAGGCATATACACTGAAATAGTGTGACGTTATTTGGAAGCCCATGGTTCATTTACATTTTATTTCAATTAGTACAGAGATAAGAACAATAAGTTTAGTGGGGAAATGGCTTAGTGGTGTTGAGATGCCACCTTTTATGTGCACTGTTGAATAGATGGTGCCTGCTTGGGGAGTTCTGTGAGCTAAAGGACCTCTTCTCTGAGACAAAGAACTCCAGTAGAGAGAGTATACTCAAAAATGGGGACTTACGTAACAGAATCAAACCCCTTGCTTCATTCTCTGCGATTTTAATTTTTCCCCTTTCACTCCAGTTAATCTTACTAAGTGTTTGAGGCTCTGACAAACGCTGGGATGATTATCCGCTAAAGAGTGCACAGACACATACAGCATTGCCGGTGATTATTACAGAAAAGCCGTGAAATTGAGTCTCTAACCCTAGACTCAGAAACATGGTTTCAATGATATGAAATAAATGTCTTTTAAAATAACATCTTTTTTAAGAGTCCCGAGACTAATTTTTTTTCCTATTAAAGTGTCCATGTACTGGCTGCCTGGTAAATAGATCTCGTAAATACAATCTCTCCATTCATACATGAAGGAATATTAGGATTACAGGTTCATATACATAACTAAGTTTTCTCAAAATACTTCACGAGCATCGACAAATAGAGGGTCCTGTAAATGAGTTTGATCTGACCCCATCAGTGCCTAGCATGTTTGCCAGATAACGAGCAGAATACCCATCTAATTTTGATTTCTAGATAAATAATTTTTAGTAAAATTATTTCTTTGTTTTGGGAAATTCTAGAAAATATAAACTGCCTGGATGCATGCTCTATACTTTGGCAAAAAAAAAAATTAATTACTATTGAAATGTTAAACATAGCAGGGCTTTCTGAATTCTTTAATGAGCCAAGCTCTATCTAGCAAAGTTTGGTCCATGCAAGCTTCATTTCCTTCTGCTCCTTCCAGGACTATAGAGAAACCTGGAACACAGGACGTGGTTTTCCCATTTGCCAAGTGGGAGAAGAAGTTACTCCACTTCTAGGCCCTTGGGGTTTATGATTTGGCTAAATATTTTAAGGGAGTTTGTAAGACGCTAATGTAGACCTAAACTTTAAATCGGTCTTCATTTTAAATAGTCTGCTCAAATTACAGGCTAAATTGAAACCTTCACTTCCTTAACCCCAAAGTCTGTGTTGTTAATCTCCATTCTCAATTCTAAAAAGAGAAGAACTCTGCTTTGGTTAATAAAGGCTTTAGTTAATGAGGGAGAAATCAAGCAGAAGGTGAGAACGCTGCTGGAACTTAGTTTGTAGAAGATGATACACATTCAGAAGGGGGAGCACAGACACTCACATTGAAGAACTGTTCTGGGTCCTACAAGACTTATGATATTGTGATAGATACTTACATGTGGAATAAACTCTTTGCAATTGTTTGGGGGCTGAGGAGAGGAGATGGGAAAGTGGTTACTGCGTAAGTATGGGAACCTGAGTCTGCATCCCCACAACCCATGTAAAAATCTGGCATGGAGGCAAGCACTGGTAAGTCTAGCAATGAGAGGGAAGAGGACAGAGACAGGAGGATCCTTGAGGTTTGCTGGTCACCCAGACTGACAATTCTGTATGCTTCAGATTCACTGAAATATCCTGTTTCAAAAGCTAACATGTATAGCAATATAAGAGCATAGAGGGTGTCATAGGCATACAACACACACACACAGACACACACACACACACACATACATGCGTACACAATATGTGTCTGCATCTACAGCCTGAGTCCATAGTTATTTATAATATGTATATGTGTATATGTATATATATATGTATGTGTGTGTTTATGTATGTACACATGTATATATATACACAAATATATTTAGTATTTACATTGCTTTAATATATACTACATTTACTAATAATGAAACTTGCACGCAAATCTAAAGAAAGTTATATATAAATACCATCACTTGATATGTAGGGCCAAAAAGTATCTAGCAGTGTGCAAAGTGCCAGGTGCAGTTACTGCATATAAATAAAATGACTAGAGAAAATCCGGAACTATCTGCAGGGACATGATAGTCCCAGTACCTCAAATGCAAAGATATTCAGGTCCCAGGTATGGAGTGACAGTACTTTCAGGACTTTGTCTGCCCTAGATTATTGTTGCTGTGAATAACTATAAGTACCTAACATGTCTCATGGCTTCTTGAGACTTCCAGAACAGCAGCAGCAATTCTGAGTCTGCTCATTCGATAGTCACTGGCTCACGGTCCCAGCAGAACTGCAGCCTCATTTCCCCTGTCCCTGCACATCTTTGCTCTGACATCTAGCATTCAACTTATGAAATAAGAACTTCAGTCATATACTGGGGATGGCAGAAATTATTCATATTTCCTCTCATATCATCTTACTGTAGTTTGCCTATTCTGAACATTATTAACACTCTTTTGGAAAATTTAGTAGTTTATGTAACCTATTATGATAATTCAACTTTACCTATCATTCAATTTGAATGTTTATAATAATAACATTTATAATAATTATTATCATTATTATTATTATTTAGAGGGTACTATACATGCTATAACACTTGCTGTATATGAAATCAGAGGACAACTTGTGGGATTTGGTCCTCCCCTTCTACCATGTGGGTCCTGGGGATTAAACTTTGGCAGTAGGCACTGTTACTGTGCAATCCATCTCCTGGATCCCAAATCATCATGACTATCCCAGTCTGTATAAAGGGAAAAATGCCTGTGCTAGTTGGTTTTCTATCAAAACCACATTGAAATATCAATTGTATTATTGTGTATTCATTTCCTTTAAGCTTTATTTTCAATATAGTTGTGGCATTGTTTTTCAGGATTACATGTATATAAGTATATTGCCTATTAATATCACTTCAGAATGTCTATTGAAAGATGCTATTATAAGTTATCTGATAAGAATATGTATTTATGTGGCACCTGCCCATCTGAACAATGTCCAACATTCATTTAACGTGCAAAGTGATTCACAAGATGTCAGATTAATATCTACCTTGTCAAGTCATAACCAGAGATTAAACATTCCAAATGCTAGTAAACATTTCCTAGTGAATATTTCCTAGATAAAACTCTGAACACATACATAGAAGCCATTTACAATTCGACTGTTTTTACACATCTCTTAAAGCTTTGTTAGGTTAGAGAGAAAATTGCTTATTGCCTCCGGGAGTACTTTCCACATGGTTAAATTTGGGTAGAGCACCAGAAGAAAAGCAAGTATCTCAGAGGGAAATGCATGGGGCTGCACTTGTCCAAGGCCAGACGGATTTCTTGTAAAAGGCCAGTAGACACATATGGTGCATATTATTGTGGGGAAGAGGAGACTTTCTCTGTGCTACACAGGACACTCAATTTCATTAGCTTTCAGAGGCAAAGTGGCACAGTGATGGAGAGCCTCGTCAGTTGTTGGACAGTACTCAGCATAAGCCCCAGGTGTGTTACTTCATGGGCCTTAAACATCTTATTTAATCTCTCCGAGGTTCAATTTTCTCCTCTATAAATGAAGATAATTGTAGGCTCTACATCTTATTCTTATATAAAATAACACATTTAGTGCCGCATTTCACTTCTTAGACTGCCGTAGCAAAATGCTATAAACCAGGTGACTTCATGATTATTTTTTTTTCTTAGCTAGAGGCTGAGAAGTCTAAGATCTTGGGACTCAGTGTCTGCTAAAAAAAAAAAAAAAAAAAATTTGTGGCTTGTAAATGAAACCATTCTAGAATTATCTTATGGGAATATTCTGGTGGGGGTGTGTGTATTTCAAATAGCCAGGTTCGATCCAAGTGATGTCTTGCATTTAGTAAATGTGTACTGTAGCTGTGTCCACATACGGCTTCTTCCTTGTGCTAATGAGAAAGATGGAATGACAAAGAGGTGGACAACAAATGATGTCCCTTCTTACGAGGACACTAATACTGTTATATCAGGGCTCTACCATTATAGCCTCCTCTAACCTGAACCTCCTCTGTAAGGGTCCCGTCTGACACTTTCACGTATTAGTGCCAGCATCCAGGCATGCAGCTATCAGCATCTTGAGTTAGTGTAGGCTGACAGTAACACACATGCTCATTTTATTTCACACTACATTGCTTTTCAGAATAATGACATTTTAATTAATTATTAATAATGAACATTCTTCCAATACCTTGTAATTTGTAAAATGCTTCCCAGTCTATAATTGTTCCCGTCATATGCCTTGTTAAGAGAGAAGGAAAGGGAAGTCTGGGGCGAGGGAGGGAGCAAATAGCAAGGGCTACAACAAGAATATAGGAGGGAAAGTGAAGACGTCTTCTCAGGACCAGAGAAGCAGGCAAGGAGGTTAGAAGCCAAGTGCTGTTAGGAAGAGCAGCAAAGCCGCTGATGAAAGCAGGGCTGGTATCAGTCTTCAGGAACTGCAGGGCCTCACAGTCAGCCTGATGTCTCAGCTAACACCGCATGCTAGTCAGTGTCATTTGCAGTTCCCAACGTCTATTAGAAATGGGAAAGGAGCGGGATAGTTGTTCTCTGTGGACATGAAGTCCATTGTCACAAAGGTGATGATGATCTGCGGTGCTAAGACTCAGTCACATGGTCTGAAGTCATTGTTTTCCCAGTTGTGCAAGGAGGAAGTATGTTACGCATTAGTGTCATATGATGAGCACTGCACTTACACATAGTAAACTATGTTGAAAGTGCTGATAGTGATGATGACATGATGGTTGGCTTACCCCAAGGATGAGTAAATTATAGCTAGGATGCATTGGGATCGAGACTGTGACTCTTTCTGCCTAGCAGTGGGGTAGAAGATGCAGTATTCCTATGAAACAGCACCTTCTGCGTTCCATCTTCACTAGAAGTCCATAGGAAAACAGTGCAGAGCCTGAGGCTCAAACAAAGGTTGTTTTAGAGATTTGTGTATAGCAAAGCTTCTGGACAGCAAAGGAACCAGCTTCCTGAATGAAGAGAAAGCCTCCAGTTTGGGGGAAACCTGTCACCAAGTGTACATCTGACAGAAGATTACAAATGAGTAAAAATTACTAAACCAGAATATAGCAGTTCAGAAAACAAAGAGGTGCCTAAGGAGCTGAATGGATAAACCCTAAAACAAGGAATAGGAATGGTGAATAAATATTTTTTTAAAGTATTTAACATCATTAGGGGTCAAAGAAATGTAAATTAAAACTAATTTGAGGTTCCTTCTCACTCATCAGAATGGTATCATCGAGAAAATAAATCTAAGCCACTAGAGAAGAGAAGAATCTCCTATTCACCGTTAGAGGGAGTGAAAACCACTGTGGCTCCTGAGGAAATCGGTGTCAAGTGTCCTCAGAAAACTAAAAATAGAAATACCATATGATCACCATTGAACTCCTGGGCATAAGCTCAAAGGACTATGTCATACTAAAGAGTTACTTATAGATCCATTTTTATTGCTGCTCTATTTGAAATAGAGCCAACTAAGATGTCTATCGGCTGAAGAATGATTAAGGAAAATGTAGCGCATATATCGAGTGGAATTTTATTCAACCAGAAAGAAAAATAAAATTATGTGATTTGCTGGAAGATGAAAAGAACTAGAAATTGGAAGGTACCAAAGGCTTAGAAAGACATCACATGTTCTTTTTCATATGTTTATACGTATGGATTTATATACGGATAAGTTTGTCTAGATGCTGCAAAACTATCCATACTGGGTGTGGAAAGAAGCTTTAAGGAAGACGGGTAGGGAACATACCAGAACACACTGGAGAAAAAATGGGAATCCTCGGGCAGAAGGATGATGTGAGGTCATGGGCAGAGAAAAGGGAGAGAAGTGGAGGTGGAGAAGTGACAGTGAAAATCTAGCATGCAAAATGTTTTTAAGGGTTTTTTTTTAGCATCATAAAGGAGGAACGGTGTGTGCAGATGTGCTCTTGATGCCACTCATTCTGAAACAGTATAGACCCAGAAATCCTCACTTCATCTGCAGAGCATTGTGTCTATGTCATCAGAGTTAGATGCGAGAGTACCTGTGTCCTTTTCCACTCATTTCTTTAAAACATTTTTTTAAGGATTTCAAGTTAGCAGGGTGGTGAAGCTCTGGTGATGTTGCTTAGCTGAGAGCTGGGCATGGGGGCTCTAGAGCTATAGCAGCAGGGCTGTTGGGCCAGTATCTCTTTCTACCCCATCATTTCTTGGCACCCCAGTATCTTTCTCCTTATTCACTTTCCATAGACCCCTGGAAATACGTTTTCTAGATTGTTGAGCAGTGTCTCTGTGTGAACTTGCTACTCTGGGAAAATCTGGCTATACTGCTAATAGATTCCTCGTGCTCTGGTGGGTGAATCTACGTCTGTGCATACAGAGACAGCATTAACCAGACATAGTGGTTATCAAAGAAGGAAGAGATGAAGAAGAGGAAGATGAGGACATGAAGTTGGATGGGTTAAATGAGAAGTCAGATGCTAGAAATGGGAAATGAGATGTATTTCATTGTACATGTGTGCAGTGGTTTGAATATGTTTAGCCCATGGAGTAGTGCTAATGGGAGCTGTGTCCTTGTTGAGTAGATATGGCCTGGTTGGAGGAAATGTGGGGGTGGGCTTTGAGATCCTTCTCCTAGGCTCCTGGAAGATAGTCTTCTCCTGTTTGCCTTCAAAACAAGATGTAGAACGCTCAGCTTCTTCTCCAGTACCATGTCTGCCTGTACGCTGCCATGCTTCCAGCTTGGATGATAATGTATTGAATGTTGGAACCTGTAAGCTAGCCCTACCAAGTGTATGAAATTCTCAAGAATAAAATAATTACTTAAAAATAACAAAGGTAGACATTTTGGCCCTAATATAAATGAAAACAAGAAGACAGTGGATGCAGAAAACAATGAATATTTACAGGGTTTGGGGGGAGATTCTCACAAGCTAATCAATATTTAGAAAAGAAGTAACTATGACTCTTACAGCTGCTAATGTTGCTTTAAGATCTCACAGCTGTGAATAGGAGGGATGGATCATCAATAGAGATCTGCTAACTCAAGACTACCATGTTTTTTAGCTACCATATTAAGTTTCACTCAATATGGCCATGTATGAAATTATGGATCTGTTTCAGCAACCATCTCTTTGCAGGGAAGAGAGGCTATGTGGTTGGTGTTTTGTGGTTGCTTTCAGGTTACTGCATGTCACGACCTCATATTGGGTCAAATAAGAGAGTGAATGAGCCATGCGAACCTTGGCAAAGGTAAAAGATTTCTGGATGTGCAACAACCAAAAGCTAGTTTAAAAAACCAAAACCAAGAACAAAACAAAAAAAATATGGAGTGAACTGAACTGTTTCTGGCAGTCTTTATGCACAATGCATTATATGACTTTCACTGAAGCTTTGCTCTGTGTACACAAGACGTCACACTCTGCCTTCCCTGTCGTAATGCCATGTGACACCATTGCATGTGCCCTGAGACCCCTCAGCTCAGGTTCAGCACTTCTGTTCTGAAAAGCTTTCACTACACATCATATTGTTCTGCTCTTCTCAAAACAGACTGGTTTAATTAGGGAAACAAAGATTCTTAATACTTTCCTAACCTCACTCCTCAGCATTTAAACATCGAATTAGTGTATCTTTGGATAATATTGGGTGAGAATGTTTGATTTTTGTCTTGAAATTTATTTCTTTCATATTTTGAGATTATAATATAATTTCATCACGTTTTCCACTCGCCTCTTCAAAGCCTCCCATAGTCTCCATCTTGCTCCTTTTCAATGTGACCTCTTTTTCTTTAACTGTTGATCTGTTCCTAACTATGAAAGGGTGGCCTGTGTATGTGTAATGTTACTTGTATGTTTTCATGGATGGCCATTTGGCATTGGAAAACCAATTAATGTGCTCTTCTCTGGGGAAGTTTGTAAAAGATTGGTCAGAAAGATTGTAAAAGCCAGAGGAATGAAGAGTTTGCTGTGGTACTATTATGTCCTCAAAATGTCAGAAGCTACACTCATAAAGTCTCACCCGTGTGAGTGTCTAAACATGAGCCAAACAAGGATCACAGCAACAGTTATACTAACAGGGACTGGGAAATGTTCAGGAGGCTTCAACTGAACACAACAAACCAAAGATTGCAGAGACCAGACAACATAGTCTTTCCCAGGGAAGACCAAAATGCTCTTAAGATCCAGTTAAAAAGAAACATTCTCATCAACCTAATAAACTAGTTATAGAAAGAGAAGATTCAAAGCTAGCACCCACCTTGCAAGGCATAGAGGAGATATTTATTTTTCAGTGTCTGTTTACGTCACTCAGAGCAATTACTTCCAGCTCCATCCCTTTACCTGGGAATTTACTTCCTGTATGTTTTAGTTGGTTTGGGTTTAATTTCTAAAAATGTTAAATGAATTTTGGCTTGCGGATTAGGACAGAATTTCTCAAGAATTTCTGAATTAACATTTCTGCATTTTCTACCCCCCATTTATGTGAAGCAGTGTTTTCAGCACTGATAAATCTTAAAATCAAAATGTGGATCACATGTGAACAATGTCGAAGGTGATCGACACCTGTAGTATCATGTATCCAACTATTTAATTCTCTTAGTAAAAATAAACCCATCTAATTAGGATGCAATCTGTTTCATCTTTAATAAAGAGTAAGTACTATGTATTTCAAATGATTTCTTTAAGATAAATTTATTCATGCTTTGTTACAAGTAAATGTTTGATTGGTATATCTATTTCATATTTCATATATTTCACCTTATTTCATATACATTTACATCTGGAGCTTAATAAAACTTCTCAGGCAGAAAGTGGTAGTAAATGGATAGCATGTAGAAGCCCTTGTTTTGAGAGCTAAAGGCTTTATTTGTAGTTACAGGTTCATGTGATGTCATGTCACAAGTAAAAATGTTTTATTGATTATGAAAACTGGGTGGCTGGCTAAATAACCTAAAAAATTTACTTTGAAATCAGAAAATAAACTTAGTCTTTTGTGCCTTTGTTTTATGTCTGTCTATCACATTTCTAGACAGAATATTTTTTTTGAGTTGTGTATAATGGAACCACGGACTCTTGCCCTGTTCTTGACTGAGATCAGCTTCTGCAGAGAACAGGGACATCTCAATTATATGATCTCAGCTGAATCCATGTCATGATTATTTATGATTTCGTTCTCATTCTATATTACCTATGTCTAAAATAAGAAACGTCTCATGTGCTGATCCTATGTGAACTTTGATGATTTGTAGTTTTAATAAAGAAATTTTAAAGTATCGATGCAGAGTAGCAGAGATGATCCCAAACAAAACATAATTATGGAGGAGGGGACAAGCCACAAATCTGACATGAGACTGCCTGACTTAGAAAATGATTACATACTGTATCCTCCAGGAAGTTCGCTTTCCATTCAAATGGTCAAGAAGCCTGAGCATACTTTGTTTCCCGGAGGGAAGTATATATCTGAAATCTGGCATAACACGCTGGATGTCGGTGCATCACGCACGGAAGGAGAACAATGAAGAAAAAGAAAATACATTAAAATAGACATGAATTTGGGGAGCTTACTTGCCTTGAGGGTAAAGATCCATGGAATAACTGCTAGCACCCTTGAAAATATTGCTCCCATGCCTCATTATGCCACCTAGATTTCCATCCTGTCACATTCGATGAGGTTTTTGCAAGCTAGTGATGCTAGACCTGTCAGCCTGATAGCCTAATTTGGAATGACTCTCATGGCACCATTTGTAAAGCTGCAAAGCCACAAAGGGAGCCTTTGCAGGTATTCTTTCTAACTCCATGTGTTGAGGATATTTTAGGATTTTGGTGTTAACGGTGCTGTGCTCATGATGTGCAGTGGCATCTAGGCATTCTGGGTACTATTCATGATTTAAAAACAGCAGCCATGGTAACACCAAAAACCCCAAGGTCTGAGCACAAGAAGTTGCATCTAATTCTGGTGGTAGAAAGTCATGTTATTTACAGTGCATTCAAGTTCATTACCCTAGTTGTGATTTGTCGCAATCAGCTAAATCCACTCTGTTAATTCTCTTACTTTTCAGTAAAATTCTTATTACATATAGCAGGCTGTCTTTTGAGCCCTACGTGAGCTGGCCATCTTAGTTAGAGAAAGTGTGTATTGTTCAGGGATCAGACAGCAACTACCTCATTGCATCTGTATACCTGGTTGTTTTCCAAGGAATTCTGTGTCTTTCCAGAAAAAAAAAAAAGAGTGAATTTTTCTCCCAGTATCTGCTCACTGGTACCGGAGTGTGTAGTCCTTGGGACTCATCCCTAGATTTTGTTTCACCCTTGGTTTGAGGGCAAGATCAGTGATAGTAGGAAAATGGGCATTGAAGCTTCCAACTGAGTAACAGACTAAAGCACAGTGATTCCGCTCATGGAGACATAATCAGGTAGTAGCAATCCTCAACTATGGGAATCCTTGAGCCCCAAAAGGATACAGAGTAATTTCTATATAAAGGAAAAAGATGAGTCACTGCTCTTCCTTCTGCCTCCCAGAAAATGCCTGTGTCCTTCCAGAGCTCCCAGCCACTCACTACCAGGGAGCTTTAGGGATGCACAGCTGAACTTCTTGTATTTAGTGGATTTACAGCAGACTAGTCCACAGGGCTCATTTTCCCACCTCTCGGGCAGGTGTAATGTTTATTGTTCACAGATCTTTGATCTTGCTTCTTTGTGGAGAGGCTGATGGGATCACAGTAGCATGAAGCCAGAAGAAGAACATAAATGACAGAGCCTCTGCATAGCCCTCTGGTCATACTTCCAAATTATTTTGGGAATGGTCTCTTCCTCTTCCTGTAGCTCTCAATGTGTATTCTTGTATTCACAGTACACACCAACATTCCGGGCTCTGTGTGTCCCCTCCCCATGTATTTCTTTTCCTAGGCAGACAAGAATAATTATTTCTGTTCTCATTTTCCTCTTCATGCGGCCTCTCTGTGAGCATCATTAGGTTACACTATTACATTCCAAGAGCTATGCATTTGATTTAGATGCATTTGCTAGGAACAGCTCTAACCCTGCTTGAGTGAAGAGAAACCTCACACTTGCTCTTCTGCCTTCTCTCTCTGGATTTCTCCCTCTAGTTGAGTACAAAAGAGCTGCAATCTGCTTTCAGTCATCACTGCTGACACATCAAAGAAATATGACTTTAATTTTTTTCTAAGAAAAAAAAATGAATCATGTAGTGTTCCCCGTACAGACAGTACCCTCCTCTGTTAGATGGCTGTGCCATCTAAAGTCCCGGGTCCCATTTTATACTCCAAAACGGCCAAATGATTGGGACTGCAGTGCAGAGCGCCACCACACCAGGACATGACCTCATCTGCTTTGAGAAACAGAGTGGGGTTGAGCTGGGTCAGTGTTTGCGGGAACATGTTTCCGGTGAGAGCTGAGAAAATCTCAGGAAGGGACAACAATTTCTCATTCTATTCAACAGCTGTCTTTGATGAGAACACTTCAGCTGGAAATTCAAAACTAATGATAGGCTTATTACTGTCATGGAAAAACCACTTAGTAGAGAACAACTTCATCTATTTATGAATAAGCAACAAGACACAACAACTAAATTTCAAAAAAAAAAAAAAAGAAGAAGAAGAAGGTTCATTCATAGTTCATTTTTGTGTCAGGAAGTGAAAATAAATGAATCCATTTTTTTCTCCCCAGATGAATAATTACTAAGGATGGGTAGTTACAAGCAGAATATTTTCAGCTTTTTTTTCTATTGCTCTAGTCGGCTTTTCTATGATGCACCTGTCACTTTAAGACCTTCAATATCTTTGTGAATCATCTACATACCTGTTTCCAAGGACTGCCAGAAAAATGCAGAGCACTTGCTAATCAAGGTTCACAAACCATAGAACCAGCACTGGGGATCCAGAATACCTCACCAAACAAAGCAGCCCGTTTTCCAGTCACGCAGATGAGCCAGGGCCTTTTGTCACATTGTGCTGAGGCAGAGGAGGCAGTTGGGAAGCAGCTGAAGATAAATAAGGAGAAATAGCTCTTAGGCCTGGTAATTATGTTCTGCCCACTAAAGGTTCCTGTACGCATCACCAGGACTTGACTCTTTCAGGTTCTCATGACTCATAGCTGCAATACATTCCAGCCTGCTATCCAGCCCACTGTGAGGGAGCTGTAATCCCAAAGCTGAGGGAACAATCTCCCTTGAGTATATGTGCAGGTGTATATGCCAGTTGTGGGTGTCTGAGTCTGTTTCTGTGACAGCAAGACTTCTGCAGATTTGTTTCAGCTGCCAAAGAAATGACTCTGCTGAATATGGATTATACTTTGCTTAGCTGTTGTCCTTGGAGGCATCTCTATCAACACCACACACACACACACACACAGAGAGAGAGAGAGAGAGAGAGAGAGAGAGAGAGAGAGAAAGATTCACGCAGCCCACCTAGCACCCAGCTATGCTCTTAAACAAGGTCAAGTAGCTATGTTTGCTAGAATCAGCGCTGAGCATGTATGTTAACTGTTCCTGGAGGACAGCAGAGAACTCAAGAAAAAGAGAATGTGTGTTATCAACCTAAGGAAATAGATGGCTTAATCAAGAAAATAAAACAAGAAGAAAGGCATGTGAATGCAAGCTACTAAAGTGGGCAGTGAATCATACCTGCAAATATATGCATTGATTACGTGAGTGTAGCCACCCTAGACTTTCTCATGAAAAGAAAAAGGATGTGAACAAAGAAATGAAGTTGGCAACTTGGAAAAAACTGCAGGTAAACTATTAGGTCCCTGGCAGATCTTAGAAGAGATGCACAAAATGCTAAACTATTTCTAGTCTTTCAGATATGCATGAATTTGTTGTGTAAGGTAAATTGATATCCACAGGCTGCATGTCCCAAACTGACACTCTTCAAATCTATGCAATGTCCACTTATGTTCCTATACTTTTAAAAGATGTTCTGGTATCAGAAATGATTGTTTTATGCCCTGTCATGGAGGTTAACAAAGAGGACTAACACTGTAAAGGAGCACAGAATGCCTCTGTCATGCAGCTACCTATGGGGCTTAGCTCCCATTTTCTCCAAGTGTATTTGAATAAGACCTTTGGTCTTTGTTTGTGTGCCATGTTGTATTTTGTTCTAGGACCACTGGCTTAGGAGTCTTCTGTGGGTCCTACGGAGAGAAGCAGGCAGGATGGACATCCAAGAGCACGAGGTTGAGCCTTGTAGCCTTCCTCAATTGCTACCAGAGCCAAGGAAATGCCTTTATCAATGCTCGAAAGGAACTTTCAGGTTTCCCCTAATTCTTCAATCGACCATTTCCCTTTGAATCTTTTCATGATTTAACTGTTAACGGTTTTATTTTATTATTTATTTATTGTTATTATGATTTTATCTTTTTACTATTATTTCAAAACTATTAATCAGTTGCCATTACCAAACAGGCTCCTATAATCATGAATACATTTTCTGTATCCACTAGCTTATTTATCAAAGAGAATATGATAACTAAACGAAGAATACTTGATGTCCTTTAAATGCAGCTTATTCTGAGCATTGGAGGCAGGAACACAAGGATCTATGCTTCCTGGAACTCCTGTCATACCAATATGGCAAAGGACTAGTGACTGTTTTGGTGTTTCAGTAAGTGAAGAACAGTTTTGGTAAACAGTTTTGTCACAGTTTAGTTAAAATCTTAGTGGCTTCTTATTTGTTACAGATATAACAATATGTGGTCACTGGTTGCTAGAGTTTGGGTCTGGAAACCCCACCCCTACCTCTCCAAGGCTCTGACATGAAGACCTTGGTTCCAGGGCCACAGCAGCATTAGAAATGACGGGTTGCATAAGAGGTATGGAGTGATGGAAGGGTTTCCAGTCATTGAGAGCATGACCTTGAAGGGTTGTAACATTTAGGAATCTCCCTGCCAGTTGCTTACCATGGGTATTTGTTACAGTGCTAGGTAGCTCACTGACACATCTGTTCCTCAGGTTGATGTGTACAGAGGTCTTGATATCAATGTAATGGTTATTTATTAGCTTAAATGGGCAATAGAGAAAAGAGTCACAAAAGACAGTTATTAACAATTTTTGTTTGCTTATTTTAAATAAAGACTAGTATGTGTCCACACCTCATGCACTTACATGGAGAAGAATAAACTCATACTGTTAAGTGTAATTAGGTGCAGCCTTGTGAATTAAAGCTAAACTATTTAAAGAGCTTCAAACAATATAGCCTAAAATATTTTTAGGATGCAGATAGTACTCAATGTCAACTGGGTACATGGGAAAAATCATGTTACTGGTGACAAATCATTCCAAGTTCATGATATAGATTAGTGTTATCCTTCACCTTGGCCAGAGAAGGTCCCCTCTGCAGTGCTCAGTGGTTAGTGCAGAGACCAATGACTTGTCTAATGCTAAGAATAAATGACTATTGAGTACTCAGCCTTAAATGGGACATTTATGTAACACTCCCCAGTCTTTAGAAAGAGTTTATACTGAGGAACAGAAGCAGTAATAAAAAAGGCCATGCTTCAAAGAACAAACTTCTCTGACACAGATAGACCAAAACTGTGATGGAGCATCAATGCAAAGCAGGCAGAAAGCATATCAAGATCGGGAGGGTAGGGAGGCGCTCTCAGAAGTGCTGCTGTCTTCTAGATGGGCCATGGCTCTTGTAGCATAAACTCTCCGCTGCTATGATCACCTGCCCTGCCCAAGTCCTGCACAAGAACAAGCCACCAAGGTCAGTCCACATTCCAACAGGCGGCACTAAAGGGACTCAGTGATTAAAGAAAGAGAGGAGGCATGAAGCATGAAAGAGGACATCGTGTTAGCGTGCCGGGGTAGAGTGGGGAAGGGTTGGGGGTAGAATATAACTGAGACACATTGCTTACATTATGAAATTGTTAAAGAATAAATAAAGGATCTCCTACTTTAAAAAAAAAAGAATTTGCAAGAAACTGAATGGTGTGTACACTGTGTTTGTATGTCATAATTAGTAAGCTCAATCCCACTGCTTGAGGCCAGTCAACAGCTCATTATGAAGCATTTAATGCTGTGTGGTAGATCAGTGGGGAGTGAATTTTATCTGAAACCTCAATGTCAAAATATTTATCAGGAGAGAAAGTTTGATTTAAATATGAAATGAACATATTTGCACTGCAGAAACAGCTCATGGAGCACGTGAACAGATAGCATCAAAGGGAACGTGTGGATGATGGTCAACAAGGCATTCTTCCCCAACTATGATGAATGGCCTTGGAATGAGAAATGAGAAACAACAGGAAAAAGAAAATAAGGTGCAACAGAACTCAATTCCAAATTTTAAGTAATTCATCAATGTTGGCCAAGTAATTGCAAATGAAATAAACAATAGGCTACCATTTTTGTTTATCAGATTAGTATAAAGTCCATACATTCACAGATCAAGCAAAACTGGCAAGATTATATTCATAGACATTCTTGCTAATATAAGCATCTTAGAAGTCTGTTTGTCAATGTGTCATTGAAGATTACTGTGTGTTGAAGTAAAATATTAAAAATCTCAAATAATTTAAATCAATAGATTATCAAATGAATTGAATTTGGTCCATACAGCAAGAAGATTAGGAAGATTAGAAAGAATGAGGGTTTTCAGATCCTGACCAGGAGTCACGGTCCAATGTCTTAGTTAGGGTTTCTATTGCTGTGATAAAACATGATGACCAAAAGCAAGTTGGAGAGAAAAGAGTTTATTTGACTTATACTTCCATATTGCTGTTTGTTACAGCTGGATCTCATGGAAGCATTTCCTCAACCAAGGCTCCTTCCACTGATGACTCTAGCTTATGTCAAGTTGACACAAAACCCTTCAGTACACTCTTACTCATTAATAAGTGCAAACACATCTCACAAATGCATCTTCATATAGTGTGATTGAACTCTTGGTTGAGCATGCACATATATATGTGTGTGTGTGCATGTGTGAGTGTTCTTTGGTCTCCCATCTGCCCCATGACGATCCTAATGCCTTCTAAAGTTCCCAAGTGAAGTAGAAGACTGGTTCTAGTGGCTGGGCCCCAATTACCATCCCGTGTTTCCCTGCCACTGTGCTCTGCTGAAAGCCCCTTCCCTGGACACTGCCTAAACTTTCACTCTGGACTCCTTGATTCTTCTGTCAACAAGTTGCACCAGCCCATTCTCAACTCAGTGGGCTAAGTGGCCGGCACAGAACTTTGATGACTTTTATACCTTCACCTCTCTTCAATGGCTTCCTGTTGGACTCTAGGTGAAGTTTAAATTATTAGCTTGACCGACAGAGAACTGTTCTATCTCAGCATCTCCAGTTTCCCAAGTTTCTACTGTGGCTTACTATTTTTGCCTCACTGGTTTCTTTGTCCTCAGTTACTTACTTATTACACAGGGGACACAGTTTGTTATTTACATGTTTTGTTCATGCCTTCGAGCTATTCCAGAAGAGTTCCAAAGACTCAGCTGTTCTTTCAGATTCTACAGGACATCCTCAGAGGGCATTTCCCCTGCCTTCCTCAATAAGTAAATTAAACTATGATCAGTTTTCAGCTGTGACAGTCTTCTAAATTCTGTGGACTTTTCACAGTTAGAGGTGCTATATGGTTCTGTGCTCAATGCTTGCCTCTTTGCCAGAGCAACAGTCACAAAAGGAACATACCTTTAAAACAAAACAAACAAACACACAAACAAAAAACAGAATGTTGTTTCTTAGCATAGTGCCTGGCAGGATAGGTAACTTTTTAATGAATGAAGAAATGAAGAAATACTCCTAACCTCTCATTCCTGGTTTGTGACTTTGAAAAAAAATAGTCTTTAGCGCAATGCTGTATCTCAGAACGTATTGCAAAGGAAACTGGAACGCAAGATCATGCAGCCATGATGTAAAGGCCTTTAATTTCATGATCTGAACTTGTACTATGAGTACTTGGAAATATCCCTGGATGCCATGCACAAAAATAGCCTCTTTCTTTCTCATTTTCTTTCCATCCATAGGAGACAGGGTGTTTCAACCCTGCTGAGCATTTGTGCTGCTAGAATCCCAGTTACCAGGGGAACCAGCATCACCTTTTGTTAAATGATCCTGCCTTGACTCATATTTTATAGCTGGTAAATTAGCATGCATACCCTTTTACCTTTATAAATAGGACCCCAGATGATCTGTTCTTACACCCTCCAAGTTTAGAGGCTTCCTTTAGACGAAGGAGGTAGTGAGACAGAGGAATGTAGGAGAACCCTCACCAAAAATAATCTGGGAGAGAAAGAAACAGAAAGCTAATCCTATACTCATGAGTCAAGTGCTCTTTGAATCTCATAAAGGGTTTATTAATGTGCATGCTGACTTCCCAAGCTCCAAAGCTACATTTGTCCTGACCTCATTTCCAACTTCCACTAGAAACATCTACGTGTGCATTAGACATCAGCTCCAAAAGGGTTTTATCCTTTTAGGTATTAACTAAATTACTTTGATCATGTACAATCGAAACTGGGTGATTACAGAAGACAAAGAAATGCATTAGATTCTAAGATATCAAAGAAGACTTGAATAGGAAATTGTGAGAAAGGATGGAGAAAACACAGACCTTTTCTCAAGAGTAATGAGATGAAAGTTATTTTCTGTAGTTATAATTCTCACAGTGGCTCTGACTGTACGTCTTTTACTCCGGATTCTATGACAGTGTCTCCATTGAGTATCACCAACAAAAGTCAGCCAGCTCCTTGAATGTAGTAGGCTAAGACAGGAACCTAGCATCACTTGTCTCCTGAGAGGCTTCATCTAGTAGCTGATGGAAACAGAGGTAGAGACCAACAGCCAGACATCATGTGGAGCTCGGGGAGTCTTGTTGAAGAGTGAGGGGAAGGATGAGGGAGTTGGAGGGGTCAAGGATACCACAAAAAGACCTACAGAGTTAACAAACCTGGGCCAACAACCAACCAAGAACCATTCATGAGCTGAACCTAGGGACCCTATACATTTGTAGCAAATATACAGCTTGATCTTCATGTGGATTCCCCTAACAATTTGAGCAGGGTCTGTCTCTGACTCTGTTACCTGACATTAGATCCCCTTCCCCTGGCTAGATGGCCTTGTCCGGCCTCAGTAGGAGGGGAGGTGCTTAGTCCCATTGTGACTTGGTGTCCCAGCTGGGTGGTATTCAAGGGGGGGCTTCCCCTTCTCTGAGAAGGGGAGGGGTAATGGGTGGGAAGATTTCTGAGGGTGGGACTGAGGGGAGAGGAGGGAGTAGGGGCTACAGTTGGGATGTATAATGTTAATAAGTCAGTGAAAAAAAGAGAAGTGTTTGGAAAATATCTTAGTGGAAACTCACTCACCCACGTAACCTGTGGCTTCTATTCAAAGCCCTCATTTATTGAAAGAGAAACCTAAAATTATCAGGGGATACAAAGCAACACCTTAAAATATTTGTGTTCATTATTAAATACTTTAATTTTAGAATAAAATTCTGCAATGTCATATTCTTAACATTGTCCAAATACTAAAATAGCTAGGCACACACATGAGGCCAGACATTTAAGGGTGGATTGTTTCCTTTAGATGAATACAGCTTACCATTTCTCTGGTTACCCACTAACAGAAAAAGGAACATTTTCTACACAAACACTAACTTCATGGCTTTGACTTCTTTTCCCTACACACACACACGCACACACACACACACTCACACACACACACACACACACACACACAGACACACACACACACAGACACACACAGACACACACACATACACAGACACACACACACACAGACACACACACAGACACACACATACACACACAGACACACACAGACACACACACATACACATACACATACACACAGACACACACACAGACACACACAGACACACACACACATACACACACACACATACACAGACACACACACACAGACACACACACACACAGACACACACACACACACACAGACACACGCACACACAGATTCTCATCACCATTGAAGACAATGTCTTGATCTGAAACCAAAAGTGAGTCTGAATTTATGACTCACCTGCCTCAGGACCCTGAGTACAGGCACACAGGCACATAGCACTGTAGCTGACTTTACCATCAATTACATTTGCCTCTTTTCTTTGTCTCATGCCCCATTACCTTTGTCACTACCCACTATGACTCTTATGTTGCCCTATTCTCAGAGATGGACACTGGCCATTCATGCTGGCCTAGAGTCAGTTTCCTCCTGTTTCCCATCATGCATGTGCTGCATGGTAACTCTCTCAAAATTAAAACTTCTGCACCAAGTACAATGTCCTTAAAACAATTCGTTTTGTTTTTCTACTTTGTCAACTCTAGTCTCTTCCTGATGATGTCAAGTCTTCGGATTTCTATCCTTATCCAGACGTTGTTACTTCTTATCCTTGGTGGGCACACTCAGATCTATCACTGTGGTCTCCTTACTGTGTCCCTCTAAGCATATCTACCCACTTGCTTCTCCTCCTGGATTATGTCTGTTTCTTCGTTTACTGCTCTAGAAGTCTATATTTATCCCTCAAACTCACCAAATAAAATTCAGCTTATAACTCTAAATTCACTTCCAGTGTTAACTTTTTATGAGACCTGCCCCACCTGCCCAAACATGTATTTACTTTTGGATTTGTTACGTATTGTAACCTGACAAAAAGTATCCTGCTCTTTAATATGTGCATACAATTTGGAAATCTGACATAGCACAATATAACGGATGTACTATTCACTGAGCACTTTCGGTCGATATGATTGCATATTAAACACGTTAAATTTAACACAAAGTAGACACAAGAAGTAAAGCAATGAGGATATCTACTGTCATGGTGGTTAGTTATGGTTGGAAAAGACAGATTGCATCTTGGGAAAGTTGAGAGGTGTCAGAAAATGAGTTCATAGAGACACCAGACTACAGCAGAATTTGAAACCCAGGGGCTATGGGAAGTAACCTGATGATCACATAAGTTCCTCCAGCCTTCTCCTCTTTCTCCTGTGCTACGCATGTGGATTTGACTCTAAGTGCACTGGGTCACCTTAAACTTGTAGTGCAGAAGGTTTGCAGGGGACAAAGGGAAAAGCAGGGAAGAAAGGCAGGACCTGGGGAGGAAGTGGTGGCATGATGGGCCAGGGGAATAGCGATGGAACTGGAGAAGTTATTTCCTGTCCTTGCACACGACTTTCCCCACTGTGTTAAAAGCCATCATCTCCAGATGCCCTGTTTTTACCCTTGAGCAATTCCATATGGAAAAGCACACAACAGCTATTTCACACACATCTGCCAACGTGATTGGACTGAATCTTACCTCTGATTAATCTTTAACCAGGAGTGTATGTAATGGCTAAGTTGACCATTTTTTTTTTTTGTTAAATATTTCTCCATCATCATGATTGAAACTTGAGCAATTTATTTAATTTTGATTAGTTCCTGGCAGAGATATTCAGTGAACACAAAACAGAGATCCTAATTGGACATTTTTCAATGTCGAGATGTGTCCTCAATGTGTTACAGTATTTTAAGGATTTTTAATAAGAAAACCAAAAGGCAATGTAAGAAAGTAGAGCATTTTTTTTCTTTCTACAAATATATTTCATTTTAGCCCAGTATGAGTGCTTGTATATATCTGGATACCACAGTAATGTTTCAAATGATTATTTATTCCCCAATGTATAGTTTTTGAGTAGGATGTGCCATTGATTAAAAATCTGCTAAATCTCAAGACTGTGCTTGGGTATGTAATTCATTTTTCTTTTTATAACTGTAACGCGACTACTTGAGAACTAAGTTTTCACAAGTAACTTTTGAAAAATAAAAATGAAATAGTTACAAGAGAGTGGCTCATAGAAATGAGCTATACAAACCAAGCACTGGTGTGTTCTTCTCTGGGTAACTGAACAGTGGTTGGAAAGCTAGAGGTGGTCAGTTACCAATGTAGAACTCTTAAAAAATAAATCAAGACATAGAAAATGAAATAATAAACATGGAAAAAATAATGACCATGAAAGCGATTTTGAATGGCTACATATATGGCTGTCTCTCTTTTTTTTTCACAATAGATTTATTTTAGCATTTTTTCAAAGCAATTCAAAGCTCTGTAGGGTTTTTTGTTTGTTTGTTGTTTTTTTAAAAGATATTATTTAGACTATTTGACTAAAGGTCAGAATTCATTTTGTCAACATCAACATCTACTACTATGAGAGTCAATTTCCAGAAGAAGCTCTGTGTGAGGAATCTTCTGCGGCAAGATCCATTCATGTAATACTAGTTGAAAAAACTCATTTTCTAATCAAATAGATGGGTGACAAAAATAATAAACAAACAAACAAATAAATAAAAGCTATGTCCTGAATTATGGATATAGCAGAATCACATCATGATCTGGCAGAATTGGTGTGGCAGAAAGGGTGCTGAAACCCACAAAGTTCAATTTATACAGAGTGAATTTCTGTGACAAGGGAGAAAAGAACAATTGAGAAAGGACCCTGTGCCCTGTGACTGACTCCCTGCCTAGCTGACTGCTTCTGAGGTGATGGTAAGAGCCAGACTCAGACTTCTGGAAGGCTGAGGCTAGTTCTCTTTGCTTGTGTCCCACTGGCTCGTCTTATTTATACTATACTCTTGGAGCTACTCCATTGACTGAGCTGTAGAAAATCAAATAACAAGTTTCTAGGAACTAACTAAATTCCAGGAATTATTGTTAGCAGTTAACAATACCCAGAGTTCTATTAGATCCATCCCATTATGGTAAGTGAGGCACAGAGCAGTTTGCTAACACAGAGCAGCACAGAGCTACTAAATACAACACCACCAGTTCATGCAATGTGAGCAAGGAATACTTTCCTGTTGCTTTGTGACTACAACTCCAATGTAATGAACATACCATCATAACAAAGTTTAAAACTCAAATTGTGTTCTTAAAAATCAGTGGTAGATAAAATTCTGACGATCACTTCCTGTTTTAGAATAATAATTACTTAAGTTTCAGCATTGGGTATGTTTGTTAATTGGGAGAAGTGTGTGTGTGTGTGTGTGTGTGTGTGTGTGTGTGTGTGTGTAGAGGGTAGATGCTGAGTGTCGTTCTCAATTAATTTCTATCTTAGTTTTTTGAGACTGAGAGTCTCACTGAACCTGGAGCTTACTGATTGTGTGGATCATTTGGCCAACAAGCCCAGAGATCTCCCTTCCCCAGTGCTGAGATTATAGGAATGCATGCCATGCCTAGCTTTTATACAGATGCCAAGGATCTGAAGGTGGACCATTATACTTGCAGGGTGGGCACTCCATCCACTGAGCCTCTCTCTTGACCTAGGAACATAATGTCTCATATGAAAGATTTTTTAGTCTTTCATAACGTCTTGACATTATTTGTATTCCTAGTGTCATCAATGCAGGGCTTGGAATACCTGACAGGAGCTTGATAATATCTGAAGAATGAATGAAAAATTTATTTTTTGAGATTTGTTGCAGGAAATATTTTTTAAAAAGAGCCTGCCAACTCTTCGCGCTCCTGCTTCTCTCAACCAGCCAACTCTCCAGCCCTGCCTTGCCACAGGGCTCCCACCCGATGCCCTCAAGTCAGCAGTCTCTCAGCCCTCCAACTCTCCTGCGGGGGCTCCCCAAGCTCCTCTAGCTTCCACACAATGCCCCATGCACTCCATGGTCAGCCGTCTCAACACCCAATTACCCGGTAGAATTAAAACTCTTAAGCTTATTATAGTTAACCAATCAGATTTATGTATCAATAAAAATCACAATTTACAAGATGCCAATACAACA
Source organism: Rhynchomys soricoides (assembly GCA_019843965.1). NCBI lineage: Eukaryota > Metazoa > Chordata > Mammalia > Rodentia > Muridae > Rhynchomys > Rhynchomys soricoides. Next base: position 6,318,393 of record JADRCH010000067.1, read on the forward strand.
ATTTCAGAGCCAACTGATAATGATAAAGGCGTTATCCCAATATTCTAACCTTGAAGAGATCTTAACGATCTGTGGCTGGTCATAGCCACACTGATTCACATCTGCTTCCATCTTGCTTTTTCTTTCTCTCCTCCACTCCTCGTCTCTGCCCCTCTTAGCTCTGCCTCCCTTTTTCCTGTCCAATCATAGATCCCTCTGCACTAATGTAACTGAACAGAGAAAATCCTGCAACAAGATGAGATAAAGCTTATGTTCCAGAAATGCTGAAGGTTTTTTTCTTTTTTTTTTTTACTAGGGTCATCAGGTACGTCTGGAATATTTTCTAATGTTCCCCCAAAAGATACATTACATAAGATGAACCATCGTGGGCACTTGTGAGTGGTCAGCTTGTAGATCAACTTACTGTCTGTATAGGCATTATAGGCACTGAGTTGCAGTTTTTAAACCTGAAACGCCAGAAATATTTAATATAAGATATAAATTTTTTGACTGGCAACAAATCGGTTTCCTACTTTTGAGGTCAAACAAATGTAACGATTGAAGATCAATTTAATCTACAAATTTAGACATATTTGTCAAGTAAAATATTAATACAACTTGCTTTAGCTTTCACGTATCTCAGTTATTTCTCTTCTATATGCCAAGTGCCATTTCAATTGAGGAATACTCAAGCTAATGAATCTATATGTGCTGCTGGTCAGTAAGTTAGCAGTTTGATCCCAGCCCAACCTATTAACTTACTTACATTACTGTATTTACTGGTTTCACTAAATAGTATCAGATCCTAGACAGCTGCACTGAGTGCAGTTATTAACGTTCAAATAATAGGTTTCCTTACAAACCCTTAAATGCTGATTGAGCGGTACCTATAGTCGTTCATGTCTATCTCTGTTATAGAAGTTCATATTTGGAGAACCAAATTTAATGTTCAAAGAGAAATATTCAATGCTGCATAATTCTTTTATTTGTCATTGGTATTTTCTTCTATAATGTAAACAGTGTTGAGTTCATGCCTGTAGGCAACCTGAAAAAAAAAAAACTTGAGCAAGCCTCCAATTCATGTCAGGTTACATTTCAGATAATATTGCTCCAAATCAAACAATAATCTATAATTTTATCATAGTCAGCTTACACTGTGAACTTGCCACACCTAGGAAGAAAGATCTTTGACTGGGAAATTACTTTCATCAGACTGGCCTGTAGGCGTGTTTTGGGGGAATTTCTTAATTTATAATTAATGTAGGATGGTTCACCTTCCTACATTGATTAAGGGTGATACCACCCTTGTACAGGTGGCCCTGTGTTTTAGAAGAAAGCACTCTAAGTCCTTTGCCATGGGAGTAAGCCAGGAAACAGTGATCCTACATGGTATGTGCTTCAGTTATGGCTCCAGGTTCTTGTGCTGAGATTTTGCCTTGAATTCTCTTGATAAGAGAATCTAAAAGTAAACCAAATACATCCTTTTGTCTCCACGGTGCTTTGGGGAATGGTGCCTATCATAGTCTCAGAAAGCAATCTAGGGCAACTTCATCATCTGTCTCATCAGAGCATCTTTTGCATTTCCTTTCCTCTACCAACTCTGAAAATTATGGCAGCCAAGACAGAGCTGATTTCCAAAAGTTCATGGTTATAAAACCCCAGAAACTATGTGTATTTTCCAGAAGATGTAGCACAAGACAGAATTGTTAAAATAAAACTTAATGATTAGTTGAAAACTCGTCTTGTCATGCTTTCTCTGGCCTAGACATCAGTGAAAGTATTGTGCCAGTCTATATAGTGTTATCTCTATGTATGCTTTCAGGGCTAACCAGTTGGTATTGGTATGCTCCACTGAGAAAGACTGGTTCTCCCCACTGTCAGCATTCCTTAGTTATCTATAATTCTTTGTGTAGGGTTGGTTTCTTTGGGTCTTTATATCTTTCTACTTTGGCATGTCTATTGTTGTTCTTGTTCATGTTTATAAAGGCATCCATGTTGGTGAAACTTTATGGATGTAGCTTCTGACATTTCTAGCAGACACAATCTCACAGCAAATTTCCTGATCCTCTGGCTCTTGCATTTCCACTCTCTTTTCTACAATGTTCCTTGAGTCTTAGGTGCAGGAGTTGTGCTAAAAACTTACCTTTAGGACTTGACTCCATACCTTTGTATTTTGATTAGTTGTGGTTTTCTGTAATGCTCTCAGTTTGTTGCAAAGAGAAGTTTTCTTGATGAGGCATGAGGGATAGACTTACCTGTCACTATTAGGAGAAGTGTTTAGAGTATAGTTAGTGGTTGTGCTGGCTTAGTAAATTAGTGGTTGAAGATTCACCTCCAGTGACCATGACTTTACTAGCACTGAGTAATTAGCTTGGTTTCCAGTGCCAGGCATGTTTTACCTACTGTTGAGCTGCCCTTAAATCCAATTAGAGAGCAGTTGGTTACTGCCAAGGTATGAATGGCATTACTGCACCCTTAGAGTTATTGTCCATGTTGGCCATTGTTGTGGTTCTTAGGCATTATAGTTGGGTAGAACTGTTGCTTGCTTCCTTCCTTTAGAAGAATGCATGGTACCCTTTATTACCATGAAAACTGGTTCTTGGGGAGGAGACATGCAGGTTAGTTCCAGCTCAGGGTCCTCTGGGTCGTGTGTATGAAGTACATGGTGTTTGCAGCAATAAGGACTTACTGTCCACCTCTAGAGAGCAACCAAGAGAACTAGCAATAACCTGTAGTGTTTAGGGGAGTCTCTTGGATGACACTGACCAAAACTCAGAAGAGCTTCTCATGCCTGGTGTTGCAGGTTTTGTTAGATGGTCTTTGGCTCTTGGAGAGAGCTTTTTTGGGGCAGATGACAAAAATCTCCTTTAAAGTATATATGTATATTAATACACAGACTTACACATATTATAATATCTAAATATAATATTTAGATAGGTAACAGTATGATTTATTATGACTTCTTTAGATGTTCTCCATTCCTTCTATATTTATTTCCCTTCCCCTCTCTAATTAGAGGTCCCTGACATTTCCCTGGTTCGATCACTTGTACCTGCTATTCCTCTCTATTGCTGCCTCACCCTTTAACCACACTCTATGTATCTGTCTTTTCTGCTCTCCAATAGTTCGTTCGTTCGTTCTTTCTTTCTTTCTTTCTTTCTTCTTTTCTTTCTTCTTGTTTTCTTTCCTACAACTGGAAATAACTGTGTGTTTAGTTTTTATTGTTTTTGCTAATTTATTTAGCCTGGAGAAAATGTAAGCTAAGTAGATGCCAGGAAAAATGCCTTAAATTCAATGTAAAGGAGCGTTGTAAGCATTGACAGGGGTATTAAATGAGATATTTTATCACTAGATTTTGTCAAATGCACTAGGTAGGAAAGTGGGGTTATGTGCAGGTTTCAGGAGGACTGTAGTAGCTGCCTTTTGTGGATTGCAGGATTTCAGAACTCACAGAAGATGTTTGCTGGCCAGTTCACTACTGGGTGTGCTCCATTAGCTCTACTGTAAGGAATGTCACTTGCTCTCTGTGTGTGCTATGAGGCAGAACAATAGGGCACTCTCCTAGGGAAGAGCTTCCGATTCCTCCAAAGTTCACTCAAAGCCCACATTTTTTCCATTCTGAATAATGTATGAGCTCGATTCACCCATGTGCTGCTAATCTAGCATGGAGGAAACTTCCAGCAGTTTCTGCCTTGTCTGATGTCACTGCAAAACCTCACCAGTTCAAACAGGAAGAGCATGTGATCAGATTTTGGCAGAGAGTTGTGATAATAAGACAGGTGAGGGAGAAGCCCAGAGGGGTTGAAAGTCTTCTTACTGCAGAGGCTCCTGATGGAGGTAAACATGGCTCATTGGGCACCAGAGTAAGTAAGCATTTTGTTAAGGAAACCCCTTCTATATTATTCCCTTTTATAATTTAGGGCCCAAATAGATATCAGTTCTTAAGCCCTGTTGTTGCAAGATGATTTAATAATAACCTGTATGTTACTTCTGAGACCACAATAAGAAACATATTCTCTCGCATTTCTGAAGGTCAATCCTAAAAGATGGTGGTGCCAAGCTTTTGGGCACAACACCCTTCCTGCCTGTTTGAGTTGCTGGAGGCTTGACTCTACTTCAGCCTTCATGGGGCTTCCTTTCCAGTATGTCTTTATGTCCTTTTTTTAATGTCATCACTCCTTGGATTCACGTCCAACTTGAATCCTGCATGACCTCATCTTAACTAATTAGACTTATTTCTAAATAAGGTTACCTTCTGAGACTCTGGGATGACTTAAATTTAGAGAAATGTTATTCAATCCAGGACAACCTAAAAGAGTAGAACATGACCCTCACTTTACAGATGTCTAGGGTGATTTCTAGGTCTGAGAAGTAATGCTTGATACCTATTGTTCATGAGAAGGACAAAATGGAAGCCTCGGAGGAACAACTTCCACACACTTAGGTGGAGGACAAGGTTACCATGGCTACACAACTGCAGGCATCCTACAGAGGATGGCACCCCTGCAGATCATCTTTCAAAACACTCTCTTCAGCACTGTTCACATTCCCTTTTCTGAAGCTATGTTGTCCAGAGGAAAAACTCCTGCCATTCAATATAGATTTTTATGGATTTGGTCCATCTTCAAATTCTATAAGGTCACTATCTCAGGATCTGTGGATCAGGAAGACAGAATCAGACATTGGAGAATCATTTAAATCTCAGGTATTAAAAGGAAGCTGAGGGACAAATTAGGCATTGCTGTATGAAAATGGTATTTTCAGTTTCATGCTTATCTTCACAATTCCATAGGCAAGAGTGTCCAAGAAAAAACCCTGAATATTTGCCTAGTGGATTTCTGCAAGTTAGAGAAGAGGGTTACTAGGTGGAGAGATGGGATAGCTGGTAAGAGAACTTTCTGTTCTCCAATGGGATCAGGAGAGCCAACATCCTCTTCTGGCCTGTATGGGTATTCTCTCTCTCTCTCTCTCTCTCTCTCACATACAGAGAGAGAGAGAGAGAGAGAGAGAGAGAGAGAGAGAGAGAGAGAGACACAGACACAGAGACACAGACACAGAGACACAAAGACACAGAGAAAGGGATACATAAACTTATAAATAAAAATAAGATGGATTTTTTTTTAGCTCCAAACAAGTCTCTCCCACTGTGGTTTTCTTGTACTGGTCTAACAGAATACAAATTCAGTGATTTAGATGCAACAGAAGTTTATTTAGGGACTTTGAAGCCCAATATTAAGGGTCTTCTTGTTGAACATTAACATGGTGGAAAGCAACTCATGAGAATGAAAGATAGTTCATCCTTTTTGGAACAACTCAGACCCAGTTCCTTATACATGCTAGACAAGTGCTCAACCACTGACCTCCTCCTCCACCTAATCTTTTCATTGGGCATTCATTTCTAAGATAACTAACTAACACAGTCTAATGATGTTAAAATTAATCCATTCTCCAGGATTAGGCCCTCTATTTTCAAAGATTACATCTCAACCTTGATTCACTGAGGAGAATGAATTTCCAACACATGAACTTTGGGAGTACCTTCAAACCACAGCACCTCCATGGTAATTTTGTCTTAAGCTCTCCATGAAGCTCAAGGTGACCTCTTTGTACAGCCTCAACCTGTGTGTAGCATCTCTGCTCTTTGTTGTTGTTTGCTCTCTTTTGCCCTGCTTGGGCTTGATAAGCCATCTGAAGGTGGAAGAATGTGAGGGGGTGGGAAGTGACAGCACTGTCTTCTGCTGTTCCAAAGAACACAGTGGCCCTCTCACATGAGCAGTGTCCAGAGAAAAACAGTGACCACATCGTTTATGTGACTCACCACAGATTTGCATATAAGAGCAAAACTCCTACAGCTCTCTCCCTTTGTCTGAAACCTTAGTAGATTTGGCATTGATATGTTTTCCCCTATTAGTCGGAATGTTTTCAGTTGTGACTAATAAAACACACAGAACAAAGTGGCTTGTAAAACAAGGAGTCTCTTCCTTCCCACAACAAGAATTCTTGAGTCTAGGCCATTTACAGGGTCAGTCAGTTTAGTAGCTTAATAAAGTCAAGGGCATAGGTGTCTTTCTTCCTTCCTTTCTCTCTCTCTCTCTCTCTCTCTCTCTCTCTCTCTCTCTCTCTCTTTTGTAAGGCTGCTATGTCTCCCCTGTGGTCTCAAGATGACTTGAGCCAATTCATTTATATCATGCAGACATGGAGGCTGGGATCATGCTTATGTGCACTTCCATGGGCCCACAGGCTCAGAACAGTCTCATAATTAGATTGTAATACTCTGTCAAAATCTTGAGACTCTCCATAATTTTTTGATAAATATGTGGTTTGAAAGTAAAGTTCAAAGGGATAAAGAATCTTGAGTTAACAACATGGAGCCTCAACTCACAGACCCTTCTGCCTAGCCTCCTCGCACACACAGGTTCTAAACCATCTGCTCCCCTAGAAAATCAAGCAGCTGACATCAATGTTTCCTTCTAGCAGGGGTGAGGATATAGAGATGTGGGAAAGGTCAGAATCAAAGCTCAGTGTATTCTACATTCATAGTTCTAGTTTCCAGATACTGTGAAAGTACCCAGCACCCAACTAGAAACAAGAACCACCATGACAGTTGAGAAGATATTGACAGAAAGGGAAAGACTCTTGCTCTACCTTTGGGATAAGGCTCTTTCCATTTTAGGTTTTCCCTTGGATATACTAGTTGCTTACTGACACAGTGCAGAATTCTTGCAGAGGGAATGGACTTTGCAGTGGTGCAACACTGGTATTGCACACACATATATATAAACAAGGGCTAGGAACAGTGGCAACTGGCCTGACCCCTTGATACTCCTGGAGCCTGATCCACCAACCAAAGAATACACATGGAGTGACCCATGGTGCTGGCCACATATGTGGCAGAGGACGGTCTTGTTAGACATCAGGGGGAGGAGAGGCCCTTGGGCCTGAGGGTATTAGATCCCCCAGTATAGGAGAATGCCAAGGAGGGCAGATGAGAGTGGGTGGGTAGGTGGGGGGGAGTGTGAATACCCCAATAGAGGCAGGGGAGGGGGGAGGGAATAGGGAGGTTCTAAAGGGGAGATCTGGAAAGGGGAAAACATTTGAAATGTAAATAAACTAGAAAAAAATAAAATAAAAAAACCATAAAGTAAAAAAAACAAAAAAAAAAAACAAAAAACAAGGGCTAGGAAAAATCCTCAGAAACTATCTAACCTGAAGCTTTTCATGTTGGCTTTGCAAACTCCGGATAGAAGACACAGTAAGCCTCAATATGATAAAGCATTAAGAAAAGCAAAGGGCCAAACAACAGTATTGTTTGAGTTCTAGCAAATCAATCCACCATTATCCCTAAATAAATGTTTATAAAACCAATTCAGTGGTAGCTACAGCAGTGTTATGCCCTGAAAATCTTTCAGTCTTACTTCTATTCCTCTTAAGGCCTCCAGAACATTCTCAAAATTGACTATGGTCAGAGCAGTTTACTGCATTTTCTAATTCAAGAGAAAAGTTGCTCTGTTTGGAAGTATAAAATAAAACGAACCCACTGGAAAAGATGTTATAGTAATTACTGTTTGTTATATATTAATTCTTGATTTTATCTAAGACTTAGCATCTCATTAAGCTACCCAATGTTTAGTTCCTATACATTACTTCTAAAATATCAGAATTACATTCAAACTCATGTTTGGGAGATTAGATGACTTGATCAGCTACCAGGATGTTCCTAGACAAGAAACCAGGTAGAAGTTGGTTTTGTTTTCTTTCTATACCACTGTTCCAGAAGATTATCATGGCAGCCATTGCATAACAAGCCAGGCAGACTACCACAGAAGAGCAAACACAGCCAGCTGAGAATGTGGGGGGAGGAAATCCAAGGCAGACCATGCACTTGGGCTTTGGAGAAAACATTTGTCAAGTTGGAAAGCCTTTAACAGACTGCATACCAACTGCTTCAGATTCCATCCACCACTTTAGCCTGGTGCACATTCATGCATCCCATGGCCTCATTTCCAAACAAACTATAATCCAGGCAACGACATTCACATACTCACTATACAAAGAACAGGAGATCTCTTCTGTTCTTAAGGTCTGCAAATGAAGACCAGAGTCTGAGGTCCTACCACAAGGACTTTACCAGGATTGACACAGCTGCCTGGTATAGAGAGGAGTTCAGATATATGAGACACAGCAAGGCAATCTAACTGAGCATCACCAGGGAGAGAGGAGGAGCACACCTGACACTGAGCAGCCTCTGCCTGGCCATGGAAGAGTCTTCACAGTCCAACTGTAATTCTGTGATGCTGGAATTCTGAGGCTTGTGACATTTTTTCAATTGATTTTTATTTTATGTGCATGGTGTTTTGGCTGCATGTATGTCTGTGTGAGGGTGCCAGACTCCTGGAACTGGAATTACAGACAGTAGTGATCTGCCATTCAGGTGCTGAGAATTGAACCCCTATCTTCAGAAGAGCCACTGTGCTCTTAGCCGCTGAGCCCTTAGTGTGTGACATTTTGATAACTTTTTCTGGGGCTCTTTGCTTTCTTCAGTATTAGAACAACTGCTTGAGTAGCCATGATTGGCCACACAGAAAGAACATATAAAGAAAGCCGAGTGAGTGATAGGCATAAGTCAGTACTGGAAAACAAAGAAAAGCCAAACCTCAGAATACACTGGCTTGAGTAGAATCTTTATTATCAATAGAACAAAACAAAACACAGAGACACTTGTAAGCTGTAAGGTAGTTCCAGCCTTTGAATGCCATTGACCTGTGTTGGGGAGAAACTCATCTAAAACCATGAACTAACAGGGTAGGTTAATGTTATTTGTAACAGTGCTTTATGAAGTAGGGCATTGATTTTCTTGTTATTTAGATCAACCTCCTTATTAGCAGACTCAAACTAACATGCCCAAAGTTAACAAGAAAGTTAAGTGACTTTCTTCAAGTTGTGTCACTTCCAGAGACTGTCAGTCAAGTACAACAAACACCACACAAACACACAGACACAGACACACAGAGACACACATACAGCCACACAGATACACACACACACACACACACACACACACACACACACACACACACACACCTAAAACAGATCTTCTTGGGCCAACTTAATTAATTAGTTACGTGGCTATAGTGGTGTGGTTTGTTTCTGGCCTCTCTACTTTAATCTAGCACCAACACCATATTATATTTGTTACTATAGCTCTCTAGTATAATTTGAAGTCAGGTATAGGGACACCCCCAGCATTATTCTCTTAAGCAAGGAGAAACAAACAACCAAGCGACTAATTTATTAAAACCACTTATTAAATTTTGCAAAGTTGAAAAAGTAAGAAAGATACAGTCTGCCTGGGGCTTTGCTGGTCACATGGTACAAGCCTGGTACTAATTGAATACGAATATATTTTTTGGACTGGCTATTCCTCAGAAATAATATATAACTCAGTCAGTCTTCCAGGACACAAAACTGTATTATTCATAATTGGCACATATTTTTGGCAAAGGGCCATATGGTAAATATTTGGGGGTTTGGGACCATATGGTCTCTGTCAGCACTATTAAGTGTTCCCCACTGCAGTGGGAAAGCAGCCGTAGACATTTGTAAAGGAGGCACCAGTGGATTCCAAGAAACTCTTATTTACAAAATGCTAAAAGCTGGCTAGACTTGGCCTGTGAAGACATAGTTTGCTGCCCTCCGCTATCCGGGCCTAGAATGTGAGAGTTCTTGTCTCAGTGAGTTCTGGGAAGCATTTAGTTTCAAAGAGAGCCAACCATACAAGGGTCCAAGAAGAAAGAAGTCTTGACCTCTATGTTTTGAAATATAGAATATTTTAAGCACCTCAGTATTCTACAAAGGCTCCCCTGAAAAGCTTCTCATGTGTATGTGAGAGACCTTTCCAAACATCCTCTTACCAACGTCATACTTTCTTCATTTAAGATAAGGCTACCATTGGACAGTGCCATTTCCTGCATCCTTACCACCGCCATCTTGAAAGCTCTCCAGAACCTCATTTGATCTGGTGATATAAATGGCAAAGAATGTGCATTTTTAGTTTAACCTCATTGTGAGATTAAATACAATAAGTATTGCCCAGTGCAATACATCTTGAGTCATAGAGACATATGGCTTGGGCTCAGGAGTGTGTGTGTGTGTGTGTGTGTGTGTGTGTGTGCGTGTGAAAAACAGTAACAATGCCATCTGTCTAAACAGTAGGCAAGGTGCCAGATGCCAATCTGACTAAGTCTGACATACAAGTGAATAGAGTGAACTTCAGCCTCCACTTCCTCCTCCCCCAAGAATCTATTAAAAGACTGAAAGAGCTGTTTAGCAGCAGGGAGTGGGACCCAATGCTAAAGTGCACATTCCCGAACAGCAGGAGCAGCAGCTGCCAGAGCCCAGTCAGTAACAGTTGTCCACTATGGCTTTGCCCCGGCTCATCCCAGGACTCAGCAAAGGAACCTCTCCGGACTTCCAGGATGTGGGCACTGGGACAGGAAGTGAAACAAAGCATACATTATAGAAGCATAGGCAACAGCTGTGGGGATGTGGAAATGGCCTTTGTCAGTCTAAAGGCAGAGAGACTGAGAGGAAGAGAACCTAAGCCCATGAGTAGTAATCTCTTCTCCATTATGCCTCTTATGTAAAATTTAGGGAAATGAATGAGGACATGGAGAATTAGCTTGTAATGTATGTTGCAGAGGATGAAAAACTCCTGGGACTCAGGTTTTCTAATTAGTCCTCGTGTTTTCCTGTACAGGAACTAGAGGAATTAGGCCCCCAACACATGTACAGCAGAGGACTGCCAGGTCTGAGTTCAGTCAGAGAAGATGCACCTAATCCTAAAGAGACTGGAGACCCCAGGATGTGGGTAGGTCTGGTGGGGTGAGGACATCTTCTTGGAGACGGGAGTTGGGAGTAGGTATGGGATATGGACCAGTCAGAGGGTGGACCAGGAAGGGGGATAAAATCTGGAGTATAAAATAAAGATTAAATAAAAGTTAAAAAAAAGAAATGTAACTTACCCCATTAATTCCAGATCATTTAATTTTATCTATTTTAATATATCTATTAAAAACTGATATGATCTCAAATCAAAAAACAAGTGTGGAACATTTTTCTATTACAGTATCTTTACAGTTATTAGAGTATCTTTACAGCATAAGCATCTATTAAAATATCAAATACCCATGTGTCTGTCAAGCAAACCCATTGATTAATATGATTAACTTGTCTGCCATTTTTTTAAAGAGATAAACAAAATATTAAAGAAATAGAATATAACTAACAGACAGGTGAGGAAGATCCCCTGATTTCCCTTACTCTGCTCTCAGAGGAAACTCTAGTAGTTTCTAAATTTAGAATGCATTTTTAAGATCATATTTTATAATAGTACTGCAGAATCTCTCCATATATGCAAACACATAGAAAAATAGAATCTCTCCATATATACAAATATATATGCATATATACTTCATATATATTTATTATACCTCTTATATGTATAAGTAATACAGATATAGTAAATTTAATATGTAGTTTTCCAGTTTCTACAAAACTGGTATCATATTATTTTTGGTATCTTTCATTAATGTGCTAAATTTTCCTATGGTTTGTACAATTTTCCTCTTAAAATTTCTTTCTATATCATGAAGGTACATAACATTTTCTAATACAAATTACAGTGTCCTAATTTACTTCTTCCCTTTGTCTGGCACGGTTTCCCTGGCTCCACGTTGGCGAGGTTTACATTATGTTGTGACAATCTGTCCGACCCATTTCCCCACTGTCCTAGAGAGCCAAGCCGGGTCTCCAGAGCATCCCCTCTGACTCACCAGCTCTTCTACTAATAAGGAGGACATAGTGGCCTAGGGCACTTGCTGGGGAGGCTCCTGCTGAGCTGAGTAAGGCTGCTGTGAATCTGCCATAGTCTAAACACTGGAGAGAACCTTGTCTCTTCTTGGGCAGCTATGATTTGTAGTGATTAGATCTCAAGAAGAACTTTGTGAGTCAAGATCTACTTGAGATTCTGAGTCACTTAGTCATTCCAAACTCATGTTGTTATCGTCTGCTCCTACCTGTGGAACAGGGCAGAGCACAGTTGCCATGGGGTACACGCCTGGAAGCCCTGCACACACTAGAGCCCACTGTCAAATAAATGGCATACACTCCAGGTTTGAGAAATAGACTGAGCTGACCGTTTAGGATGTAAAAGGGTTTAGATCTGTTTCCTGAAAACCATGAAGTATTTGCATTATAAACCTCATTTATTATTAAAAGAGTTTGTTTTCTTAAAAATAACTTGGCAAAGTAATGATGAAATGAAACCAAAGCAGCTTTCTGGACATTTTGAAAATGGCACAGATCCAGACTGAGATTAGGAAAAAATAAATAACTACCCTCACTATTTCAATTAACCATAACAACAACAAATCAATTATTTCAAGAAAAATTTCACAGTCAACCCAATGCTGAAGATTTCCGCTAATAGAAATAGCCCAGTGACAAGGGAAATGGTACAACAGACACTCAGACCTGGATCTGCATTGCCTGTTGTCTTTGCTCTTTCATTTCCCAGTGTGGCTTTTTCAAGCACTTAGAACTATGGCTCTAAATAGAGGTTTTCAGAGGGCGGTGTTAGCTCAATGTAAGTCGGGACTGGAAATACAAAGCATCTGCAAACTTAGCCATACTGCTGACTCTAGCACCACCCAGCCTCTTAATCCATATAAGACCTACTCAGAACTTTGTCCACCGTCATGAAGCATCTCAGCCGAGTGGGTCAGATCCCAGTGGGTTATTGGTACTAACAACAGAGTAGCCCCATGGTTACCAGTGGCAACTCATGATCTTGTAATTCTCATGAACTTGCAAATACTGATCTTTCTGCTGACCAAAAAATGAGTGCTTTTACTAAATAAAGAAGCACACGGTGACAAATTGGCCTGCTACTTGAGATAAGACTTTTGTTGCTGAATATATTCAGAAATATTTGATTTTAGAGTTTGGGAATTTTCCAAACTATGGATAGAGCACTGAGCTCCTATCAGTGGATGCTTCTGAGATATGATAGGGTGTGGAGAGGAGAAAGTGTAAAGTAACCTCTCGGGTTACTATGACACTAATAGAGCTGTTTTTACACGCCATGTCATGCCCAGACCAATTATATGCATCTTGTATTTGATTTTGTTGCTGAAGATGCTTCCCAAAGGATCCCACTGCCAAGAGACTGCAAGTACAGAACTACCTGCATCCTCTGTGCTCCACGGGAGACCTGACACCAGGTCTTAGCCCTGTCTACTGTGGAAACCTAAGTGCCTAATCTGACCAAGGATGTTTTCTTGTCTATAACACGGAGACTATGTTCTTTTCAATCCATTTAAAAGAACTGCAATGGGAAACAAACTGTATTATGCCATGTAAACAAAAGATATTGTTATTATGTTACACCTGCATCCGTTTGTCTCAAAGTTTGCATAGCCTTAGACAATGCAGAGGGAGTTTTGGTCCTCCACTGTGAGTGCAGCAGAGCTTCTAGAAAGGTGACCAGAAGGGCTCTGGTCCTTTCCTATTAAACTTTCTCAGCTGTCAACTGCTCCTGTTTTGCTTTGTTTTATAAATTGACAGCTGATCTCTGAGCACCTTATATTCACATATTGAACTAAATTTAAGAGACATTTCCTTTTGAGCACATTGGGATAAAATAAATGAACATCTTTTTCCATCTTTGGACCTCACAATATACAATTCCATTGGTAAAATTACATGATATCACCTATACCTCTGTGAAATACAGAAGCATATTTAGATGGGTTGTTATTGTCATTTCACTATAGTCTCTTAGGGACTTTACAAAGAATCAGTAATGCCAAAACAATCTTCACTGGAGAACTCTTGAGAACTGTTCTAAAACCATGTGCCGAAGGGCATTATTGTGCTAGTAATTTAGTTTAAATGAATACCTTCACAGGATCCTACTAATATACCTTATATTACCATCAGTACATAGTATCAAAGGACAAACTAAACACAGCCCTGGTTCTCAACACAGCATGACAGAGAGATTACAGGACACTTGCACTTACTTTATATTAATTTCATACATATATATCAAATGTAAACACATACATATATATGACCAGATTTCATGTCTAATATAATTATATATAATAACATATGTATATGGATGTACATGTATATACTGGAGAAAAGCAAATATAACCTAGCTTACAATTTTTATCAGAAGGGTATCTGTGAAAGTAAGTTGGTCTGTGTAGTGAAGAACATGATCACTGTTTTTCTTTGAAAGCCAGAAAATATTGTACAGAAGAAAGTCTATGTCTCTTCAGTTAGAGATGAATCTCTCGGCATCAACAACTCCAGATACTACTTTATATTTATTAACAAATAGAATATGGTTTGTTGATAGAATATACTTAATTTGTATTTTATTGATTAATAATATTTAGCTTTAAATGCTGAAAGAAATTGGTCTGAAGACATAACCAAATTGCCTTTGAGGTCAAAGTTTTTCTTACAAAGGTGATTTCTAGCTAGGACCTATTAAATATAAAACTGAAAAATTCACTCTAACACATACCTAACAAAAACCCAACTAGGAAGATATAAATGGATGGATATGTGTATAATTTCAGTGTTTTGTTTGTTTGTTTCTCATTTCATTTCTGACACCCTCACTTTCTAAGGTAGCTCTTTGTCTTTAGGTTTTGTTGCTTTTTAGAATTCTGAGAGGAGATAAACTGAATGTTAGTCCGTGCTCTTAACACTCCAGTTGGCTATTTTCCAATGGTCTTTGCTGTAGAATTGTATTTGTTATGTCTTTTGGTCTTGCATAAAGTAGTGATCAGTCTGTAAGCCTTTCCTGTCTAAGTGCAACATTTCACATAAAACAAAACTGGCAAAAATGGGAGGTTAGCTGGTTTCATGGCTGGGTGAAGGCGTTTGTGCTGCCAATAAAGGTGCAATCTTTAACAGCTGAGATGAGGGCCTGGAGAGAGGCCTCAGTGCTTAAGAGCACAGGTTGCTCCTCTAGATGACTCTTGTTTAGCTCTGGACACCCACATGATGACTAACAATAGTCTGTAACTCTAGTTCTCAGGAATCTGATCTCTCTACTTACATCTTTAGGCATTGCACATATGTTTGGCACAGATATACATGCAAGCAAAGAACACACACATGTAAAATGAATAAATAAATCTTTTTAAAGAAAGACTGGAGGGAGCAAAAGCCAGCAGGAACACATTAAGCTGTACCACTAGATTAGAGATTTTGAAAATCTCCACTGGTCTTCACTATGGCTAAAGGATGACTCAATGGTAAAGAATTTGATGAGTTTTTAAAAACTTCAACTTGGCAGACATCCTAAATTCTTCCATGGACTGCTATGTATACATAATTTAGCTCTTGTAACTAACATTCTTTATTTGGATTTTGAGATTTCAAAACATGAATGTCTTTCCAGTTTGAGTGTTAAGTTTTGAATTATGTTCAGACATTCCGTTTCTTATTGTTATTTATAATGCATTTTATGACAGTCCTTGAGATTAAATTTGGAGTCTGAAAATAAATGTGATTGGAACTTACCTGTGGGTTTTTAGAGAGACCTGGGTCATTTGAACTTGGCTGAGAGGGCTGAGATGAAGAGTACATGGTGGATGGGGTGAGAAAGAGAGGAATCCTAGCAAGTATTAGTGAGTTACCTAGACCTTTTTCCCCCAATAGAGCTATTTTTAATATAGAGACTCAGTTGTCACTATTAATTTAATTTATGAGGCATTCCAATGATGTTGTAGTTTAAAAATAATAACCAACACTGTTATTCTCAGGTACATGAGCAGCAAAGCTGACATTTCAGCCTTCTGGCTGTTGCTCAAGACATTACCTAATACATTACCTCATAATGATGACTAGAGAAAAACATCTTCAAAAGCACAGTCATAAAGTGCTTTGATAAAGTCACCCTAGGTCTTGTGGCCAAACTTAGACGCCAAACCCTCCTAAAATGAGCTAGGGGTGGTAGCTGTCTCTGCCCACTCTCAGTGGGGACATTTTTCCCTTTCAGGAGTCTATTTCACATTGGAACAGAACTGCTGGAACTTATACCATATGACATAAATTGTAACAATTTATCTTTTCCAGAGGGGGGAGGAGGGGCAGCCTGTGAGTGGCCATAACATACAAGACCCTGTCTTCCTCTTCATATTTATGCTAGGGGGAAATTATAATCCAATAAAAGTTTGCCTGTCAAGTTCTTATCCCTTAGGAGGCAAAGTTGGGACACAGAATCCCAGCAAGCAGTGACTTAACAGGACACCACTATGGCACAATGCATGCTTGCAACCCTGCCAGCTCCTGATAGAAGTGCCCCAGGAGGGGTTAAGTAAGTGCCTCGAGCCAGCAATGGATGACTGTGGGGCTCATTTTCCATTTTCACTTAGTGAGTAAAAACTGTATCTTCCTCATTCCTAAGGCATCAGCACCTCAATTGGCTCAGCCTTCTCTTTCTTATTCCATATGTTACACATCTGTCCCTGCCATTTTCTATCCAGATTTCTAGAACCATCCTCCAAGATGGTGGATCTTGATTCTAGTTACATAATAGAATTAAATAGAAAGGTTTAAAAGGAGTGCCAGCACCCACCTCTCACTGTCTGACACTTTCTATTCAAATAGCCGAGGCTTTCTTGAGCAAAATACTTACCAGCTAATTCTAATATGTGTGCAAGGTTAACAACACTGACATAGGAAGTTCCACCTTTTCTGAACAAATAATAAGTGGCTAGTGATGTTTCTGAGTCAGGGAGTGTTTGAGAAAGATAAAGCTGGTGACATTTTGCAGAATGCAAGGTAAAAGAACGAGGCTGCATGCATAGCCCAAAGGCTCATCCATTCCATCTATATTCAAAGGCTGATCATTCACGGTAGCTGGAGGGTCATGGGAGGTATAATGACTCTGTTCACTATCACAGTTTAAATCCTATTAAATGTTATGTTTAAATGCCATTTTAAATTGTCTTTTATGGTAAATTGCAGAGCTCACAGGCATTGGTGGCTGAGGAGCATCTATAATGGGCATTTATTTACAACCACAGTGGATTCAGATTAGCTCCCCTACAGAATCAGGAGACAGAGATAGAGAGAGAGGCCAACAAACTCCTTCTTCCTTGTTTGTTTTCCAGATTGGAGATAGGAGAACAGAAAGAGTAAGTCCCATGATTTCCATGTGACCCAAGGCTGCAAAGGGCACAGGAATCCCCACCCTGCAAGGGGAGCTCTCATCAGAAGAGAGAAAGCTGGGGAAGCTGGACAAGTCAGAGTCCAGTGAAGCCTTAGACAGACATGCAGCCACACTACAGCCTGCTCTCTCCTGAACAGGGCAAGAAGTTAAAGAGCAAGATGTGATTCCAATTTGGCAGATAAACACAAGGACTATGTTAGAATTCATTTAATCAATTTATTCTCTGAGAAGATTCTTAGGAAGTTAAAATTCAGTAGCATAAAATGATATAAAAGGGAAGACAGAGTGTTCATGGTATTATGCACCCATCACTTTCTAAATCCCAAACATTCTCATCACCTGATGTGCTAATTATTTTTCCATCTACTACCCTTCTTAACTGCCCCACTGCACCAAATGCAATAAAGTGCATTAAAAAGAATAAATCCTGATATAGTCTTGAGAAGCAAATAGTAGGTGGCCTGATCATTTTGCTATTGACAAATCTATATATCTATATCTATATCTATATCTATTTCTGAATTTGAAATGCCAACCTAAGGAAGAGCAGACTTTTGTCTTATGGCTATCAGGTACCTGGATGTGAGGCAGCTGTAAAGGCAGGCTTGAAGAGAGTTCGAACTCTCAGTAGCAGGAACATCATAAAAGAAAGGGAGGAAGACTGGATGTAGGGAACGCTTGAAGTGTTGTGTGCCTCTTCCAACGAAGAATGGGTTAAATGTTAAAAAAAAAAAATAATCACACTCTCATACTATGTCACAGAGAGTGAGTGACTCACCCAGGAATTTGGATCCTATCTGGCAAGCAATGAGCAGCTACCAGACATTTTTAAGCAACAAAGAATGTGGAAAATGAATGAATCTGATGGGTTGACTAGGAAGGAGGAAGATTAACCCCTTAGAGCTACTCTAGCGATGGGGAGTGGACTGGCATGTCAGAGTGTATTTTAGAGGGTATGCCCAAGAAAGACTTCCAGAAGCAAGCTAGTGTGGCCTTAAAAGCAGCAAGGCTTTAAGCAGCTCACACTCTGCATCTTTTGATAATTAGTTGCTTCCTTTTCAAGCATCTGTCTAATTAATAAGCCAGTGTCATTAATACTCACCAAGCCAGCTTTCTTGGTAGATCACAGCCTGGGATTTAAAAATCATCCCCCAGTGTTAGCTCCTCAAGGGACTCCAGTGCAGTCATAGATCCTACTCCTGAGTAGGATCTGCCAGTGTTACACTATTGATAATAATGGTGATTTTCACAATTGAATGATAAATCATAGCCCACTATTGTCTTTAAAAGAAGAGGTATGTTCAAAGAATTCTCTACAACATAAAGAATATTGATCTAGTCTCCAATTCACCAATTCACCGTATCTTCATTTGATAAAATTGACTGAGTGTCTACTGTGTGTTGGTTGTCTTGTTAAACTCACTCCCAGGGGTTTCACCATGGAGTGAACATCAAGTCAGTTTTACTATTTCTCTACCCAGATGATGACAGGAGTGTCACACTCAGGCTCCTACTTTTGCCCATGTGTCTCTGGAATATCCTTCCCTTCAGTCTGGTCACTAACCGCTCTGGCACTGATCTGCAGTTAGTCTAGACATGCTTCTCAAAGACAGAACCTTTGTTGTTGCCACAAGCCTGCCTTAAGACAACGTCTCTGTTGTTCCTCTTGAGCACAATCATTCAGGTTTAATTTTTCCCCCTTTAAGTTTCTTATGGTAGGAAACTTCTCATACAAAATGTCATCTTTTCTTTTCATAACACACCACAAAACCAACATCACCTTATACCTTCTAGGGATGGCTTACATGAGGATGCCATATTTATGGAAGGTTTCATATTTATGGAAGATGAACTATCATTTCAGCCTTCTAGATGAAATCACAGCCACTGAGCAATGTTACCTGACCATTCTCACAGCTGACTGTCTCATGAGACCTAGCCCTGGCAGAGTCCCTCTCAAGAGTCCTCCTTCTCCGGATTGGGACATTTTCTCTGTGCCCTTCTAAACTGAAAATATACGCTTAGGTTGAGTAGAAGACAGCCAACAGGAGCTTAGCTCCAGCAGACATTTCAGATATGCTTGGAAACAGGAGCTTAGAGCTATCATGATTCTCTTGCACCACTTCTGGGGATGAAGGAGGAGAGAGTGTGGTGAAGGTTGCTATGCAGTGAGAGACAGATCTCTCTCTCTCTCTCTCTCTCTCTCTCTCTCTCTCTCTCTCTCTTTCTCTCTCTCTCTTTCCTACAGCTCCATGGACTTAACTGATGCTTTTGATTGATCTTCAATTCCTCCCTAAATGTCCACTGGGTGCTTCACTCGTGTATGACACATGCTGAGATACATTAAAGGGTTGGTTTTATTCGGGTTATATTCCTGTAGCAGTGTTTTAAAGAGCCCTTTAATGCAGTTGCTTAGTTTCATTAAAGAATTTTCTCTTTGTGGCTGTAAATCATGGAGAGGAACTTGCTGATCTTTTTCTCAGATGACAAAGGGTCTGTTGGAATCTCGGCAATTCAATTCCAGCCTTGCAGGCCGAACCAAAGCAAAATGCTCAAGAGGGGAACAAGCAGCTTTCTAGTCAGTTGTAAATTTGGGGGCCAGCCTGCAACAATACATGAGCTAGCCCAAGGAAAACATGTTTAGGCTTAGGGTCATAGCTCAGTGTAAGAGTTTACCTCGAGACAGCAAAATCCTGGTCTTGCTCTAAGCTTCAGGAAACAAATAAAAGAAAAGAAAGAGAAATAAGGGGGGAAAGAAGAGGAAGAAAAAGGATTTTTCTTTTCTTTTTCTTTTTCTTTTTCTGTGAATTTCTTTTTTAACATCAGAGACTAATCTAGGACTTCAAGCATACTAGTCCATCTCTCTTTCTCTAACCAGACATTTTGTTACTGGGGAATTGAAATTTCCTATGAATCCTAAATCTCACCACCACCACCCCCCAAAAAAAAGCATTTTTAAAGGGACTGAGAAGGAAGCATTGGGACAATTTCATTAGAGCCTGAGAGAAAAGCCACAGAACGGCAACCTGGAGAGGAGAGAAAGAAAAAAGCCTTGTTGATGGAGGTCACAAACAGCTGCATGGCAAAAAGGTGAGGCTACCTAGGGAGTGAGAAATCCAGAGTACCAGACAAAGCAGGACTTCCCAAGACAAAGATAAAAAGGACAGTGGCGCTTCTCTGAGTAAGAAAGTCAGACTCTAAAGTGCTGTGTGACAGAAGCTGCATTAAAGTGGACTTGAGGGACAGATAAGCACCTTATCTCCTTAAAGGAGCAATGAGTCCTACCTTCTGCTTGGTAGGTCTTCCAGTGAATTCGATTTTCTAAGTGGATGGGGGCAAGGGGCAGGACAACGGCTCCTGTCCAGGTGATTGACAGGCCCAGGTAAATTAACTGTTAAAAGGAATATGAAATGTTTGGAGGGTAGCTTAGAATGTCTCCCTACTCAGGACCAGAAGTAGATCTTGGATTCTATTCTTTTGACCTGGAGGAAGAAGCTTTCCCTTAACATGTATCAACAAAGCTCAGATACCTCCACCTTTTCAGACAGTAAATTAAAGTCCTAGGGAGGGGCTTCTTTCGAAGGTTATGAAGGAAGCCAGAGGTCACGTCCAAAGTCCATGAGAGAAGAGTTCATCCTCAGCAGTGTTGAAGCACACTAATATCTGTCTAGCTGCCTAACCATTGTATTCACTGTATTCAACCATTGCTTTTTTTTTTTTAAATTGATTTATCTGCTTTGTTCTTGTATGATCCAAAATGGGTCTCCAAAATAGCAGTGCTTGTAGCAATGTCCTAATCAGAAGGAAACCTGACTGGATTGTTATTGGGTAAACACAAGCCTAAATTCAGAATGCCTGAGGAAGCTCATAGGGTGGGTTTCTTTTTACCAGGAACACCACTAGTTCTCTTATCTGCCCCCAAGGGTCAACTACCTTCCGCAAGGACAGCTAGTTCTCCACTGACACTACTGGCTGACCCCTTAAAACTGACAAGGATTTTCCTGCTACCCACGGTTCTCTGCCTCCTGAGACACAGCTGGGAAGTTTAGTTCCCCAAATGAACTGTCTTTCTATACTGATCCAATAGCGGGTAACAGACTCTGAGACAGCCTCTGCTCCAGTTGTCAGAGGACCCACATGAAGACCAAATTGCTACAAATGTGTTAGCAGCCCAGGTCCAGCCCTGCATGCTTTGGTTGGTGATTCACTCTGTGAGCCACCATAGGCCCAGGCTGTTGACTCTACAGGTCTTCACGTGGGGTTTCTGAACACCACCAGCTCACTCAAATGGCCTACTCTTCCACAAGACTCCCTGAGCACCCTACACTGCCCCCTCCCAATACTTGGCTGTGGTTCTCCACATCTGTCTCCATCCACCTCTGGATGAAGCCTCTCAGGAGAGAGCTATGCTAGGCTCCTGTCTGGATAGCTTCAGAGAAAGAATGAGAAAGCCTTCAGTACCAGTATCAGCCTTCTTGAGGGGTCTTTCTTAGCCAGATGATTGACAAGCACAGCTGGATTAACTCTTAAGGGAAGAAAGAACAATGATATGATGTATTCTAATCTCTGGTGTTGATCAGAATGTCATGTCTCTCTATCCAGGGCCAAAGTTAGAGTCCATTTTGTGTGTGTGTGTGTGTATATATGCTTTCCCTTAATGGTACTCAAAGAGAACCCAGATATCCATCCTTGGAGCCCTTCAAGACTATAGTAAGAGTTCTAAATATATTCCTATAGGATAACAGCCTATATCTACACGTGTGCTTGTGCTAACAGTATTTCAGCTGAAAATACATCTGAGATGATGGGCAATGGACACTTACACATTTGTCAGCTACTAGCTGGACTACTGCTGAATGATAGCATGTTGCTCATGGCTTATCTTTGTAAAACATTAGTATCTCTTTACTTAAGAATCTCCAGTTAGGGAAAACCTTTCGTAAGCCTTCAACATTGTCAAGTTTGTACATGGAACTTGATTTTTAAGTGCTAACCCTTGAAGGCCCTACTGTGGGATGGCAGGTGCATGAACTGTAGTGCATTCATGTTTAGGTTTAAATCTTGGTTACTACCATTTACCAGCTCTCAGGACATCATGCCTTTATTTACAAAATTGGAGTAAAAATTTTTGTATGGGAATGTAGCTAAAAGACATCTGTGCTTAAAAGTTTATGGAAAGAAAAATCACGCCAAATGTGGTGGTCATGTTTAGTTTATTATTGATTTTCTTGAAAATGTTTGCTCTTTGCCCTACTCAGGTGCTCTCACATGCAAGATTAATTATTGCTCTCAAATTTCATAAGGCACATTTGGCTTTCTGGAAAGATAGGTATGTCTATCTGGAAAGTAAGTTTAAGAAAATAAATAAATTTCTCTGGAATGACTAATAGCCCCTTGGGAGGAGCAAAGAACTTGGCTGATGGAGGATTTGTTCATAGGTCATAGAAATTTGGTCTAGGTCTAAATAATCAGTGCCCTCCTCCTTCATTAAAAAAAAAAGCCAGGAGAAATCCGATCATCCATGTAGAGACTATTTTCAAAATCTACTTCTGCACTTTACCGTGGTCAAGCCCTAGGTGACCAACCCAGTTCTCGTATGGGACAGGTAAAAGGACACTTCCATTGTCTAACTCAATCTTCAAAAGTTTGTCTAAGATATATCCTAAGTCACTTTCAAAGAATTTGTATTATTGTGAAGAAACAGGTCTTTTCTCGGGAAACATGATTATTTTTGCAGCTTACAATGAAATCCAAGAATGCTAAAAGAAATTTAAAAGACACATGAAAAAGCAAATTATCACAAAATGTTTGGACTGAAAAATAATTTTAAGCTGCTCTTTTGTTGTCTTTTACCCATTAGTGTGCTGTAGAGGATTATTTTATGCCTCATCTTTATATTCAAGATCATCAAGATCAACCACTTGCTATTACCTTTGTCCCCCTCTCTTTCTCTCTTTCTCTTTCTCTCTCCCTTGCCTTTGATGTAGCTCAGGCTGGCCTAGAACTTGTGCTTCTCACTCCACAGCCCCTGAACACAGTGATGACAGGCATTGACTTTTTTTATTTTCTTGACATCTTCCCGATTCCTTCTAAGCACTATCAATTATTTCACCAACATTTTTAATGTCTAGTCATATTTAGTCTTGACTGTTTTTAGTGTGAACTATAGCCCAGTTATCTTCAAATGATTTGTTACAATAAAATTTCCAATGAAAGGGGGCATTCTTCCAATTAACAGAATTAGTTTTGTGTGTTCCTTGAGGTGATAGGTAGATACCCATTGTTAGAATGAAGGCAAAGGAGTTGTTTAAGGGGACTGAGTCAGACTTAACCTGAAGCAAGGGAGAGCACCACTCTGCACACCTCAGCAAAGCTAGGATGTGCCAAGGATCATCAACTTTGACATATACTTCACATTTTCTCCAGAAGGTGGTGCCTGTCAGCCACTCCCAGATGTTTCTGAGGCAGGCCTGGTTCCTCATTCCCCCCAGATCCTCATTCTTTCAGAGTGAGTCCTCCTCACTAAATGAGGTGCAGAAAGAAACATGTTTTTGCATAACTTCCATATGCAAGAAACATGCATATCCATAACTCCCAAATAAGTCACACAAAATGTTTGACCTTGAAGGAATGGTTGGAGATGTACACAGTCATTAGCACTGTAAAAGAAAGATTCACAGGACCATGATGTATAAAAACTTGTACAAGACTTTCAAGATCATCTGTCCTAAGAGTTCTTGGGTCCTGGAAGGCAAGTAAATCATTGTTAGGAAGACAGGAAACGCTTAGAAGTCGCTGGAAATTTCATGTGTATTTTTATCTATTGGAAATCTAATTTTTATCTCTCAAATATACCATATCACCACCTAAGTAAGTATTAAACTACAGTCACTTTCTAGAGGAAGAGGCCCAGTCATAGCATGGTTAAGGAACATGTCACATCACTTCCGGATGCTCAAAAGCAGAATTGGTGGTGGGAATTTTTCTCCTGAGACATGCCGTTAACTACACAATTCAAACAGGGTTTTTCTATTTTTAAGCAATAGAAGGGTTTACCAAGTATTGTGCTAAGTTTCTGATTCACATCAAAGTGATTGTTTGGGTAAGTACTCTAAGCTAACAGCATCATACTAATCATTTAGAAAATGCTTATTTGACCAAATGTTTCCGTTCTCACTGATTACGGTGGTGTTCTCCAGACATAGCCTAAATAGCAGCACACTCCCATCCTCCAGATCCTGTGAATATTCTGGCATCTCCCCCACTGCCAATAAAACGATTCAGCACAAGTATGCAGCATAAAAGGGAGAAAAATGAGAAACATATGTGGAGTTCAGCACGTGAAATCTATAGCCATTAAAAGACTGATTTGCATCTGTGCCCTAAGCATGCACTCAGCAGCCAGCCATGGGACTCAGCAAAGTGAGGAGGGAGCAAGGAGAGGAGGATTCAAGGGAAAGAAAAATCACAGTCTTTCTTTCTAAACCCAAGGAACCAAAGTTAAATCACTGACAAAGCATTCAAACAGAAAAGGGTGAAGAAGAAGAAGAAGAAGAAGAAGAAGAAGAAGAAGAAGAAGAAGA
>JADRCH010000067.1:6343221-6503839 GCA_019843965.1 Rhynchomys soricoides
AGAAGAAGAAGAAGAAGAAGAAGAAGAAGAAGAAGAAGAAGAAGAAGATCTGTATTCATTGTAATGTGGTATGGTTCCTAACGAATCTGAGAAAACCAACAAAGACTTGTTACAGAGCAACTTGAATAATGATCTGAATAACATCAATAACCCAGATCCAAAATGAGCATGAGCATCATAGGCTAAGGAGAAGGTTATCCTGAAGGGACTCACATCCTGCCCCTACCTTTGTGTGAGCCCTTCACTTTCCTACCAGCCATGAGGGTCAGAAGTTAGTATTTCATATAAAAGCAGTTGAATAAAACACAACTTCCTTACGGTGGCTGATTGGGGCATGGTCTTCCAAGCTGCCCAGGTTTCTTGTTGTGAGGGAGCTCCACACATCAGGAATAAGACAGTTCTCTATGGTAGATGATGGGAAGTTTGAGGGAGGTGATGTTGGAGTCAGAAGACCACAGAAACTGTCAGGAACAAGACAGTAAGGCTTGGCAATGGCCGTTTAACAGTTGTTTTCCTAACTACAATGCCATTGAGGGCTGAAGTGATCAGGATACCATGAAAAGCTTATATAGCAGAATGGAGATAGCAAAAACAAAACAACAACAACAACCCCCACACACACACACACACACAAAACCCAGCGTCTTCAAAGTACAAAAGTACATCTGGTAGCATGTTTCCAAATTTTCGTTCCACGTGATGGATTTATCATTTAGCATAAAAGGAGACATGTGTTGAAGAAACATCATATTGCAGGTGATTAAAGCTGAGACTGGAAGAAGGGGACAGCCAAGAAGATGGGGCCAGATAGATAAGCCCCCAGAGGTCACAGTTTTAGTGTTTGGTGACATGAAGAAGTGAGGTGGCTTAGTGACCCCTTCCATATTCGGAGTGACTGGGGTGTACATGAGTCAGCCTGGCAAACAATTTAGCCTTATTCTTTATTTATGAAGGTATGAAATAATCACATGGTGAGCATCACAACCATTAAGCAACAGTCTCTAACCTACCTCATAGGGACAATGTGTGCACAGACTGTTCACTATCTCTCAGGTCCTTAATGACTTTGCTTTGGTGACCTACTTGCTAGAGAAGGCTTTGCCTCAGAAGCCACCACATGAAATTTTCATGTTAACTCTATGGAGAGGGCTCAACTGGAATACGTTTATTATGGGAGTAAATATATTGACTTGTTGTTCAGTAAAAGAGGTCTCCAGCTTTCTGTGGCCTATGTTCAAAATATATACTTCCTATGAGACCTTTATACTAATTGTCCAGTGGGTTCTTATTGGTTGCCACTGTAACATTGTTCTACATGCATGAATAAGACTGAGTCAGGTTCTTGTGTTTAGGTACTCAGCATGGGGACTCTAATTCTAGGACCATTTTATTTTGTCATGAAGAAAATTTGATTTCTGCATTTTCTGCTGCCCTTGCCAGACATTAAACATTCTTGAAGATGCTCCTGACAGGCTACAGAAGCATAGAAAATTGAGCAGAAATTTTCATACATCAGCAGTTGTTTTCTATCTTTTACAAAACAAAACAGCAACAACAACACATTCCACTAAATACTTCACTGCTCTAAGTCCTGAAGAGGGGTAAGTTTTGACCATTAGAGACAGAAAGTGCTGACTGTGACACCATCCTATACTGGGGCCCTTGTAATAGCGACTTGGTAGGAGAAATGAGTTTCTTTAGACACTGAAAGCAATAAATGGAATAATAATCCTATGGAGCTGTGGGTTAGACTTAATTAGATAATGATGGAAGGACTTTAGGACAGTATTTGGCACATAGCACATACAGAACAAAGGTTACCTCTCAGGGGGATCTGTTGTGACCTATGATAAATGCCTGCTATTTGTGTAAGGTGTGATCCATTCAGTCTCATGCAGGGAGTGGATTCATCTGCCCTGGGCCTCTTGAGCAAGAGACTCTTGACCACAATTGGCAGGTGAGATCCTCTCGTCCCAGATATCTATCTATAATAATGGCTGGCGACTCGGGCTCCAGAGGCAGGGACTGAGGAAAAGCCGGGAGGTAAGAGCCTGCCTGCTTCCACCTGTGGCCAGAAACCCAGCCTGGGCCAACAGGCCTCTCCATATACAAGTAGCTCAGGGAGAAAGCTACCAGCCCACTTGTGCTGAGCAGCCAGCAACAGGAAGACACCAGACACAGGATCTGAAGGACAGCTGGAAGAGAGAACTGGTCTCCCAAGAATATTGACATCTGAGCTTGAAGGAAAGACAAGCCACAGTCAGAGAGAGAAAGACCAGCTAACTCCAGAGATAACCAGATGGCGAAAGGCAAGGGCAAGAATACAAGGAACAGAAACCAAGACTACTTGGCTTCAGCTGAACCCAGCTCTCCCACCACAGCCAGCCCTGGATACCCCAACACATCAGAAAAGGAAGACTCAGACTTAAAATCACTTATCAAGCCGGGCAGTGGTGGTGCACGCCTTTAATCCCAGCACTCGGGAGGCAGAGGCAGGTGGATTTATGAGTTCGAGGCAAGCCTGGTCTACAGAGTGAGTACCAGGACAGCCAGGGCTACAGAGAAACCCTGTCTCGAAAAGCCAAAAAAAAAAAAAAAAAAAAAAAAAAAATTCACTTATCAAGAGGAAGATAGAAGATTTTAAGAAGGAAATAAATAACTCCCTTAAAGAAATACAAGAGAACACAGGTAAACAACTGGAATCCCTTAAAGAGGACACACAAAAATCCGTTGAAGAATTACAAGAAACACAATCAAATGGGCAAAAATACAGGAAAACACAATCAATCAAATGAACAAAACCATTCAGGAATTAAAAACAGAAATAGAAACAATAAAGAAATTACAAAGGGAGACAACCCTGGAATTAGAGATCATAGGAAAGAAATCAGGAGTCATAGATGCAAGCATCACCAACAGAATACAAGAGACGGAAGAGAGAATCTCAGGTGCGGAAGATACCATAGAAAACATGGACACAACAGTCAAAGAAAACACAAAATGCAAAAAGCTCCTAACCCAAAACATCCAAGATATCCAGGATGCAATGAGAAGACAGAACCTGAGGATAATAGGTATAGAAGAGAGTGAAGACTCCCAACTTAAAGGAACAGTAAATATCTTCAACAAAATTATAAAAGAAAACTTCCCTAACCTAAAGAAAGAGATGAACATAAATATACAAGAAGCCTACAGAACTCCAAATAGACTGGACCAGAAAAGAAATTCCTCCAGTCACATTATAGTCAAAACACCAAATACACAAAACAAGGAAAGAATATTAAAAGCAGTAAGGGAAAAGGGGCAAGTAACATATAAAGGCAGACCTATCAAAATTACACCAGACTTCTCACCAGAGACTATGAAAGCTAGAAGATCTTGGGCAGAGCTCATACAGACTCTAAAAGAACACAAATGCCAGCCCAGGCTGCTATACCCAGAAAAACTCTCAATAATCATAGAAGGTGAAACCAAAATATTCTATGACAAATCCAAATTTGCACAGTATGTTCTCACACACCCAGCCCTACAAAGAATAATACATGGGAAATGCCAACGCAAAGAGGGAAACTACACTCAAGAAAAAGAAAGAAAGTAATCTTTCAACAAACTCAAAAGAAGATAGCCACACAAACAATATAAACAACATCAAAAATAACAGGAAATAACAATCACTATTCTTTAATATCTCTTAACATCAATGGTCTAAACTCCCCAATAAAAACACATAGACTGACAGACTGGATCCATAAACAGGACCCAGCATTTTGCTGCATCCAGGAAACAACCTCCATATTAAAGACAAACACTACCTCAGAGTAAAGGGCTGGAAAACAATTTTCTAAGCAAATGGCCCCAAGAAACAGGCTGGAGTAACCATTCTAATATTGGATAAAATTGACTTTGAACCAAAATTCATCAAAAAGGATGAGGAAGGACACTTCTTACTCATCAAAGGAAAAATCTACCAAGAAGAACTCTCAATTCTGAACATCTATGCCCCGAATGCAAGAGCTCCCACTTTCATAAAAAAAACTCTACTAAAGCTCAAAGCACACATTGCACCTCACACAATAATAGTGGGAGAATTCAACACCCCACTATCAACAATGGACAGATCTTGGAAACATAAACTAAACAGAGACACAGTGAAACTAACAGATGCTATGAACCAAATGGGTTTAACAGATATCTATAGAACATTTCATCCTGCATCAAAAGAATATACCTTCTTCTCAGCACCTTCTCCAAAACTGATCACATAATTGGTCACAAAACAAACCTCAACAGATATAAGAAGATTGAAATAATCCCATGCCTCCTATCAGATCACCACGGATTTAGGTTGTCTTCAATGGCAACAACAACAACCGAAAGCCCACATACACATGGAAGCTGAACAATGTACAGCTTAATGATAAGTTGGTCAAGGAAGCAATAAAGAAGGAAATTAAAAACTTCCTAGAATTCAATGAAAATGAAAGCACATTTTACCCAAACCTATGGGACACAATGAAAGCAGTGTTAAGAGGAAAACTCATAGCTCTGAATGCCTCCAAAAAGAAACTGGAGAGAGCATACACTAACAGCTTAACAGCACATCTGAAAGTTTTAGAACAAAAATTAGCTAATACACCCAAGAGGATTAGAAGGCAAGAAATAATCAAATTAAGGGCTGAAATCAACCAAGTGGAAACTAAAAGAACTATACAAAGAATCAACAAAACCAAGAGCTGGTTCTTTGAGAAAAATCAATAAGATAGATAAACCCTTAGCCAGACTAACCAGAGGGCACAGAGACAGTATCCAAATTAACAAAATTAGAAATGAAAATGGAGATATAACAACAGACTCTGAGGAAATTAAAAAAATCATCAGATCCTACTACAAAAGCCTATATGCAACAAAATTGGAAAATCTGGAGGAAATGGGCAAGTTTCTAGACAGATACCAATTACCAAAGTTAAATCAGGATCAGATAAACCATCTAAACAGTCCCATAACTCCTAAAGAAATAGAAGCAGTCATTAAAAGTCTCCCAACCCAAAAAGCCCAGGACCAGATGGGTTCAGTGCAGAATTCTATCAGACCTTCAAAGAAGACCTAATACCAATACTCTTCAAGCTATTTCATAAAATAGAAACAGAAGGAACACTACCCAATTCATTCTATGAGGCCACAGTTACACTGATATCAAAGCCCCCAAAGACCCAACAATAAAAGAAAACTTCAGACCAATTTCCCTTATGAATATCGATGCAAAAATACTCAATAAAATTCTTGCAAACCGAATCCAAGAACACATCAAGACAATCATTCACCATGATCAAGTAGGCTTCATCTCAGGGATGCAGGGATGGTTCAATACCCAGAAATCCATCAATGTAATCCACTACATAAACAAACTCAAAGAAAAAAAAACACATGGTCATCTCGTTAGATGCTGAAAAAGCATTTGACAAAATTCAACATCCCTTCATGATAAAAATATTGGAAAGATCTGGAATTCAAGGAGCATACCTAAACTTAGTAAAAGCAATATATAGCAAACCAGTGGCCAACGTCAAACTAAATGGAGAGAAACTTGAAGCAATCCCACTAAAATCAGGGACTAGACAAGGCTGCCCTCTCTCTCCCTATCTATTCAACATAGTACTTGAAGTTCTAGCTAGAGCAATCAGGCAACAAAAGGAAATCAAAGGGATACAAATTGGAAAGGAAGAAATCAAAGTATCACTATTTGCAGATGATATGATGGTATACTTAAGTGACCTGAAAAATCCACCAGAGATCTGTTACAGCTGATAAACAACTTCGGCAAAATGGCTGGATACAAAATTAACTCAAGCAAATCAGTAGCCTTCCTATACTCGAAGGATAAACAGGCTGAGAAAGAAATTAGGGAAATGACACCCTTCACAATAGTCACAAACAATATAAAATATCTTGTTGTGACTCTAACCAAACAAGTGAAAGATCTGTATGACAAGAACTTCAAGTCTCTGAAGAGGGAAATCGAAGAAGACCTCAGAAGATGGAAAGATCTCTCATGCCCATGGATTGGCAGGATTAACATAGTTAAAATGGCCATCCTGCCCAAAGCAATATACAGATTCAATGCTATCCCCAGCAAAATCCCAACTCAATTCTTTGTAGACCTAGAAAGAGCAATTCTCAAATTCATATGGAATAACAAAAAACCCAGGATAGCAAAAACTATCCTCAACAATAAAAGGTCTTCTGGGGGGAATCAGCCTCCCTGACCTCAAGCTGTACTACAGAGCAGTATTGATAAATACTGCATGGTATTGGTACAGTGACAGGCAGGTTGATCAATGGAATAGAATCGAAGACCCAGAAATGAATCCACACACATATGGTCACTTGATCTTTGACAAAGGAGCTAAAACCATACAGTGGGAAAAAGACAGCATCTTCAACAAATGGCGCTGGATCAACTGGCGGTCTACATGTAGAAGATTGCGAATTGATCCATTCCTAGCTCCCTGCACAAAGCTCAAGTCCAAGTGGATCATGGACCTTCACATAAAACCAGATACACTGAATCTAATAGAAGAGAAAGTAGGGAAGAGTCTCGAACACTTGGGCACAGGGGAAATGTTCTTGAACAGAACACCAATGGCTTGTGCTCTAAGATCAAGAATTGACAGATGGGACCTCCTAAAATTACAAAGCTTCTGTAAGGCAAAGGACACTGTAATTAGGGCAAAACGGCAACCTACAGATTGGGAAAAGATCTTTACCAATCCTACATCTGATAGAGGGCTAATATCCAATGTATACAAAGAACTTAAGAAGCTAGACTCCAGAGATACAAATAACCCTATCAAAAAATGGGGAAGTGAGCTAAACAGAGAATTCTCAACTGAGGAAACTCGAATGGCTGAGAAGCACCTAAAGAAATGTTCAACATCCTTAGTCATCAGGGAAATGCAAATCAAAACAACCCTGAGATTCCACCTCACACCAGTCAGAATGGCTTTGATCAAAAACTCAGGTGATAGCAGATGTTGTCGAGGATGTGGAGAAAGAGGAACACTCCTCCATTGCTGGTGGGAATGCAAATTGATACAACCTCTCTGGAAATCAGTTTGGTGGACCCTCAGAAAATTGGACATAATACTACCTGAGGACCCAGCTATTCCACTCCTGGGCATATACCCAGAAGATGCTCCAACATGTAATAAAAACACATGTTCCACTATGTTCATAGCAGCCGTATTTATAATAGCCAGAAGCTGGAAACAACCCAGATGTCCCTCCACAAAGGAATGGATACAGAAAATGTGATACAGAAATGGATACAGAAATACTACTCAGCTATTAAAAACAATGACTTCATGAAATTCGTAGACAAATGGATGGATCTTGAAAACATCATTCTGAGCCAGGTAACGCAGTCACAAAAGAATGAACATGGTATGTACTCACTGTTAAGTGGTTATTAGCCTAAAAGTTTGAAATACCCAAGAGTCACTTCGCAGGAACAGTAGTACTGAGTACGAGGTCCCAGATGGAGGGCTTGGAGTAAGGACTGAAGGAGCTGAGGGAGTGTGCAGCCCCAGGGAGGTAGCAACGCCGGCAACTGGCCTGACCCCCCATACTTCTGGAGACTGATCCACCAACTAAAGAATACACATGGAGGGACCCATAGTGCTGGCCACAAAGACTACAGAGGAGGGTCTTGTTACTCTTTAGGGGGAGGAGAGGCCCTTGGGCCTGAGGGTGTTTTATCCACCAGTATAGGAGAATGTCAAGGAGGGAAGACAAGAGTGGGTGGGGGGTGGGGTGGGGAGGTGGGTTGGAGAATATCCTCATAGAGGCAAGGGGAGTGCAGAGGGAATGGGGAGGTTCCAAAGGGGAGATCTGGAAAGGGGGAAACATTTGAAATGTAAATAAAATATGAAAATAAAAAAATAAAATAAAATTGCAAAACTTCTGTAAGGCAAAGGACACTGTCAATAGGACAACACAGTAACCAACAGATTGGGAAAAGATCTTTTCCAATCCTTCATCTGATAGAGGGCTAATATCCAATATATACAAAGAATTCAAGAAGTTAGACTCCAGAAAACCAAATAACCCTATTTAAAAATGGGAAACAGAGCTAAACAGAAAATTCTCAACTGAGGAAATTTGAATGGCTGAGAAGCACCTAAAGAAATGTTCAACCTCCTTAGTCATCAGGGAAACGCAAATCAAAACAACCCTGAGATTCCACCTCACACCAGTCAGAATGGCTAAGATAAAAAACTCAGGTGATAGCAGATGTTGTCAAGGATGTGGAGAAAGAAGAACACTCCTCCACTGCTGGTGGGATTGCAGGCTGGAACAAACCAAACACTCTGGGAATCAGTTTGGTGGATCCTCAGATAATTGGACATAGTACTACCTGAGGACCCAGCTACACCACTCCTGGGCATATACCCAGAAGATGCTCCAACATGTAATAAAGACACATGTTCCACTATGTTCATAGCAGCCATATTTATAATAGCCAGAAACTGGAATCAACCCAGATGTCCCTCCAGAGAGGAATGGATACAGAAAATGTGGTACCTTTACACAATGGAATACTACTTAACTATTAAAAACAATGACTTCATGAAATTCACAGGCAAATGGATGGAACTTGAATATATCATCCTGAGTGAGGTAACTCAGTTGCAAAAGAACAAACATGGTATGTACTCACTGATAAGTGGATATTAGACCAAAATGTCAGAATACCCAAATTCAATTCACAGACCATATGAAGCCTAAGAAGAAGGAAAACCAAAATGTGGATGCTTCAGTGTCTCTTAGAAAGGTGAACAAAATACTCACAGGAGAAGATATGGAGACAAAGTGTGGAGCAGAGACTGAAGGATAGGCCATCCAGAGACTGCCCCACCTGGGGATACATCCCATATACAGCCACCAAACCTGGACGTTCTTGTGGATGCTGGGAAGTGCTTGCTGATGGAAGCATGATAAGCTGTCTCCCTAAAGGCTCAGGCAGAGCCTGACAAATACAGAGGCAGATGCTCGCAGCCAAACATTGGACTGAGCGTGGGGTCCTGGATGGAGGAGTTGGAGAAGGGACTGAAGGAGCTGAGGGGTTTGCAGCCCCATGGAGGGAGCAAAAGTGTCAACTGGCCAGACCCCCAAGAGCTCCTGGCGAATGGACCACCAACCAAAGAATACACATGGAGGGACACATGGTGCTAACCACATATGTGGCAGAGGAGGTCCTTGTAGGCCATCAGTGGGAGGAGAGGCTCTTGGGCCTGAGGGTATTGGATGCTCCAGTGTAGAGGAATGCCAGGGAGAGAAGAATGGAGTGCGTGGGTGGGTGGGGGAGCACCCTCATAGAGGCAGGGGGAGTGATGGAATAGGGGGTTTCCTAAGGGGAGACCTGGAAAGGGGAAAACATTTGAAATGTTAATAAAGTAAATATCCAAGAAAGAAAGAAAGAAAGAAAGAAAGAAAGAAAGAAAGAAAGAAACAAAGAAAGAAAGAAACAAAGAAAGAAGTAAAGAAACAAAGAAAGAAACAAAAAAAGGCTGGCATGCTCCTTAAGCAAGGACTTAGTGATGATAACAAGCTATTAGGTGAAAACGGCAGAGTCCAGCCAATGGGATGAAAATTACGTAGAGGTCACTGCTCAGTTAACTCAAGCACTTCCGATTCAAGCATATGCAGATTGTTCTAGTCTCTTCTCATTAGAGAGCGTGCAGAGCTCTTTCTCCTTTCATATGGCCATCATTTTATTATCCTTTTCCTTACATAATTTTAATTAGTTCACAATTTTTCATATTACATGACAAATTCTCTTTAAGAAAACTCACAGGCCATTTAAAGGGCTCGGTGGGTAAAAGCCCTTGTTGCCAAGGCTGAGTAAGATCCCTGGGTCTCCTTTGATAGGTAGTAAGAGAGAACTGATTTCAGAAGGATGTCTTCTGACCTGTACACAGAAGCCAGGAAATAGTTTACAAAAGAGAATTAATGAATCCATAATTATCCTCAAATAATTAAAAGCGGAAATTTTAAGGTAGAAAGTATAGAATTTTTTAAAAAGAAAAAATGGTCTCCAATTAGACTGTTTTCACTACTCATTACTGTATCTCTTCTGCAACACATTGTAATTAACTTGGTGTATGAGTCTACATGTTCTCTATCCATGTCCATGTAAGTGCGTACATATGTATGTATGTATGTATGCATGTATGTATGTATATATGTTGATATGTTTGCTTTCAAATAAAAACAATCCCATGCTGTGATGCTGTCTGTGGTTTCTTTTTATTTTTATTTATTTATTGTTTTTGGTTAGGGAGAAGGCTTTAATTTATTTATTTATTTGATACTTTATTTACATTTCAAATGTTTCCCCCTTTCCAGATCTCCCCTTTGGAACCTCCCATTTCCTCCCCCTCCCCATGCCGCTATGGGGGTATTCCCCCACCCTCCAATCCACCAACTCTCATCTTCCATCCTTGGCATTCCCCTACACTGGGGCATCTAACACCCTCAGGCCCAAGGGCCTCTCCTCCCCCTGATGGCTAATAAGACCCTCCTCTGCCTCATATGTGGCCAGCACCATGGGTCCCTCCATGTGTATTGTTTGGATGGTGATCCAGTCTCTGGGAGCATTGAGGAGTCAGGCCAGTTGACACTGTTGCTCCCTCCATGGGGCTGCAAACTCCCTCAGCTCCTTCAGTCGAGGGGGCTTTTATTGCAAATATGAAAGAACATCCAGATGCATCTGGAAGAGTACAAAGCACGGAGGAAAAGAAGCAGACTGGCCATGGCTAGGGTTATCCCTCAGCAATAGAGAAGCAGACAGAACAAGAAAAGTGGTGGGGATGGGTGCTGGGAGCCTCACCATTTATTTATTTAATTATCTATTATGTATGTATGTGTGTGTGTGTGTGTGTGTGTGTGTGTATGTATGTATATGTATGTATATCTATCTATCTACCTATCTATCTCACTTTACATTCTCATCGCAGCCACTTCCTCCTCCCCTGCCCTCTCTCCTCCCAGTAGCACACACTCATAATCCCTCTCCCCATCTCCTTCATCCCTTCTCCTCTGTGAAGAGGTGGCCTCACCATGGGTACCAACCCATCCTGGCACATCAAGTTGCAGCAGGACTAAGTGCATTCTTTCCCAGTGAGGACAGCCAAGACAGTCCAGCAAGGTGAAAGGGATACAAAAGCACACAACACAGTCAGAGACAGGTTTCCTTTTACTGTTAGAAGACCTTGGGTACCTTTTCGTGATCTAAATATGTACCAGCTCATCTGTATGTACACCTTGTGTGTGCAGTGCCTATGGAGGCCAGAAGAGGCCATCAGAACCCTAAAACTGAAATTACATATGATTGTGAGTCACCATGTGAATGCTGGGAACGGTATTTTGGTCCCCTATGAATGCAGCTAATGTTCTTAACTGCTGAGCCATTTCTCCAGCCTAGTGAGCCATTTCTCCAGCCCAGTGTTTAACACTGTACAAGTTAGACTGAACCATAAGCCTAGCAAGTACATATAAGTTACCATTTTCTCTGCCCAGTATTGTTAATAATTTGGAAGTTTTTGCTTTGAAGACCTTAAATAATATATCTGACGCTTCTATTAATTAATAAAACTGTTAAAATTTAATATTTTGGTGGTTTGTATTTCTTTTTAATTGGTCTATATTCTTATATTCTTTATTCAACTTCCTACAAAATAATTAGCCATTGCCCTGTAAGAATGTTTTGTTAATTAAATTATAACATTAAGAGTAATTTATGTGACTAGTATGTTTTCTATTGCTATTATTTTACTTTGTTGATTATAGTTCTTAATGAGTGTAAATATTTGAATAACATAGTTGTAAAACTGATCCATATTTTCAATTATTATGTATAAGTTTCTGGCTTTGCTAAGATCTATTATTTTTATTCCAAAACTACCCAGAAATCATTTTTCATTCATTTATTTTACCATTAAAAATAATCAATTTCTTAGTATGTCTGTAATTCATTAGAAATAAAGAATATGCATTAGAATTTATTCAAATAGATGCACAATTGATTAAACAATCACTTCTTAATGTTGGGCAAGGATATCTTACAGGTGCTAAACTCTTCAGGTAGCCATGAAAATATGTTTCTGGATACTCCATTAATCACAGAAATTCTCAATCCATTATTTTAATCATTTCTCTTTTGAAACATGTTAACATTTTGGATGTCATTCTCCTTGGTAGATTTGCTTTCTTATATTTTCTTCAGTTTCTTTGAAATAAATTTAAAAATAGTTTTTGTGAAAATTACTGGATATGTTTTATTGAGGTAACAAAAGTTCTACATTAATTTAGATGGATTTATGTCTGTATAATGTGTGTGTGTATGTTTACAAGAACAAGGGTGTTTTCCAACTTATTTAACTTATAAGTGTCTCAGTAAGATAAATCTCTTCCTTCAGATAGATATTATCCATTGCTCACTGACTCGTGGGTGTTTTACTGTTTTGCTATGCTGGGAAATGGGAGTTTGTGTTTAATTTTATTTCTTGTCTTCCACTTTTGCAGAAAGTTTGGTTTAGTTTATTATGCTGAAGCTCCTCCCCTGAGAGATTCCTGTCCTTTTATTCCAATGCTTTGTCATGTTTTTCTCTGATGCAAACTCACGGAATACAGGTGGTGGAGATCGTCTCATTGTCTCTATGTATTTGAGAATTTACGTGATAGAATAAGGCAAAGAAGTTCCCAAACCAAACCATATTTTCTAGTTATATCAGTCCAGACCTTGAATGTTTCCCTAGATCCCCACGGTTATATGAGTTCATAAGGTAACATTCATCTCAGACCCCTTTGACCAAAGCGTTATCAATGTTATTGCCTCTGCCATTAGAACCATTTTTGTGTTTTGTCTAATCTTCTCTACCTCATTTATCCCCTCAGAGCAGGGCCTACATGACTAAATAATTAGTGTTTATTTTATTTGCTACATTCAGAAACTTTTAAAAGTAATACATATCTCTAAAATACTTTATCATTATTTGATATTTATATTAATTTCTGTTGTCACATGTAAACACATGCTATGCCGGATCCTAGAGGAATATACCAAAGCCAATATTTAATTACTGACTTGTCATTTCACACTATTTTAGATAACAACAAAATCTGTGAGTGTCTAGTGATAATTAAAGTATATCATTAACATTACTAATTTAAGGTTATTATACCCAATCTCCAATTGGCTAAATAAATAATTATTTTTAAAAACTTCAAGATTATTAAAACTAACATCTGTTGGGATAATTTGACAAAAACCTCAACTCCAAATGATCCTTCATGCATATGCCATTAATTTTATTACCTTTTTGCATCATTGCTCATAGAAGGAAAAGGTTAACTATGCTATGGTTTTAATATGAGACCAATTATAGGAGTGCCTCAGTTTATGAACCTATGTAGGCATCTTGTACTAACTGTATCCATCAAAACAGGCTCTTTGCTTATGGATAGTTTTCACACAGATCTACATGATGTGATCTATGTGAAATCTGCTTAAGGAATCATATTGACATGCACACATGCTGCCATGTGAATCATCATTAGAGATGGCTTCAGGGCTGAAAAAGAAACTGAGTTGATAGAGTGCCTACCCAGCATGAGACCTTGGCTGTGATTCCTAGCACTATTAAACTGGACATGGTGGCACTCCACTAAGTCCAGCATTCAAGATATAGAGACAGGAAAAGAAAGAGTTTAAGGGTGTCCTTACTGAGTTCAAAGCCAACCTGGACTCCATAAGATCCTGTCTCAAATACAAAATGCTCTATATAGCAAGATTATTTAAATAACATAACATCTTTGTCTCTGTTGGTGTGCTTCTAAGTCATTATTTATCTCATAATGAAAATATCTTTCCCATTAGATACAAGGCATATAAGAAAGAACAATAATTTGTTCCTTTCTCTTCTGTTTGTCTACAAGCCCATGAGGGCACTGCCTTGTACAGGAGATTTTCAGGTGAGTGTGATACTGATAACCCTCTTGGGGTTCTTAGTGCTCTCCCCACCTTAGCCTTTGTCAAGAAGATGACAGAGCAGAATTCTAATAAGCTTCCTCCCCCACCTTGCACAGTTGAAGATTTAAGAATACTACAAATAATATCGGGCTCAGAGAGATTGGTTCAGCTCAATTCTGCTCATGAGAACAAGAACTTGGATTCTACATATGGTGCTGGCCTCACACAACAGATTCTTGTACAGTGTGGGTCTTCAGTCTTTATTAGCTAAGTAAAGGAGGGACAGAGATCCCAACAGAAGTTCTTCTGAAGTACCAATAAACAAAATCAAGAATGTGGATCAATCTAGCCCTGTTGCTATGTGCTCACTTGTAAAATGACTTGGACCCTCTTCTTGTGCTATTGGAAGGTGACTATAAGATGCCATATTCCTCAGAAGGGAAACCACAAATCTGCCTTAATGAAGCTATTTGTCAGGACAAGGTCCATGTAATTTTCAGAGTCCTATGCCTGCTTCCTACTGTATACTTGGTGCATTCTACATTTATATTTTCACTTATCATATTTGTCTGTTTTTGATGCTCTCTATTCCTGCCTGGGGTGGGGGCGAAATTAGCTGAGCTGCCTAGAGGAGGCTTAGACCAGAATTACTTGGAAAGGACACTCTCCAATCTGTAGAGCTGCTTGCAGGCTGTCTAGTGTGTTGGGTTAAAGTAGTGGTGGGAGTGAGTCCTGAGTCTACCTCCAGGGCTCAGGCCTCTGCGAGAGACAGGACGTGGGAAGTTTGACCATGCTCACCCCCATGGCACTGTTGGGCAGGTGTCGGGCTGTGAGAAGCCACAGGACACTGCCCAGGGGTGGGAGAGCTCGGCCTGGGTATCCCAGGGACTGCACTGAGCCAGCTCCTTCTGGTTCTCAGGCTCTTGGGCATCCCAGGCACCACTGCATGCTGCAGAAGAGCTGAGAATGGAGTAGTGACCTGAGGGCTAGATATAGCCTGGGACCAAGGGGGAAAAGCAGGGAGGAGCCTGGCTGGGTCCCACTGGGGAACAAGTCCTTGGCTTGTCTGAGGCTAGCTTGCTTGGTTTGGTAGTAGCCGTGGCTGGGAGCGCTGAGAGGTCTTCTGAGGAAGACTAGATGCAGCTCTTTAGATGAAGGCCTGTTCCATCGTAGTGGATCCCAATGAAGAGAGACAGTCCATGGTTTTAGGGCATTTGTTGTCATGGTGAAAAGTGGTAATGAGTGAATCTGTACCCCAGAAGCTCGGGGTGGGCCTGTGATTAAAATACTTTTTACAAGGAGGAGGGGCTGGGAAGAGGTAGGGGAGTTTATTGGCTAAGTTTCTAGGTGCCTCATTAAAATGGGAGTATCTTGAGGCTACTTGACCATACCTCTACCTGTGGAGAGGTTTGGGGCTACGTAACTGATAGTCACTGAAGCTCTCTGTGGAGAGCTTCGGCCTCTTGTCAGGAGCCTGGGACCCAGGAGCATGGCAAAATGCCTACCGTCCCTTGTAGGGTTATCCCCTGCTGGGTCCCAGGGTTTTAAATCTTAGCTTAACCAGAAACCAGGCTGCCTTTCATGGTCCCACACTAGTACGGTACAGGTTTCCCAATTTTGTGAGTTCTCACCCATTCTTGGGTATGCCTTGGTGATATGTCTGTCTTTGAGTCATTTCTCCTTCTGTTAAGTAACCCCTCACCCATATTTCTGTAAGTAACTCCTATAAAGCTCACCACTTAGGACTTTGTTGGCACCTGTACTTTGATATGTCTTGGGTTCCCAATCTGGGGTGAGTAGACTTGTGTGTTGCATCTTCCCAGGAATAGTTTTATCACATAGCAGCTGTCCAGGAAGATCGAGGCACTGTGCATAAAGTAAGTGTATAGTAG
Source organism: Rhynchomys soricoides (assembly GCA_019843965.1). Lineage (NCBI taxonomy): Eukaryota > Metazoa > Chordata > Mammalia > Rodentia > Muridae > Rhynchomys > Rhynchomys soricoides. The sequence continues at coordinate 6,359,143 of JADRCH010000067.1, forward strand.
ATGTCCATTGTCTGCTGATGATAACCAACATTTTGCTGATTTTCTCAGCTTTGGTAGTGCAGGACACATGTTTCTTCAGACAATAGTGTTCTATGCCTTAGAAGTAAGTCTTGCTCTTGGCCTGCCAGTATTAGCAAGCAACATTTGATCTTTATCCAGACATTTTAGAGTATTTCTTTTGTCAAGTAACAGTTCATTCAAGTTGCTGTAGTTTCAGCAAGGATATCAGGATCATTCCACACATGGAATGGCTGACAGTTCCATGTGTAACCTGACATTTGCCTAAAGAAACATGAACAAAGATTTTGTGAGTGAATGAGTGAGTCTCTCCCTCTCCCCCTCCCCTCCCCCTTCTCCTTCCCTCCCTCCATGTGTGTGTGTGTGTGTGTGTGTGTATGCTTAAGGCCTCACACATTCTAGGCAAGTGTCCTACAACTAAGCTGTACTCCCAAACAGACATTAACCTATTTTTTTCTATGTTCGTTTTTTAACCTACAATGAGTTGATTTCAAAATAGAGTTGATCTTTCTTATGCTTTTGCTCATTTTATTAAATTAAATCAGAAAAAAAGTAAATATTTTGAGTCACATATTTAGCCATCATAGGCTATTTGAGAGATAGCAATGAAGGATGTGGGTCAATTATGAAGAATTAACGATAGAGTTGTGGATCTCCTTGTCTTCCTTCGTGGAATGGCATTGTTTTGTTTTGTTTGTTTTGCTGTGTTTTGTTTGTTTTGCTGTGTTTTGTTTCCCAGTGGTTCTGTGCCTTCCCAGGGAAGAATTTTAACTGGTCTCTGCCACATATGGTGATCCTTTTTCAGGGAAGGATATAAGCTTTAGTGAAAAGGAATAGAGATTTGTATCAAGCTTTAGGGGAGAATTTCCATTCCCGATAAGCAGGGAGAGCTTTATGAGGGCAGGCCTATGTGTTCTCTTCCTTTCAGTCTGGAACACTAGCCCAAGAAAATGTAGTATGTCAAGCCTGGGAATAGGAGTGACAGGCTGACTATAATTAGAAACATTGAAATGAGTCTTTAGTTTTGAAGGTACTTAGTTACTGAGCCACACATCTCCAGACATTTGTGAGGATAAAATATCTTTTTTACATAAACAGCAGGCTGTGTAGATTCTGGTTCTCTCTAGGTACATCTGGTCCAAAATGAAATAAAATTCTCACTCATCTCTCAATAGATCTAACAAAAATATTTCTGCATTTCCTTTCAGACATTTCACTGTCTGTATACTAGCAAATAGTATACAGCTGTTTGTATACTAGCCAATAGATCTAATATGGTTCATTAAACTAAGAGCATACTGATGAAAATTTTTATATTCTGCTTTATGCAGATCCTTACAGTATATCTTAGAATGTCCTTGAATAATCTCTAAAAGCATGGTTTATGGAAGTATAAATATGTTATGATTCATTTACAGAAGAGTAGGCAGAACTTCTCTTTGCTGATTTAATATTTGAGACAATTTTTTGCTGTTGTTGTTGTTGACTTGAAGCTGGTCTATCATTTTCAGAGCAAAGAATAGACAAAAATTGTTAAGGGGAAGACTTGATAAGGGGACTGAAAATCTGTTTTCTTCAAAAGACTGATGAGCACACCCTTAGAAGCCCTGTGGTGTTTCTAAGTATTGTTATGAATAACTTTAAGAGAAAGAAAGTAAGCACTAAGTTTTGAGTCTAGACAATGGTTCAAAAAGTATTTACTCAGAAGGGTGATCAGTGCAGGCATCACTCTCTCCTCACTCATCCACCACACCCCCATTTCTTTCTTTCTTTCTTTTTTTTTTTTTTTTAATTTTTTTTTGGTTTTTCGAGACAGGGTTTCTCTGTGTAGCCCTGGCTGTCCTGGAACTCACTCTGTAGACCCAGCTGGCCTCGAACTCAGAAATCCACCTGTCTCTGCTTCCCAAGTGCTGGGATTAAAGGTGTGAGCCACCACTGCCCAGTTCATACCCCCATTTCAAGTCATCTCCAACATGGTTACAAAGGACAAAATGCTGGGATCCTGTGGGTCTACTGAGTTTGTTACCTTTTCTGTGATTATCACCTAGTCAGTAGCACTTGAAACTTCTTTAAAACAAAGAACAGTCCTCTGCTATGCTTTCTCTTCTACACAGCAGTGAGAAGAAAGCCAGCGAGGAAAGCCCTCTGCTTCATGGGGTGTGCATGCTCACCCAAGTTGGCCAATCTGTTTTTTGACTATGGTATCAGTCGGTACACACTAAGCCCATGGCATCTGGTAAAAGTGTGTCTTGTATGCATATTCATTCATGCATGCAGAAAGATATAATCCTGTGGCTGGTTTCTTCTACTTGGATCAACTATGCTGACCTATTAATGCACACAATAATTCTGTGGAAGCACATTATCTTATAATCATCATTGTATACATGAAGAGATGGAGTCACAGCTCACAAGAAATAAAAGCAGGTTTCTAACTCTTTAATTCACACTCTTGACCAGCAGAGCACAGATTCTGAAACTTTCTTTAGTTTTGTATAGTCTTGGTGTTTCAGAAATTTTTTTTTTCACATTTTTTAAGACCAAAGACTTTCATGTAATTAAGTTTTTACAAAAAAACAGTTTAGTTATATGGTAGAACAATTAGCTATTTAGAAAATAATATGCTCTATTAAGCACAGTTTTTCTAGAGGAACAGAACCAACATAATGTTTTTGCATTACCTTTGCATTATGTATGAACACACACACACACACACACACACACACACACACACACACACACAACAGAGAGAGACTTTCTTCCACAATACAGCCCTGGAGTCCAACAATAGTTGACTACATGCAGGGGAAAGTGAGGATTTGGCCCGATAACTTCTCAGCAATCCTAGTGCAGTGCTGGAGCCTAGAGCTCCCTGGAAAGGTCCTGGTACATTTGAAAGGTAAAGACACTGGGGTGCACTGTCCAAAGAGTATAGCTCCCAGCAGTGAATGTTTGCCTAAAGGTCAGAAACAAAGGCAAACAGGCCCGTGCTGTTTTTACCAATGACCTAATGACCACCTAACATCTGGGCCACCACTGTCAGGTATCACCCACATTGAGTCGCCCCCAGAATTAATCCTGCATGGAAGCACCTTCAAATATAAGGTATGTCACTTAAGTTATCCAAAATCTAGTTAATAGTTAAGACCCATTATCACAGTGCACTGAAGAAAAGTGCTACAGTTGGAAATGAGAAGATTGAATCTCATCTAAAATGTCCACACAAAGACTATATATGAAAGTCTTGGTCACTGGCTGGGGACTTCTCTATGTTAGAGTTAAAACATAAATCTACATTACATTATGCTAGAGTTAACATAAATTTGCATCAGGACCACCAATGGACTGTGATATGATAACAGATGTAGAAATTTTAAGGAAAATATTTTTTAAGGATTCTTGGTTTACAATATGTACTCACTCCCACTCCACAATTCTGCTTCTTCACAATCATTTCAATACTGGATAAATTACGAAGCACCGATTATCCTGCATATCTTCAGTCCAGCTTTGTTCAGCGTATTTCCTATTTGAGATGATGAGGGTTAATCTGTTTTTAAATCTTTTAAATGTGTGTATGTATATAATTTATTGTTTGACAATCTCATCTATGACTACAATTTGTTTTAAGCAAATCCACCCCCACTCCCTCTATTCTGACTCTTCCCATACCTGTCCACCACTGATCTTTCCCAACTTCAAGTGCCCTTTTTTAAACCACTAAGTCCACTTGTTTTTTGCCAGTATGGGTATGGGTATAGGACCATTCACTGGAACATGGACAACTTTCAAGATGCCTCATCTGAGGAAACAGATTTTCCCTCTGCTAGCAGCCATCAGTTGACAATGGCTTCAATTAGGGCTGGGACTTCATGCACCTCTTCCCCAGACACACTAGGATTTGGGATGACTTGATCTTGTCTAGTTCTTGTGCGTGCTGTTACAGGAGTTGTGAGCTCTTGTGTGTGATTGTCCCTGTTATGTCTGGAAAATGCTGTTTCCAAGCAGTCCCCTGATGCCTCTGGCTCTTTCCATCTTTCCTCCCCTTTGTGATGTTCTCAGAGCCTTGTAGGGAGCAGGGTGCAATATAGATGTCCCCTTTAGGGCTGAACACTCCATAGTCTCTTGTTCTCAGCACACTGACCAGTTGTGAGTCTCTGTTACTCATTATCTGCTACATCAGGAAATGTCTCTAATGAGGGCTGAGCACTAAACTAACCTAGGAATTTAAGTATTTAAGGGGTAGCTTAACATTATCTGCATTTAAAGCATATTTTTAAAGATAAGCAGAAATATATCAGAGTATTACAAACTCACCATCATAGCTCATAAAAGTCCAAGCTCACTGAAAGCTAGATTCTTTGTTATCCACTTAAACCCTGAAAATGAAAAAAGATGATTTTGTTTGTAGTCTGTATAAAGATTCCCTTCAGTAAAATTTGTACAAGGCAGAGAGTAACTGCTTATGCTTTGGGGAATCTTCTCATCTGGTTCAGTGAGTTATTGAAAAGGAAGCCGGAGGTGTCATTCACGGTGTCACAGTCTTCTCTTTGACAACATTTTCTTTTGGGTATCAAAAAATACTTTCCCCAGGTAAAGTATTTCTGTTTTAAACTGTTTTTCCCTTTGTCTTTGGCTCTGTGTGCAAAGGCCAACAGATTTCCATTTTATATGCTAATGAGTCGTTTCTCATTATTTTGTCCTTTTGCCTCACTTTTTCTCCAAGATTTACTTTATTTTGTACATTTTGTTCATTATTTTTAAAGCCACCAAATCATGGGTAAATAAAGATTATTTGTCATGAAGAAACCATTCAAAGGAATGGCAGACGCAGCATGAAGGACACATTTTAAGAAGCATATTTAAGGAGATTTATAAAAAAAATTAAAAAAAGATTTATGATGCCCTGAATAGGGCTTAAGAAGTGCCAGAGTGAGATGCAATGCCCAGGGGCAGGGATGGCAGCAGCAGGTTCCCTCCACCCCTCAGCTCTGTAGGACAGGAGCCTTGACTGTGATCCAGAAAGAGCAGTTATGTATAAAGGGCCATCTGGCAGCAGCTGTGGCTTTCGGCTGGGACTCTTCCAATGCACGAAGACCTCCCAGGGAGGAAAACAGATGTAACTAACACCCCAATTCTGTTTTTTTTTCTGCCTTCTGATCTCCTGCCCAATGGCAAACCCAACAAGAAGACAAAGAGGAAGCAATCCAATGCTTCAGAGGAAGGCCACTATCTAGGCCACAGACTCAGGTGGTGAAGGATGCCTCTGGATATGAGAAGAAGACTCTTCGCATGTTCAACAATGGTTAGAAGTACAGGTCCAACAAGTCCACTGACAAGAGTGTCCAAAGGCCCAAATGTCAATGGTTCAATCCTCAGGGTGGTTGCTGTTATGGGATCATAGAACTAAGAGGTAGGACACAAGAAGAAGGCTGTAGACCATTGGAAAAATGCCCTTAGGGGGTTTCGGGGAGGAGTTGGGATAGGGGCATGAGGGTCCTGCTTCCTATTCCTCTCTTTTGCTCATTCAGCCTGCTGAGAGTGGGTTTACCGTGCTCTGTGTTCCTCTTCCACCAGAAACTCCAAAACGAAGGGCTAACCAATCAGAATTAAGGCTTAAAAACTCTGAATTCAAATTTTCTCTCTTTGTAACAAATTGATTATCATTCATACATATGCATATGTATAACATATACATACACATCATATACATGTACATATACATACACGCACATATGCATACACATACATATAATATAATATATATATGCATACACATACATATACAGTGAGGAAAAATAGACTAACATGATTAGTAAAGGCAATAGGTGATCCACAAAAAAGAAAGAATTTATAGTCTAGGGGAATACAATGTGGCACTTACTGTCCCTATAAATTTGCTTCAAAAAGAATATTCAAGAATCATGTAACAAAAGAAACTCATATATAAAAATATAACTATGAAAACATATAATTTCACAATATAAAATAAAAGTTGCACTATATTTTTGTCATTATACACAGTCTAAAAATGGAATTATTTACATATTTTGTCCCATTCCTACTGTGCACAAATTAAAATTCTGATGTTAAATACAATTAGGATATCTGCACCAAATTTTCTACTTAATTTATGTGCACTTTCAGGGTATGGACTTTTTTTTCACTTGTAGGGCAAACAAACCAGAGGGGAATTTTAATAAGAAAGTGTTGATCAAGGGGCTGAAGAAAGATAGGAATAGAAAGCATTCTGTATGGTCATAAGTGTTTTTTGTCTTTCTTTTAAGGCCATTTATATATAATGTGGCTTTAAAAAAATTCCCAACTTTATGGTCTAAATGGTCTTCCAATTTTTTTCAAATGAGTCTCCTAATGTTGTACCTGATGGGTCTCTCTAATCCCAGTGTGTTTTATCCGGGTCTCTTTGTTTCTGTAATTAATGTGCTGGCATTTTGAATCAGGAAGATAGAGATGCATGGAGTTTCCCCAGCATCATTCCCATAGACAGGAATTATTTCCAGGCTTGGTCCACTCCTAAGTTCACACTCAAGGAGAAAAAAAGGAAAGGGAAGGAAAGGTGAAAGGAAAAGAATGCTTCTTTCTTGGGCGATTCTAAATGATCGGTCGACATGGCCGTGCTGGATTAAGCATGGTAGCCTCTCATGACACTGAAATATTTACTAGCCTCAATAGTTGCAGTGGGTCTTTGTGCGTTATAAATGTATCTTTGCCTGTCTGTGTTCTCTGGATTATTTAGGTTTAAAGATTTATCAGTGAGTTAAATAATATACTTTGCTCAATTTGGAGGGGGAAAAAAGTACCGTTGTTCTTTCATTCAATCAGTTTGCAAATTAAATCAGATTTTGAATGCTATTTAATAGCAACCAACTCTACTGAGCATTGACTTTAATTAATTTTCTTTCTCTGACTCTGCAAAGCAATCAACAACTAAACGAAATCCAGCTGCCTTTGGGATGTTGGCTGATGGAAATATAGTTTCTTTCACAGCAGATCTCAAAATTTGGTTAATATAATGGTGTAAGCTCATTACTTGTTCTTAGAGTGATGAATCTGTGTAGATGTCCTTCGTGACCACCACGATTTTCATTGTTAATGCATCAAGTGGCTGAAACTCTTGACCTTCAGCTCGGGCACTTGAGAAACTTGTCATTCCTCTCTCCTAACTAAACAATACTTTTAATTTTCTAATAGGCTCCAACTCATTCCTAAGAAGCTTCAGTTTCTGAGACAAGCTTTCACATCTTCCTGATAAAATGACAGCTTTGTTGGACATGCCACTGGATACTTGCACATTAGCCTTCGACCAGATTGTTTTACATCCCTAAAGAAGTGTGTATGGAAAGAAAGAAAAGGAGGTGACTCTAGGGGTCATGGGAATTATTTGGGCAAAAAAAGCCATGTGAGATATGTCTAAGGAAAATATTTAGTTCCGTAATTTGGGACTAGGATGTCATTTGGCACTTTGGGAACACATGTTTCAAGCATTAAGTGGAGTTGGCAAACAATCCGGATGGGTCTGGGCTTTCTGTCTCTTCTTTATTGACTTTGTTGGCCATTAGGCTCACAGGAAATAGGAGAACCCTGATGCCACCAGGGCAACTGGAACACATCCTGCTATTTCCACACTGTGGCATCAGCAAGTATTCTACAGCTGCAGCCTTTGTTTCTTCAATAATGTAGTAATGATAAACAGAAGTAAACTGCTATGGACAGTCCATGACTTGGCATGGTACAAAACAAGCATCTATTGTGACGAGAATAATCTGTGACAAAAGGACCTTCCTTGAGCAGTGCCTGACATATCATGACACACAGAGTTCAAACTATACACAGAGAGTGCTGCAGGTACCCCAGAACTGCCAGCCATTCACTTTCTTCAGTCCCTACTGCATTTTCCTCTCATAAGTTGACAACAGTACATCATGTCTTAATTGATACTCACAGAGAAGAGTCTCAGTGGTAGGCAGGGTGTTTGCTTAGCATCCTAAGACCCAGCATGGACAAAATCCATGTCCCCATTTTATGTTTGCCGAAGACTCAGATCTCTGCTTCTTGGACTCCAAGAAGCAGAATGGGTGGAGATGGATGACAAATGACAAGAAAGAAGCCACAAGCTCATGTTAGAGCCTGACCCTGGGTTTGTTACAACCATCTCTGAGGACTTTGCCTATGGCTCTCTCAGGTTTCTTTCACCTCTACCCTGCTGGAAATTCTCATAAACGCCTGTAAATTTCTTCACATAGCTAATTCGAGTGAGTTACCTGGCAGACTATAGAGAGACCATGTAATTGTGCTCCATTTTTTCCACCTTTGTTCCTCCTTTCACCCTTTTAGTGTTAGGAAGAATCGAGCTATTAAAGAACATTTTCTGGGCTAGCAGTTCACTGTGACTATCAGACTGCTCATGAACTGTGACTTAGTTATGATCTTTTTACCAACAGACACTGTATACGGTTTATTCATGGACCAGAATAGACAAAGAAAATTGAGAACAATGCAAATTATTCTTTCCCCTTGCTCTCTCATTGAATGAAGAGTATCCATCCCTCTCTGGGATAAATGGAGTTGACTATGTTGTTAAAATCTAGCTCATAACTGCATTATGGCTGATGCTCAAAGTGGTTCTCCTTGTGCTCCTAGGAGAAATTAAGTACACAAACAAATAAAGCAAATTGTACTTTGTCCTGTTCCACATTGCCTAGAGCTCCATGCCACTTCACATTCAGTGTACTGTAGGACTGTAAAAGGCAGCCTGATTTCTGGTAGAGCTAGCTTGGAAACTCCAGTGACCCTGCAGGGGATAACCCTGCAAGGGACAGTAGGTGTTCCTGGACACCAGGCTCCTGACATGAGGCCACAGTTATCCATAGGTCTGTGGCTATCAGTCACATAAGGGCAATGCCACAAGCTCTTCCACGGGTAGAGGACATGAGGTGGCCACAGGTCGTGTAGCCTCAAGACCGATCTCCATTTTAATGAGGTACCTAAAGGCCTGGAGGCTTAACCAATAAACTATCCTTCCCAGACACTCCTTTCTGCAAAAGGTATTTAACCTCAGGCCTGTCCTGAGAAAGTGGGGTATGGTTTTACTCATCAACTTCCCACCATGACAATAAATCTCTTAAAGTCATGGACTGTCTCTTTCATTGGGATCGGTGGGGAGCAATGGAGCAAGCACCTGGTTGTACAAGATTCTGAGAATCAGATGGTCTCAGGCCTCATTGCAGACCTGGGGACCCTCCAGCCAGCTCTGGCTGTCCTCGGGACCTCAGACTGCACTCCCCCACCCCTGGAGTGGTGTCCCGTGGCTTCTCATAGCTCAACACATGCCAGGCACTGGCATGGGGTTAGTGCTCAGTCAAATCTTCCCACATTGCGCCTCCCCCAGTGCCCTAGGCCTTGGGACGGATCCGGGTCACCCCATAACCCAACAGTGTACTGGCCTTTTAACCAGTAAAGTAAGTCACCTTTCTCAAGGTTATGCCTTTATTGATTACATGTGGGGTATGTGTGTATGCTTGCATAAATGCGCTCGAGAGCTCGGGCATGTGTGTGTGTGTGTGTGTGTGTGTGTGTGTGTGTGTGGTGTGTTTCTATGTGTGTCTGTGTGTACATTGAAGATTAAGTAGGAATGGAATTTCCTTTTGGTGAGCTCAATCATTTTTAGTGATTTGAGATATCAAAATATTTCTCCAGTCCAGTCACACCAGCTGGTCTAAATTGTAATTGCTCAACATTTTCACTCCAAAGGTGACTATCCCCAGAAGATGAAACATAATACTTGGCTAAATAACAATGAAGGTTTACTTGAAAGAAGAATTGGAAGGGGAATGTTAGAATTCCCTAAAAAGAGAATTCTCACCAAATACTGAGTCCTCTACCCAATTCCCAAAACTCCTCAAAAAAGTCTGGGAAACGGCCTGGGCATGTGGAATCATAAAAGCACTGTGGGTGATTCTATAAAGGCAGATTTAAGTGTAGATTCCTGAGTGTGAGTGAAGATCATTCCACAATGCCAGGAGGGGTGAGGCTGAGGAACCCTGCAAAGCTTAGGGACAAGTTGCTCATGTGGTCAAAATGTTCAAAACGAAGGAGGAAAAAGCCTGTAACCTGAGAGGTCCAGCACCTAATTGAAAATCAAGATTTCATTATTTGATAAATAATCAAGATTTTTTATTATGAAAAAATGGAGAATGGACATTATGAGAGTTCAACTCATTGTACCGTAGTGTTCTATACATTCCAATCATAAGCTCTGGCCTAATGGGTTTGAAAACTGAAGTTTATTTACTGATCCTTGCTCTGTCCTTATATAACCATGATGTAAATCTTATACCCAGTACTAACTGCCCAGTTTTGTTTTGCTTCTTAAAGCAAAACTACCTATTTTCATAAACACAAACATTATCTTTTTTTCTTGAGCTGGGTCTTAGGATGCTAAGCAACCACTTTGTCTACCACTGAGCTATTTCCCCAGATCTTGGTATTTTGTTATTCTACCACAGATTCCTCTGAGTGCCTGGATTATCATGCACCAATACACCAGATTAGAAACAGAATTTGCATGACTTTCTTCTATGGGAATTGTGATTGCATTTTAATGACTTAATCTCTAACACCTTATCTTAGTTAGGGTTTCCATTGCTGAGAAGAGACACCATGACCAAGGCAATTCTTATAAGGGACAACATTTAATTGGGACTGACTTACAGGTTCAGAGACTCAGTCCATTATCATCATGGCAGGAAGCATGGCAGTGTCTAGGCAGACACAGTGCTGGAGAAGGAGCCAAGAGTTAGTTTTACATCTTGATCTGAAGGCAATCAGGAAAAGACTGGGTCTTTCATCCTGGGAAGAGCTCAACTATAGGACCTCAAAGCCTATCCCCACAGTGATATACTTCCTCCCACAAGGCCACACCTAATATTCTAACAAGGACACATCTCGTAACAGTGTCATACCCTGTGGACCAAGCATTGAAACACATGAGTCTATGGGGATGGGGGTGGGGTCAAACCACTGCATAATGTTTAGGAAGAAACTGTTGAACACTGTCTACTCCATGGTGGGGTACAAATGGAGTCTTCAATTTGCACCCCACATTCTTATATATCAATAATATCATAGGTATCCACCCAGGCATTTGCAGTGTTTAATATCTTATAGAAGAAGACAACATAACGGAATACTATAGAATAGGAGCTGCCAATATAACTTTATTTGGTGAGTAAGAAAAGAATGTTCCAGAAACTTAGTTTCTAGTCCAAGAACTTTTTCAGAAGTGAATATGCCCCTAACAAGCTTTTTACCAACTCTCAGCTGCTATTCATGTCTAAATGAAGGAATCAGAAAAGGTGGTATCATCAGTCATCAGATTATTCATGTCATGAGACTAACTCCAACCTAAGAGTTCTATGTAGAAATACAATAGAAGAGGAGTGTAGCTAAACCTAAAAGCTTCTGATTTCGAGCTCACTTGTGAACATCATACTTTTTGATTTATTCTTAAATATTCTCTATTAATGAGCATGGTGGGCATACAAATGTCCTAATAGGACAGGCCTTCTTGGAGACAGAGATCTGCTAAAGAATGTTAAAAATGGAATATTCTCACCTCTTTTCAGCTCTGTTTCAACTAAATCCAATTTTAATTCTAAGAGAGTAACAGTTCATGGATAATGAATGACGTTGTCTGAACTCTGGAAGAAAAATCAATTCAGTTCTGTCTGTGAAGCAATTCTTCTTAATATCCATGTCTTTTATAATGATGTTATATATAATTCACATAAAGTTTTTCTATTTTTTAATATCAAGGCAAAATGTAATATCTATCCTGGGTTTATTATCAGGTTTAAAAAATAAAAGATGGCTGAAGATAGCATGTAGAAGCTTACTGTGGAAATTTCCTTGGTGGGGACTTCGTCTTTTCTTCACCCTTCCATCTGACCGCCATCTTTGTTCAGCTACCTCCCACAAGGCATTCTCACAAAATGCTCCTCACCAAAAAGCAAAAGCGATTTCATTTTCTGATGTAGTACTCAGAGTCTTGGTATCTTGCTGACTATAAATGAAGCCATAATGGGACAACAAGAGCATTCTATACCTTCCTGTCTCTCTATAGCATCCTTTCAAACTGAAATAGACTACCCAACTATGGAGGCTGCCACTCAGATGGAGTGTTCCCTTTGATTTGCAACTGTCCTTACTTCCTGTGTTTTCTGAAAGAAAAAGAGAAAAGGAAAAAAGAAACTCTGTGGGGTCAACACTTAATCTCCTTTATAACTAGAACTGCCTAAAAACACTTAATATATAATTTTGTCAGTGTACAGGTATTGGACATCATTCAGATGAAGACTCAAGCACAAGTCTGGACGCTCTGGACCACTATCACAGCACAGCTGTAATAGTTTTAAGTTCTTCATGTTTTACTTCCCAACGTCATAACCTACTTGAGGTTTTAAAAATATTTTTATTAATTCTTTGAGAGATTCATACAGTGCATTTGGATCATATTGACTGCCTGCCATACACTGCCCCTCACATCTTCTTCCACCTATGCCCAATTTCATGTTCTCTCTTTTATAGAATAGCCTACCAACCCCAATTTGCATTACCCATGTGCTCATAGGTGGGGAGGCCATCCAGTGGAGCATGGTCAGCCTACCAGGGGCCACAGCCCTTAAGAAAACAGACCCCTCCTCCAGAAGCCATCAATTGCTCATATGTATTCAGTTAAGTGTGGGAGCTCATGATCCCTTTCCTGATTTCTGCTGGAATGATGACTGGCTTGATCTTGTTCAGGTCATGTACAGGCAAGCACAGCTGCTGTAACTTCATGAGTGCAACTTCCTATCATGTCCCGGAGACACTGTTTCATTCCAGTCCTCCCCTTCCTCTGGCTCTTACAATCTTTTTACAACTCCTCTAATTCCAAGGTCCTTGAGCTTGGGGGGAGGGAATAAATATATATGTTTATATATAGGCAGTGATTATCACCATTATCAAGAAGAGAATTTCAGTGAGGCAATCAAAAATCATCAGCATGTCTGCAAGAAATATATGTATATATGTTATATACATATATTATCATATGTATACATATATTCATACAGGTGTATATATTATATGTATACATGTTATGTATACACATACATACATATATATATTTATGTCAACATATAAACATATATGTGTCTGTAATATATATTTGTATGCATATATAATATATATAATATATTTACATATATATAAATACAATATATCTGTATATACACATGCATTTCCTGCAGATACTCTGCATAAATATATATAATATATATGTTACATATTATATATGTAAACATACATATGTATGTATGTATACATGTGCATATATATATCATCTCATTTATGGCTAATACATATTCACTCCCTTTGTGGCTGAACACTCTGCTGACACTTGTTCTCTGTGCTCTGACTAGTTGTGAGTTTCCATGTTAACCACCATCCATTGTACAAAGAAACCTCTTTGGTGACGACCTACTTGTTTTACTATCTCCTAAGTTCCCCTTCTAAAACTAGATGGAAAGGACTACAGTGAACAGAAATAAATAGGAATGCAAAAACTGACTTCTGTTCAAATTAGAGATTTGTGGGAGCTGGTCAATTCCCACAATGCTAGCAATACATCCAAATATTTTGAGAAGGGATTTCTTCTAAGTTACCATAGCAGCAAGTACTTGGAACTAGAAATATCTTTGGGTTATATGTTATGTTGGTTTCAAAATGACTTATTGGAGGAAATGTCACAGATTTTTATTCCAACATTACTTGGTAGCAGTCGTGACAGGTGAGAAATGTTTAAAGAACGCACTGAGGGAAGGCGACTGGTGCCAAAACTTCCTCATTTAGCTTCCCTTTCCTGGCCAGTTTATAAAGAATGAAATGCATTACCTGGGGCTGACTTCTTTCATTCATAGGAACTGCTCTTCCACAGGATACTATTCAGCACACATCAATAACCAGGTGTAGACATCTGCCCGAGATGCAGATTCTACTTCACATAATAGGTCCAATTTTGCAGGCTAGTTTTGTAAACAGAAGATGATTTCTCCTTCAACAGAGATCAAATGAAATCAAATAGCAGAAACGTTAGCTGTTACCTCTACAGTGACATGCAGGGAGTCCCCTTCAGGGTTGATTAACTTTACATAGGAATCTAAAATAATTATGACTACGCATGCTGGAGAGTGAAATGTTCTCATCAGGCAGTGATTATCGCCAGTATCAAGACAAGACTTTCAGTGAGGCAATCAGAAATCACCAATTACCCAGAGTATCTGCAAAAATTATGTTAGTGCAAAAATTGAATCGCTGGGAAAGATTTTTAAAGGAAGCAGATGGGCTTGTGGGGGCTCCTGACAGTCAACTCATGTGAACTATATGCATACATTCAAACAGATTTTGACCCAGGGTAACAGCCAACTTGTAAAGTCACATCCTTCGCTACTCTTACTGCATACTGATGAGAATGCATCACTCTTCAGTTACAGCTACTGAAAGGAAAGCAGCACAATCCCATTCAAGCTGTCTTTATTCCTCCAGTAATTTGGCTGCCCCAAGCTTTAGTTTATAATTTGCATATCAATTAGGTGTAAGATAAATACCTTGCTTACCTGCTTTGGAGTTGTGTTTATGAGTGTATGGCTGTTTTGTTTGACAGCATCATTGGCTATAGATTCAACCCATGTATTTCCTGTAAGGATTAAACAAATAAGATAGGAGAAGAGTATGTAGGGAGGACCCTCTCTCAAAGTAGGGGTACCTTGTAGCAGCATACTCAAAAGAAAGAAATCTATGGAGAAAACCCTCTGCTTTTGCTTTTCTGCCTTCACACCTTGCTAGCTAGTGCATCTACTCAGATGCAGCCACAACTCTGACAACTCTTCGGCTGGACCCAGCTTCCCAAACCTTCCAATGTGGACTTATAGTTGTGAAGGAAATCTCCAGGTCTTAGTTCTAGATTGCAGTTTGCGAGGCATCTAGCCTCCTGGATTGAACAGCTATCAGATTCTCAGTGTCTCTATTATGCAGATAAACTCATTGTTAAACTCAGCCCTTATCACCGAAGCTAAACTGATAGGTCTCCTTTGTCATTTATATTCATTCTATCTCTTCTGTTCCTGTAAACCACCCTAAATTAGGGTTTGTCTTCTGGATTTACCTTACAGGTCAGCCATTCTGAAACTGCACAGCTTTCTACCAGCATGTAGATTCAAGCCAAGAGAAGTTCCTTCACAAAGGTACTTTTGTTTGTAGATAATTCATGTTTCTACATCTCAAAGGGGAAATACAGTAGACAGAATTAAACATCTTTTCTACATAACACAACTATTAAGTTTCAGCACAGGTGTTTTCATAATCTGCTGCTGACAGATAAAGCACAGCCAAACTTCTGGACTCCAGGTGGCATTGATATTCGTCTCGTGGTTGCATGAGTTGGCCTGGAAGGTTTGCTGTTGATCTTACAGCGCTTTTCATGCATGTCAGTATCAACTGTCTCAGAAGGCAGAAGATGGTTTCAGTGGAGCGTTGTATTGGGCAATTAGATTCTCTTCTAAGAGGTCTCTCTTCGTCAAGAAGACTGGACCAGCATCCTTTCATGAGCATCTTCTCCAATGTTCCAAAAGACAGCATAAAAAGTTTCAAGTGTCTTAAACTTGAACCCAGAACTGGTGCTATTGCTCCATACTCATTCTGTTGGGCCAACTGGCTGCATAGACTGACTGTGCACCGTGGCTCTGTCTTGTCTGTGGTTTTATCTTCCATGGTTTTGATTGTCTGCAGGCAACCATGTCCTGAAAACAGTAAGCATAAAATGACAGAACAGGCCATCTGAGTTTTAACTTGTAGTCTGTTCTGAGTAGCACAAAGAAAGCTCACTTTGCTCTGTCCCGCCAAGGAGTGTGAACCCTCTCTCTAGGGTCTCCATGCAGCATGCTCTGTGAACTCCCTACTTTCCTAGTAGCTGTCTTGGCTTTCAGACCACATGTTGTGATGTTGAGTTCAAGTGAACCTCATTTAATATTGACCTCCAAAACTCCAAGCAAAACAATATGGGCCATGTGGATGCTACCAATAAGTGGAACAGTGAACACTCTTAGCGTAACGAGAAAGAAAGAATCACAAGTTGAGATTGTATAGTTTATGGTAAGAACTGTGACATCATCAAAAAGGAAACGGAAATTTAGGCTAGTTTTTCTACCTTTAGCTCCCACTGCAATGTGGGTGGAGAAGGTAGTACATACTCTGTGAATAGGAAAGGGCATTGCATCTGTGGAGAAGATTTTTCCACTGAAGAGAGTGTGCAGTCCCTTTTGGCATTGAACTTACGGGAAAAATTCAGCAAGAGATCACCAAAACAACTAGCACCTACACCTTTACTTCGCATTGGGAGCATATCACACTACCAAGCTAAGTCTGCTTTTGAACTGTAGCCCCCCACTTGAGCAAGTTGCTTGTTTTCATTGAGCCTCAGTTTCCCCATCTGTAATGGAGGGATTAAAAGTAGCATCAGCCTACATTTTTTTTGGAAAGATTTAATCAGGTGAAATTTTCTATGGGTATACGAGCTTCTTAAAAGCATTGTTTACCTATAAGGTTCAGTCTATAGGTACACCCTTGCTGAGATGGACTTTGCTTCTGAAGGAGCAGCCATGCAACACAGAAAGCTTGTTGTGGGAACCTTAGCACCTGGGCAATGTTCTTCCTCATCAGTCCTCTGTTTTAACAGGCCAGGGTAACTTTAGACATAAGCCCAGCCCCTCGCCATTTGCACCAAACTGGTTCATTCACACCTTCTGCAAACAGTTGGCCAATGCTCAGCCTACAGGAGAGCACCCGGATTCTGCCTATTCAGCTTCATCATCAGTAAAAACTTGGAGCTCATCCAGGAAAATTACTAGGTACTCTCTAAAAAATTAACTTGATTTGTAACCTAATAAATTTCACGGAGCAATAAAACCTCAAGGAAGCCTCTCTCTCTCTCTCTCTTTTTTTTTTTTTTCCTAAGAAGAATCTGCAGAGTTTGATGTGTTTCCAATTGAAAGCTGTTAAGTTGAGCAAAAACCGGTGCTCGGAGTTTACGAGGGTGCCATTTGGTAACCTGAAGGTGGCAGATGTGAAGGCCAAAAGTGGAGGGTGGAGGTGGGGCCAGCTCGGGGCCTCCAGCTGCTTTCCTGATGGGCTCTCTGTCAAAGTCTCTCCTATAAGGAACGTGATTCTGTGTAAGTGGCTCTAGGTCTTCGAATAAATATTTCATTAGTCTTGATGGTTCTGAAAACTTAAAGCAGTGAAGGACACATTGGAATCTCTGTGATTTATGATAATGCTCTGAAGGAAACTTGATCGTTTCAGCCTTGCCATATGTAGCCGGGTGGAATGTGCAAATGAATTGAACTGGCAAACCCCGAAGATTTTGTTTCTTGATTAAAAAAAAAAGAAGTCTTAAGTCAGATCAGCTAACAGGCGATTTGAAACGGGGATTTAGCAGGGCAGCTGTTTCAGATGAAGTCCCTTCCAGATCCTTCCCTCGCCCTTCCCCCTTCCATATTTTCTTTAATAAGGATTCAGAGTAGTTTCTCTTCCAAATGTTTCACTGGTGCTGCACATCAGTGATTAAAAAGTCAACATCCTGGCATTGTCTGGTAAGTCTTTGCTACTTCTTCATTCTCTTGCTCCTGTAGAATAGGTAGTATGTCTTAGACATCCTGAGATGCCCATACAACCTTATGCCTGTATATGATAATTTTTGTATATATATAAAAGACCATTTAGCCCAGAAGCTCTTTATAATGCACAAGTATAGTTTTAACATTATATATATATATATATATAGAGAGAGAGAGAGAGAGAGAGAGAGAGAGAGAGAAATTCAGATAATCTTGGTGCCTTTCTAAAGTGTAAATCAGTTCAAATTCAAATCTCTAGACTTATAGCTTAATGTTAGCATAGTAAATACACAATAAATATTTATTGACGGGGTAGATGGCCGGCTGGGGTTGTTGTCTGCATCAGTAGACATTGCGGATGAATGAACAGAACAGTTAGAGATTTCAGAATCTGCAATTCACATGGGCCTGTCTCTTCCACAAACCGAAATTTCCTCACCCACCAGTAAAACAAACTGGCCCAAAGATAAGTGAATTATTCTTAAGGCAGTTCATCCACACGTTCTCACAGTGATGGGAGCGGTGATGGGGTCAGCCTCCATTTGATCAACATTCTTTTCTTGTGACCTAGATCCACAGTCCCTTATCCAAAACACTGGGGCAAAAAATCCAAAATATTTTCAAAGTTGCGAGAGAAATACAGCATCTGATCTGAGTACTGTGTGTGTAGGACCAAGGCAGCAATCACATAGCAGTAATCACTGCAGCCAAGTGAACATTCTTTCTTAGCAGACTCAGTCTGTGGGTCGCCTTGCTTCTGATTATTACCCAATGAGCTTTAGAGATAAACTTACAAAAGGACTTGCAATTTCAGAATGTTCACTTTTAGAGTTAGGGGTACCAGATTATGAACTTGAATCCCAGTGAGAGGCCAAATGTGTAGTTCTGAATGACTTTTTTTCCTTTTTTTATTGGTTATTTTATTTATTTACATTTCAAATGTTGTCCCCTTTCCCAGTTTCTCCTCCACAAACCCCCTATCCCATCCCCTCTCCCCCTGCTTCTACGAGGGTGCGCTCCCATCCACACACCCATTCTCCTACACTGGGGCATTGAGTCTTCACAGGACCAAGAGCCTCCCCTCTCATTGATGCCAGATAAGGCAATCCTCTGCTACATATGCAGCTGGAACCTTGGGCCCCTCTATGTGTACTCTTTGGCTGGTGGTCTTTTAACATTTTGAAAAGCAAACAAACACAGGACACTTTGCCTCATGGAAATGGTGATGAGCAATGATCCCTCTTTTCGAGATAGACAAAGCTTCTCTCCAGGAATGCATCTCTCCACTAAGTCTCAATGACAAATCATACAGAAAAGCCACCTTTTTCTAAGCCCATTTGACTGGACTCTGTAAGTGACAAGTATTTCCAGGGAAATCCACTTTTTCTTTTGATTGAACAATACTTATCAACTTCACATAACCTTTGCTTCACCTCGTTGCTAAGTAAACAAGAGTCAACTCACATACACATTTTTGTTGTTCCTGCCTTTTTGCCCCAGCACTGTGAGTTTCCTAAAAACAGGTGCAACCCCAAAAGGGTCCGTGTAAAATACTATTGGTCTTGGGACATCTTACAGCATGGGCTTTCGGAGGCCGCAGAGGGGCATGGGGGTAGATGAATGACTGGGATGGTTTGAAGTAGCCACACCTCCCATTCTTACTCTCTTAAAGTCACAAACCAAAGTTTCTCCATGTCATCATCAACTGTTTTCTGAAATTCTATTTTATTTCTCCTGGTTTGATCTTACCTGCAAATAGGAACCATTTTGGATGGAACATTATCTAAGATCTTCTCGAAAAAACTGGACATCTCACCAGTACGTGAGGGCTATACCAATCTTGCTCAGCCAAAAATCCTAGAAAATGATATTCCCTTGATATGATCAGCCAAAAGGTCGATAACTAAAGCACACACACAAAGAACTCCCTTCAGATGTTCAGCTTTAGGTAAAAGAGAGTGTCAGAAACTCAGGTTTGTTGTTTGCTTGTTTGTTTGTTTGCAAGGATTGAGGCTGTGATGGCAAAGTGTGTACAATAGAGATAGTCCTAAGAAAGCAGCTGCAGGCAAAGAGCAAAGCACTATGGAGTGGTCCAGGCAAACAGGGGAAGTTATGTGAGGAAGGAAGAAAAAGTAGCCAGGCAACCCCACATCTTCAGTTTAGATGCCTTACCTTTCAACTTCCACCCTCTCAGTAACCAGTAGCCGTGGGTTGTCCTGTGGTTCGTCCTCCTGTTTTAGCTTCCAGAATGCTGGCATGGCAGACAAGCATTGTATCCCCATTGTATGCACAGTGTCCTGTGCCTGCCATCTAGGCTTCTATCAAATATTTCCCTGGTCACACAGACTATGGGAAATCTCTGCTTTTGCTTTTCATTGTATGTTTTTTGATGCCACTGCAAAAGCCTTAATAGCCTCTGAGGTCTTTTCGGGCTAGAATTCACAGCCGGCTTACCCCTTCTGTAACTCCTTTACTGTCCCAATACCCACTAGATAAACCTCCTGGAACACATAAGTAGTCAATGACTGTTCTTATAAATGATGCCAATGTGGCTTTGTCACTCCTCTCTTTACTTATTGAAGAGTCATGCACTCATTGAGTGAGTCTCTCACCTTCTGCCTCCTGGTCTACCATGTTGCCCTCAGCAGTGGAAAGATCACAGAGCCAACCTCTCTGAGCTGTTGAGGTGAGATAGAAACAGGGAGTCATGACATCGTGACTTGTTCAACCAATCCAATGTCTACCAATTTATGTCAGCATTTGTCACGGTTCTTTATAAGATGTATTTTAAAGAAGTAGTGCCCTCATTCCTGATATCAAAGGTGACATAATGAAAACAAAGGTTGCCTAATATTCCCAGGTAACTTAGCTGTGTAGTAACTTAATTAATGCCATGCTCCCCCTACCATGGTCTCTCTCTCTCTCCCTCTGTGTGTGTGTGTGTGTGTGTGTGTGTGTGTGTGTGCATGTGTACACAAGCATGCTTTCAGAGAAGTGGAATAGTACTTCAAACAAATAATCTTGCAGCCACCAACAGCTGTTCCTGGTTTCTTTTAATAATCCGTGACCAAAATATTGAGTGTACTGTAATGCAAACAGCCAAACAATGAAATGAAAATGGGCAGAGGCAATCACTTGCTCTAACTCACTCTGCTCTGTTTGCACATACAGCGTGGGTTGAGATGTTGAACTAACTGGTGCCAATGCTTTGTGTCATGAATTTTTTTAAAAAAATCCATTCTTGAGCTCAAGAACTGAAGGTTAACTCAGTTGTGAAGGAGATCTTTCTGCCTTATGAATTCATTCATATTTCTTTTTTCTTTGTGTCGTCCTCTGACTCTTTCATTATTAACCTGGATAGACTTTGGGACCCCATTAAATGAAGACTCCATAGAAAACGTAAACTATAATTGATCATAACAGGAGGCAGCAGACATTGTCCTGGGTTGGGGACAGTCCTTGTTGGGCAGAAAAGGTCTGGTACCTACCGAATGCTGCCCACCACTTGTTGCACAGATTTTTTGCCTCAGGCCCTTACACATGCTCTTCTATTTCTATAGGGCAAGACCATAAGGGTAGGAGTTAGCACAGGGTGGGAAGTGCAAGCCATAGTACATATGCTTTGAAATTGAGAGACCTGTCTACTTAAGAGACATACACTTCATTCTCTCTGTGTTAAATTCCTGGGTTCCTCCAACAAATAGACAGAACTGTAGTGGGGTGCACTACGAATATGCTTTCTTACAGTTCTGGATGTCAGGGATCTGAATTGATGCTTCCAGACTGGTCATGGCTTCTTCAGAAAGCTCTAGGGAGAAGGTAGTTTTGACCCCTTCCAGCAGTTGGTTGTTGTGGCTACATCTCTCCAGTCTGTGCCTCTGGGTGGCAATGGCTGCCTCTACTGGTCCTCTTCTTTTCTAAGGACACTGGCCAAAAGACTGAGGTTCACCACTACAACAGGGGTAACATCTTCATCTCAAAATCATTAGCTTATTCACAGATGCCAAGATACTTGTCTAAAATAATGTTAGTGACCCAAATCTCAGTTTTCTTCAAGTTTATTTGCAAATTATTGATTTAGGTTTATTTTAGTATTCTTTCTACTTATTCCTCCATTGTATTTTGGAAAGGTTATATATATTTAAGATATATTTAATTTTATGTGTATGTTTGTGTATCTCTATGTGTGTATGTTCCACATGAATTGAAGCCACAGGAAGGTGTTAGATCCCTATAGCTAGAGTTATAGGTGGTTTTGAGCTTCCTGTCATGGTGCTCGGAACTAAACCCAGAATCTCTGCAAGAACAGAAAGTCTCTTGACTGTAGATCTTTTTCTCTAACCCCTGCTCACACAATTTATGTGTTTTTTTCATAATTAGCCAAGTTAAAGAGCTAAATGTTATAGACTTCCCAAAGAATAGCTAGTGAATGACTTTGCCTACAAGTTTACTTATTTCTATTTTATTAGATTTGCTGAAGATTTTCCAAATGTTTTAATTTAGAGGATTAGTCTATCTGTTATTATTTTGTACCTTAAGATTTTAGTGTTGTATTAATTTCTTCAAGCATCTCTTTAACTAATTTCATACTTACAGAATTTGTTTATTTTTTTAAGACAGACTTCTCTGACTCTGAGGTAGCATGGAATTTTTGCTTGTTTCCCAATCTGTATATTAACCTTAGGACTAATAAGTAGCTACCAGAGACTGTTTCCTCTATCCTTAGTACGTTATTTATTCATCTTATATTTTCTCTGGCCACTTTTAATGACTATCCCGTGGGTCTGTGAAAACTATTCTCCTTTCAGAGTTCAAATCAAATAAAACTAGATTTTGTGTTGGTAATTATGTTATTTCAGTCTTGTCTGTCCTTAATTAATTTTTAAACTAGGCCAAGTTTAAAATAATAGTGTATAAAAATCTGTGGTATCTCTTTTTCGCTTCCTGTATAGGCTTTATTGCCATTAATGCTAGAGTAATTGTTGTGATAATCATAACTGGTAACGATAACTGTAAAGTCTATTCTCTCTACCTTAGTTGCTTATAATTCTTCGACTGCCCTATTCTCGCAACCCATCAGCTCTAGAAAGCTAAATCAGGAGCCTCATCCTCGAAGAAAGCTGACACTCCCTCCCCCAGTAGCCAACAACTGCTGAAGCTCTTCAGCTAGGGGTAGGACCCCGGGGCTTCTTCAGCTGTGCTGGACTTCAGACTGGCTTGATCTTGTACAGATAAGACTTGGTTTTCGCTGGGCACTGGTGGCACACGTCTTTAATCCCAGCACTTGGGAGGAAGAGGCAGGCGGATTTCTGAGTTCGAGGCCAGCCTGGTCTACAGAGTGAGTTCCAGGACAGCCAGGGCTATACAGAGAAACCCTGTCTCAAAAAACAAACAAACAAACAAACAAAAAAAGACTTGGGTTTCTATGTGCGTATTTTCGTATTTCAATTTTCAACTTTTCTGAGTTGTTTTATGTCAAGTATTCATTGTCTAATAAGCCCATAAAATTAAGTTTATATTTATGATTCTAAAACATATCCCTTTTTAAAAAGACAAATACCATCTATTTATTAGTATGGAAACATTTGCTCTTAGATGAATGTAATGTTTGATATCATCATCTCTAACTTTGTTTTTACTGGAATGACTTTCTATAAAACTTATGTTTTCTTTCTTTATGCATTTCTTGCTTCTTATACATGGAAATATTTTCAAGTCTGTTCTGTAGAATTGTCACTAATGCTGCCCTTATTTCTCTTTATTTTGAAAAACTGTTTTAATTTCCTGTCAACAATGGCACACTGAATATTGTTCTGATTCCTACCCCTTTTCCTGGCACCACTGACATTTTGTATGGTCATTTATGTTTGTCTTAATATGTTGTTTTACCTTGATATCTTGTGGCTTACTTAACTACTTAAATGGTCACCTGCATTGAACTCTCACTGGGTGGGCAAGCTGCTTCCAGAGCCTGGCTTTCACTGTGAACCTACTTTGCCTTCTTCTGACCTGAGAAGGCTTCCTTGATTTTAAGAAATCTGAGAGGCAGAAGAGACAACAACCACCAGCACAGCATGCACAAGTAGGCCCATGAATGTAGCATGAGAAGCAAAGGCATATGTGCCAGCATGGGTCTTCGTTGATTCTTCTACTGACCTTTCTCTCCTGCCAAAGCCTTGGGATGGGTCACCTCTATGACATCAACAAGTGTGGGAAAATCTGTGATAATGGCCCATTGGTTTATGTAGCCTCTCTGTCCATCTTGTCTTCCTCGTCTTCTTGGTCATAGCCATCTTGCTGCTGTTTTGTTTCTTATGAGAACAAACAAGACCATGTGACTTGTGCGAGTATACACTTGTACAGTTGGCCAGATTTCCCAGGGACAGAGCCCCAAACGAGATCTAATCAACAAAAGTGCAGATCAAAAATAAGAAATTTTGCTTGTCAATTTAGCTGGTCAACAATTAATGTCATGATCTGAAAATTATCACACACCATTGCATAGATATATAAAAATTGTTTGAAAATTTAAAAACATCAACCACCATTGTCATTGCTGATCCTACTGAATTGTTTTATTTGTGTTTATCTTGATTCACATTAGGTGACGGGGCTCCTCTTGTTGACAACACTTTTATAAAACTTAAATTACTTACGATAATATATATCACGGCTAACAGACTGTATATCCTATAAAGACAAAGGAACTTTCCCCCACCTACTGATCCAAGTTACAGCTTTTCTAGTTAAACAGCATGAGCATAGAATAGACCCTTGTTCTGTGGACAGATAAATATATGGATTAGTCACCCAATCATCATGGCTAAGTTAGCTCCCTTCATAAGCTAGTTCTAGAAGTCAGGTATGAGTTTTGAATTCACCCACACATTCCAGAGATGTGCTCATTTCCTCTGGAAGCATCAATGGCCCTTTTAAAGCTGTACTGACTTTTTTCAGTGGAAAATATAATTCAGACTGACAGTTCAACCTAACTCATCACTCTCCCGATCGTGACACATCCATTAATTTATGTTATTTGTGCAAATAATGATTTTTTTTATGTAATTAAGTTATCCATATGGTGTGATAAGTTAAGAAAAAATAGAAGGGATGTCACCCATGTCTCTAATCCCTACTGTCTCCTATCACCCCAGAAAAGAGTTATCAGTATCTCTCATGTGTGGGTAAAGATGGGTTAATTTTGAACTCTCTGATATAGATAATCACTGTCTCTTGGCAGTCTCTCATGCTTTTTTAAACAGTGTACTTCCAAAGTTGGAATTAGGCCTCAAACCTAACAGAGAAACACTGATACAAACGTTGTTGATTTTCAAGCAATTTGAGGTAAATTAGAAACAAAGGCTCTGGGTTGAGGTGAGTCTGGGTGAGACAAAATTGTCGTTTCAAGTACCTGGAGACAGACTTCCCACTGATACATGAAGGTTATAACATTCACTGGAGTGTCTGATGGGCAACTGTGAAGAGGGCACCAGTGAAAGGGAACTAGCATTTAGTGTGCCCCAGTCTGCGAGGCGCAACATTTCATTTCATCTTCGTAACTACCCCTTGAATCCTGTAATTACACGTCTTTCAGGTGGGAGGCAACGGAGCTTCAGGGTCTCCTTCGGAAGAAATGGCTGATGTTTGACCATTCCTCACCGCTGACTGCATCGACTCACCCGGGGTCTCAATTATACAGCTCTGGCTCCATTCCTCGACTTGCTATCCAGTCATTTCTGACCTCACCTCACAGGGAGCCCTTCCTCCTTTGTGCCCCTGCATCATCTGCTCTACCTGCCACCAGATGTAAGTCTCCTATTAAACCTCCTGTTCTCACGGGGCTGCCACATCTTTGTCCCAACCTGGAGAAAGCAATTTTGAGACATTATTAGCGGCTTGTTTGGGCACTGGGCTTTCATGGATATGTGGGCCCCATTTTATGAAATATCGTCTACTCGGCCATCTTTTTCCTGAGTTCTCCTTCCATGTTTTTTTTTTTTTTTTTAAATTTTATTTATATGGGTGGTTTCCCTGCATATGTCTGTATAACAAGCATAAAAGAGAATGTCATATCCCATGAATATGGAGTTCCAGCAAACTATCAGCCACCATGTGGGTGCTGGGAATTGAACTTGGGTCCTCTGCAAAAACTGGCAGTGTTCCTAGTCACTGAGCCACCTCTCAGGATCTGTTTTTACTTGCAGGTGTCCCTTGCTTTTACCTTCTGTGAGCCATATAGATCTCTGGCACCAGTCACACTTTTGAGGACTTCCCCATCATTTCTGTTTAGGTGAATCATATCTGTTTCTCACCTGTATGTTGAGCTCAAGAATTGTATTTCCAACATTCCGTTTGGGAGTCCAATAAACATTTGCTTGATTTTAATTATGCCAATTTGGAGATGTTGTGTTTGATATCCATCTAAGAACTGTCAAGTCATTTCAGTGTTGCTCATTCATTTCTCTGCTGAACTAAAGCTTCAAAACAACAAGCCGAGGCTGGTCTTTGTTCTCTAGTCTGGTGACTGCTACCACTTAGTCACCCAGGCTTAAAGCCTGATGTTCTGTTTGCTCTTCCCTTGTCCTTGAGCACTCTCTTAGTTAAGGTTGCTATTTCTAAGATGAAATATCATGACCAAACGAGACTTGAAGAGGAGAAGGTTTATTTGGTTTATCTTTTACACTACTGTTTATCATTAAAGGAAGTCAAGGCGGGAGCCTGGAAGCAGGGGTTGATGCAGAGGACATGGAAAAGTGCTGCTTACTGGCTTGCTTCACATGGTTTGCTCAGTCTGTTTTCTTACAGTTCCAAGGACACTAGCCCATCTGCAATAGGCTGGGCTCCCCCAATCAATCTATAATTAAGAAAATGCCCATTGTGCTTTTTTATAGGCTGATCTTACGGAGACGTTTTCTCAATTGAGGGTCCCTCCTCTAAGATGACTCTGATTTGTCAAATTGCCATATAATCCAGTCTACACAAAACCCATGTCCGTCAGATCAGCCAAGCTCATGGGTTCTTTCTATCCAGTCCTCTTTTCTTATTTGTTCTGATCCTAGTTCATGTCAACTCCTTTTGTTTGACCCTTTTCCTATGTGCCCAATTTTTTCTTCATCCCTCCATGTGTTTGTCTTCAAGTTCATGGTTACTATGGACTTGTTTTACTAAATCACAGATCTTGGTTTGTGCCCAACCCTCTAGCTTCACACCACTGCGTCCAGAATATAATCCCTCTGTGATCATGTTACAATCATCTGAGAATAAGTTCCATCTATGTTTTTCTCCAGACCTGGTCAACAGTACCCTAACTCTGAGCCATCTCACACTAACATAAGCTTCCTGGGGCTTCTCCTTGTCACCGCTACACTGTGCCTGTGGTATGCTTCCTTGCTTGACCAATTTTTCCCCGTGCTCTAGCATACTCATCCCCAGACAACTTTATGTTTCAAGGCCTTCAGCCATCTGCTTTCTTTCCTGCATATATTTTCGTATTGCTCGTTTAAAATCATCATGTTATTGACATTTTGGCTGCTGTAATAACATGCTGTGATCAAGAAGGAAGAGTTTACCTGGACTCTTATGGTTTCAGAAGAGCAGCTCACACGGCTGAGAGGCACAGCAACAAGAAACAAGCATAGCAATCAACAGGAAAAGCTGCAAGGTCACATTGTTTACAATAGACATGAAGCAGAGAGAGAAAACCGTTAAGTATTGTGAAGATAAAATCTCTCAATGCCCACTTGAAGTGTTGTGCTCCCTCCAGAAAGGCTGTACCTCCTCCTCATCTCCCCAGGCAGTACCATCAACTGGAAACCAAGTGTTCAAGTTCATGAGCCTAGGTAAGCCATTCTCTTTCAAACCATCACATTCCGCTCTCTAGCCCCACATACTTATACGTATATCATGAGGCAAAATGTAGTGAATCCAACCTCAAAAGTCCCCATTAATTTTAAACATTTTAAATGTTTGTTTACTAGTTCAAATCCAAAGTCTCTTTTGAGATTCAAAGTAATGTCTTAACTGTGGCCCTCAATAAATCAAAAAGCAAATTAGTAATTTCTAAACACACAGTGGCACGGAAGGTACACTACCATTCCAAAGGGGAAGACTTGGGACATAGTAGAGAAATACTGAGCCAAAGTAAGATCAACACCCAGCAGAGCAAACACCAAATTCTATAGATTCATGTATATTGTCCAAGACCTTAGTTTCAAAAGGCTTAAATGGTTTTGTCCCTACAGCTTTGTTGCTTTCTCTCTCTCTCTCTCTCTCTCTCTCTCTCTCTCTCTCTCTCTCTCTTTCCACTCCTTGTATGCAGTTCTCTATGCCTCTCTAGTATCATGGGGTCTCCACTGAAATCCAGTATTACCTAAATTCCTTCCCAAAAGGAGACATAAGCAATGTCTACTCCTTCTTCTAAGGTCCTAATGAGAAACTAACGAATGATTCTGCAAAATTTCACTCTGGGGAATCAATGAGTTTATTGGGCTGCTTATAGAGCATGGGGCAGGGCTACTTACAGAGATGTATGTGCTCTTTCCACAAGCTGCACTTGAAAAGCCATGCCCAGTAGGGATGAGGGCTTCCTGATAGCTATGCAGACAGTGTCTCTTCCCTGTTATTTCTGAGCCTATTTACTCTTGCCCTTCCCTGAAGCTATGTGCATTTAGGCAGAGTTGAGTACAACAGGTGGTAGAAAACTGCTGGATACTCAGATGAGGGAGTATAAAGGGTCATCAAGCACAGCTGGCATGATCTTTTGCAAAGAGGCACAACTGAATTCCCCACGAAGTCAGTGTTTTGGCTGGTATATTCCACCTATGTTCCACTTTAACAGCTTTACACAATAACCTCTCAGAGCCTCTTGCTCTCTCAGGGTCTTCATGCAGAAATTCCCCAACATAAACTGCCTGGCCTCAGTGACTCTCTGAAACCATGGAGGAAGACCCCAAGACCGCTTCACTCTTGTGTCTTTTGTACTTCTTAAGCCTACACCAGGTGGTATTGCCAACTTTGGTTGTCAGCTTAGGAATGGACCACGAGCCCCTTGAATCATGTTTGAAACAGCTTTCAGCTGTTATTTGCTTTTTAGGAGCAGAAACTCCTCGTTCTCAAATTCATAAGTTGGACATTTATTTTGGGTGGGGTCCTTTCTTACTGTTCCACTGTAGGTCAGGCTTCTCCTAATGGGGCTAATCTTCCTATCAATTATAGCCTCTCTTAGAGCATGCCTTATAGAATATTTAAGTCATATGTCATTTATATATTTAGAGTTTGGAAACATTAGTGCCATTTTATAGGAAAACAAACAAGGTAGCACAGGTGGCATTGGGAGATGACTTAGCAGTTAAGAGCACATATTGCTCTTGAAGATGACCTGAGTTTTGTGCCCAGCACCCGTGTCAGTCACTCACAACTTCCTATAACTCCTGCTCCAGGGTAATCTGATCTCTGAGGGCACTTGGACTCAAAAATACATGCCCACACACATATACACATTAAAAATAAGTCTTTTAAAAATAGAATACAGAGAAACTATTTTATTACAGTCAACTAATAAAATTATGGAAATGTTTAAGGTAAAACTCAGTAGTCATCTTTACAGATGCTTTTAAGAAAAATATAATTACTTAAATATTATTTAGTTAAAATCCATAGAACAATATTAGTTATTTTGATCTCATTAGAAAGATTTCAGGTATTCAATGCCACAAGTGTCTAATGGTTGCTGAGGAGATGCCACTGATGCCTACATTTCCATCATGGTGAAGTACTTGAGCAACATTTCAATACCTTCTTTCCTGCTTCTCAGTGGCATGATGCAGTTGATGCTCCAGTCCCTGCTAAGGGTAGGCCTCTCCTCCTCTGAGTCTTTTGTTCTTTCCCTCATTTGCTTGTGCTCTCTCTGTTACAGGGCCTGAGTTGTGTCAGAATAAACAAGAGGCATATGGTTTTCCAAATGCCTCTTACAAACTGGCTTCCTTCCTTCCTTGCTTGCCTTTGGGAATTCTTGCAGTCCTCCTTCCTAAATGAGATTATTCAAAATTGACTCATGTACATGTGTCACTTTCCCTAAGAAATTAAACAATGCATTACACACTTTTGTGCAAATCCATGACACATTTTAATTATGAGTCGATCTGCCTCTTGCCTCATTTATTCTGGTTTAGTTATCCACATAAGCCTATAAAAGTCTAATTTTGACCACAAATGGGAGGAATAACAAAGAAACCCAAGGGCCATTTGGTTCACTTGAAAGAACAGGAAGTAGAGGAAGAAAAAAGCCTGTTGGTCTACCACTCTCTTTTTCTTACATAAACATACCCTAACATTCTATGTCACTATTCAGATACAAGGACATGCAGAATCTAGTAAAACCCACTGGTGGAAAGATTTTTTATCTGCTTTACATTCTGCCAGGTGAGCATTATCAAATATACATCATATGCACCATATACACGCACGTGTGCGCATACACACACACTCACACACACATACATGTGTGGATCTGAACCACTTTCAGAACAATAAGCATTTCTGTACTAGCTCTAGATTCTTATATGTGGTTCTCATATTACTGCATCTGCTGTGTTTGCAGTCATCCACTTATACAGAGATCTCCATGGCTACACATTGATTTCTTAATACAGATGTGTCCACTCATCTCTTCAGCCCCAACACCTTGTAAGGTGTTTGCCTCATAAAGAAAGACTGATTCCTCAAGTCTTTCACTGTCCTGCCTTTCATATCTCCAGCCATGTTCCTAGTCCATCAACACCAGCTCTCCTTTCCATGCAGTGTTACAGCATAAGAAAAGTTCCTAAAGGCCAGATTAATGGTGGCTTTTTTCAACAACAGACAACTTTATGCCATACAAGCTATGTCACACTCAGACCTGCTTTTCAAGCCAGCCATACACAGTAAACAAATTGGAACTGCTGAGATCTCCCAGAGTTCTCTTCTTTCTGGGCCAGACAGAGTCCAGGGAATTATACTTTCCCGATTGCTTTGCTTCCAAGAAGAGAAGAAGGTATTGAGGGTGGATGACCAACTTTCTATATCTAAGATGCAAACATTACTTTTCTTGGATTGCAGAAGCATAAACAAGCTATGAAAAAAATTCTGACTTTATACAGTATTGCTCTTTTTAGTACCCTTATATGCAAGTCTTTGGTCAAGCTGAGGCTTTAAACTGATTACAGTTTTTGAAGACCCACAAGACTGCTGATGATAGTGCTTAAGTGAGTTGGATTTTTCTCCAATCACAGAATCCTCCATGATGTTTACAATTAGCCCTGTCACAGACACAGGTCTTCCCTTCACATGTTGGTTTCAAACTAAGAAAAATGCTAGAGATAAAAAGAATTCATTTAGCCCTGAGATCACAGTCTAAACCTTGAGAAAGAATTATTTGCTAAGACCCAGTCTACCCCTTTTATGATGTATAAAACAAGGATGTCTTTTTCCACAGAGACCATCTTTCATTAACCATGTTTTTAATCCTGTACTAGAAAGGCTGACACATAACTAAAGCTGTGAGTAAAAAAATATATGACATAGCTTTTACTCGACTATTCAAAAATTTAATAGATTAAAACAGATTTTTAGGACTATGTTTATATTCTATCTTTGATCAACAAAATCTCAGGTTATTACATGGCCAAACTTACTATGCAAAATTGTTCATCACAAAACATTGGAGAGCTGTCAATGAAGCTCCAAGTACTTGTGTAGAAAGAGTAGAGCCCTTGGTCAGACCCCAGCCCTGTATATACCTGGTATGGTGGTACACCCCTGTAATCGCAGCACTTGGGAGGTAGACCCAGAAGGATCAGAAATTTAGTTCAAGACCAGACCAGTTTGGTCTTGAACTGTCTTAGAGAAGGGGACAGGGTCTTAGGAATAACCCAAACCAAGAAAAGAATGACAGGAAAGCAGTACAAATGCCAACATCAAGATGGCGTTCGAAAGCTTTAGAGCAGAGAGCTGTTTTCCTGAAAACTTCTTTTTAAAAGAACATTTGACGGCTGGAGAAATGAAAGGAAGACACTCCTCAGTCTTCAGAGTTTGCACACAGGGCAGCTGCTGTAAAATGAAAGCAAGAGATGATTTTAATCCTGATTCATCTATTTAATATCCAATTGACAACCTAGAGGCTCTGGCTGGATTCAGTGCAGAACATGATGGAAGCTGGAAGCTCAAGGCCTGCTGGGAACGGCCTTGACACAGGAGTGGCACTTTGGAGCATTAAGCAATTGTGAACAGCAGATAAGCACTCAGATTCTTCTCAAGAGTCCATTCTCCTTTTAAACAGCACAGACGCCAATAGTGGTGGGTCGAGGTTACGTTTTTTAACACATTTGGCATCCATCTTAAACCACAGGATGTAAATTCCTCAGACAATGAATTCCTAAAGTTGACAGCTACGTGGAGTTTGGAGAGGGGGGTGGCGATTATTCGACCAGATTACAGAGGCCAGCTGCATTCCAAAGGTTTTACATTCACACAGCATCTGGAATAGTTTTAAGGCTTAAAGGAGAAAGGAGTGGATGTTGACAAAGGCAGAATAATATACATGAAGTTCAAAGATAATACAAACAAACTCACGTAACCAGTGACACTGCACACGAAGACGTCTTTAGTGAGAGTGGTCAGGGACCCGTTCTGTACTACCCCTTATCATTTGAATGTCTAGACATTGGGTGGATGGAAAGGAAACTAACCAAATGTTTAAAACTAAACCTCTTTCTTTTGCACTATTGAATCTACCTGAGATAACTCAATCTCTGCCTTAAACAGAAAAATCCTCATTCTCTCTCTCTTATGTCGGTGGATTATCAATTCCAGAGTTAATAGTTTGGGTGAGAGAAATAATCCAAAGCATAAATGAAAATCAAAATCTTGGTGGCCACGTGCTTTACCTATGTATTTTCTTTTCCTGTACAGACCTTGTGTCTCTGGAACTGTCTACCTTCTGTCAGCACAGCAAGCTAGCTACGATAGAAGCTGATCTCTATCAGCAAATCTCTCAGTCCTGGCTCAGCACTCGTGAAGATGAGGACTCGTCATGACTTACTAAAATCTTTGTTGATTTCCCCAAGGGAACTGCTACATGCCCTTAACAAAAGTCGAATGCTTCCCTTCTGACTGGAACTTTAATGGTTGACTAAAAGGACTGACTGTCACAAAGTTCTTCTTGAGATAACTTAAAGCTCTGTCCCTAAGGTCACCATTCTAAAGTGCCAGGGTTGAAGTTGAATTCTGAAAAGGAAACTGACATAGAGGACATATTACAAAGGGAGCAAAGAAAAGTGTTATTAAATGAAATTGAAATAAGGTAGAAATATTGAAGTGATGATTACTTTACAAATCTATCTATGGACAATGGTTGCTGTTTAACTTTTCCAAATGGTGTCTAAGAGTAGAGAACAAGGTAAAGATTTCAGATAAAAAAAGATAAGAAAAAGAAAAAAATTTAAAAAAAAAAAGATTTCAGATGAATACTACCCCTAGAGGAAGACTTAGACTTGACTTTCCTCTCTGCCAATGTAGACCTTCTTATAAGAATGTAGTCACTCCTAAAGTCAACACCAAAAAGGTAGAGATGTTCTCAACAGATAATGTCTACAATAATCATGTATAATCTTATATTCCTCAGTATCTTCTCTTGGAACATCATCCACTTATCGTGCCTATTTGTACCATGTGAATGGTTTAAATGCTCAGAGAAAACACATTATGTGCCAATTCTGTCTATATAGTAACCAGGATTCTGAAATCCTAAAGGGGATGCACCTGGGTGATCTGCACTGGATACTTTTTACCCTCTCTGTTTGTATCTTCTGTTTTGGACTGCCGATCGAAGTCTAGCCCCATTGTTATATTAGCCCTTGGTTGTTCCTATCTGTATTTACCAGAGAAATGAATCTAATGGGATATTTAACTATATCTGTATCTATCCATATATATATATATATAGAGAGAGAGAGAGAGAGAGAGAGAGAGAGACAGAGAGAGAGACAGAGAGAGACAGAGAGAGACAGAGACAGAGACAGAGAGAGACAGACAGACAGAGACAGAGAGAGAGGGAGAGAGACAGAGACAGAGACAGAGAGAGACAGACAGACAGAGAGAGAGACTGACTTATGCCAGGCATGGTGACACATGGCTTTAATCCCAGCACTTGGAAGGCACAGGTAGGAGGAATCTCTGTGAGTTCAAGGCTAGCCTGGTCTATAGAGCAAGTTCCAGCACAGACAGAAACTCTGTCTCAGAAAAAAAACAAGAGAAAGAGACATATGTTATAGTTTTGGCTCAGAGGGCTATGGGGACTTTGGGAGTTGAAAGCTGATGGAGGAGACCTGCAGGCTAGAGACTAAAGAAAGAGGTACAGTTTGGGTTCAAGGCAGTTTGCTAGCAAGCCCATTGTGCAAATGAAGCCTGAAAGCCTTCTACTGTTAGAATCTCCTCTGTCTCCTGGGGGTCAGGACTTTTTGTTCTCCAGAATGCCAACAGTTTGACTAGGCTCATACACCTCACTTAGGGTAATTTGTCTTATCCAGAGACCATCAGTTTAAATGCTGATTTCATGCAATAAATAAATAAATATCCTCACAGAAACACAAAGAATGTCAGGGCAGCTATCTGAGCACTATATTTTAGCCAAGAGGCACATCAACGATACTACTTTCTTAATAGTTTGGGGCAAGTTATTTAACCTGTTTGTGTCTTAGCCTGCTTGTCTATGAAATGAGAATAATTTCAAGGATGATTACATACTCTCCGGGCTAAATGTTCAGGTAAAAAAGTTCCATTTATAAATGATATGTTCAAATAGTATCTGACACATAGCAAGAAGTTTCTTACAAGAGACTAGAAAGGAAACTTGGGATATTAAATCCATTCTGCAGTACAGAGAAGTGAATACACTTGACCCAGTGACAGTAACTTGGTATGGGAGAAGATTCAAAGTCTAATTTTCTAAACTACAAACTCATGACTCCTGGAAGAGGCACCATCCTTGCTGCCTTTGACTGGGGAGACTAGGCACAAACCTACCAAGAGAAGTGTATTAGTACTGAAATTTAGAATTCATTCGATTTTGGGGTTGCTCTTCAAATAAGAACTAAGTAATTACCAGTGTAGACAGCACTATCTGTGGCTATGCCTGTGTGTGAATGATTGGAAAATTACTTTGGGATAGAAAGAGATCACGTGGACACCTGGAATGTCCATAGCACTCTCTGGTTCTTTATCTGTAAAGGTACAGATAAAGACTCACTTTTTTATTTTTTATTTTGCTATTTTTTTTTTTCAGAAGGTGTCTGCATCTCTTCCCAAGCCCACTGAGGGATTCTTTCCACAGTGTGGTTCTCTCCATTCGGGGCAAAAATCCGTGATTCTAGAGCAGTGCCTCTCAGGGTGAGTTCTGGCGAAACCACCTGGATCACGTCCTCCTCCAGAGCTGAACAAAAGGACATGTGAGTGGGCATCTCTGTGATCACTGAATGTTCATTTCTCAGGCTAAGATTCAGGTAGTGACTACTCTTTTTCTGTTCATTTATTCACAGATTTTATGCCACGGAGGCTTGAGGGTCTCTGCACTAAGTTATCTGGATCTTGCTAATAAACACGGCATGGTAGAGCTGTAAAGCTGCTATGTGTCCATTAAAGTTTCCAGGTAGCTCCCTCTCCACTTGTTTAATTAGGTTGCTTCTCTGTTCATGGTAGCTGGAAACAGTTTGCTGCTTCTGCATTAATGAAGTGTAGCTGTGCTTACAGAGTGTTTCCTGAGAGTTTCTGGGCTGCAGATTATCATTAGCTCTGCCTTCTAGAAACTCCAGGAAAAGCCATGCATGCTCTTAATGCTGACTGTTCACACCCGCAGGTGCTTATGTTTAGTGGCACATTTGAATCACCCAGTAAAAGCTTCCACTTTTAAAGGCCATTAAATCCCAAGTGCTTTCAGGACTGAAGTCATCCTCATCTTTAAGAAGTGCTTTAAGGAGCAGGAGATGGAGAGATGGCTCAGTGGTTAAGACCCTTTGTTGTTCTTAGAGAGGACCCAGGTTTTATTCCCAGCACCTAAACAGCAGCTCACACCTGTCTTTAATTCCAGTTCCAGGAGTGCTGACATCCTCATCTGACTTCTGCAGATATGCATATGGTACACATACATACATACATACATACAGGTAAAACTCATAAAGAAAAATAAGAATAAATCTTTAAAACAGAAAGAAAGAAAAGAAAACATTTAGGGAATGCATTGGCCACTCAGTGGGGAAGAGTTTGAGGGACTTATGCTTGCACCAATGGAAAACAGCAAGGTTCACCTGTAAAGCCAGCTGCTAGGGACTTGTCTCCTCTCTTGTTCTACATGTGGCTGAGTGATACATTTCTGATGTTGTGTTTTTCATCTCTCTCCATCTCTGAGAGTCACTTCCTTTACCCTTTTTACTAAGGGCAAGCCAGAGTGGACCGGCACAGCTAGAGTCAGCACCCACTCCCCAGCCTCTAGATATGAGTTCTGAGTTTGGAAGTGAGAAACTTGGCTGAGTATAGCTGAAGAGTCATATTAATCCAATTACCTAGACAAAGAAATGAGCTGGAGTTGCCGACTATTTCATGATGCTTCCTTAAAGAAAGTGTTTCAACCATTCATGTGAAAATTATATAATCCTTTGTTAAACTGAGATACAATTTCAAGTGGGCAGGATACACCTGATTTATCTTAGGAAAATGAATGATTTCTTCATGCTTCTTTCTCTGACACTAAAATTCAATCGTTGGATCCTGTCAGGTTTCTATGCCAAGGTCCTTCATGTTGCCTCTCACTGTGGTTCCTTCTGATCTGGATGATGTCTTTTATTCTCTTTTCATGAAACTTCTCCATTTCGAAGACACTTTAGATAGAATTTCAAAATAGCGTCAAAAGACCTCTAAGGAAGAATCCCTAAATCTCTAAAAGCTACAAAAAATATGTGTCATCACTCATGCATAGCGACCACTATACCCTAAGTCTATTGTTATACTGTCACATATGCTAGTTTAGGTATTTATCACTGCGGGCTCACAAAATTAACTAACTTGTGTTTGGCTTTTAGTTTTGGTTTTCTTTTTGTTTTCCAATATGAGAAACTGGAGGTTCTGTTTGGCTAATTAGCTTGTGTGAGTTCACACAGCTAGTAAACTGAGCGGCTATGATTTAACTTCAGCCTCTAGAGCCTCAGCCACCATGGGCGATTGCTGGTGTTCATCAGAGGTGTAATCCAAGGACACAGAGAGTAAACTGAAATCTGTCAGTGCCTGCCCTGCATAGCCAGACCTTAGCATTGGGGATCACACCATCTCCATCTCCATGTAGAGCCTGGCGTGCTCCTTGGCTGAAGCACAGAGAAGAGGGAGAGGGAAGCCAGCGATGAGGCTTTCACAAATCCTGCTTTTTATCCAATCTCGACTTTATTTATTCACTGGTGCTTTCTAGGTCAATAGGAAAGTGAAGGGTATCCTCTCCCCCTGCAGCTGGAGGAGATAACCGTGCAATGGGCCCGTGGGTGGTCATTTAATGTTGCTTTCTGGACTAAAATGATGTGGTTTCTTATGTTGTCTGCGGAACTAGCAATTATCGTTCCCTCTTTGACTGAACTAGTTATTTTTGGTGAAAAGCTATTAAGTCTTTTGACTGAGAACATTTTTGGGTACCCTGTGGTTGGCTAGCTATGTTTAGATCCCTTACTCACTGACCTTGGATTAATTTCCTGGACCCTCAATGCCTCTCTTGTTAAGCTAAGAAGGGTAGAGTGGTGTGTCAGTATCTAGAAATTAGAATGAAACCCCTTTAACAGCATCTGAATATCTAGACTATCATCTCAGTTCTTTAATTCACATTTTAGCCCAGGAAAAAAATCTTATTTATTTACAAATAATTATTCCAATTACCACTCATTTATCTTGTGCTTTGGACATTACATCATATACATAATGTATCTCAAATTGGGTTTCCTGACCGTGTCTATGTTCTAATTAGCTGTCTCCATCCCAGTTATGGTGTCTTGTCTGAAGCATTGAGCCCCGAGGAGTGCTGTTGCTCCTCTCCTGTGGCTCTTTAGTGTCTTCACTCCACCTTAACATATGAATTTAATCAGAAAATACAATTTGTTCAACTTTTCCCTATTCTTGGTACAATTTTAACAGTACTTTGCTATGAAGAAGACACTAAAGATTAAAAAAAATCTCAAATGACACTTTTATCCTGTAGAGCCAGTGAAGACAGTTTACATCAAAAGATAATTATCCTTCCCAGTGTATAATCAGAGTCCAGGAAAGAGCTAGATGATAAACATAAATGAGAACTCTCTCTTTACCATCCACTTAAGCAGCACTCTGGGGTAATGTCAGCTCTCTAGTCACTCTGTAAAATATACTGACATGTGCTAAGCACTAACAGCTAGCCAGTCACCCTCTATGGTGGTTTGAAGGAAAATGTCTCCCATAGAATACTTGGGGCCAACTTGGTGATGTTGTT
This sequence comes from Rhynchomys soricoides, assembly GCA_019843965.1. NCBI lineage: Eukaryota > Metazoa > Chordata > Mammalia > Rodentia > Muridae > Rhynchomys > Rhynchomys soricoides. Next base: position 6,397,417 of record JADRCH010000067.1, read on the forward strand.
TTGGGAAGCTTAGGAGGTGTGGCCTTGTTGAGAGAGTACATCACCTGGGGTAAGGTAAGCAGGGTTTGTGGTTTCAAGGCCACATGCTATCCCCAGGGCTTTTTCTGTGCTTTGTGCTTGTACTTCAAGATGTGAGTTTAGTTTCTAACTCTTGTTGTCTGCTGACATGCCAACTGCCTGCTGCCTTGGGGTCCCTGCGGTTATGCAGTCTAATGCTGGTACCGTAAGGACAAATAATGTCCTTCTTCTCTAAGATGTCTTGTCTGGGATGTTTTGTCACAGCAATAGAAAACTAAAACATCCTCTTATGAACCTGCACCTTACACTTCAGGCCCACTGATTAATCTCAGGTGTTTACTCCTGAGTGTCCGCACAAATTGTAATTGAAATAACATGAGACATGTCAGTAACATATTGGGGCCATAAGGGCAAATATATGTTATATGGAAATTAAATTGGTTTCGTTTTAAAACACTATAATCATAAAGTAATGAAAAGCTACTGATGAATTAGTATTGCTTGAAAAAGGCTGATGGAGAAATACAAAAAAATTGTGGGAAAATTTTACCCTCACAACACTGCAAGGTTCTTACTCTAAATAATTCAGCGCTGAGAAACATGGACGATGGTGCACATACATTATATTTGAGAAAGACTCAATAGACATCCTGTTGGTGGGCTCATAATCAGAGAAAAAGTATCTATATCAAAAGCTTGGTGATTTAATGTATACCTTTATAAGTTTTAAATAGGAATACCTATGAAAATATGAACCACTCTTATAATTTCTTCTCTAACCATATTTTTGAGATTAATTGAGAACTGAACTACTGGTCTTGCTAGCAATAGATTACAAAAAGTATTCTTTATTGATAATGTGGGAAAAGATGACTTTAGTTAGAGGGTTGGCTTAAAACAGTGAGTGTGATTTTGTCACAGTACAAGAACAAAGCAACATTCTTCTTCAAGAGAAAGCAAACACACAACTGGTAGGAAGATTCAAAATTCAAGTTGTAAGAAGCAAAATTCCAGGCAGAAGGCTAAAGACAGGGGATCAAAAGGAAGAGACAGAGCTTGGAGAATAGGTACTAAGAGACAGTAAGCAAATTTTAATCACAATTATGAAATTAAGAAAGCAGTACTTTAGGTTAATTTTCTAACAGGGCACAGGGCATGATAGACCACTGGAGGTTAATGAAGTCTCTCTTGACTGCAAGTTCAGAGAATGGGACCTCTTTACCCAGAACACTCTGATAGGGAGAAATGAGGCTAAGCATGGTTTCCAAGGGGAGAGTACCACCTTGGGAAGAGATGCCATGAACAGCAGGAAAGTTAGCACACTGTTCCATTAGGCCTGGCTCACTCACAGGTAAAGACGGTAGCAGCAGCTAGGCCACTGAGATAGAGAGGGGTGATAGAAGAAGATGTGAAAGACACGTTTGCAAATAAATGCTAGTTCTGATCCACAGATATCAAATCTGTAATTTGGCCAAAACCATCCTCTGTGTGGAATTTTCATGTCTTTTCAGAGAATCAAGCAAGATGCTTTTACGTTTTATCAGCATGCGGATATTATTAGAAGATTGTCATAAAGAACACAGTATTTAGAGTAAAACAGAATTTTGTTCAAAGTCCAGATGTAACATTTGCCAGCTAAATAACTTGAAACAAATTTCCTGAACACTGGAAACATTTATAAAGATGCTGTAAAAATTGGAAGTGTATCACCTAACTCGTAAAGACCCAATCCCAGTTCCACCGCGCACACTGAAAGCATTTATCATACTGCCTATCACAAATGTCTACAAGGCTGAAATGTTTGACTCATTAAATACTGTCTTTAAAATAGTAAATCACAAACCTATAATGGTGAGCATTTTCCGCTTCTTTGATTTAAAAAAAAAAAACTGAATTAACTGTAGATTTTAAATAATACATTAACACTCATATTTCCAGGTCATTGAGATATCAACATTTTTTTCCATAAGAAAACTACAAATTATGATAATTCTCTAAGTGTCTGGCTCACTGTTGGTTCAAGACTCTGTAAATGAGGAATTATCATAGCTTTGAAGCCAAGGTCTGAATGTCGGAACGGTGGTATACTTTGCAATGAGTTTGCTCACCTATTTCTGCCCAGTGGGTAGTGATATCTTGGAAACATACAGAAATAACGGGCATCCATGTATAGTCTTTCTCAATTGTTTATGAATTGTGATGCTCATTTACAATAGAATTTTGGCAAATCCTCAGCAGAAAACTTCTTTTATATATATATTTTTAAAAGTACAGAATCTTCATTTGGCGCGACTCTTTAATATGTAGGTTTGTGTTTCCTGCCTTCTAGTTTCCTTAAAAAATATATAATGTTGTAGAGACACACACATACCCATTCATTAAGCACTTTGAAGCAGCCGTCTGTGATATTTTCAAACACATTATTTTACCAACATGGTTGGCAGTCTTAAGAGTCCCCTTCCCACTGAATTCTACCAATTGATACTGGAGACAGCAACTCAGACCACCCCCCCCCCAAAAAAATACTCTGGCTAGTGATACTTCCTGTGCAGACTTATTATAATTATGGGACATTTTGTAGTTTATCATCTTGTCATATGCAAATCTCTATACATGACTTGGAGAGATCCACTCACTGGGCCAATACCTAGAACTGATTCCTTACAAAACCTCTTGTACCTTTCCTGCAAACTATTTCTTAGACACTCGGCTAACAGCAAATAATGTTGTAATGTAAAAGTATTGATGTTATTATTTACATTAATGATGTAAGTCCTGATGATTATTATTTCCATGGATTCTATTGATTACTTGAGCACAGTTAATCCTAAGTCTTGCATGTGACAAATTTAAAAATATGTGTCATGTTTCCTATGTGGAATGTCCTGGATCAAAGCACCATGTGACTTTGTGTTTAAGAATGTGTTTATCACAAGTGCGCGCTGGCCGCGCCTTCTCCCTTTACAAAGGGAGTTGAAGGAAACACTAATAGTGAATGTTCCATCCTGAACACTTTGCCCTCTGTGCTCAGAGGGCACAGAATTTGCACCCAGCAAAGATGCCCTGTCAAAATGATTTAAAAGAGGAAAGAAAGTTGCTGGGGGGGGGGGGGGGATTCTGGAGGGGAATGGGTACTCCAGATCAAAAACTATTTTAAGAGGTCTTCTCAGGTGGCCTGTGTGGAGACGTGCAACAGCCCAAGCGGCTGTTTTTCCAAGAGGTTAAATTTCACAAAGAGGAAACAACAGCAAACAGACTGCCAATTTACTCCGCAATGTCACAACTGGCCGATGACCTGTTCAAAGCAAAACCGCTCATTTCCAAATTCCTGGATCTGCCTTATGCTTAAACATTAAACACTTCGGAAATTTTAGAGCTTGCATGTCACATTTATGACTTCTGGGTAAATGGTTGTGTGCAAACTCACTGGTCTTTGTCCAGTAATTGAGCCTGGGGGTAGGGGAAGTGCAGTGAGAGCCACTATCAATTTAACTGGCAGTGCTAGGAACCACTGGGCAGGACTCAGGTCGGAGCTGAATTTCAGTTCAGGTCTCTTAAGGGTGCTCTTAAGCACAATTCCCAAATACGTTTCCTGGAGATAGAGGGTTCTTTGCCAGGCACCAAGAGCTGGTCTGGGACAGTGAGCTGACCCAAGTGGTTTTCCCTTCCCTGTCTGGCAGAGTGCAGCCCTGAAGGCTGGCAGTGATGATGTGGGGGACCTGGTACAGAATATTAGAGGAGAAGAGGGGAGGACTGCAGACAGGACTCATTCAGAGAAAATTGCTGGCAAGGAAGGGGACTGCAAACACAGAGAACTAAGCACCAGAGGCCACTTGGTTCTGAGATGTTGAGAGGTGTAGCAGGAATTAACTACCTACACACTCAAACAGAGCTTCCTTCTAGAAAGTGGACATTTTTCCTGATTATTCAGGGTCCAGGAACCAGTCGAAAATAAATTGTATGCTTGATGAATTTTGTAGGACTGGACACAAGAAAATGCTAATCGCATTAAAAAGAAGAAAGAAAGGAAGGGGGGTCTAGCAATGGAAAGTAAATGCCCTGAACTGGGACCATGCCTGTATGATTGCTGTCAGTGAAAAATGTATGTGCACAGACTTCAGACGTTCCTCTCCAAGCTGCATGCACGCGCACGCGCGCACACGTGTGTGTGTGTGTGTGTGTGTGTGTGTGTGTGTGTGAGAGAGAGAGAGAGTGAGAGAGAGAGAGAGAGAGAGAGAGAGAGAGGAGCGAATCCACATCTATCTGTTAATCTGCCTGGCTGTTTTCAGTAAAGAAAAAGCTATAAAATAACACTTTAAGGAAAGGAATAGTCCTCATCATGCTATAATCTGACATTTCTATGACATCACTAGGTGGTCTCTCGTAAATCTGTTACTTATCCAGAAGAACAAGCGTGTGGGTTGATAGAGCACAAACTGAATGCCTAATCGGTAACAGTTTCTTCTGCAAATTACAAAGCCATAACTAAGATTTACTGAGTGCTCCTCTCCTGCCTGCTTCTACACTAAGCACTTTACATATATCAAGACACTCAATTCCTCCAAGAATTCTAATGATCCTATTATCATCTCCCTTTCCAGAGGCTGGGGCTTAGAGCTAGGTTACCTTCCAATAACAATCACTTATATCATATCATGGGATAAATGATGACTCTAGGTTTACCCAAGTTAGTTGAATAAGTACTAATGTCATAATTACATTTGCAAATGGGAGATTGTGAGGGAGTTAAAGGAAGAAAAAAATGCCTGAGAAAATCCCAGAATCCACGTGCTTCGGAAACAAGTGGCCTTGGCTATTCCCTGTCCCTGTCCCTGTCCGGTCCCCCTTCTGCTCCCCTTTCCCCTCCCCCTCCCTCTCCCTCTGCTTTGGTCCACCGAGTGCCAGGGTTAAAGGCATGTACCGGCACACCCAGCTTCTCTAGCTATATGTGAAGGAAAAGAAAACAACTGACTCTAGGGATAGGTTCCAGTAATCCCCAAACCCAGAGTCTGAGTTTGACATTTTTAACAGTGTTTTAGTTAGAGTTTATATTGCCATGATGAAACACCATGACCAAAGAGCAAGTTGGAAAGAAAAAGTGTCTCTTGAATTCAAAAAGGTTTATTATACTTCCATATCACTGTTGGTCATTGAAAGAATTCATAGACAAGAACTCACACGGGACAGGAACCTAGAGGCAGGAGCTGATGCAGAGGTGGTGGAGGGGTGCTACTTACTGCTTTGCTTCCCCTGGTTTGCTCAGTCTGCCTTCTTAAGTAACACAGGACCACCAGCCTAGGCATAGCTCCACCTACAAAAGACTGGGCCCTTCTCCATCAATCAACACTTATAAAAATGCTTTATAGGCCTGCCTCTTTTTTTTTTTTTTAACTTTTTATTGATTCTTTATGAGTTTTACATCATGCACCCCTGTCCTGCTCATCTCCCCTCATATTTTCCCTTCACCCTTGCAACCTCCCTTCAAAATAAAGAACACACAATAAACCACAACAAAGCATAGAAAACACCTCACCATGGAAGCTATAGTATGCCACAGTATATCCCTCTGTCCATACTTCTTCACTTTCAAATGTCTGTCGATACATCTTCACTTGCAAATGTTCATTGCAATGAGCCATTGGTCTGGTTTGAGATCTCTGGCTTCTGTGGCATCATCAATATTGGATCTTTATCAGGACTCCTCCCAGTTATCCTGTTATTGACCTGTGTCATGGAGATCCTGCAGTTTTGGAACAGCAAGACTGGCTCTTTCACTGTCCCAGCTATTCTCAGATGATACAGATGTTGGGGTGGGCCAACCGAGAGCTGTGCATCCAGGCCTGGGAGGTAGCTGAGCTGGTCAGTCCATCTGCTCTCCCTTATGCTCACCACCAAGGCTAGGTCTCCAGCAGTGCTCCAGCTAGGCCACCCAATGCTTCCATTGGCAGGAAGCAGGGCTAGCTCTCCTGCTCTCATCCCCTTAGCATTGGCTCACCTGCCTCCAGAGCCAGCTCCACTGTGCTGCCTAGTCAAGATTCAGGGCCCACCCTCCTTAGTACTGCAGCCAGCAATTGGACAGGGCCAGCTCTCCCGAGCTCTTGCCTTTGGGGTTGGCTTACCAACATGGCCAGCCATGTTGAATGTGCTGCCCAGGCAAGATGCAGGGCCTGCTCTCCCAAGCGCTGCAGCAGGCAATGGACTGGGCCAGCTCACCTGCTCTCCTGACCTGAGAGCCAGTTCTCACAACTATCACAGAGGGGAGCGGACAACATCCCCTAACCCATGCCACTTCAACGCAGACAAGCGGCAGGGCCAGCTCTCGGACACTCTCACTCTTACAGGCCTGCCTCTTGTGGCAGCATTGTTTCAATTGAGGTTCCCTCCTCACAGATGACTTCAGCTTATGTCAACTTGACATAAAACTAGCTGGCACAAGTAGTAAGAAGACACTATATTTCAAGTATTATGTTCTTCCTTCATGAGACCAAGTATCTACCAGAAATACAAATTTAGGTCATTGTTTGTAGCCAGATACAATTAATTTGTGTTCTCTTCTTACAGTAAAGGAAACCTGAAGTTTTAGGAAAATATTTTGTCAAGATGGATTAAATTTTAGCTAACATTCACCAAGAATAATGAAGTAAGGAGACCCTGTAGCTAAGCTGCAGGCTGTAGCTCTTCATTTGCTCAGTTTAATTAAATGTCATCTCATGTGTCATTTCTTATGTAAAGAATTCCTATTCTGTTTTTTTTTTTTTCCAGAAAGAACTCCTAAAATATTACTTGAAAATTCCCTTCTGTAGGCACTGAGAGAACTAACTTGATATGCTTAGGAATGTAGACTTCACCAACAAGTGAACACAGGAGGTGTTTGTTTGCTTTGTAAGAACATCCTTACCTGAAGACAGAACACTGGAAGGAGTGTTCACAAGACCCACCACTCTCACGATGGGAAAGTAGTGGAATACACCTGGATAGTTCTTTTCTAGATCTCTCTTCTCTCACTGTTTCCAAAGACAAGAAAACCAACAAAACAAAACAAAACCCTTTTATTTATTCTTTGTTTTTTTCATACAATGTATTTAGATGGTTTCCACCTCAAATCCTTTCAGACCCAGTTCCCACATTTTCCTCCGAAGTTCTTTCTCCCTTTTCCTCCTCCTCTTCCTCCTTTTTCTCTTCCTCCTCCTCTTTCCCCTCTTCCTTTTCTTTTTTGCTGAATTAAACTGATTCTTCTACCCCCAGTGTCCAGGCCAGAGGTGAGGCATCTGAAAGGAAAGGAGGCATTTGGTTTATTAGTAATTGATGGGGGACCGTCCAGCCCATAGTGGATGGTTCTGTCACTGGGCCGGTGGAGCAAGCTCTTGACTCCAGGTTCGTGCCAGGTATGACTTTCTGTCCTGACTTCCTTCAATGATGAACAGTGATATGGAAGTGTACTCAAATAAACCCTTTCCTCCCCAACTTGATGTTGGTCATGGCATTTCATCATTGCATAGAAGTCCTAAGTAAGACACCCAGCAAGCAACAATTCCCCATGACTTCTCAGTTAGGGGTAGAATCCCTTGACCTTCTCCCCTCGGCATGCTAGGGGATTGACTGGCTTGATCCTGTGTGACACATATGCCAGCAACATCTGCTGAGAGTTTTATGACCACAATGGCATGGCTTTCTAGAAGACACCATCATTCATCCCCATCTTCTGGCAATCTTTCTACTCACTGATCCCACATGTTCCCTGAACCCCAAGGGGATAGATGTTCTACTCAGGACTGGGTACTTTACACTCTCCTATTTTCTGCAATTTGACTGGATTTCTCACTCTTTTATCAAGTCTGCCTTATCTTGTGCCTGAAGAGTTCAACAAGTAACCTTTACTACTTGTCCATAGTTACTAGACATAGAATTAACTCTTGAAACAAAATGCTTGGAATCACTGGTAAGCTGTAAGGCAGATTGCACTGGGCATTGAGAAACAAGAGAAAGCAAGTGCTTTCATTAATAAAGATGAATTTTCTGGGGGCTGGAGAGATGGCTCAGTGGTTAAGAGCATTGACTGCTCTTCCAGAGGTCCTGAGTTCAATTCCCAGCAACCACATGCTGGCTCACAACCATCTTTAATGGGATCCTATGCCCTCTTCTGGTGTGTCTAAAGACAGCTACAGTGTACTCGTATAAATAAAATAAATAAATTTTTCAAAGGAACATTCTGCCTCCCGCATTGAATATAAAATCTGTAGGTACATAGAGAAAGATGTAGGTTCATATGTAGAGGAAGATGTAAGTCTCTTTAGAAATCCACTCACACAGTATAACTCAAGCAAAAAGAAATTCACTCTTACTTCCTATGTCCCTAAAGTATGCAAATGAAAAGAATTATGGCTGAAGAACTTTCCAGCTCCTTTTTTCCTAGACACAGTATAGTACATGCTAAATAGTGGTAATAGTTGATATTTTCCAAGGTCAGCAGTAGGATCCAACTTCATTAGCAGGTATTTGGTGACATAAGGCAGAGAAGCTTAGCTACAAGGTAGCTACAAGGTAGCAGATGGAAGGGGAGGGGAATGACTTCTCAAACATGACTCCCAGAGTCGCTGACATACTAGAGGAAAGACATGGTCATGTCTGACCAGGAGCCAAAACAATCTGAGAACAACACATGAAGGGAGAGATGTATCCAGCCCTCTGGTTGGGGAAGTTGAAACTGATTCTTCCCAGTGCTTCCCATGCTTTACTTTTAGCTCATAGAGTAAATGTTTTCCTTCTCTTTTCCCTTCAACAATTCCTGCTCAAGGCCAGAGGAGGCAAGAAAGTACATCCAGTAGAGCACAAAGTTGGGGCATGCGGACTGTTTGGATCACTGATGCTGGAAGCAGTATATTACTATTTCACACCACTTTAAACTTCTTGTTAGTCATTCATTGCCACTCATTCAGATATAAACATTTCTGAGAATAAAAGTGACTCCTGAAGATACATATGTCACGTGTACTCACAGAATAGATCAGATCAGAGCTTTGCCCTCAGAGACTTTGAGAAGGAAAAGGTATACATTGTGGAGCACAGAGTTGCAGCATGTCTGTGCAGCTGTGCCAACCTCCTCCTGCAGCCCCTGGCCTCAGAGACAGAATGATGGCAGGGCTTCCTTAGTGTGCCTAGCTAGCATGAGCTGGTCAGGCACTTCCCTGTGTTAAAGGAGTAACATGTCCACACAACTTTGCAGCGTGGTCTTGTTATCAGGGTCCTACTAAATGCACTAAAAGATCAGAGAAGTACCAAAATAGTTCAGAAAAACCAAGAATGACAAATATAGAGTCTGGCGATCTTACATAGCCAGCCTCAAAGAGCAACAAGCCCATGACCATGAGTAGCCAATAGAAGCCAGAAGAGCTAAGGAAGTGGATTTTCCCCTACAGTTTCCAGAAAGGAGGGTGGCTGATTTTAGCCCCAAGGTGCCTGTGTTTGATATCTGAACTAAGAAATGGAATGATGAGACACTTGTTATTTTATGTCATGGCGGAAGAGAAAGAAGAAAGGGGGCAAGACAGAGACTCAGAAGGCTGAGATTGGAACCCAGATCTGTCTTCTCAATTCAGTACCTATAGTTCTAATGATGGTTATAACAGAAGCAGGATAACTTAGATTAGGGGATATGGCTAAACAGAAGTGTTCTGAAAGTAGATGCCAACCTTTATACATTAAATATTTACCCAAAGATTTCTTTGGTAGGAAATCATTTTTAATACTTATAACCTAAAGCAATATGTACTCTATTAGCTATGAAAAAGTCCATAATACTGCAACACACTTGTTACAATTCTCTATGCTCTAGCTCAAGTTCCTAATCCCTCTCTGTCCCTCCATCCTTCCCTCCCTCCGTCCCTCCTTCTCTCTCCCTCCCTTTTGTGTATTTGTACATGCATGTGTTTGTGCGTAGGGATGCCACATGCACACAAGTACAGTGCATATGGAGGTCAAAGGTCAGTGTCAGACGACCTTCTCCATCACTCTTTACCTAAATTTTTGAGACAGAGAATCTCGTTGACTTGGAGCTCACCAATTTGGCCTGACCAGCTTCCCAGAAAGACCCAAGAATCCTCCTGTCTCCACTTTCTTCCCAATGCTGGGATGAGAGTTGTGAACCTCTACACCCATCTTTTAATCATGAGCACTGGGATCCAACTCAGGTCTTCAGAGAAGGAACCTTCTCTCCAGGCCTTCCAATTCCTCTTAAAGTCATCACAAGAGAAGATGGAGTTTTGAAGAATTAAATTTTGCTCATAAAGATATTAATGGTAATTCTATGTAGGTTAGATACCAAAATCAATAAGATGGATTTAGCCAAAAGTGCTTAGGAAGGACAAAAGTTTTTATAATACTAAGAATGAAAAATTTGCTATTTTTTTAAATCAGCAAACTGTCTACCCCACATATTTAACTGGGGGTGTTGCTGTCTTTTTAACCACATTGCATAAGGATGCCTATCCAGGACAAAACTTATAACTGGAGACACTTAACCCTGTGTCTAATGCTACATTTTGAAAATTCTTTTTCTCTTGCATAGAGGATTATATGCCCTTTTGACTTGCTTCTTCCAGCACCTCCATTAAAATGATTTTGTCCATGTTTGATAAATGTTCTGTGAAATGCCAATCTCACGCATGAGCTAACCTTTTAAAATGAAAAGAAAATGAGTTTTCTCACAAAAATACCTGGTAGAGCAAAAACAAAGTTTTTAAGTTGAGTTCTGTAATTCTGGGGGGGAAAATAGCAGTTGTCAACACAGGGTTCACTGACATAGCCTAATCTGGTGCTTCATAAAATAGGAGCACTTAGTGAAGTATTTTCTAAACTCCAACTAGGAAATCAATGAATTTCCCTGAAAAATCAAAAATGCTTTCAAAAGGTCACCATTACATGCATTTTATCTCATGACATGATAATAGTAATAATTATCTATATAGCGATAACCTGCAACAGTCAGGTGGTCCAGCTACACTAAATGATGTCATCATCATTTCACTTGACATCCCTCAGAATCCAGTTTTTAAACAGGAGATTGACTTCACTAGCTATTTGAGTCTATACCCACCTAGTATAATGAAATGAAATATTGTCAGTTACTTGTTTATGTACAAAATATAGATTTTTTAAATGGCTAATTTACAGTAAAAGTTGATGGCTGACATCAATAAAACTGGTTAAACTTTTGTGTTAACACAATCGACCGTGCAATTGCTCACAATGTTAGCAAGGGCTGGCTGACACAGTTTGGGCAATTTGCCAACAAAACATGGAGCCATAACTATTGATACAGTTTAAAGTAATTTTAAAATAACTGCATACAAACACCTACTTTGAAGGCAAGATGGATTAGAACACAGTTATTCACTTTATAAGTGAAAGATAGTTCTTGTTTTCATAATAGTGCTATTCTGCAGCATACAACAAACTTGCTACACTCACAGATATTTTTTCATGCTTGAATTAGAAAGAATGGCAAAAATATTAAGATTATATTGGTAACAACTCTTATAAAAAGAGTTTAGCTTTTAGCTTCATTTTCATCTTATAAAAAGAGTTTAGCTTCATTTTTTTTCCAAACAAAATGAAGATGTAATTGTCTTCCGGTAACTCTGGGATTCAACGATGACTCTGATCCTACCCTTAGAGAATGAGAGAGTAAACAATGTATTGCTATTGGTCTGAAGTAATAATAGAAGTTAAGGGCAAACTAGAACATAAAGTCAGATAATGGACCTTATGTGTTTGTAGAAATAATTCCTGGCAGAGTGAAAGCAATCCCTTTCTTACCTCAAGCAGAAGGGTGGGGCTCTTGGAATGTGACAAAATGATTACTGCCTTCAGACGGTGATATCTCAGTGCTCATACAGGAGAGACAGGGACTCAATGTGCTCAAACTATTTCCTCTGACCCACCGGAGTGTGATAAAACGAAAGCTACTCATTTTTCTACTCCCTGTTGACTCTGTGTGTTTACAAAGGCAGTATCAGCACAAATGCAATGCTGTAGAGAATATCTACAAAGAAAATCTTGTCTATAGTGTTGAATCTTCCTACTGCACCCAATGCTACTTCCATGCCCAGAATCGACACTACTGAAATTCTGTTATCACTGTTACGTACTAATAATCTGTCCTCAGTCATCCATCTGTATTAGCAAACCCTTCACATGTTGACATGACTACTTATTTTATTTGACCACTGCTTATTATTCATATCTTTAGAGACACGATCTCACCACGTAGCTCAGCTGTGAAGAATAGGTTGGGCTTCATCTTGACACTGACCTGCCTCGATCTCCTGAGGGCTGGGAATCCAGGCCTGCACCACTCTGCCTAGCTTCTTATTTGTGCTGTACCAAGTAAACAAAAGGAATGAAGTCTCGTTAATAATGAAACATGTCACTTCTGGCACCTTTCTTAATAATGGAGAAAGTAACCCAAAGTGATGCTTTGGGAGATGTTATTATTTTGTGCTAAAAACACTTCTAGCATAGCACCTATTCTCTTGATCAGATCTGAAACTTTGGCAACTGACAAATGCCAGAGAACATTAAGAAAGGAGAACAACAACACTGAATTGACCTGCCCTATGTAAAAAAGAAGACATATAGGAATGAAATGTTCAAATACACTTGGGAGATAATAGCTACTTTTAAAATTAAAAACAGTATCTTGGAGCGAAAGTAACGAGTTTATCGCTACAATGACATTGTTTGTGGAACAATTGTGGTGAGTATTAACATTGATCGGCTGTACCATAGGCTGCCAATTCTCTCGCCCATCCCCCACTCTTTCAGATTTTCTTGCTTTTACAAAAAAAAAAAAAAGGAAATAAAATGGCCAAGAGTGCTTGATAGTATTTCTGAGACTCAAAATGCTATTTTATTCCATTTCTATTCAACTTTCATTTGTCTTTTCTCAGGAAGCATGTAAGAATAGGTTAAACATAACTGAACTTATTTACACCCCACCCCAGAAAATGGAATGTTGGCTCTTTTTTTTTGGGGGGGGGGGGTTTGGGGTTTTGGGTTTTGGTTTTTTTTTTCAATTTCCAGAATTTCTAAACTAAACCTTCCCTTTTAAAGAAGTACTTCATATACAGGTCAAGATTTCAGATGTACATCCTATATTAAAATATTTCATCATATAAAGTTTCTGAATTTCAAGACACATATGGAAATAAACAAGTATTTGCCCTCTAAGAAAAGAATTCACTTGAAGTGGGACATCTTTCCTACACATTGAATACGTGTGCGCTTGGGTGCTAGTTTTATAAGGATGTAAATCTGAAACAAGTTTGGAAACTTCTCTTTCTTGTTTGCTTCTACTCTCCTTGTGGATTCAATGTCCTGTCCTAGACCTGTCCGGCTCTAACCCCTCACACTGAATTTGCACCTCTTGCTTTTCCAGTCCCATTTTTAAAAGAGTCATGGTCTTTCAAACTTATTGCTCTAAGAATCTAAGAAAATTGACTTTTTTTTTTAGTGCTGTAGTAGCAAGTAATTCTAGCTGTATTGTGCTTCCCAGAGAGGAAAAACATGGAGACTGTGAGCTGTCTATAAAAGCAATGCATTCCAGGATGCAGGGCTGTCTTCTATGGAGGACATGCTTATTTATGTTTGCAAGCCATTTCTATTCAATTCCAATAATCCGCTGGCCCTGACAGAGTCAAAAGAGTCTCTAGCACGTATGCTTCTTTCTGTGATGATCACTTTTGGAGAATTTCTGGTGAAAGTAGGAGAAGGTGCTCTGTGTTTCTAGGAAATAATTGTTGTGTCTTCCTGGGGGAAGTGTCAAGGGTGTGTAACACTTACATAACAACTAACCTTGATTTAGCAGAATTTGAAAATTTAGCTGAAAAGGTTTGGCCTCAGGAATTTGAATTCTCAAATGTTTCCCTTCCACATTTCTAAGATCTTTAAGAGCACATACTCAAACAGAGGACAAGGTAGTCATTTGGCAACTTCAGTCAGAGAACATGGAGCACAGTGACAGGGAGGAAAGTGAACATACAATGTCTTCTTGGAGATTCCTGTTCTAAAGATGACTTGGGGCAAACATAGCTAGCTACAAATAAGCAGCTGACAACAAGCACAGTGGGAAGAGTCCTGAGGACCGCAGATCCCCACCTGCTTGACATGGCTTTTGCCATTCCTTCTGTATCCATGAAGAGATGTCTCTCTTATAATTAGGTTACTTTATATGACAAGAGGGAAAACACATACAATCTTATTGAGACCCAAAGTGTCCGGGCATGGTAGCATAACCTTTAATCCCAGCACTTGAGAGGCAAAGGCAGGGTGATTGCTATGAGTTCAAGGCCAGCCTGGTCTACATAGTGACTTCCAGGACAGGAGTGCCACCTAGAAAGATTCTGTGTAAAAAAGAAAGAAAGAAAGAAGAAAAGAAAAGGAAAAGACTCCAAAGCAATTGACTAGGATTTCAGGAAAAAGATAATTTTTAGAAGAATGGACTTAAGTAATGAGTCTTTGAGAGGAGGTCAGAGAATAAGGGTGTAGGCAGCCTGCCTGGTATGCATGAGGTCCTGGGTTCGATTCCCCGTACCTAAATAACTAGCTAAATGAGTAGTAAAGAGAGGATAGTTTAGAGTGCATCGATGTTTTTCCTACTACCCTGGAAGAAGAGAGCTGCTCTGAGTTTTTTACTACATGAAAATGGACTTGGATAGTTACCACATGAACTCGGCAATGGACCTTGTGCATTTGAAGGAATGGCAGCACTAGGGGTTTCATGTAGCCTCAGCCAGGGTGACAAATCTGTGAAGATTATGAAAGAGTCAGTTACTATTTCAAGTCTTTAAGATTGTGTTAGTGTCTAATTCAGCAATGTATGGCTAACATGATGGAGAAGAACAGACATGTTCATGTTTAACAAATTAGTGTCGGAGGAATTTTGGCATATCACTGGTCTTGCTATTGAAAGGGATTTTTTTGTTGTGGTTGTTGGGTTTTTTGGCTTTTGTTTGTTTATTTGTTTTTGTAATTTTAGTGCTGGCTTAACCTATGTTTTAGAAGAAAATAAAACAATGTTATAATTATCAGGGGTTTTTTTGAAAAAAAGAAAAATATGGAACATGTTCAAGTAATGATGCCAAAATGTTATAGTCAAAAGCAAATAAAATTTACCTCAATTTTCACCACAAGGATTAGCTATTCTTTTTTCTGATTTCTCTATAAATAATTGTTATTCTTTAAATTTTTCACGCATATGAAACTGAAAAGCTTCTGTAAGGCAAAGGACACTGTCAATAAGACAAATCCACAGCCTGCAATTGGGAAAGGATCTTCACCAACCCTATATCTGATAAAAGGCTAATATCCAAAATTTACAAAGAACTCAAGAAGTTAGACACTAATAATCCAAATAACCCACTTAAAAATGGGGTACAGAACTGAACAGAGAATTCTCAACAGAGGAATCTCGAATGGCTGAGAAGCACTTAAAGAAATGTTCAAAGTCCTTAGTCATCAAGGAAATGCAATCAAAACATCTCTGAGGTTCCATCTTAGAACCATCAGAATGGCTAAGATCAAAAACTCAAGAGGTTTCTGATGGTGAAGATGTGCAGCTAAGGGAACACTTCTTCACGGATGGTGGAAGTGCAAATTTGTACAACCACTTTGGAAATCAATTTGGTGGTTTCTCAAAAAAACTAGAAATAGTTTTACCTCAAGACCCAGCTATACCACTCCCTGGCATATACTCAAGAGATGTTCCACCATCCCACATAGACACTGTGGGATGAACTATGTTCATAGCAGCTTTATTTGTAATAACCACAAACTGAAAACAACCGAGATGTCGTTCAACTGAAGAATGGATAAAGAAAATGTGATAGATCTGAACAATGGAATACTGTTCAGCTATTAAAAACAAAGACATCATGAATTTTGCAGACAATGGATGGAACTTGAGAATATCATCCTGAATGAGGTAACTCAGTCCCAAAAGGATATTAGCCATAAAATACCATGTTACACTCACAGACCCAAAGAAGCTAAACGAGAAGGAAAGCCTTAGCAAGGAAGCTTGAATCTCTCTTAGAAGGGGGAATAAAATAGTCTTAAGAGGCAGATGGAGGGAAGGAACTAGGAAGGAGGGGCATGGAAAGGGAATGGGGGTTCCAGGATCAGGTGTGGGGAAGGACAGGAGAGATGACTAGACAGTCATGAAAATAAATGGAAATCTGTAACTGACAAGGTGAGGAGATGAGAGGCATTTCCAGGATAAGACAGGGACCTGAGATAAGGGAGGTGCCCAAGAATGAATGAGGATGACCTTCTGTAACTCACTACATTGGGGATATGGACTCGGAAAATGCCACCTGCTGTCACCAGGCAGGAACCCCAGTAAGTGATAGAGACACCAACCCACTCACAAAACTTTCAATCCAAAATTATATCTACCAGAAATGCAGGCACGGAGGATGGAGCCTGGGGGTGTGGGGGGGAGGATGGCCAACCAATAAGCATCCCAACTTGAGACCCATCTCATAGGCAAGCACTAATTCTAACACTTTATTAATGATACTCTGTTATGCTTGCAGACAGGAGTCAGTTGTCCTCTGACAGGCTCCAGCCAGTAGCTGGACCTAGGCCTCCCTGAACATCTGTATCAGATGTGCAGCTTGATCTTTATGTGGGTTCTGAACAACTGGAACAGGGGGCTATCCCAAAAGCTGTTGTCTGTATCTGGGATATGTTCTTCTATGTGGGCTGCCTTGTCCGGCCTCAGTGAGAGAGAAAGTGCCTACCCTCTCAGAGTCTTGATGTACCAGGGTGGGGTACATCAAGGAGGCCCCCACTTGCTCTGAGGAGAAGGAGAGGGGTGTGGGGGAAGGATTGTGGGAGGGGGTGACCAGGAGGGGTCAGTGAGCAAGATGTAAAGTGAATTAATAAAAAATCCAACATGGAGTAGGGATGTCCAGTTGTGAATTGTAGTAGAGGTGAGGAGACAGAAACAGGGGACAGGATTGCAGAGGGGAAAGGGGGAGATAGGGGAGGGTTAACTGTTTCCTGCTCTAAAGGCAGTGGGATCTGGGAGAATGGAGCTGATAAACCAGATGGACTAAAGTCTCATGCAGTAGCCAACTTTATTCAGAGTATGAAACAATTCATACTCTTAGGGTTTAGAGGTGTCACACTGAGTAAAATGTACACTCACAAGTCAAACCGCATGTGGCTGAGAAGCCACACATGGCTGACAAGCCACACATGGCTGACAAGCTGCACATTGCACGTGATAAAAACATGTTTCTCAGTAAAGGCATATAAACATATAACAATAGTCAACTGAAAGGAAAATCTGAAGTAACATCACTCCTATCTGGTATACTTGGGAGGAACACAAAGTGCATAGTAAGAGCAATTCTGTGTTTATGAAGAGGCTGAGGTCACAAGACCCTTGGACAGAGGCACTCCATATTACTGAACAATGTATATATGTATGAAAATTTTTTAATTTATTTTTTTTAATTATTCATTTTACATACCATTCACTGCCCTCCTCCCAGTCACCCTTGACCTTCTCCTCTGAGCTGGTGCTCCCCCACAGCTCCCTGTATCCCTGCACTATGGCAATTCAAGTCTCTTCAAGGCTAGGCGCTTTCTTTCCCACTGAGGCTAGTCAAGACAGCCCACATAGAAGAACATATCCCAGATACAGACAACAGCTTTTGGGATAGCCCCCTGTTCCAGTTGTTCAGAACCCATATGAATACCAAGCTTCACATCTGCTACTTATGTGCAAGGAGGCCTATACCTAGCCCATGTATATGCATTGGTTGATGATTAAGACACTGAGAGCCCCAAGGATCCAGGCTCTGTAGGCTTTTCTGTGGAGTTCCTACCCCCTTCAGGGAACACAATTCTCCTATTCTTCCCTAAGAGTCCTTAAGCTCCATCCACTGTTTGACTATGGGTGTTTATATCGGTCTCAGTTAACTTCCATGCTGGAACTTTTGACTGGGCTGGTCTAATACACATCTTACACAGGTAAACACAGGTAGTGTGTTCATGGGTATAACATCCATATCATCCTGAGGGCAACCTTTAACACCATTCCTTCTCATCTCTAACACGTATACTCTTTCCTGTGCCCTCTTCCCTGATATCCCTTGAGTCTTGGGGTATGTGTTAAAATAGATACCCCATCATCAGCTGAGTCTTCACAGCATTATGTCCACATTAACCAGAGAAGCTTCTGTGACCAGAGCTGGAGACATAAACTTAAATATTTAGAAGACAGTTGGAAAACATAACCATTTAGAAAAACAAGATCAGTAAATTCTCCTTAGTTGTGGGCTTTGACTCTGTTTACAGATTCATTCCTATGAAAGAAGCCTCAAGTCCAATCACTAGAATGATTGTTTGTTCCGGAAACAGATTTGCCACTATTGTATGGAGGTGTACATGTGGCCTGGTAGGTTGGTATCATGGCATACAGAGTCCAGCACTGGATAAGACAAATGATGTCTTTTCTCTTTCACCAGCTTACATAGCACCTTCCAGCACAATAAAAGCTACCTAGCAGGAAGACAAGTTTCCCTGTGAATTTTAGGTTGATTTTTCTGTGTCCTGCAGCCAAAGCATATAGTATCTTCAGTAATTGGTCTTACTATCTAGTTATGGTAGGTCAATCAAAAGCAAAACAAAATCCCCATTTGTTTTAAGTGGCTCTCAGGTCCTCCAGATCGATCAACTTTCAGAGGTTCGTCTATATCTGGTACTGAGATTTTCGTTTAATATCTCATGTTTTCTGGAAGCAGCATTGTTCACGAATAGGGGGGTGCATCTGTTCAAACTCTCTTATAAAGTATACTTCTAAAATTAGCTTTAAAACTACTTGGATCTCCTAAAGCTTCTTCATGCACCCTTGGTTGGTTAACCCACCCCTACCATCCTCTGCTACCCAAACCACACCAGTATGAAATCTTTCACTTCCAGTGTTCCCCATCCCTCAGTTTAAATATCATATGTGTCTTATCATGTCTTCTTATGATATTTTGTACTGGGATTACAAAATTATATGCTGTCATACAGCTTCTTCATGTATATTTCATTTCGGTTAAGGTTTCCCCTGTCCCCTCTCCTCCATCACTTGAGTACCTCTTTGAACCCTTTGGGCCCAGGATGATTCCCTCCATTACTTTCACTTAGCCCATATTCTACATCTCTTCCTAAATACCTCCTCCCTCCCCCAGGTTCCTGGATTCTACACGAACTCCAAGCTAAACACACAAAAGATCTGAAGCTAGGATCCACATGTGAGAGAGAACATGTAGTAGCATCATCTGTCCTTGGAGCCTGGGTATTCTCACTCAGTGTAATATTTCCAATTCTGCTCACTTATGTAAAAACTCCATGTTTTCATGTTTTTATTTAGCTGAGTTATTTTCCCTTGAATCTCTGTGCCACGGTTTTATTGTCCATTCATCCACTGACAGACATCCAGCCTGATTCCATTTCCTATCAGTTTCAAATAGGCAAGCATTGAATATGATGTGCAGGTGTCTCTGTAGTATAGTCCTCACTCCTTTAGGCTGATTAATTTTTTTTTAATCAGAGTAATTTTTGCTCTTAGTTCAAAGATACCGGTTTGACTTTGAGTGTCCTGTCCCTCACTCTAACATAAAAGCAGACACACTTATTTTATCCTCACTGTTTCTTCTAGTTGAAACAAAATGATTGCAATTGTTCGTGTCCATTCTGGAAAGCATGCACGTACTCTTTATTGACAATTTTCCTTTTTTATTTTCTTTCATTCTCTCCTTGGGAAAAACCTGATATTATTCTGAAATTACAGCTATCGTTTTTAACTTTAATTCCTACGTTTCCTTCTTTATTTTGCTCGGATTTATAAGATTTGTCCTCAGCTTTATCAAACTTCCTGTTATCTTTTAAAGTTATGGTAACGTATTTTTCATCATGAAGATCATGCTGTTTTTCTCAGCATGGTCTTTCTTGTACTGTGATGTTCTAGTGTGTCTCTGAGAAGGCTCCTTTTGTTTGTTTGAGATAGAGTTTCATCATGTTGCTTTAGCTGGCTTGGAACTAACTATATAGACCAGGCTGGCTTTGAACTTTCCAAGTGCTGGGATTAAAAGCAGTATACACCATTATACCTGGCTCATAATATTAATTCTTAAATATTTCCTTATCTCTACATTGGCTCTTTTTTCTAGGTTCTTTGTTTTATATAATTTCTCTTATGGCTTCTCCATGATATTTAATGATTACTGATTGAACACTGAATGTTAAGTGTTGAGTTCTTAATCAGACTTTTAGCTACTTTATGTGTTCTTCATTTTCAAACCTTCTTCACCCTTCGCCCACTCATTCAACCCCCTAACACTAGGTAGGAGAGAAAAGGAGAGAGGAGAGAAAGAGGAGAGAAAAGGAGAGGAGGGGGTAGGGGGGAAGGGAGGGAGGGAGAGAAGAAAGAGACATCCCTGAATACAGTCAGGAGTAGGAAAAGGAGCAACAATATCATTAGACTACTTCCTGTATATTAGGGGCATTAAGTTCCTTGGGGTAAACTTAATCTTCATTAGGATATCTAATTTCTTCTCCATGTTTATTCTTTGTGCATGACTATTTAACAAACTGCAACCTACAGCAACCAACAGTCCACTAACAACCAACAACCCACCAAGAGCCAACGGCCAACCCTACCTCTCAGGGCCCGAGACTATCTACTCTCTGAAAGTTCCCAGAATACCAAACTTCACATAATAACAGAGACTATCTACAGATGGAAAACTCTACCTCTGCAAGAACATAAAGCTAATCAGAGTCACTTGCTGAGAAGCAGCCCATATCCCCATACCTGGTATTAAAACAAAAACACATTCCCATGATATTTCTGTGTTTTCCAAAGAAACTCAAACTCTCACCACAGTTAGGATCCTTGGTTTTCCAATGTTTGAACATTAATAGGTTAATAGGTTTTTACCACTGTCATCTGCTGGGGTGGGCATCCATGGTAAAGAGATCTCCAGCAGTTAGAATCTCTAGCCATTTTCATCCCTGTAGGCTTATCTCTGCAGACTTTAGTCCTCTAGTCTCACAGCTGTAGTTTGTAGCCTAGTAGCCAGGATCCTAAGAGTTTTGTGAGAGGCAAGATCTTGAGTATCTCCATTTAGTATAAATTTCACCTATTTCTCTGTTCTCAGTACAGGCTATCTTTGCATCTTAGTATCTCTGGTGTATACACCTAGGAGACAGTTCAAACTCTTCTGTCTCCTTTAGGCTTGACCTTGAGGAGTGGTCATGAGCTGGGTGTGGTAGTTAACAAGCTTCTGTAAGGACCCAATTTCTCTTGTAATAGATTTTCAGCTTTCTGGTTTCAATTCCTTCTGCTTTCCCAGACAACTGAGATGAAATTCATAAACGTTTTCTGGCTTTGTATACAGAATAACCTTTTTCCCTACAGTACTTGGTCATGAGAAGACTTCCCCTTTGAATGCTTCTCTTGTTTGCTTCAAGCAGCTAAGTCAGTTACAGCTTGAATATCTGCTTCTTTGCTTCTAATGCATGCTGATGGGTCCCATTTGCCTCCTCATGGGCTTATTCACTGTTGTGCTGGTAAATGGCTCTGAGGAGGAAAAAGAAAGAAAGAAAAACTCTGATGTGTAGAGTGTGCCAAAATCGGTGGTTAAATGCTCTGTCTATGATCATCTCTAGGCTACCAATAGTTTGATGATGGCGTGAAATGGTCCCGGTATTTAACCGTGGTATCTTCACAGAACGTAAAATCGGGCTGCAGCTCAATCCTGGTAGTGCAATTTAACTCTCCCTTTAGTGGCCTTGGATAAAATTAAGATAGGGTTAGAAATTCCCTCACTGTACTTAACTAAGAGGCTTAATTTCTTATTCATCTAGTTTGTACAAATGAAGAACACAGTATGAAAATTACTCACTTGTGTGGAGTAAGTTGGAAAACAGGGAATTATCTGCCTCAAACCATAATGAATTTTTGTTCCTTCTTTAGTGTCCCCATTAGACTTTCCTTCAATTGGCAGAATATGGTAGTTACTTTTCTTATCGCTATGACAGATGCCTGTAACTGTAAGAGTTTCCATCCATACCCCATTATCAGAATAACAACTTGGAGGCTTATTATTTATTAAAAAATGCCTAGGCCATAAACCGGGCCTGTTCCCACTAGTTCATAACTTACATCCGATTTCTTCCAAATCTGAGCCTATTTCCCAGAGTTCCTCTCTCTGTGTTGGATGTCCCACCTTCTAATCCTGCCTCAGCTTATTGGCCATCAGATTTTATTGACAGATGATGCTTTTATACAGTGCAGAAGAGATTATCCCTACAAATGCCTGTATTCATTGCTGATCAAAATAGACCATTTCTGCCGGCTTAAGATGTAGTCTCCTCCCCCTCCTCCTCCCCAGCAGGCTGTAGACTCTATGAGAGCTTGTTGGCTGAGTCAGAGAAAGGACAGATTCTACTATTCCTGCTGAGTGCTTCTTTATCAGTACTCTCTTTTCAAATGGGGGTCTTCCATGTATCTTTGTCTATGATGAGTGAAGGCTTGCCTTCAAGACTTTTCTTTTGGCTTAGCACAGAGTGCATGATTTCTCGTTAATGTTGCTGAGCTTTTCTGGAAGTGTAGTCACTTTGTGATTTCCTTGTCTGCAACTTTAACTCAATCCACCCATACCTTTCAACTCTTTCTGGTCCACTTTTTACTTTCCATTCTCACTAGAGATCTGTGTAAAAGCAGCAAGTAATGACCATGCCAGAGCCAGGGAACTATACTGCTTTTAAATTTCACACACACACACACACGCACACACACACACACACACACACCTTACTTTTAAAGTTGGTCACACTCAAATTTGCGGGATACAGGTAGAAGGTAGCCAGATTCTTTCTGGAATATAATGTGAGTTACCTTCTGCCTGGTAAAGTCCTTGCTCCCTCTGCAACTCATGAGCCTGGCCTTCACTGTCCACATGTCAGTCCATATTATTTTTCTTGACTCCTAGCATAATGACCCATTAAACATTTACAGAATTCTAAGATATACTTTTTCAGCCTATGGCTCCAAACTCTTTCCCTATTCCTCCCGAAAATTAGTTCCAAAGGCCTACAAATAGCACCGTCAGGTGCACTGCAGCAACAATCAGACACACCTTTCCAACTACCCTGTTGGGTACCTTTGTCACTGGTGTGACAACATCCTGGACAGAAACAAGAATGTTTTGGCTCGTGGATTCACTCCACCAACGAAAGGAAGGCATGAGTTCCTAGCACCAGGAGTTCAAAGCAGGCTCTTGGCATAATGACAGATCTGCAAGTACAGAACTCAGTCCAGAACCAGAAGCTAATGGAGTCTTCGAGCCTCCCTTTCATGACTTACCTCTGCCAGTGAGAAGACATGTGCTAAAGGTTCCAGACACCATCCAAGGACCAAGAGTTCAAACACATGAACCTGTTGGGGGCATTTCAGACACAAATCGTAACAGGGTTTCTTCCCTTTCTGCCTTCTTCCCTTTCCGTACATAAGCACTTCCCTTGAAACGATGATGCGGTTTAAAACAACCATGAAAGTGATTCATTCCCTTTAAAGATAAGCCTTGAACTGGAACTATTTACTGAGGAGGATGTGGTTTGAAACAGTGAACAGCTATTCTGGGCTGTAATATCCCAGATAAAATGCACATCTTGGGGGCATGGGAAAAATAAGTCAAGCATTGAAATAATATTTCCTTTTGCTTTGGTCACTGTTCACTTGGAGAAGTAGATGTCAGAGAACGTCAGAACAATAAAAATTATCTTTCTCCTTCTGAGCGGACTGAGAAATATCTACCACCAGTTCTGTTTCTAAGGAATCTTAAGAGAAACTTGAGAGACAGTGAGGGCTGCCAGGTGAGGCTGCACCTTAAGCAGGGCAGGGATTTTCCTGGATGAACACAGAACCAACTGTCCCTAAAAAGGGAATTAGGGCTCGGTAGTTATTACGCTTAGCCAACAACATAATGAACAATTTAAGCTTGTCCTTTTTTTCCTGGGAAATAGTTTGTCACATGTACACAGAATATAGAAGGGTGTTCTGAAAGAACGGTTCCCTCCCTAAAGCCAGAGCAGAGGGACTCTTAGGACTGTCCTTTGTACAGCTGGTGTCCGAAGTGCCAAGGCCCCTGTTCAATAAGGCACAAAAAGGCTAAGCATTCCCACCTCACGCCTGGAAATTTCAGGTCTCAAGATTTCCCCAGGGTAAATGGAACTGAAGTGTTTACATTCCATATTTGGCTCAGATAGAAAGAATGTCGATCCTTTCAAGCATGGTGTTCACTGTGATACCAGCACACTTATTTTTTTCTTTTGCAAGATTTTATCATGTGAAATTAATAAAATTTGTGGTTTGGGGGGTTGTGGACTTGTGTTTGTTTATACCGGGATTTCTGTCTCTGCTTGTCTAAGACCTTGCTTGAGTAATGTGATCGAAGAGTATGGCATTTGGCCATGTTCTAATCTGTATTTAAAATATAGACCGTATGAAAACAACAATAGTTTTTAAAAGGGTACTGAAACCCCAGCCAAAAAGCAGGCAAAACAAAACATCGCAGCTCTAGTAATTGATATTTCATGTGAACATTTTTTCATTATAGTATGTCTTTCTTCTCCAACCAAATGTTTGAAACAGAAAGCAGGTTGGACACCAGCCCTATCTTAGGGTTTGTCGTCATGTGGATTATGCTAGGAAAATCTGTTTTGCTGTATTTTGTATGATGTCATACTACATCAAAATGTAACTTTTTTCCTGAGGAATTCCATGAGTGAGGTGACAAAATGAACGTATGGCTCTAGTTAACTTCAGAAAAGTGACAGCAGCAACAAATCACATAGGTGAGAAAGACAAAAGACGTCCATGAAGTTAAAAACTACCCAGAGGGATGGAGAGCTGATGTGAGCTTTCAGGGCTCTTAGTTCTTTGAGGGTCTGACCATCACCAAGCAAGGAAAGGTCCCAATTCAACCTCTGGGAAGAGTTTCTATGGTGAATGAATGTAGGTATGGCTAGACACTCAAATCAAAGAAGTCCATTTTCAGCGTGCATTTCCCCTTAATATTCACTGTCTACATGCTTTGGAGCATGCTTCCTAACTAGTCTGGATGGCCTCCCTGCCAAAGATTGGGAGACTACTGGCTATTCATTATACTTAACCACAGGTTGACAGACATGGTTAGCCTTCTGGAGACCGCCCTTTTGTACTTGACGATTATGATGTTCTTGGTGACTTAGAACCATCACAAACAAGTGGAAGATGGTTCATAGTGATCAGACTCTAATGGAGAAGATGGAAATTTCCATAGCTAAGAAGGGACACAAGATGGTGGGCAAGTGGCCTGGTGACCAATCAGGGAACTTTGATTTCCCAGGTGAAAAATGTACAAATACCATTTTGAAATCAAATCAATCTATAGAAAACACAAATGGGTTTCAGGGTCCACTGTATTTGAAACAGTACCACCGGCAGGAGTGAGAGAGGCTGAGGCCAGGGGACTCTGTGATAGTTTGATAGGAGTTAGAAGCTGTGGTACGGTCTTGTCCAGAAGGGTCACTACAGATAACAATAATGAACTGCATATTTCAAAAATCTAGGAAATATAACGTTTTTGGCTTTCATCAGGTAGGAATGATAACCTTCTGAGGATTTAAACATAATACAACATATGCATATAACAAAATATTACACAATGTATAATTAATAGGTGCAATTCTTATTTTTCTGGACCCTTTAATACTTTAATTAGTATTTAAAATTCAGTGCCAGAGAAATTCAAATAAAGTAGAAAGAAAGATATGCTTAGATCTTTTTGACTATTTTGTAGATTCCCCCTTTTTGATACAGTCTTAAATAGCCCAGGTTGGCCTCAACTTGCTTATGTGGCCAATAATTACCTTGAACTTCTAATTATCCGGCCTCCACCTCCATCATGTTGGGACTATAGGGATGCACTACCATGTTTGATTATGGAGTACTGCAAAATAAAGCTAGAATTTTGTGCATGCTAGACAAGCATTGTGCTAACTGAGCCACATCCCCAATCGGCCTTTGAATGTGTTGTCGTTGTTTGTTTTTGTTTGTGTTTTCATGGTGTCACTCTGAGTAGGTCTTCAGGAG
Organism: Rhynchomys soricoides; assembly: GCA_019843965.1. Taxonomy (NCBI): domain Eukaryota; kingdom Metazoa; phylum Chordata; class Mammalia; order Rodentia; family Muridae; genus Rhynchomys; species Rhynchomys soricoides. Next base: position 6,423,632 of record JADRCH010000067.1, read on the forward strand.
TAAGAAGGAAGAATAAGAGCTAAATGTGCATTACTACACACGAGACACATGAGATATGGAATTCCACAGCTAGACTCTTAGGAAGATACTGTTAACAGAGTGCTGCAGGCTTACCTGCTGGCTCCCTGAAGTTGGTCATGAGTAAAGCTGTAAATTCTTTCTGGGCGCAGTCTTACTTGCTTTTTCTGTTGTTATATAAAGTATTGTGACAACTTCAGGGGGAGGGGGTTTATTTCAGCTCATAGGTCAAGGTACAGCTATCACGGTAGAGACATCACGGTGGCAGGAGCTTGGCTAAGCTGCTCCTAAAGCATCTTCTATAAGGAAGCAGAGAGAGACAAATTTGTACTTGGTTTCTTTTTCTCCATTTACTGTAGTCCAGAATCTTCTGCCCACTGTGGACAGGCCTTTTTGCCTCAACTGAAACAAGAAAATCAACAAGCATACTAAAGGTCCAGCGTCTAGGTATTTCTAGATTCTGGTGACTCAAAAATTAAGACTAATAATTACTGATATGTGTTTCGGTTAAGATCATTAAACTCATAAATTGGATCTCGTTTTTTCTTGCCTCATTTTTCTGGAGCTTATTTCTATTGTTCAGTTCTGGACAATATTCTACTGTAGTCCCACAGGGGTGTCTGTCCTGTTGCCCACGTGACTATCATGTTAACCATATGGTCTGTTACATATCACATCCTAAAGGCCTTTATAAATGCACTGGTCTTTATAGTTAGACCCTCTCCTCCTCTCCACATCTCCAAGAAAAAACGTCACACAATGAGACAGAAGTTCCCGGGGAAACATGTGCATGTAAATATGTAAATTTCTTTCCTATTTAATAATAATTACTTCTATTCTCCTCCTTTTCCTCCTCCTCCTCCTCCTCCTCCTCCTCCTCCTCCTCCTCCTCCTCCTCTCTCTCTCTCTCTCTCTCTCACACACACACAAACACACACACACACACACACAAACATGTATATATGAATATATGCAGAAGCAGAAAAAAATAAAAATAGTGTTGCATCTTGATTATACTAAAGTTGGCAATGCTCTGTTTTATTGATGTCTCATGACTACGCCCAGATGTGCTGAGTTTGGCTGCCATTGATTGGGAGGAAGAAACGCCATCAACAAAAATCAGGTCATAAGTTAGCATTTAGCTGCAGGTGCAAAGTAGATTTTGCCCTATGGATACTGATCACTTGAGATGCTGTCCCAGGGCACTGAGAACAGGGACAGTATAGACAGATGGTTTACTGGGGTGTGTGTGTGTGTGTGTTATAAAGTAGAATAAGCCTCATGATGTGAATAGGTGCCAAGCATCTGGGATGGGAAAGGCAGTGCATCTGCTAGCAACCAGCCTAGTGCGGAAATCCAAAATGTTGGAAGCCCATGGGACATCTAGGAACATCAGTGAGGAAGCAGGTTTTCTCTATGATCTCATAACTGGCTTTTGCTCCCAGGAGTACTATACTGGCCACAGTGATGAAATAGCTTTTAAAATCAACATAATTTACTCTTAAGCACTAATGGTGCCATGTAGATTAATTACAACAGAACAAAACAAAAGCAGTAAATATCACTAATCCTTGAGTCATTTCTTTTTAGGAGCAGCCTCACCAGCTGCTCGGAGACCACCCAATTATACAGTATGAAATCTCACATACATTTTTTTCACATTTAACTAGAGTGTTGTCAGTGTATTAAAGTAGGATGCAGTGCAGAGCTGGTGACAGAGCTCCATGTCCAGGAGTTTTCTTACAGAAGCCAGCATGCCCTAGAGCAGGTCCAGGTGCCTTGGTAATTGAGAGTAGATATGGCTACAGTCAAGCACAAGGCTTTTCCTATTGGGTTCCTTGATGGGATTTGTACATGCTTTAAGGACTTGTCTTCTGTGCTGGAGTCATAGCTGGTATTAAAAAGCAAGACATTCAGTTGGGACATTAGCTTACACCTTTCTGTTTCTTATTTCAATAAGTTGTAGTAACTGGACCTTTCTAAAACCAAATTTAAACCAAACAGATAAACAGGCTTAATTATATTTTCTCATCAGAACAGAAAGAGCTGAACTGTTTTATAAATTATAAAACATTGATAGAAAAAAATTTACAGAAGCTAAAATATTCAATCAATGAAGACTCTTCATAGAGAGACTTGTCCTCGAGGATGATGCAGCAAGCTTCTGTGGAAATTTCAAGTTCTGTACTGTCAACTCAGCCCTGAGAAACCTTTGTGTGGAAAGAGCAGACTCACTGCTCTATTGGAAAGCCTGGAATCATCCGACACACCCTATGAAGTAGGACAAAGATGAGAGAACCCTATACCTTACAGATGCCACAGGCGTTTGTGGCAGAGAGAAGGTACTCACATCTCCCTTGACTCCTGCTGAAGGCTCAGGTAGCCACATTTCCTTTCAAGAAGACTATGATGTAGGTTGACTGGTAAAAATATTATATTGGATACCATTGCACATGTAAGTCAAACTAATGCAACCACTTCATAGAAAATGGTAGGCTAATGCATTATTGCAATATAAATTTATTTCAAAAGCATGTTAGTAGATGCTCTCCATGTACATACATCTATGCTCACATGGATATACAATACCTCCACCATTTTTCCAAAGCACATATTAAAAGCTGTTCTTTATTCAGGGATACTTGTAAAGTGTGGTTGATTGGCTCTTTGTGCCTTTGGTTCTTTATGCATTTGGAAAACTGACACCCAAGTGAATTTTTCCCATAGGTCAGTCATCCCAGGGATGTCTATGTGTTTCTGGAAATTCCTAGACATTTTCGAGTGGGAAATCCATTCAAGGTCTTGCAGAGTCTACATAATGCAATTTTCTAGTACCCACCTTTTATACTTTTTTCATACTCTAACTGAAGGATGTATTTGGCCAGGAATTTCTCTTATGGCTTTTCTAAAGGTCTGTCTATTCAGAGGTAATGTAATCCATGTGTTTCTGATTCATTCTTTTTCTTCACCAGAATGTGGCTTCCCACAAGGCACATGGTCACCAATGAGCTATGAAAGCTTTTTAAAGGGCCTTTATTTTTTTCTCAGAAGAAGGAAACCATATTTGATCAATAACACAGTTAGTTATAAAGTCAAAGTACACAAGGACTTATGAAGATATATTGTTCTATTATTTAATTTTAATAACTTTAGGTTGCATATATTTGGAAACTCACCCATCACTGTCAGAAAAATGCACTTTACTATTAGGTTTTTCTTCCCAGGCCAAAAACTCTAGTTTTCATTTATTAGATGTACTTTATCTTCTCATTATGTTAACTTTTTGAAATACGATTTACTGCCTACGTATTCAGCTAGAATTATAGAATACAATTGTGTAATATAATTTACCTAATATTTTAAGATTTCTGCAAATAAATACTACAGTCTTTCCTGTGAATTCCTAAATCAGTAAACCCAAGCACATAGATAGAGTATGCTTGCATTCTACATGACAAGAACCCTTTCTACAATGGATCTCCATAAAGGTAAGAGAAATACCTCCATCATGATGGTACCTGCACAGAGTAGAGAATTCACACAAATGTTGACGATGGGCAAAAAGATTCCATAATGGCAGTGGTGGGCATAGTCACAGCAAAGAACCTTCTGTTTGGAACCATGGAGGGCTGCCAGTTGAGCAATAAAGAATGTGTCAACCCAGCCTCGGTGAGTTCCAGGACAGCCAGGGCTACACAGAGAAACCCTGTCTCAAAAAAAAAAAACAACAACAACAACAACAAAATAAATAAATAAATAAATACAAAATAAACGCTTAAATATTAAAAAAAAAAAAAAAAAGAATGTGTCAACAAAGCACACTTTAAAAAAAAAGACCATGCTTTAATTCAACGTCACATGGATTAAGGGCTCAAGGCTAAAGGCTGAGGGGTGCTGGGAAAGTGCTCGCTCAGCTGTTCTAGCTGAAGGATTGAAGAACAGACCTCATGGCAGGCCTTCAGATTAACTTACATTCAAACATGATGTTAATATAATCATGATGTTAATATAATTATGTTTCAGAAGCAACCATATTTTAATTTATGCACAAGCATTTTGTTGATCCATATGTACATGCAAGTATTTTGTACAACATGTAGAAATAAAGCACGAATATTGATTCAATCTTGTATAATTCTGCATATAAATTTGGATATACAGCATGTTGAACATAAGTTACCTGATTTTGCATACACTTATATTAGCTATAAAGGAGAACAGTGAAAGCAATATCACTATAGTTCATATATTCATTTTCTCATGTCCTGGACTCCAAGAATATTCTTTCTTACGGACAAAGGAAGCCACCAATGTCCTCTGGTGTCTGAGGCTTGTTCTCACTCAGAACTTCATGGTAATTACCCAAGAATAAAGCGTGACACTCCCAGGAGAAAACAAGGAAATATAAACCTTACCAAATTGACATAATCCAGTTTCTAGAATTGTGTATGGATAAAGAAAACTAGTTTGAGGGTGATATTCTCCACCCAAGATTTTCATGGGATTATTTATTTAAGCTGCAAAGACTGAATCAGAGACAAAAATGGCATCGAAGCAGCAACCTTTCCCACACTCTCTCCATTCCTAACTTCGAACCAGACTCATCCATCAGGATGTCAGGCACAGGTCTACCCTCCCTCCTCAACCAATGGTTACCTTCACACAAAATCATTGCCTTATCTCATAGGCATATGAAGGATTTTTTTCCTACTCTGAACGTAAGGCATAGAGTGTAAATAAATGTACAGAAGAACCCCCTGAAAGGCAATAACCATGTGGGAAGACTTCACGTTCCAAATAACAGAGGAATTTAAAATGCTATTAGTCATCCAGCTCCAAGCAGGTAATAGTAGAATCAGGGCTGCCATCAGCTTATGCATGTGGCCATTGTCGTCATCACCCACCCCTGCAGAACTGTCATCAACTGCAGAAAGTAAAAGACAGCAAAGTAACCCAGAGGGTAGAGAGTAGGAGTGAGAAGTGCACAGAATGATTTGGGGGACAATGGCAAATAAAAATGAAGCATCGCCAATATCCCTAAATGAACCTCAATTTTAGAGTTTTGACCAAACTGTAGCAGATGTCAGAGAAATTGTCTGCCCCCCCCCTGCATTCCCTGCCCCTTCCCCCATTAGGCAATTCAACACAGCTCCTCTACCACACTCACAGGATCACAACCCAGGGTCTCTGTGGCTCCACCTCCACAGAAACTTCATGAGTTTTGTCCAAAACCAGAAGTGTTTGCTGGAATAGAACCAATTTATAAGCTACAGACTTTCAATTATGAATGTGTAGTGGCTTCGAAGTCATACGAAAGGCAGAATTGGCCAGGGAATAAAGAAACTCTGTCTTTGCTTCTTGTCAGCCCTGTGTCCCATGCTGTGTAGGAAGGAAAGCCTGGGGCAGTGATCACAGAGTGATGAGTCAGTCCTTCACCTCCAGGAAGCAGAGTGTTAAGGGAAAGCACATATGTGGTGGTGCACGCCTTTAATCCCAGCACTTGGGAGGCAGAGGCATGGATTTCTGAGTTCGAGGCCAGCCTGCCCTACAGAGTGAGTTCCAGGACAGCCAGGGCTATACAGAGAAACCCTGTCTTGAAAAACCAAAAAAAAAAAATGTAGATTGTTGACTGGTCACAGTATGAAGGATGTGGTTACAATTTGGTATATGTGGTGCTGACAAATGAGGTGTTGTTTCAAGTCAGGTGAATTGAAACCCATTGTCGAGTTAAACCAGTAGTCAGTGTTCAGAGGCAGTGGATTCGGATAGTCCAGTCAGTTGCAATAAATGGCAGTGAAGGGTGACATGGAAGATAATCAAAATAAATTAATAGAAATAAATGAGTGCAGCCAGCTCATGGTTACACATGAGTGAGATCCTAGGATATGTAGGCTCCCATAGCTCGATAGCTATATCCAGACTATGCCCACAAATGTGCTCACTGTATAGAGGAAGAACTGGCAAAAAAAAAAAAAAGTTATCCAAGCTGAAGCAAGACTGGGCACAAATCAAAAAACCAAACCACTTAGCACAGAACACTGAAGCCAGCATCAAAAGTATATAGAAGGCCACGGAGACTGTTCAGCTGGAAGACACTTGTATTGCAAGCCACATCACTGTGCAAGTGTTCTGAGTCCCATCCCCAGAACCCCAGGAAAGGTGGAAGGAGATACTAACTCTACGAATTGCCCTTTGACCTCCACGTGTGCACACACACACCCACATCCCATCTACATAATATTAATGTTAATAATAATAATTTTAATGTAGTAATTATTCAGCAGGAGACAGAACCCGACCATGACAGATTGAGCAAACTCAATTTCCTGTGACTCTGCTGAATAGCATGAGATCAACACGTATGGAACCAGTAGGTAGGCTGAAAGGAGGTAAGGGTACTCTGCCAGTTTAGACAGTGAACATGGCTCTTGATAATCTATCTCTGAATTGTGATAAAGGAGTTTACTATCAGTTGCTTATCAAAATACTCAAAACCTAAAGCTTTTGTCTAATGGGGTTGCCAGGTGCATGATATACAGTTTAGTAAAGTCAACCAATGCAAAGAGAAGTGTGATACTGATGGACTTATTCACATCAGTGATGCAAGCAAAGAAAAAAATCAAACTGCTCTCTGATGAGGGGGTCACAAAGCAGAGCGTCTGCTCCCACGCTCTGCTCAGATCCCCTCTCTTCCAACTTCGAGAATAAAATCCAAGGAGTTTTCAGACTTTCTAAGATGATCCTTCACCTTTATTCTTGTTCTTTTTTAAAGAGTAATCAAAAGTGTAACAATTTCTACAGAATAATTTTTGAAAGGACAACAGAAATCTCTTGAGCTAGTATAAATGCACATGCATATCTGCGTATCTGCTTTAGGAGATGCAGGCTGAAGATTAAAACTCACAGCCAGAATAGCTTTGCTTTGATCATAATCTATGCCTAGATATTGGCAGGTAAAAAATTCTTTGACTATTTTCTCATCCTCTAAATTAGAAATAAAAATTGAGTTGCTTACAGTGTTGTTGATACAATACAGGAATGTCAATACTATGTACCCCCCGGTATCTGGAAGAAAATATCATTTGCCTCTTGCTATGTTACATGCACTCTTTCACGGTGATTTTAGAAAAATTCCCCCATCAATGTTCTATTTCCCAGAAGTGATGTCAGCTCTAGTAACTGCATGGAGAGTGGAGACTGGAATTTCTGGTTCGGTCGACAGAAAGCTACGCCCTATGGATTCTATGTCACAATAATGGTTTACTCATTCCTCAGTAGGACAATTTCCAAGGTTATTCCTTCCCATCAGCTTGGTATATGTTGCTCTCCTGTCCCCATGGTTACCAAAAGGGGAGGGGAAAATGTACTTTAAATTCTCTCCACCTTGCTGCTCAATTCAAACACAAAATAACTTTTCGCCAGAGCACAGTCATGTGGCTGCTTTCAGAGATACATTGTTTAAATAATCTGATAGGACTGGCCAGCAGGGACCTCCCTCCCCCCGCCCCCCCAGAAAAAGGATGTCAGAAAAATTAGAAAACAAAAACCACAAGATGGGAAGATGGAGTGAATGGATTGCTGAGCCCCGCAGTCCAGTTCTGTCAATTATCCGAAAACAGCCTACCGGATCCCAGCGGAGGGAGTGTCTTTAGCTTTGCAAATTAACAATATTCAAATCCAAGCAGATATATCCTCTAGATTCTAAAATTCATTGGCCCTTCTTGGAGGCCTTTCCTTGGAGGGGGAAGCAACTTCTTCCCCCTCCAAGGAAATAAAGACAGACAGAACAAAGGGAGATGGGTTGGAGATGGGTGTTCCCAGCCAAGCCCTTTACCGTAGCTGCTGCCTGTAAGGAAAAATACAAACAGCAGCAAGGAAACACTAAGCACTCTTACAGGATCCTCACCAAAGGTTAAAGTTCAGTGCACTTATTGCCTGGTTGGCTGTGGTGCGGAGAAGCTAAACACTGGACTCCCCCTGTCCTTACAGCCTAGTTCCCTCTCCCATAACTGTCCAAGGGAATGAACTAAAGGTTACAAAAGAAAGAGGAACTAAAAGCTGCTGGGAAATGCCAGAAGTTACTTTATAGATGCTGACCTGGACTGTGTGAAGGGCAGGATTCAAGAAGACAGCAATAGACAGGAAGCTCGAGTAAGCAGACTGCCCAGGTCAGCAGATGGGATGGATTACTGAGGCCATGGTTTGAGAGTTAGTACAGGGAGAATGTAGATAGCAAGTCAGAAAAAAGAGAAATGGGCAGGCTCCATGGAGGACCTAACGTGCTTGCTTAGTATGAGTACATTTCGATCTGTAGATAGTTTGAAGCCATTAAATGGATTTATTTATATGATTGGTCTTATTAAAACATACCCCTGACCATGCTGAAACCTCAAGTGTTATAGTAGAGATCAAGGACAAAGAACAAGAACAAGAGAGAGCATGGCTCTGTCTCCAAAATATATCATGTAGAATTCCCATGCTGAGACTATCAATTCTGGACTCTTTGCCATGTCTGCCCCATTTCAAAGATGCCTCAGCCTTTCCAACACTCCCAGACAACTCTTGTATTAGGCATCAAGATAAGGTCCATGGAATATCAAACCCTGTTTAAATTGGGAACATTTCCTAAACAATGCATGTATTGTGCAATTGTTCTCCACCTCTTGGTGTTTAGATAAAAACCTGGGCAAAAAAACAAACCCAGGTTGAAATGTTCTGCGTGGTATTGTTAACTCCACAGGAATGTTCTACTCGCTTTACTGTTCCCCATCATCTTTGTAGCCCTTCATCCTCCCCCAGGCAACCCTACATTCTGAGGATACACAAAGAAATAGAGTATATCTGAAAAGATGGGAGAAGTGACATCGTAATTACTCAAGATAGACCACCTTGAGGTTACAGAAGGACCTTGTATATGCCAAACTGGGTGTCAGCCTTACCTTGGAGATAAAGAAAATCCATAGGGCCAGAATAGTAATGGATATGCCTTTACCTCCAAGATCGACTCTTAGGGAGTAAAAACAGCTAACTAGTATTATATGTAAGATAACACACACACACACACACACACACACACACACACACACACACAATATTACATAACCAAATGATAAATAAGGATAGAGATATGTACTAAGTATAATCATGCCATCAAATCATCCCATGGTAAATTTTATTAACTCACTGATATATTGGGGGATAATGTCTGTACATGCTCTTAGGAAAAGCATTGATGACAAAAGCTAAGAAATACTGTCACAGGAATACAGACGTGGGGGTCAGGAGCACTGAGAAAAGTCTGTGAGAATATCACCAAGGCTCGCCTCTGAACCCAGGTAGAGCTGACTGACTGCTGCAGATCTACTGCCAATGCTGAGCATAACTATTCAGAGTAGAGGCAGACTATAAACTGCCCAGACTTGCCTAGGAGTAGTGTGCTAAACTGGAAGATGGGGACTCCCAGGGCTCTCCATAAAGCTTTGGCTTGGGTTCTTCACCTGTTACCCTAAACAAAGCAGAGTTTAGCCTGAGCTTGTATCTCTCCAAATCCCACAAGTCTTTCCTTTCCATGCTGACATTAGGCTTTCAGTGAGCCAGTGGGCTGGCATAGAAAGATATGCTGGCAATCCAATTCTGCTTAGAGCAATGACTTATTCTCTGTGTATGGCTGAGGGACAAACAGATGGAGAGGACCAGCAGTGGTCTAGGGCCATCCATGATATCAGACAGAAAATCATCTTTGTTTCTGTTAGCATCTCTATGTAATTGTTTTGTCCACCCACAAACAGCTGGAGTCTTGCCCAGTATCTGAAACTTGGAAGCAGGTGGGGAAATGAATGGGACTTAGGAGCAGGAGGAAGCAGGTTGCCCTGCAGGAAAAGTGTGATGTTTGAAGTATCAGGGAAGAAACAAGAGGAGGCGTGTGGGTGAACCCAACCGCAGAAAGCGAAAGCGGACTTACCAGGGGCACTGGGGGCAAAGAGGGGGGAAGATGCTCTGAAGACTAATTGGCTAGATATGTAATTTTCTCTAATTATGTTGTATGAGAAACTTATGCATATTTATATATGCCAGAGATTGCACAGCCCCATCCAAACATGCAGACACATGTATATCTCATCTTCTTATGTATGAACGGGATGTTTGAGTATGTAATTTTCTAATTTGAAAATCATTTAATGAAGATCTTCTTTCAAGGTGCCTTTATTTGAGTTTCATTTTGTGTCCCTATATATAAAGTTGAAAGTAAGACTAGGTTTCCAAATATAGTCATGCATCAAGGTAGGCCATGGAAGCTTAATGAGGCTGTCACTCTTTAGATCTTTAAGGAATTTCTTGTAAAAGGTGAATAATAGTCAATAATATTTACTTGCTAAAGGACTGGGATATATCTTTTAATTACAAGTTTATTCACATAAATGTTTATGAACATGCTCCAACAAGCCCCAAGACAGGTAAGGAAGTGGTAAGGCCTGTGGGAAGAGGCTCACAAAGGAAGTAATGTTATTATCCACGTCATCTCATGTGAAATCCACTTTGGAATTCAAGTTCATGCCTTTTATGGTTAAAACAATGGAGACTTGATTTGCATTTGAAATATGTGTTCAGGTTCAGATCTCGTTAAATCTAACCAGGCTCACACACCCATGTCATTTTGACAAGACTAAGATGCAAAGGGAAGCAAAGATTCTCCAAATTAGGCAAGTCAGCATTATAAATGTGCCTGCCAAGTTTAGATGGACAGAGTTTTACTTCGAATCCATGAAATGAAACATTTCAGGTTTCCATATTTTTGGTGACTTTAGCCTTAAGCTATCCGAATCATTATCTCAATTCTGTACTTATTGCAAAATTCATGTAAATACCCCCCCACAGTTGGTAATGACATATTCAGTATTATAATAAACCATTCCAATCTTAGTTCAAGAGGAAAACGAATATGGGAGAATGCTAACACAGCAGAAAGAGGAAAAAAATCAATTCTTATGCCATAAATCAAGTATGCACCATTGAAACCATGTGCTTCAAAATAATGATTTCCACCTATATTAAAACTATGGCATTTGAAAATTATAAGCTATTGACCATACTCCCTCTGTCCATGCTCCTGAAGAGAAGAGTCAGTCACCTGTTGGCCATATCCCAGGAATGCTTTTATCTACAGACCTCTGTGTCTTTTCAAAAGCAATTGCCAGTAGCTGGAACAGTAAAGGGTCCCAACTTTTGCAGGTTGGTTCCTCTCGTAAAACTGGCATATACCTAGGGAGAATATTTCAAATTATTGTCTGTACATGAGCTCTGTCTCACAACTTGAGCTTCTAAGTTTGTTTTTGTTTGTTAGGTTCGTTGTCATGAGATCACTAATCTCCATATAATGCTTGCAATAGCTCAGGTGTCATTGCTAAATTAAAGAGTCTGAATGAAGAATTAGGCAGAGTAAAACTAAAATATACACGATAGATGCTTTGTCCAGGCTTAATCAATCTACATTGTCATTTCTTTCCAAATCCTAAAATCTTTCATTCGCAAATCTGCTAGCATATTTTACAAAGTGCAAGGGCTAAAGGAGGTAAGCAGATGTCAGGAGCTGTAGGTAAATGGCTCTGTATGTTCCTCTTTTTGCTTGAAGAGTTTGGAATGGTTCTGTTTCATTTTTTGCAAAATCAAATTAATAAAATTTTTACTAATTACAGACTCTGGCTTCATAATACAGATATCAGTATAAGCCTTTTCCAAGGAAGGGTTAACTTGCATGGTTATACTGCAGTTTCGGAATCAGCCTTCCACCATGATAGAATATCAAATATGTAAATTAAAACACATGTGAGAGATTCAAGATCTGAAGAGAGCAAGGTGAGCCACTCCCACATGCTAAGAGTGCTGTGGTAGTCATGAACTAAAATAAGTGGCTATTGATGGATTGCGAAGGGCCAGGATGGAAACATACACATTAGGCTTGAACATGGAACAAGGGTATATATGGGTTTTCTTCTAGCTAGTCCCCCCCTTGCCTCTTCCTGAAGAGAAACAAGCTTTGGTTTCTACAGCCTTCCACCTCAGTGGAATAGAAGCTAAAGAAACAAAGATAAAAGCCCAATTCAAGTTGAAATGGTGTGTATGCCCCTAAGACTTTGATCACTAGGTCACTGGAGCCACCAGACCTAGTGGATCCTCAGACCTAGAGGATCCTCAGTCACACAGTAAACAGCAAAGGCTCGGGATGGATCTGACGGGATGCATGAGGGTCAAGTCACAGCTTGTAAAGTACAGCATATGTTCAAGTGATTCTAGTAATCTGTATTAACTTATGGGACAATATCACTGAAATCTACAAAAATATATATCTTTCTACACTGAAAACTAAACTAAATGGAGAAAAACAGAAATAAAAACAAACAAACAAACAAACAAACAAAAAAACGGATGTCTTATTTGCTCTAAATAAACTGGCTGAATCTATGAAGGTAGAAGATGAAAGAATTTTAGTTACAGGAAGTTGCTTAAAACTGTGACAATCCTGAGAAAGAAAATGATTTGGGGAAACACAGATAAGCTTTGAAACCTCTTGTGGCTCCTCCACGAACCTCTTCAGAGTTGTTCAGAGCTAACTTCATTTTAAAACTCTAGGAGTTCCTGTTGAGCCAAAGCTTATTGGGTATGAGTGTGTCTTTGTGTCATGTGTGTGACAGTGCCCAAGCAGGCCAGAAAAGGACGTCAGATCTCTGGAACTAGAGTTACAGGCTGTTGTGAGCTACCCACCATGAGTACCAGGAACCAAACTCCAGTCCTTGGCAAGAGCAGCAAGTGCTCTTAAAGGCTGAGCTATCTCTCCAACTCCTTAGCATATAATCTTATGGTGCTACTGCTATTTACAGACTTGAAATTCAGGTAAACCATGGTAAAGCTCACGCTTGAGAGATTATCTTACTATATTCACACCACAGGTAATAATAATAGGTCCCTGTAGTTGACTGAACCTTAACATTCCCTCTATAATATAATAAAATTAATTAGACTACTTGAAAGGCAAAAGCAAACTTCTTCAACCTTGCTGTTGGGTACCCAGTATCCTTCTCCACATTCCCTTATTTACATCATACCTTAGTGTAGATTATGCCTTAAAATGTGCTTCCTAAATTCCAAGACGACCTGGGCCATCTGTAGAACAAATTGCACAATCACATGGCCACTTCCAGCCAGTAATGGCCCCTAGACGCCCATTTTTTTCATCTGTAAAATTGGAAGACTGGATTGACTGATCTTGGAAATCCTTTCCAGGTTCATGGTTCTGGTTGTAACAGCAAAAGAAATACAGGGGGAAACAAAAACCTTCAGCTGAAGTTGGACAGGAAGCGTTTGTAATGTCACACAGAGAGATTAGCCCAGCAATTTCATTAATGGGAGTCATATGGTGAAATCCCCAGAGCTACTCAGAAACAAATCTCTCATTGCTTAGGACTGCAGGTAGAGCCAATTGACTTGGGCTATTTTATTTTTCCTACTAGAAAATTCAAGGTATTCTGAGACTACACATGGTCTTTGTTGGAATGGGGAAAAGACAAAATATTTGAAAGAGAAATGTATGTCTTCTGGTGAATGAGGAAGGCCTGAGCTGGGTAGGTGACGAGATGAAGGTATGCCAATGGAACTAGCTATGTCTTGGCACCAACAAGCATTTCAATCACTGAGGTTTCTCAGGAGCTGTAGAATATCTCGTCAATTGTACTTAGTGCCCTAAAAATAAAAGGGATGTCAGGAGACTATAAGCCTTTGTGCTCACTTTTTTTCTTTCAAGCTGGTTGACTGTTGACTAATGCAAAACTCAAATGCCAGTCCATGGCAAGGATGAGTCAGGGAGGTTTAAAGGAGGTGCTCGACCACATGCTTTCTTCCTTTTTTGGTTAAAAGCAGGTGGGTTTGGGTAGAGTCTCTGGGCAAAATGGTAAAACGAAATATTATTTTTCATAATCACATGAATGAGAAGCATGTAGTATAGTTTCTAAAATGTTGCTGGATGGCTCACATTTCTGTGAATTTAGGAACTTCAGACTATCAAAAGGAGAAATAAAAACATTAGGAGGTATGATTAATGACAAGGAAATCGACTTCCTAAGTTTCCAAGTCAGCTCTTTAACTGTTCTTTAAATCAAATGATGTATAGAGTTAGAAGAATTTAAAAATCATATATGACATCTGCTAAATACCTACAAAGTATACTTCATTGACACTGTATTAATGTCTACAAAGAACTCAATAGTCATGTTGAATCAATATGTTTAAATAAGTTAGGTGTCCAAAGAAATAGAAAAATTTGCTTCAGTTTTGTAAGACCTTTTCCCATAACCCATTATGTTCCTGGGATGCATTTTGTTATAACCTCATTCTTCAGATGAAAATTAAAGTTAAAGAAAGGTCAGATAAAAGTTCTACATCCTCATATTTGGATAGTTACAAATTAGAAACCTAAAAGAAATAATTAAATGTGGAAAAATTCTTGTATCAGACGTAATAAAAGATACATCCCTAAGAAGGAAGAACAACATAATTAGAAAAAAAAATTAATAGTCAAATGGCAAAAGAATAATAATTGAAAGATACAAGTAAAAGTACAGATGACTAATGAGCATGTGAAAAGAAAAGAGATTTATCAGAAAACGCTAAATTTAAAGCTGAAAACAAAGGAATCCTTATAGCACAGCTGTCTTCCTAGGACCACTTTCAAGTCTTTTTCTGTCTTGAATATGTTGTGGATGGCCCTGGTGCCTCCTGTATTTTGATGTCAATTCCACATTCCCAGGAGGGGTTGTCTGGAATGAGGAATGAGTTACAAACTCAGGTGACTTACTGTGAACCTTCCACCAATGAATAAAGGGACCAATCACTGGGTGAGTAGGTACGACTTCCATGTTGGATGGAGGAAGAGAGGAAGCAGGATAGAGTTAGGGGCTTTAGAATGGGGACAGTGAAAGGGCAAGATGTAGCTGCTAGTGTCTCCTGGTTTCATGGTGGATCCTTCAGCATTCTCCACCAAAAGAATTAGATTTAATATGGCTTACAAGATTAGGATTCTAGCTGTTGCACCCAGAGATTGAGTTACCATTGTTTCTGTTTTGTGTGGTGTTTTCCTTCTAGCGGTTACTCAACTGGATTCCAGAGAGAAAGGTACAGCAGCAAAGCAAGGGTTTGTTTGCCTGATGTGCACCACAAAGGTCATGGGAGTTTTGAAGCATGGGGCTGACGTGGTAGCAACCCACCAGTAGGAACTTAGCGAGCTGGGTGGAAAGATATTTGGAGCTCTGAGTCAGAGAGATTCCCTGAATTAAGAACAGGCTGGACATTGCCCACCAATGCATGGCTGGCCAGCATACTGAGGCAAAGAGTTGCTGGCAGTAGCGTGGATTCATCTTTTTTAATATTTCCCACAACATGGATATGATATTCACTAGAGTATTTTTGTCTCTCTTTTTCTTAGTGTATTTTTCCAAGAAACTTTCTCATAAACTTTTGACAAAGTTTGCTTGCAATGTTGAATCTTTAAAAACAATTTTATTATAAGACCATGTCACTAGAAAGGCAGCTAATGCCCTTTAGTGGTGCTAAAAGTTGTTGGAACCTAATTGGAGAAAGTTAAGTCCTAGATGGGCATGTTTCAAGGGGATGATGGGCTCCTAGCCTCTTCCTGTCTTTGTGTTAGACATAGGGGTATATCAGTATCTTATTCCTTGCCACAAGCTAGAGAGCAACAGAGCCAGCTGACCATGGACTAAAGCTTTCAAAATGGTGGTCCATAATAAATATGCTGTTTATCTCTGACATCTCTGGCACTGTGGTGGAATGTTGGCTATAATGCAATGCTTCTGAGGGTCTAACTAGATCATCTACCACGTTTCTGGTTTTAAAGGTATTGGGGTTTTGTTTGTTGGTTTTGAGTGTCTAGGCACTTGTGTGTGTTGGATTCTCATTTCTTCTAGTATCTAGATTAATGTGCTACATCTTCTCTGTGAGTTCTCCATGCTTCTCTTTCATTAAACATTGTGACATTTCCAATGAGCATCTCTCAGGGATATGGTATTGAGGCCTCCATTCGAAAGCTCATGCCCTTCCCTGCAAAGTCATTTCTGCTTCGTTTTCTTATTTTTAAGATGTCTTCCCACCTAAACTTGATTATTTCTTGCTGAATTCCATTAACTGGACTATGCACTCACTGGCTTAATTATTTTATTTTCTTTTACATATTTTCTTTCTTTTATACATAATGTTTTGACTTGATTTTCTAAAAGATTTTTACTTTCTTCCTCTTACAAACTTTTTATTATTTTTTAACAATGCTTTCAAATTTTCAGGATCCCTTTCTTCATTTTTATCCAGTTCCAGAATGTGGATTTTTATGGATTTAAGATCATTTCTACTCTACAAATGCTTATGCAGATTTTTGGCATTATTCTTACCCGCTTCTTAAATTGACTTATTTTTCTTTGGGCTTTTATGTTCTATCTACTTCTTTCTTTTTCATATTGTAGGTTTGCCATGACTGTCTTTTGACTTTATTTGTTTTATCATACTTATGAGAAAGCAATATAAAATTCATGATAGCTTTAGTACAGAGAAAAAAATTTCCATCAATAACTTTTCTGCAGAGAACTGGTGTGAATGGGAAATCCTGCTTTGGTGGCTCTAAGAGGCAGAATCCAGCAGCTTTCTATGTAGAATGACAACTCCCAAACCCTCTGCCCTAACTTCCCTTGTGTAGTGGCTTCAGTTTCTTTGGGAGGACTCCTCTGGTTGCTGTGGTCATGGTAGCCATGCTTGAGTGCTAAGTAAAAACTTGGTGCTGGCCATCTTGTGAGTGGAGATCAATTGAACTGTGGTCCAAAGTTTTTACTGCCATCATTGTACCATTGTGCTTCTCTCCATCACTGCCTGGTACCTCTTCATCCTCTTCATCCTCTTTATCCTCTTCATCCTCTTCATCCTCTTCATAGTCTTCATCTTCTTCAGGAACAATAAGCTCCAACCAGGGGATATTAATGAACTTACAGCAATGTTTTCTACTGACCAACTTTATGATCTATGTAGCAGGCAACCATCCATCCGTGCATGTCTTCCAAATGCATATTTAAATCACTTGTGTGTTGAAGTCTACCCCTTTTCCTTACTGTAGGGTTTGGCCTTCTTCGTTCTCTATCATTATTTTTGGCATTTCACATGAAGTGGGATAGTCCAAGTCAGAAAAGAAAGATACATGTCATCCACCATCTATAATTAAAAGTAAATTTATAAAAACAATTTCTCATCACTGGTTTGGCAACATATCCTCAGACATATTTACTATACAAAAAGTACCATGCCATTCAGTACTTTATTAAATCTTTACCTTGACTTCATGTCAGATGAAAGATTATCTCTAATTTACAAATACCAAAAAATCAGATGCAATAAGATTGAATTTCTCTTTTACTATATATACTTATTTCAGAGTGGGCATTCATGTGCCATGACACACATGTGGAGGCCAGAAGACAACCAGGTTGATCCTGGGGATTGAACTCCACTCATCAGGCTTGGTAGAAAGTATGTCCAACTAAGAAGCTATCTCATTGGCCCAAGACTGACTTCCTCAAGGGTAAAACACTAGTCAGAACTCATATCACTCTGATTTCATCATTAGTGCATACAATCAACAATACAACTACACCCAGCACTCATTGCCTTAAAGATGTGCTCCAATCACTGTAATGTCTAGGAGGCTTGATGGTATCATGTAAAGAGTTCTTGGCTGGAAGATGAGTGAGGCTTAAAACCTAGTCTTATTTCTCCTAATTATCCATACCTTCTTCATCTGTAAAGTAAAAGTGTTAGATGTGATGAATATGTTGCCAAACGCTATTGTTAGAAACCTTTAATAGATTTTATTGTAGAAGTGTGTTTTGAGCATCCTGTTTTGGCTTAAGTACACAAAGCCTTGCCCTTAGTGGTATGGGCTTTATCAACAATTTTCTCGGGGCATGAAATTAAATATAATGACATTTAATGATGAGGACTCTTGCCTAATTGGGATAGTCATGCCCACTTAGTTGAGATGCCTCTAGGTGTCTGTGTGGTATGTCTCTAGAACATGAGGTAACCAGAGTCTACAGGTGTTTTGTACATCTCCAGATAATTTTTCTAGTGTCAGTTTAGCAGAGAAAGCAAAACAAGGAAACTTCTTTAGAGAAATGATCTCTTCTGTGTAAAAGGAATCAATTGCTCTTTACTTCTTTAGTAAAGATCAATTAGTAAGTAGTGATCTTCCAGAGTTCATTCATTGATAAGCTGTTCCAGTGTTTGACAGCCTCAACATATTACAGCAGACATGCAAGCATGGCCCACATGCGTGCGTACATGCACACACACATACACACACACAAACACACACACATGTGTAAACACACATATGCACATTAATTAGCCAGAGCAAAGAAAAATAAAGAGTCATTTTTAAGCCCATAACCTCAGTAGAAGATGATGAATTTAACACTTCTCTTAGATTGAATGAAGCCTCTGTTTCTTTGATTTCTCAAACTGCTTTACATTTATTGTATTTTGAAAAGTCTAGACATTTTCTAATATAGTTCATTCAATGTCTTTCACTTGGTCTATATCAAAGTATTCCCCTTATTAGTTGCATTTAGTGAAATTCTACAATGCACAACTTTATTGTTTTGAGAACTAAATGAAAATATACACATTCTCTTTGTATTTAAAAATGCCACCATGAAATGTGACTTAACTCCTTTCTGAAGGATATTTTGCTTTTATCTGATATGTGTTCACAGCATTTAAGACGGAGCATGCCTTAGAAACAGACTACTTCCTGAGTGGCCACTCTATACACAGTTTGTTCTTAAACCAACTAATCCTGAACTCCATTTCTCACACAATCACTGTAGTTTCTAACATCAGACTCATACTGCTTAATTTAGTTTTCTAAAGGAGGTGGAGCTTGGTAGATAATTCGTTCAGCGAAGTTAAAGGCATGGGTATAATTATTGCTTTTCAGTAGTTAACATGACATTGGTGCTCAGTAATATGACTGGCAGTTCTTCCACCCAAAGCAGGAATGTCCATACCCTTAATTTAACCCCTTCTGAGCTGGGCCCTCAACTACACTATGATTAACCAAAACATTTTCCAACTCACTCTCAAGGTAGAGTTACGTTTCTCTGATTCTCACGGAGGAGCTAAACTGGTCTGAGAGACCAGGAAGGCTAAGCAAGCTAACACGGCACAGTCAGGTGTCTTTCAGTTGAGCAAGAGAGACTCCATTAGCCTGGACAAGCTATCATTTAGGAGTGCAGTCCTTTCCCACTGGCCTCCTCTCTACCTCTGTGTCTAACCTTCACTGACTACTGAACTAGGAGCTGTCCAGGTGAAGAAACGCCACCATTCCAGATAGAATAGAAGTCACTAGTATGTATGCTTCACAGTGTCTATGATTTTGATTTTCACATTTTAGTGGCTGAGTATGTCTGACAGTAGCATAAAATACTTTTAGAACTGTTAGAGTGTTGTCTGTGGCTTGGAATGCAGAATCATTGTGCCCTTTTCTTATTGCACACTGTGTTCCCAGAAATCACTTAATAAACAGCTTTTGGTGTCTACTTGACTGCTATAAATACTTTTGGTAAAGTACCTATGCAAGGTCTTATCAATATTCTAGTCTATGTGATAGTTGTTAAAGATGCCAACAGTATTTATCACACTATCTGATTTTCTAAGTAAGGTCATCTTATGACCTACCCTTCCTAAAGCTTGATTTACTTTGAAATTTAAACTTATTGCATCAAAAGATGAGGTCAGACTTGTGTTAGCATTCTACAGCCACCAGGCCCTTCTTAGTTACAGACTCTGGTAACACTTCAAATGAAATCTGAGGAGACTTTTGAACTTGAATCTAGACTCTAAAGAATTTGTATAAGAGATTGATGAACCAGGGCATTAAAATGAGGGTCAACAGTTGGGGTTGTTGGCTGCTAATTAGTCTGGGGCTTTTCTAGACCTCTGGTCTGTTGTCTTCATACTAGAGGTCCAGACCTATTATCTCACTGATGCTATAATGAAATGCTAATGCTTTTATTCCACAAAGTTCTTATGAAGGCTACAGTGATCTTATGAACCCTCAAACTATGATGTAATAAAAACAGTTAACTACTTCAAAATATGTTTAGAAAAACTGAATAAACATATGTATGGTTTGAATATTGAAATTATATAAATATAAATAACTGCTTTTAAATCTTTGCCAAGAACAACTGGTGGTAATGCAAGCCTGACATAGGAAAATCAGGGCTTTGAGTCCAGGCTAAGCTAGATCAAGTGTTCTAAGCTAGCATGGGCTAAAGTAGATGTAGTTTCAAAAAACAAATGAAAATTTAGAAAAATATCTTACAAAAATCAAGTCTCCTTATTCAGAAAAAAATGGATTTATGTAATCGAATTGCTACCCTTGAATCTTCACATTTATTTTGTGCACTGGGTGGATTTTGTTTCTCTCAAATTTTAAGACTAAAACTCTAACTCCCAGTGTAATTACATTAGAAGAAGTGTCTTTAGCATACAATGAAGGTTAAATGAGGTTTGAAATACAGGATATCTCCCAAATGGTACAGGTACCTTTTCAGAATAGCAAGATTCCTTTCTACTTATGCACAGAGGAAGTTGGCATTAGAACACCATCATTGGGTTGCAATCTAGAAGCCAGGAGGAGAGATTCTACCAGAGATGGAAATGTCCCAGAGTTAATCTCCAACTTCTAAGCCCCCAGAACTACAAAAAAGAATTTATCTTACTTAAACCACAGAGTCTGTGGTCTGTTGTAGTCCTCTAAGCTTATAAAGGTATTAAAAATACTAACAAACAATAATGTCTTGTGCTGTTTAAATCCATGGCAGTTTTTAGAATGCTCTATTGCAATACTATCTGAAACACATGGCTGTTGAGAAAATAAGGCATATAACAAGGACAAAAAATTATCCTGTGTGATGTAGTAGGGAATTTCTGGCCCCAGCACATTTATGATTATCATGAGACTATGTGGAATGATTTTCGAGGTAATGTATACCACATGCATAGTTTTGGATCAAAATAATAGCAAGTTCTATACATTTATATGCAAAAGAAATTTTAAGATTCCCTTTGTCCAGGATAGAGAAATGCACAGATTCTCCCTCCTGGGAGAGCATGGACCGCAAGGGACATCTTAGGGATCAGCAAGTATCACTCACAACTTTTCTTGCCATGCAGAACTTGTTCTCTTTATTCATAGTGTGTTAGCATCAGGACAAGCAACAATATTAGAGAATCAGAGGGGAGTGTGAACTACCTAGTTACAGCACCAACAGGTGGAATTATGCCATTGTGCACAAACTCAAAGATGTGGAAGGCTCCATGGCTACCCCACCATGCTCCTTTACAGAAAGTACAGAGAAAGCAAATATCTGATACCAGGTTTGCCAACATCCACTGGTCAAGCAAGGCCTTACCCACTCTACTATACAGACACTTTTATGAAGAAAGAGAAAACCGGGTCTAAAATGTTGGCTACAGATTCCAAAGCATCCAAAAATGGGACACATGTTAATCAATGAGAGCCCACCAAACATACTAGCTACTGTTAAAAACACCAAAGCTCTTCTAAGCAGCCAGCTATTACAGGGTAATTGTTTTTCTTCCTTGTAAATTAGGTCAGATGTGGATAAGTCAGATAGCTGGTCTCCACAGCCCTTCAAAAGAAGTAAACAACCTTATTTATTTTCCTCCGTTGGTTATTGTTTGGTTATCTCTTACAGTGGTGCATTCTTGAAAGCCGCATAAAGATTTGCTGGTGTGCACTTTGTCAGAAACATTTGTAAACACTCTTCCATAATGGAAAAGAATCAACCTTGAAATGAACTGAAATACATTGATTTTTCTCAACTGAAAGCACTGGCCTAAAAAGGAATTTCATTTTGCTTTCAGCTATCAAAAAGTCTGTATTGTTTTATTTATAGAGTAGAATGTTCTGGAGAGGAGAAACGTAACAGCATAAAGTAATCTCTGCACATCTAGGACCACTAAAATGGTTCTTTAAAATAACATGGTGCAGACTTTAATGTTACTTGGACCTACTTTTTATTTACAAGCAAATAAGCAATCCCCATAGGTAAGAATATTTACAAATTCCAAAGATTCCAGATGAACTGAAAATAAGTTATGATGCTGAAAAAATAACCAATTAACAGTCTAAATTTTTGCTAGTTTTTGATTAAGGATTCCATTTGTTGTTTACAAGGGTGGGCATGCTCGCCAACGCATCTGTGAACATATTTTGGCCAACCAAGATGATTACATAAATAAATTGTCCCATCTGATATCATCAGCTTGTAGTTAGTATACGATAGAAATAGTAGCGTCACACTTGAGGCTTAGCAGCAAGTCAGCTTACTGTTGGGTTGATGACATTACAACAATGAATTTTCAGTCAGCCTCACATTGTAGCTTCAGTTCCTGGAGTAATCTTACAAGAGAAATAAGAAACAAGCAAAAGTTACAGGCTAGCAAGAATGTGTAGCATGGACTTTTAAGACACTTTAACAAGTATGTCACCCAACTCTAAATACTACTATCTTAGACAGAAAAACATATAAAACACTCAATGTGTGCAGACTATAATTAACACTCCTGTTTATATTCAGGACTTTTCTGAATGGGTAGATTGTAACTGTGCTTGCCGCAGAAATATGAGTAACTTGTCTCAGTTACCCTATTGCTGTGAAGAGACACAGGCTGAGCAAACTTACTGAGAGCACGAGCAATCTTAACGAAGAAAGCATTTAATTGGGGGCTTGCTTCAGAGGGTTGGTCCTTTATCAGCATGGCAGGGAACTAGGTGGCAGGCAGGCATGGTGCTGGAGAAGCAGCAGAGAGATGCAACCTGATCCACAGGCCGCAGGAAGGGAGAGACACTGGGCCTGGCTTGGGCTTTTGAAACTCCAAAGCCCGCCCCCAGTGACACACTTCCTCCAACAAGTGCACATCTTCTCAACCTTTCCAAACAGTCCATCGACTGGGAACTAAGTATGTAAATGTATGAACCTATGGGGTGGGCTATTCTCCCTCAAACCACCGCATAACTTAGGCAAGATATGTGTATATCTATATATTAGTACAGTAAACATACAGTAACCAACTTACTCTATGTGTGTGTCCCATAAAATCATGATCTCTACTTTAAACATATACAATAATGTATTTCTAAATTCAAATATCTGAGGATCTTTGATTATATAACAGTTACAATGTGATCATTTCTTTCTGTATTTTACAAACTTTATGATAGATGTTTTATTTGTCAGCGTTTTCCCCCGCAAGTGAGTTGTATCACATTTCTGTACCCTTTCTCATTTGCTCTGATTTCCCAGTGCCTAGTTCACAGTAAGACCTGGAAGATGCACTAGGGAGAGATCAATAGGAAAGGCTTTAGAAACGATCTGGCCAAATCAACTTGCACCTTTGTCTAAGTTACTTCAACTTTACTCTGTGTTAACATCGATGACATGTAGAGTTTGGACAAAACTATCTCTAATTATATCACTCTTCTGGAATCCACTTGATCTCTAGATCATGGAATCTAGAACTGGGCGTGGGATCCTGTTGTTAAATACAAAGGTCACATCTTCATTCTGAGATGCTTTACCACTGTATCGGAATCCTCATTTACTACCATGGCCAGTGCTGTTTGTCCTGCTATGTTTTGTAGCCTCTCGGCATTAATGTGTTCAGTTTTGTTTTCTAACATACCAATTAAAGATGTAGTTTATTGCATTCTTTTTTCTTTACTGATTATGTCTTCAGCATATCATTTTATATTAAGATCTGGACTGTACATCATGTTCATTGGCAAAACTGGACTTTTGTCAACCAGCTAAATATTTGTGGTATAAATTAAGCATAATGTGCATTTATAATGATAAACCTAGCATGTGTGACTCGTAGGTGTTATCATTGCTGTTTCCTTTCAGAAGTGTACCTAACAGTTGGAATTCAATGAGCCTGGGTGTGATGTTCACAATTGCGAGGTTCATTGCTGTGTGTTTTCAGCTATTCAATGTACAAAATTGTTCATCTTTGATTTGTAAATCGTCATGTATATTTAAACTTCAATAAATAAAAATGAAATGATACAAAAATGAATATAAGATTGCACTGAAACATTTAAGAGCTAAGTAAATACAGAGAGAAATTAGGTAAAATAAAAGCCACCCAAATAAACAAAATAGGCTTCAATTATATTGTGTTAGATGAAGCCTTGCATAGAAAAAAAAAATCTGGGCTATCCAAACTATGCAACTGTTCCAGCTAGCAATACATTATTTACTGTTTTAATTATTATTTTAACAAATGAGAAAAGAAAGTGTTTCCCAGTGCCAGAGTCAGTGCTGCCACCAGGGTTGGCACTGAGCCTTTCCTTCTCTTTTTTGATTCTAGTGATTCATTTTTCTTGAGAGACAGAAAGTAGTCCCAGCTCAGTGATAACCTCCAGAAACGTTTAGACGGCAACATGGAAAGAAAAAGGAAAGGGATAACAAAAAAGCATTATTAATCAAATTGAACCAGTTACTATATTCAGACTAAACGTTAAATACTGGATAAGGACCCATTATTAGAGCAGATATAATGATAATACAGGATCTAATGGTATGCCGTCAAAAAGAAGCATATTTAAATACAAAGCACAGATAATGTAAAAGTAAAGGTAAAAATTATGTCATTCCTATGCGAATCGCTGAAAGCTAATTTCTGACACTATTTACGTAAGAGGAGGTAGGGTCAAGAAGGAGTGGACAATCAAGAGGTCAGACAACGTGGAGATGCAGCTTAATGAATGGAAGAACTCCTACGTAACATGTGTGAGGCCCTGGATTCTCTCCCTAGGACCACTTACACATAAACATTGTACAATAAGAGCAGAAACCTTTTATATAGAAAACGATGAATTTGTTTAAAATGACAACTTCATAGATTATGTATCTAAGATAACTGAAACAAATATGAAGGAAGCTAAATAGACAAATTCATAATCATCAAACACACGTTTGGTAACCAAGTATGTTTTTCAAAATCAGCAGGGATGTATTAGATGTGATTGACATTGCTACGTATGATGTCACAGGCTAATAGAATGCTGTGTGCAGCTGGTTAGATGTTCAGGAATGTGTGAACCAAAAGAACAAACTAAATCTGAAATTTCCCACACATTTCAGAGGAATGAAATGTTTTTTACAGAAAAAAATCAATAAACTCCCCCACATGCTTGAAAATTAAGCACACATTTATAAATGACCCATCATTCACCAAAGGACTCCCATTTGTTCTGAACAATAATAAACACAACATGATGACACTTGAATGATATGTTCTACCACACTGCTTGTGGTCACTAATCTTCACTGTCAATTTGACTGGCTTTAGAATACCATGCAAGCACATCTCTGAGTGTGGCTGTAAAGACATTTCCAGAAAAGCTTAACTGAGGAGGGGAATACCCACCCTGATGTGGGCAACACCATTCTAAGGAATGAGCCCTGGACAAAATAAAAAGAACATGCCATCAGAGTACCAACATTCATCTGCACACCCTTGCAGACATGTCTCCCTGCCATGATGGACTATCTCCTCAAACCATGAGCTCAATACACCCTTCTCTGAGCTGCTTTTCTCAGATATATTCTCCCTGCAATGAGAAGAATAACTGGTTGATTAAAGGGACCTTTATAGCTTTGGATGTTCATATTAGAAAATATCAAATCCTAAAGTGATCTCCCTCTCCTGATCATAAAAATCTAGACAAATGGAATAAAATAAAATTGTTTTAAGTAAATAGGAGTAAGAAACAACAACAAAAACAAGAAGTCAGTCAAACAAATATTTTAAATTATATTTTGTATTGGCTGGTTTTGTGTGTCAACTTGACACAAGCTGGAGTTATCACAGAGAAAGGAGTTTCAGGTGAGGAAATGCCTCCATGAGATCCAGCTGTAAAGCATTTTCTCAATCAGTGATCAAGGGGGCAGGGCCCCTTGTGAGTGGTGCTGTCCCTGGGCTGATAGTCTTGGGTTCTGTAAGAGGGCAAGCTGAGCAAGCCAGGGGAAGCAAGCCAGTAAGAAACATCCCTCTATGGCCTCTGCATCAGCTCCTGCTTCCTGACCTACTTGAGTTCCAGTCCTGACTTCCTTTAGTGATGAACAGCAAAGTGGAAGTGTAAGCTGAATAAACCCTTTCTTCCCCAACTTGCTTCCTGGTCATGATGTTTTGTACAGGAATAGAAACCCTGACTAAGACATATTTTTATTTTTTAGTTACATAATGATCCAATTTCCAAAGTCGTTTCTTTTAAATGGCAATAAAATTGACAAGCATCCAGCAAGACAGATCACAATAATGTAAGAAGTCAAAAAACATCCAAGATGAAAAAGAGCCAACTCCACGGATATACATTAGGATGGAAGGAAGAAAATGCCACAAACAAACTAAAAATTTTGACAACATAAATGACAAGAACAGACACTTTTAAAACACCATTTCCAAATGTGATAGAAAGATCAGTATCAAACACCTGTTTAATAGTTATGCAGTCCAAGCAGCAAACATTTTACTTAGATTATTTTCAGTAAGAAAATTTATCCAAATGTCTTGAGAGTGAATTTGACCATTTTTTTTTCAAACTCTATATGTTTCTTAAAAATGGATGTGTTGAAAGGGGTGGATTTCAGTGAGTTCTCTGAACCAGCCTGTTACCAATATCTGAAAAAGCTACTACAAGATAATTTACAGGTCAAGATCTTTCATTATCATAAAAATTCTTAAGAAAAAGTTGATAAGCATAATCCAACCACATTGATCACAGCATTGATTCTGTTTAAAATGCAGTGTCAGTATATTTCGTGATAAAGAAGAAAACTCATAATATCATATCAGTAAAATTCTTAGCAATTGAAGATGGGAAATTCCTGGCTCCAACAAGAGGAATCTGAGCAACTCAGAACATCCCCAGAGTTTTCCACTGAGACTAGAACTAATCTGTTTATTTTTGCCAACTCTATTCAACATTGCACTTCCAATAATATTTCAATAATAACTAAATTCAGAAAAGAACAATGAAAACATTTTAATTTAGACAGAATGCTTGTATTCGAAGAAAATTCTAGGGAATCTCCACTCAGAGAGGGAGGGAGGGGGAGGGAGGGAGAGGAAGGAGAGAATACTTGCATAAAAAGACTTAATAGATCTACTAGACTCAGTATGTAATTGTGTGACTTAGGCAAGACTTGGAGACTCAGGATCAATATACAAATATCGATTCTTGTTTTTTTTATATACTGTTGCTGAGTAGTTGGAAATTACAATATGACAGCACAAAACAGAACATTTATAGGGATTTATTTAACAAAATATTTACAAGACTTCTTACATTGAAAATGATAAAATACTGTCAAACATTAAAGACTGAAATAAATGGAGAATAATACTAAAATTACTCAAGTCACAATCAGGTAAAAATCATCTCAGGATGAATACCTGACATGTAACTGGAATCTAGACTTTTTAAAAAATTCTCATTTATCAATAAGAACATAGGCAATTACCAAAAACTCAGTAAAATATTGGACAATTCCTAAGAGAATATAAATAATCACATGAAAGTGTAATAAACATATTGGAACATAAATATCAAAACAACAAAGAAATTAAATTATTTGTCTATTAGAATGGCTACAATTAAAACTATGTAATTGCTTATACATTGATGGTGGGCAGTAGCATAGTATAACTAACCTGAAAATCATTTAGTAAATTCTGTTCATATTAAGCATATACATAAAACTTGGCCCCAACAGTCTACTCTTAGGCATTTACTTCTCAAAATAAAAACACCTCTACAAAGAATCACATATAGTCACATATAAAAATGTCCATAAAAACTTAATTCATAAGACTAATATTTAGAATTTCTCTAAGTATCTTTTGAAAGAAGCTCATAAGTAAGCTGTGATGTATTCATCCAGTAGCTTACTGCTCGCAACAAATGGAAACAAAGTACAAACACTTGCTGCCTCTTATATGAATCAAATAGGATATATGTATCAACTCCAAAAATAAATAAAGCCAGCCCATGAAGATGAAATCAGTATGATAATTGCTCTGAGTGGAAGAGAGATTGATTGAGCAAGGTCAGGAAGAAATCGTCCAGTACAATATCTAGTCTCCCTTTAGATATGGAAGACACGGACACATATTATTTGTCAAAGTTTATATTTATCTATATATTTAAGCTTCTGTGCATTTTTCTGTGATTAAATCTCAATAAAATCAACTTGTAATGTGAGATATTTATGCAGAAATATTTGTGTGTGCTTGTAACAAAACCATTTGCTTGCCTGGGGTGCATGCATCTCTCTGTCTCTGTCTCTGTCTCTCTGTCTCTCTCTCTCTCTCTCTCTCTCACACACACACACACACACACATACACACATACACACACACATTTAGATTTGAATGGGTTTTTTCTTATTGCCTGTAATGGCATTTTTGTTGCTGCTGAACAGAAACATAAGGGACAGGGACTACAGCTAGATGGTAGAACATTCGTCTCTGAATGTCCTGGATGTTTCCACATCCTAGCATGGATGTGCAAGGTCTTTTTATTTTTTAATTTTTTATTTTTTTATTGGATATTTTCTTTATTTACATTTCAAATGTTATCTTTTTTCTTGGTTTCCCCTCCGGAAACCCCCATCTCATCCCTCCTCCCCCTGCTTCTATGAGGGTGCTCCCCCACCCAACCACCCACCCACTCTCACCTCCCTGCCTTGGCATTCCCCTACACTGGGACATCAAGCCTTTACAGGACCAAGGGCCTCTCCTTCCACTGATGCCCAACAAGGCCATCCTCTGCTACATATGCAGCTGGACCCATGGGGAAAGTCTTAAGTTCAACTCCCCACCACATGCAAACACACATACCTGCAAAATGTATCTTAAGAAAAGATTTCTTTTGGCTCACAGTTTAAGATTACACTCCATCACAGTGAGGAAGAAACATCAGGATCATGAAGCAGTCAGTCATACTGTCTATAGAGTCAGGAAGCAGAGAGAGATGAATGTTCCCTCCCAACTCACTTTTCCTTTTAATTCAGTCTGGGACTCCAGGCCATTGGATGGTTCTGCCCACATTCAGGATGTGTGTTTACTCATTAATTAAACTTTTCCGGAAATGTCTTCATAAACCTATGGGTATATTCTTCTATTGTGACTCTAAATCTAGGTAAGATGACAAAGAAGATTATCAATTGCAATGATTTATAAATAATATTAGTTGTATAAGATGGGAGTTTGTTCCTTTATCTGCCAATAATCTTAACCTGTCATGAAGTTAATTTTGTAAGTCCAAGTATGTAAAAGATCTAGGACTTAGGAAGGCTCTGTAATCCTGGGGCAGGATCCTGGATTCACAGTTTTTCAGAGACAGGCAGTTGAAAATACATAGTTCCTTCTACTGATCTACAAAACAATCCGGTTATAGGACATGGTATCAGTAGTCATACAAGATCTCAGAGTCATACAGACCATCCCTCCACATGTAAGATGGAGAACTGCATACCAGAGAGGTATCTACCCAGGAACACAGAGCTGCTCAATGACAATTCAAGACTGAAATGACAATGACTTTATTCCCTGCATAGTGTCAAGTCATTATATCTGGATACATCTCTCAGCCTTTATTCATCATTCTCAACCCAGAAGTCTCCCAGGACATTCACTCCAGACATGAACTTTAGTCTCTGCAACCCCTCAAAGTTTTAATTGTGTATGCACCACTTTGTGTGCCTTGCTGCCGGTGTGTTGGGACTTTGGTAACCTCATCTAATTTCAGGTCAGACTGATGACATGGGATACTCCTGGGAGCAGGCACTTGATTGATTCCATAGAGTTGCCATGACAGAGTGGATGCTTTCTGATGTATTTTCAAGGTGCTATGAAACTACATGAGAACAAATTGTGCCAGCATAAAGCTCAGTAAATATTTATCGAGATCGATGGCCAAGTAATATATGCTGGTGGTAACTTCTTGCACTAAGTCAGAATTGAGATGAATGACGTTATGTATATATTAGGACCTCTTATTTGTTTCTAAAGGACAGGATAA
The DNA here is from genome assembly GCA_019843965.1 of Rhynchomys soricoides. Taxonomy (NCBI): domain Eukaryota; kingdom Metazoa; phylum Chordata; class Mammalia; order Rodentia; family Muridae; genus Rhynchomys; species Rhynchomys soricoides. The sequence goes on from JADRCH010000067.1 coordinate 6,453,873, forward strand.
TCCCCACCCCCATATAGTTCACACACCTTGTTAGTCACCAGACATGACATCATAATGCTTACATATTCATTCAACCTATGGTCAGTCTGCCCTGCTTTGGTGACAGTGATGGTGTGACCTACAGAAAATCTTACATAAGAGCCAGGACAAGGCTGAGTCATTCGTCCTCTACTCAGATGGCAGGTTCCAAGGTGCTAGCAGTCACCTCACCAGGACATATAAATGATATTTCAGTTAGCACTGGACCTTGCAGAGAGAGTTCCAGAAGCCATGAAGGGGAAAAGGCAGAGGGCCATCAAGATCAGATGTGTATAAAAGGCATGGGATTTTTGCTTTCTAATTTTAAATATCTAAGTATTTGTTTTAGTGGGGTGGGAGTCAAAGGGCAACTTCCAGGGAGTCAGCTTTCTCCATCAACTGTGAATTCCAATGATGGAACTTAGGTCATCAGGAATGTAGCGTGTATAAAATTCTAGCAGGATTTTAGCCAAGCACATCAAGAATTCTCCTCCCCCAAGATAGCCCTCCCACCTAAGTCCCTCTGTCTTTCTGCCTTTCTCTCTTGTACTAAGGATGAAACCCCAGACCTCACACATGTAAGACTCCACTAACAAGTTACACCTCAAGTCTTCTCTCTGACTTTTGAGACAGGGTCTTACTAGGTTGCCCAGGCTTGCCTTGTACTGACTGTGTGGCCCAGGCCGGCCTGGAACTTGCAATCTCTCAGACTTGTGCCAATAGACCTGAGTCTTTACCTCCCTCTTACAAACCTTTTTTAAAAGCAGCAGTTGGGGCCCAAAAGATGGCTGATGACTTCAGTTTGTTCCAAAGCCTGTACGGTGGATGGAGCAAAGTAAATGAAAAACAAAACAAACAAACAAACAGGTCAGTAAATCAGTGTTTGTCAGACTTTAATCTGCCCCTACATTACCTTAAACATTCTCATGTTCTATCTTTAATATTTTTGTGCATTTCATGAATTGCCTCTTCTTCCAAGAGGAAAGAGTAGGAATCTAGTCTCACTTTACAACCTGGACATATGCAAAAATTAACTGGAAACATCCTTTAGGATTAGAAAACTGTATTTTGAAAAATGTAATGAAAGAAAAATCCTATCATTATGCTTCTGTTTCTGTTTTGGAAAGAGCCAGCGCTGTCATTTTCTACAGTCATTACCACACAGTGATCATGGTCCATTCTCCCCTTGCTGTCTGAGAACAAGCTCTGCTGGGATCAAATTGATTGTGTCAAAAGAACGCTCCTTCTCATCCACCCCACCATCATGCCTGCCCCTCTCTAGGGCATCCTCAACTTCTGGGTCAGGAAACATCAGTGACCAATTCTAACGTTGACTTGTATGCTATAAAATAAGAGCTTTGATACATCTATTTAATACATAGAACTGTTATAGAAACAGCAAAGGCTTGGACAGAACGGGCTAGGTTTCTCATCAAGGTTCCTACCCACTCTCTCGTTCTGAGCAGAGAACAGCTTTAGAGAATATCTGCATGTTTTTCTTTGTTGCTTCATGGTTTTGTTTATCTGAGAAGTAGTTCACTTCTCTACCCCAAACACATAGAGCTAGTGCAACAAACTCTTTGTCAAATTTGTTATGAACAAAAAAAAACAAAAACTGGGGGTGGGGGATGAATGGGCAAGTCAAGGTTAAGTACCCCAGACCCCCCTTTTCGACATTTATTTGCTTGTGTATAAGCTAGTGACCTTCTCAAGCTGTCCCAGTCAGCTGTCTTTCGTTTCCTCATTCTGAGGCTAGAAATGGTCAGACAATAGCTATGGGATGCTTAGGTTACCTAACAGTTTTTAATGTAACAGTTATTTCTGCTGCATTAAGCAAGCGCAGATTTCAATTAAGTTTTTACATACCAACTAGTGAAGTAGTTTGGCAAAATGGACAAGGATTTCCAAAGGGGATTTCTGTCCCCAACCCCAGAAACTTAATAATATATCTCTCCTGAAGTCTTGAGTTAAAATATCAAATACCACTTGGCCACTCACAGAGCCAACAATAACTCACTCAGCGTATCTCTGGAGATTGGCAGTGAAGCTCAGGCAGTGCTGAGAGGTGATCTGATTTGTTCACAAGAAAATCTTTGCTTTCCTCTGGCTGTACCTAAAACATCCAAAAAGATAATACTTCTCTGGAACTTACTACAACATGCACGTCTCAAAGAGAGCAATGAAAAACATCCAAACCAAATCAAAACACTTGCTAAAGTGGTTTTCTCCTGAAGGTCATTCTCAAACATTTTCTTCATATTCCATTTACCAACTGATACAAAGTGCAATTGAATACTTGGCATATTAAGCAATCACCCAGTGTGATTAAAGAGAGGCAGTTGGGAAGGACTATATGTACCCTAAAATCTATAGGGCCAAATGTATATGATGTGGGTTGCTGTAAAAGACAAGGAATACTTTCTCAACTATGTTATGGACAGAGAAAAGGATGATCAGTTGGCCAATCATTCGGATTCACAGGGCAATGTTTTCCGTTGGTTCCAGAGAGGCCTAAGTCCACATGGTATGGTAATTGTATTAGCATTAGTGAGGACAAACAAGACCAGTTACTTCCACTCAGACTGGAGTATACTTACCACACAGCCAGAAAATGGACCAGTGTCCTTAGCTAAGCACATAGGCAAACTCTTCAGAAAATGAATAAATAAAAAGATTCCTTTCTATGAGAACAAATGTTTCCCCCACAGCAGGTTTAACCTATTGAATACTATTAAAATGCTTTCTTTCTTTTTCCAGAAAACAACAACAACAGGAAAAAAAAAAAAAAAACACAAGCAAGCACATGCTCCTATGTTGTTAATGTGTAGAGCTAGTGAAGCGAGCGTCCTCCTCTGATGGACTACCTCACAAAAGACATCCATGAAATCAACACTTCTCAGTATAGAAAAGTCTGTGTTTAGATTGTGGCCCTTATTCTCCACAACTCAGAAGCTATGTGCTATCCATTGCCTTGTTAAGTTCTCAGAGAGCATGCCTATGAGTCATGTCCATATTTTCTGACATAATGTCTTTGAGGGCACCTTGCTCCTTTTCTTGTTTTGATGTCAAATTTCTCTCTGCCCCCGGGTTATACCTGCAGGTGACCTGTGCTTTCCCCACACGGGGCACTCAGGTTTCAAACACATCTGCTGATGTTCGAAGACAGACAGGGGACCTGAATAAACAATTAGGATTATGCTTTATCACATTGTGTGTATATCTGAGTAAGCTATCCGTGAACATAATAAACTGGGAATGTGGATCCGGGTGGTCTGCTGTGTGTTTCTAAACAGTAATGTCTTAAAGTGTAGGCCCACAATTTTCTAAGCAACCTTATTGTGCAATATAAAGGAGCAAAACAATGATAACTCCTTTCCTGTAAGTAAGTAACTCAAAGATTGTCCAAGGTCAGAAAGTATGTATATTGGGTTAGCCAGAACTAAAATGGACATTTCTCCTAGAAACAACACAGAACTATTGATTATCTGTGCTGTCCCTAGATGTAGACTCTGTGTCCTCTCTTTGTTGGTATCAAATCATCTTTTATTGTTGCTAAAAGGAGTGGATTGGCTATGGGAGGAAGATTCCCCCCACCCTCCCAATATGAAAGGGTTTGTCATAAGAGAAAGAAATGTTTCAGTTTAAAACCATTTAGAACAACTGAATATATGCACCATTAAAAAAAAATACAGACTTTTTTTTTTTTTTTGCTGTTTATTTTCTCTTTTCTTGATCTTCATGGTTTAGCAAGGTAAGAAAGAGTCACAAGTAAACAAAGAAACACAAACAAGGAAAACTGCACAAGGAAGACCATTAGGTCATAGATGATCCCCTCGGTGGGGTTTTAAAGCTTCCCCTGATTCTGTGTCTCCTGGGAAAGAGTTCTTGGCATTCTAGCATCTTTATGTTGTCTAAGGCTTAAGGTGTGTTTGTATCCAATATTCTCCTTTAAGATGAGATTTCATCCAAGATGCCCAGCTACCGACAGGTGCAGACCCAGACTCAGACTCAGGGTCAGGCCCTGGCCCTGGCCCAGGCCCAGGCCCTGGCCTAGGCCCAGAGTCATCCATTTGCTTCCTTGTTTATTCATATAATCATGTTATGGCCCTGATTTGTGTCCTCCTGTGACTGGTTTCATGTGGCCCTTTCCAGAAAAATCCAGATTCTAAGAATGGTTACCCCAGCCCCTGCTCTTTCTGGTATCTTCCCCTCCTGATGCTTTCTTTCAGTCAGCCTCAGACTGGTTCACCTTCTGTTCCTCAAGCCTGCCAATCACTTTCCCTCCTTCTGACCTTCCTGTTGTCTGTTCCTGCCTGGAGCAACTTGTTGTAAGTAAGGCCTGCTCATGACTGATTTCTCCTTCTCTTCCCCCTCCTCCTCCTCTTCCTCTTCCTCTTCCTCTTCCTTCTCCTCCTCCTTCTCCTCCCCCTCCTCCTCTTTCTCCTCCCCCTCCTCCTCCCCCTCCTCCTCTTTCTCCTCCCCCTCCTCCTCTTCCTCTTCCTTCTCCTCCTCCTCCTCCTCTTCCTCTTCCTTCTCCTCCTCCTCCCCCTCCTCCTCCTAATCCTCCCCCTCCTCCTCCTAATCCTCCTCCTCCTAATCCTCCTCCTCCTCCTCAAGGAATCCTTCTCTACAGAGCCACACTGAGAAAGCACCGCTAGACTTTGCTTTCTCACAGAATCCTGGTTTGCATTACAGAGCTCAGCACATTCGTTTTGATTCGTATACTCTCTTCCTTACGTTTTATTGAGCACTATCTGAAATGTATTCTCTGTGGGAGCAGAAAGAAAATTTCATGTTTATTATCCTAGTTGAGGCTCCTCGAACAGTGCCTGGCAGATAGCAGGCACCTAATAAATAATTACTAAACTAAATGTTTGGGTGTTTATAAGTACGTTCAAGAGACAGAAAAGAAACAATTCATTTCCTAGAAATATTCAAATCTGGTGGCTTCAGGAAGTTGATTTTCTACTCAGTCACACATCAATTACATTTCACTTAGCAGCTGGCAGATTTCTGGAGATTCAGGTCACCTGGTTTCTAAAAATATCTATGCACTATGATTCCAGATCATTCCCTGGGGAAGTGACTATGCTATTATAGATGGAGTAAACTCCTTTAAGCCTGGAGACCTGCCGGATTATTGGCAGTGTCTGATTTGGTGGTCAGATATAGCTTAGATGATAAGTTATCTGATGTCTAGTTCACTAATAAGTCAACTCAAAATAACTAATAATTAATTGTGGTTTAGGGGACCTTGACTATATAAACTACATCAATTCAGGAATGTGAAAGACCACCCATCTTCTGGAAGGGGAAGTGTCACAGCTTAAAAACAAGTGAAAGCAAAGAATGTACCTACCTCTTATCAGTAAGTTGACAAATGAATCCAGGATTCACTCAGATATGAGACTTGGTCCTGGGTGAGCAAGTGGAGCTATAGAGAAATACTAAGTACGGGCAGACACCATTTTCATTTTCTGACCAATCCTATTTTAAAGAGGATGAAGCTGAGGCTTACAGAGATGAAATAATTGATCCATTGTCACTTAGCCAGAAGATGTGAAGCTCAGGGCCTAAATACACCTCTTTCTGAAAGCAGGCCCCACTAGTTTGCCCATTCTTCCTCATCCAAGCAAACAGCTTGAGGAACATTTCCTGTACCAGTTAAGTTAGGGAAATACTAGGGTAAATGCTATGAAGTTTGTCCTTCTGTGACGTAACAATGCAACATAAGACTTTAGGAGACGATACTGGGGCAGTGCTTCTTTTTCAAGCTGTATGAAGAGGCAAATTAAAGCTCTTCCAAGCAAATGTGGGCAAATATGACCTTGGCTAGCCTTGCCCTTCCCATGGTCAGCCTGTATAAAACACACTTATCCACAAAGATAGAGTCAGGGCTGTCCTTTAGGGGAAGACTGTAAGGTTCTCAGGTTTGAAAGAAATAAGATAGCATTTCAGGTCCCCTAGTAACTCACTACATATTCAGTCACTATACTTTCCGTGTGTGTGTATGTGTGTGTGTGTGTGTGTGTGTGTGTGTGTGTACATATATGTATGTGTTTAATATATGTGTAGAAGCCAGAGGATGGCACTAGGTATCTCCCTCAATTTCCTCTCTACATTATTTTTGAGTTATGGTCTCTCACTGAATCCTGAGTTGCTCATTTTGACTGGATTGACTGCCTAGCAAGCCCTAGGGATCCTCTGGGTCTGTCTCAGAAGTGCCTCCTTATATGGGTGCTGCGGGCGAAACTCAAGTCATGTTTGCAGACCAAACCCTTCACAGACTCAACTATCTTCCCAGACACCTTCACTACATCTTTAATAACTGAAGCCTCCTGGTTATTGGGGTGGCAGGCAACAAAGGCACTGTTCTCAGAAAACAAGGGAACAAACACAGTCTTTATGTTTGCCTCTTCTAAGACTTGCTGAAAGGGAGCCTTGGAATGAGGAGTCCGTGTGTGGAGGAGGGGAGGCCCTGAGTTTTCAACTATGGGCACTGGTGTTTTTTAAGCCCAATGCCTTGATTCCTGGGCGAAGGAGGGTACAGCTGAAGGGAGCAAAGAGAGCTTAGACCCCTGGTGCCAGAGTTGTCACAAGGAGAGTGGCAGTTGGGGCCGAGTTTCTAATAGTTTTCATCATCTCCCGTTTTTTTTCTCGCGCCCCACGCCCCACCACTGTCGCCATTCACTTTGTCACATCACTCCCCAAGGCCTTCCACCTCCTCAGAAATGACTGAAACCGACAAGTTTCAAAAGCCAGTCCTCTACAAAGATCAAGGAAAACCAGTTCTGGTGTTTGAAATAACCTATCTATGTTATGTACCTAGCACAACATTTTTTAAAAAAGATATTATTTAATGGGCGTGGGTACAACAACTTAACCTTTTCCCATCCAAGATTTACTTCTGTTTTATTAATTTGATTGTAAAATATTTTTTTAAATTTTTACAAATGATGACGACGCTTCTGGAGACAAGCCCCTTCGAAAGCAATTTGAAAGGAATTCCAGTGCAAATCCACGTGCACAGATATCCGCTTCCCCTCACCCTGGCCCTGAACAATCTATCCATCAGCAAATCGTGCCTGGCGCCTTCAGGTTTTGCCAGAACCTGGGTCTGCAAGCCAACCTGCACACCACCCTAGAGGGCGCTCTGCTTACACTTTCCGCCAACGAGGCAGCCGCGCTGACTCCCAGGCTCCATAAAAGGGGAGGAGGCGGATCAGTTTCCTTCTCTCATTGAGAAAGCGGAGCGGATTGGAAGGCTGGGCGTATAAAGCCGCGCAGAGAGCGTGAAACAAAGCAGACCGATCGGAATTGGACTTGGGAAGGGAGGCGCGGAGTCAGGCAGAAAACTTGTTGGAGAGGAGTAAAGAGCCGCTGCCTCTTCTCCACTCCGCTGCGCTTAAGGGGTTCCCTCCGGCCTTGCGATTTATTTTTATATCTGCTTTTTATAGAGAGAAGTATATATATTTTTTTTCTAAAGAGAAAATTCCTGTTTCAAGAGAAAATAAGGCAACATCAATGAAGGAGAGAAGAGCCAGCCAGAAACTATCCAGTAAATCTATCATGGATCCTAATCAGAACGTGAAATGCAAGATAGTAGTAGTGGGCGACAGCCAGTGTGGGAAAACCGCGCTGCTCCACGTCTTCGCAAAGGACTGCTTCCCCGAAGTGAGTGTGACCCGCATGTCTTTGAGGGGAACGGCTGGTGGGGTCCCCAGTCTTGAGGACAGCGTCGTTTCTCCTGCTTCACTGATTTTCTTCTTGAAAGTCTTTCTCATGCCCAGCCGGTCTCTACAGCCACACTGCTGGGAAGCAAAAGTGTCCTGGAAGCAAAAGTGGGCTGGAATCCGCCAGCACCCTGGACTCTTGGCCCCAGAAACTTGCTGGTTTCAGTGTGGGAGGCCTGGTGGGGAGACCTGGGTGGGCTCTCGGGGGAGGGGGTGCGTGTTTACTGTGTAGGGGGAGTGTGCGGTTGGTGGTGGTGGCTTTTTAATTGGGGGCTTGGGTGTTTTTCAATTGTTCTATATGCAGGTCTTATTATTAATAATCTCTTTGCCACCTTTCCTTCCTCTTCTGTCCCTTTCGTTCGTCTAGAATTATGTCCCTACGGTGTTTGAGAATTACACTGCCAGTTTTGAAATCGACACACAAAGAATAGAGTTGAGCCTGTGGGACACTTCAGGTAAGACTCAGCACACTGCGTGGAGGTCTGAACCGGTGCGCCCCCGGGGTTCGGGATCTGGTGCCCTGTCTGCTAACGTGGCTTCTTGAGGGACTTCCAGGTCCCGAGCCGCGGGAAAATATTATCCTTTCTGGACAGGGGCGGCAATGGGAGTGATTGTGGTCTTGAGGTCAGGAGGACGCTATGTGTCCGGGATGACCCTGCTGGAGGAGCCTCTGGTGGCCGCATGGCCTTGTGTTGTCCTTTCTTGGGGCCGTGCCGGAGCGGGCCGCCAGGGTGGCCCAGTGCTGGAGCACACAGAGCAGCGTGGAAGCCCTCCCGCTCGCCGAGGAAGCCCCTCGTGGGTGTCACCAGCCATCTGGTCTCGGGGCAGGGGAGCAGGCTGAGCTGGGAGAAGGTCCCCGAAGTCCCCGGGTTGCGTGCGGGTTCCAGGCTGGGGGAGATGGGTGAATGGCCGGAGCCAGCGCCCGTGACGCCTACTGTCAGGAATGCGCTGCTGGTGCCGGCAGCGGCCTCCGCCCCCGCAGCCTCTGTGCCACCGGCGCAGAGCGGCTTCTGCGGCCGCCCGGGGATCACTCTGTGCCAGCTCTCCGAACAAACCACTCTCCTTTGCCTCGGCCTCGCCAGCCTGCGGGGCCGCAGGCAGCACGGCTCGCCTTTGACCTTCCTGTCTACTTGAATTATTGGCTCCTTGGTGGGTTCTGTCCAGAGGTCTAGGGTTCAAGGCCGGGTTGTTGCCTTCCCATACGCCCACCCACCAATGTGGCACAGGGTGGTGGGGAGGGCAGATCTCCGCGGGCGGGAAGGCTGGCAGCCGGGGCTGAGTTCGGGGCAGGGACAGTGAAAATTGAGGACTGAGCACCCCCCTGGTATTCAAGCTCTAGCAAGCCGGGCCAGAGGCTCCTCAGGAGAACGCCTACTGTTAGTAGAGATCATACCTTCTCCAGAGGAGCAGAAGCTACCAATCTGGGAGGGGAAAGGCCGGTGCTGGCGAGGAACCAGGCTACCAGACAGATACAGGCGAAACTGGCGAGGAGAGGAGCGTACAAGCGCCAACACGCAGGGTTGCTGTCAGGCGGGGTGGCCCGAGGTGGAGCTGTGCTCAACTGGGAGTGGCCTCGTGGAGCTTCAGCGAGCTTCCCACACCCTGGGCTTGAACCTCTGAGGGACTTTGGGGGATTAGACAGTGGGAAGAAGGGGCCAGAGTCACAAGGTCTCTAGAGGCAGCCCCCAGCACAAAGGCTAGAAGAAAGGCTAGAGGGAAGTCTTGCACCGGCGCCTCTCACGGTCGGTGCCAGATGCTCAGACTGCTGCAGTGAGGATAGATCCAGTTTCCCTCTGGAGAGACAAGCTCTTCCTTGAGCCTCGCCAAGGGCGTTTTGTGTTTCTTGTTGTTGAGATTGCATACGCAATCTTAATACTATAGAGAAAGTGTAGATGGAATTCTAGTGGTTTATTACTAGTTTCTATCATCAGAATTATTACACAGCCTAGCATTTTATTAGGCTCCTGTTCTCAGACATATTATGGCAATTGTTATGCCTAGTATGCCGGACAGCTGGTGTGGTACCAACAATTAGCACCAGCACCCCCCCCCTCACACCCAGCCTTGTTTGGACTTACACTCGATAAGAAATATTTAGGCGGAAAGTGGAGCAGTAGGTCTGATACAGTCTTTGACACAAGACTGTGTTTCAATCTTAGCTCCTGGTTACCAGGGATTTCTGTGTGCAAATCCTCTACCTCCCTGGGTCTCATCTTCTTCATCTGTAAAAAAAAAAAAGGGCAGACACTGAGCTGGATAATGTGCAAAATCTCTCCCAGCTATGCTTCTTGGCTTTAGTGTGCTGGACAGGCAGGTTGTTTTTTTTTTTTTTTTTTTTTTTTTTGGTTTCCCAGGATGTTGGTTGGCTTCAGCTCCTAGTCTCAGTGGATCTGGCATCCCGTGCTGCGGTTCTCACAGCCTGCAAACCAAGCCAGATTCTGGGCTGAGCCAGGCTTCCTGGTGGATTTAGGAATGAGACTATTTGGATAAGGAGGGGGATGGGTGGGCTCCCAGGAATGCCGGCTTTTACATCTGCGGTTCAAGCTCCTTGAGCCACAAGACCACCAACAGAGATTTTAGATTAAGTGCCCAAAGGCCAAACTTACCACCTCCTTCCTTTTAAGAGAGAAAGGGCAAAAGCTTTCCAAGGGCTAGCAAATAAAATGAATGTATATATGAGTGGTTTATAGTGAGAAGCCAATGCAGATATCACTTCAGATATTTTCAAGCCTTACTCAGCAACTATATAGTTCACAGTCTCTGCACATATAGCACAATGTCATGCACAGAGTAGTCACCCAATAAAACCTAAGGACTGAGCCAATTATAATATGCATAGTTGCCAAGGAGATGGGGTTCCTGGCATTAATTACCACTGAATTACCTTTGCCTTAAGATTGGCAACTTCATAAATATTGCTTTTCATCAAATTAAAGTTAATCACCTGAAAGGAAATCATTAGTGACATAATGACTTGTATTTTTATTTAGTAAAAGAAAACCCTATGCATATTTCTGTAAGATAAAAAAGGTTAAAAGCTGATTGCAACAGTATTGCACTGCAAAATTATCCAGTTATGAAACCTTACTTAAAATTTAGATTCATACAAATGAAAAAAGAGACATGGGGAATTATTTGAAATTCCTATTAGGTTGTTTGTGGAGTGAGATGTTAGTGAATTAAACGCAGTTATGGAGCATTGCTTAACTTCTAGAAATAGACTGTTTCTACTGAAAGTGGCTTGCCACTCAAGCATAGCATGCCTCCAGCAGGAAGTTCACACTTCCCAGTAACTTTACTATTTTTCCTATTCACTTACTTTTCCTGACAAGTAAAAGTAAAAAAAGTAAACTAGAGATTCCCCCGCCCCCCATTATTTGACATTTTTCTCTGCTCACAAAGACATTGTTTTGTTGAGGTATGAAAATAATTGCACATACTTTTTATGACTCTTTATACATTTGATTTTCCCCAACTGCTACCAGCTTATCTCAGGAGAGAAGATCCAAGCCAAGTTTTTATAGATCTCTAAATGTCATCTTTTACCCTCTCCCAAGACTGTGCAAGAGATTTATCTTGGGGAAATTGTGTGGAGAGAGAATATCCACTGTGGTCTTTTGGTAGCATGGTTGTTGTGTTCCACCTTCCAGCGGAGGAATACACATGTAGGAATCAATTCTTAATGGGCTTTTTGTGTGTGAACTACATCTCCTAAGTGGTCTGCTTCCTCCGGAAGCAGTCATATGATCATGTGTAAGCAAAACTGCCCATTTGAATGTGGGACAGAATATCAAGTAGAAGTAGCCTATGAGGAAAGGGAGCCATTCATTTCTCTTCTGGGACCCAGGCAGTTAATATTTCCTTCCTTTCTATTCTTCTTCCCTTTTTTTCCGCATCTACTGTGAGCAGGCCCTCTGTTAGACAGTGTAAGAATCAGGGCTAGGGGACTGGCAGCCTATGAGGCACTTACTCTTGAAACTAATGGCGTCTTGTCTTCTAACTAGTTGCTTAATGTGTTTCTCTGTGAGGCTTCCCCAGTAGAGCTCCAAGCAGTCTTTAGGTTCAGACAGTCTTTCTATCTTTCCCCAATGCTCACCAGTTACATCAACCACGGTGGCACAGTGCCAGTTGACTCTTCTGGCTACTTTAAATACTCCAAAAGTAACAAAATATCATAAGTGTCAGGAAAGTCTTCTAAAATGAGGGATTTCATTTCTAAAGGTAGTCTTGGGTCCAGGTCTTCCTCTTTCTTACTGAGACATAGTTTTTTTTCCTTATAAAATGAGCTGATTAGTAGTTGCAGAAATGTGCTGGGAAAATATTCAAATTATCCCTATGAGTTTTGAGAAACAGAGAGGGTGTGGGGGAATAGTCTTGGTACCTTAAAGTGATATGTGAAACCAAAGTTGTTCTAACAGCTTGTGCTTCAAAATCTGCTACCCTTGCAACATAAAGCCAAAAGCCTACTAATAATAGAAAGTCAGTCATTTAAAGATCACCATATCTTTTCCAAGGAGCTTGATTGCTGTGTAATTTCTGCATATGTGATTTAGAGAGTAATAGTCATTCATGCCAGCTTTTAACTAGAGCATGTTAATGCACAGTTTATTTAAGGCGTATTATTAGTTTTAAATATTCAATTCAACTGCTGATTCCCAGTTGATAACTGTGATATTGCCCTGTGAAAATTCTTTTGAATCTTAACATGCTATGAACCTCTCTCATGTCTTGAATGCTAAAGTTAGCACTTCCTGTATTTGTTTTTAGTATTATTAACTAAAAATGACATATTCTCTACATTTTAATATAAAGCAACAGATAAGAAAGAAAAAACCTAGCTACTTTCCTTGGAGGAAAGTCTTCAGAGTCAATATAAATCTTACTACACTAGTATATTTCAGCTTTTAACAATCAAGCTGGAAGGCCAGTCTGGTTGACAAGTACCCTAATAGAAAACGGTCACCAATTGGAGACTCATTTACATATTAATCAAGGAAAACCATTTAAAAGGAGATTCCTGGTCTCTTTTTTGTGATTTAAAATATAAATGACCACATCTGGCCAGACCTTGAAGATAGGATTGTAAACTGTTAGGGCATGACATCTGCAAAAGCTGCTCGGGCTATGATGGGGGAGGGGCAGTACTGAGCTGAGCAGGAATAGCTCAGGTCCTCAAGCTGCTTACTGTCTAGGGTGACCACACAAACAAACATGTTGCAAATATAGGTGAAAATTTAAAATTCTTTCTCCAGGGTGAAGTAAGAAACCAAATTAGGAGCCCAGAGTAAGTATAGGGTATAGCTAGAAGGAAATGCCTATGCACTTAAACAAGGCATGGAATCCTGCCCAGGGCATCGGTTAGGATGCTCCATAGGCGAACAGGGACATGGAAACAGAAGATGGGCTTTGGTGGGAATGGATCACCACAGCAACAAGACTAAAGACGTATTGAGTACCTGTGCCAACCCCAAGTCCCCAGCTCAGGTCTTCCTGTCCATTAAAGCCCCATAATTCCAAATCTTCTCTAGAAGTTGACTCTGACCTTCCAAAGTTCTTTAACTCCCCCTTTGTACTTTAAAACATGCTTAAACTTAATGGTTATCAGGAAAAAACCAGGGTCTCAAAGTTGAGATTTCTGACCTAAGCTTCTTAGAAGTAAGCTAAGGATTTACAAACGAACACAGAAGAAAATGGTTTTCATCTGAATAGCAGAACAAGCTACAAAGATCCAGATATTTCACAAAGTCATTAATGACCCTTGGAACCTAGGGTTTCGAAATCAGGCCCAGCTGTAAACTGAGCCTTCATACACTGAAATGTGTGGGCTGGGGATAGACAAACAGCTTGTCTGGAATCAAGTCTTCATCGGCCCCTGGATTTTTCTTTTCTTTTTTCCCTTTTCCTTCTTTTTGAAAAAAATCTGTTTAGTGCTACTTTTGCCTCCAATTTGGTTTTTCCTGAGTTGTACATTGGAGTAAGGTATCCAGATTGGTCATTCTAATGTTTCTAAAATGACCAGGTGTTTCGTCACTAATGCAGTTCTTTACAAGGAAATAGGACACCACAGACACCAGTGTCTCCACTCAGCTCATGATGCATGGTTGGGCTGTGCCAAATGAATCATCTGGGCCTCACTCATTCTTTTAATGTCCTTGAAATGTCTTCTGGTTTATTACATATTGGCCACTTTCACAGAGTCCCATTTGGCAAAAATCAGACTTTTCTGACATAGCATGCAAGCTGCTTCAAAAGTTTGGCCAGGTGTTGAGCACATTGGTATTGGAACACAAGTATGTGGAAAGGTGAGCCTACTGGAGGGACCCCAAGGTCAGATAATGGGCTCTTCCAAAGCACGGGAAACGTAATAGCTTTAGTCTGGAGTGAATGAAAATGTGCATTTTTTAAAGGGTATCTATATAATCTTACCCTTTCAAGCTCTGCGATTCCTTACGGTTCCACTCTCTGTAAAGATGTTATTATCTTTACGTATCCTGAGACTAGAGCTTCTACCAAAATTTTACATAGAGCCACCAAATCCAGTTAGTTCTACCCATCTGAACTTATATCCACCTGTGTATCTGCACTACCCCCAGAAATAGAAAACATTGAGTTTTTATAGAAACACATATCTGCCCACATGTTTTCATAAAAGCTCTTCATAATCTACAAGAGTCTGATTCAGCAGAAGATACAAACAAAATTCCCCTGCTGGGCGGCCTGGTGATGGCATCTTGGGGTCCTGATGTTTGTGATGCAGGTAGCTGAGGAAGAACTGAGTCTTAAATTGAAGCAGAGTCTCAAGGTCTTGTCCAGACTTGACTCACATTCCTGAGCCTGCTCCCCTTGTACAACTTCCCTTCTGGCCTTGGCCTCTCATGCTGCTTGCTACCTGTGTGCTTTTAATGAACACTTAAAATAACAAAATTTACTGTATAATTTCTGCCCAAAGTATCAATTATTCTTTGGGTAGGGATTTCTTATAGAAAAAATTTTTGACTTATTTTAGGTGGAGGGCATTATTACAGTTTTAAAAGATTCAGTGAAGAGGATTTTCAGTTTGCAGACTTGAGAAAGATAAAGTTTCAGTATTTGAGCTGCTTTTTGCAAAAGGTCCAAAGGTCTCACTTTTAGATATGGCTCTTGGTCCTTATATGTTTAGTCATGTACATATATGGTGTGTGGTATCTCTGCAGCTGGGTGACTTCAGCAGGCAGGTATGTGTTGGAAGAATTAGTTTCTAGGTGAGGCACTTCATGACTATTCTTGGGCTGGAAATTTTCCTCTCAGCCCAAATTAATGATCTCGAAGACAAGGATGGGTAGACCTGCAATTTCAAAAGTCTGTCAGAACTTTTCTGATGTTTGCCAAACTCAAGCAACAAAGAATCCCCAAAGCATGCTTATTCTAATCCGTGCCTGGATAAAGCTTTTCAGCTTCGTGGGGGGAGGGGGGCGGAAGAAGGAGACACTTGGTTTACATACAGTCCAGTTACAGCTAATACAGCTCCCTGCAATTTGCCAATGGAAAGTCTGGTAAGTTATTTGTAAAAGGGCATCAAGTGCAGTGCTATGTCTTTAAGGAAGAAGCTGCCCTGAAAATGTCTATATGCCTGAAGCCCATTCCACATGCCAAGGAAGTTTTATTTGACAAGCAAAGCTTCATCCCTAGATTTATTGGGTTTCAACTATAGTACATTCTTAGGTGCTGAAGCACAGACTGTGTGTGAGCACACGAGGACCCACTGTGTTTTAGCACACCATAAAAATATGTTCAGTTAGCACCTTCCCATCCTAACTAGGATCTGTAGAAATTAGTGCTTCTGGATGCCTGCCTTCCCAAGGTGCCATGGGACTTCTCCAGCTGTGGGATGCAGCAGGAGTCCTGGCTTTGTTCTCACTTTGAGCTTACTCTCCACTCTTTGGAGTCTCCTCTGTCTCCGGGACTCCTCAGTCGACAGGGCATTCCTAGGATTCTTCCCACACATGCCTGTGGTGATCAGCCCTTTGCTTGCCGACTTCCTTTGTGCAGTCACAGGGCACTGTAGAGAAGAACACAGAAGAAAGGGTCCTTCTTACCCAATGAACTGTGAGATCTTTCCTGTTAGGACCGTTTTCTAATTCTATCGCTGACTTTTCTTACTATGAAAAAAAAAAAAAAATTGGAGACAATAGTTTTGGGTGTTTTTTTTTTTTTTTTCCTCTGTCCAGGAAAAAATTTTAACCTTAAGCTTTCAAAAAATAATGAATAAATGATCTTCTAGGGCAAAGTTACTTTTCTCCTTGGTGGTCAAATTACAGTTATGAATTTGAGGATCCGTTTTATTAGTGCCCTTGGGCACTTGTTGATCAAAAAGCTGCATTGTTTACTGCTGGGGGGTGGACTGGGCTCAGATCAAAGTGCTGCTCCTAATTAAATCTTGTTAAAGCGCCTAAGAGTTACCTCTTTACCTCGGAGCTCAGTGGCTGATTTCTCATGAATCCTTACACTGCATATGTATTTTCATCCAAACTGTTAAACCAAATGAAAACAAAGGCAGAAACAGCCTTCCATAAGAATCTTCTTGTTTAACTCGAAGAAAACTGTTTCTTTTTAAAGTCAATCAAGAGAGCAAATTTTTCTCTTATTTGCATATAGCCACTAAGCACAAAAGCTGCCTCTCTTTTTTCTTTTCTTTTTTTCTTTCTTTTCTTTTTTTTTTTTTTTTTTTTGGTAGACAAGCAATCTCCAGCCTGTGACAGAGGGCTCAACACAAAGCCAGATCCCTTTGTGGCCTTAAACTGGGTGGGGGAGGGGAAAACAGCCCACAAAGGGCGGGGTGTTCTCTGCAGCCACATGGTGACTGGAATGTTGCAACCCGGCCTCTGGATTTTCCCAGCAGTCCCAAGTTTAATTAAATTAGTTTTGCTGCTTTGACTTTCTTCAGCCACCTTTGGAAAAGACGGTCTCCATTGTCCTGTAGCTACTCTGTTCTGCCACTCCGTGCAAGGCAGCATCCAGTTCTAAAGGAGCCTGGCACCTCCAGATGCTAGTCATGTCCTGTAGGTCTAGACTGGAGAGCACCAGACGCGAGCTTTCTGACACCTGTTTGGCTTTCCACAGTAGGCTGGCTCTGACTGTGTAGGTCGGGTCAGGTCGTTGAAGCTAGCTTTGAAGAACAGAAGAGAGGCTTCTCTGTCTTCCCTTGAATATCTTCTCTGTAGAGTCTGGAATTGTGTGGCAGGCTATTAGGAAAAAGATATTCTAATGCTCCTCACTGCGGCAGCTCTGCCAAAGTTAGACTTTGGCCAGGCAAACAAGGAAGGTGACAGTGGAGAGAGTCAGAACTTGGGAAAACTATCAGTGTATCCCTAGAGGGTAAAGCCATCCCTCCCTGGGGCGTCTCAAGAAAACCTTAAGCTGAACTTAAGTGTTCGCCTTGGAGTACTCTCACCTCTGATTTCTTCAGGTGGCTAAAAGGGTGGCCACTGCTTGTCATTTTTAGAATCACATTACATTTTTAAAATACTTTTCAACTAAGGCCAGAGCTATCAGGGAGTACCTTCCCTGCAGTCTCTGTTACAGCACAAAGTGCCCCCCACAGGCCAGAGGGAGGGTACTGTCCTGCCTGAGAGCATCTTAGCCTTTCTTCACTGCTGACACTTTCATTCCTAGTTCCTAGAACATCCCCACCTTCCTTGCTCAGCACACTCACTGTCTCCCATCTTTATGGCAGAAGTGAGGCAGGCACTGCGCTGCCAGGAATTGCAGCAGTGAGTGCCCAGAGCCCAGAACACACACTCTAAATACAATAACTTTTAGGTAGCAAGAACAGACTCCTGAAGGTCAGCTGTCTTTGTACTTTGTCTTTGAGACATGGTCTCACTAAGTAGCTCATTGAGAAGGGGTATAGACATACTTGTGTCCTCACAGGGAGAATTAAACAATCTTGAATCTCTCTACATCTCTGGTAGGCCTCAAAATTTCAGTCCTTCTGCTTAACCCTCCACAGGACTTAACTAAACCAATTTCTTTGGAAAGGTCTCTCTCTCTCTCTCTCTCTCTCTCTCTCTCTCTCTCTCTCACCCTCTCTCACCACCACCAATGTTTTGACTTAGGTAATACATGTTATGTTTTCCTGCCAGAAATGCAAATTTATGTCAAAACTAAATAAAAAGTCAAAAACATCTTTAGTGTCTTTGCATTTGCCTAGTAAATGATTTTCCTGTGGTCTGTGAAATGGCTGTACAATGAAATTGTTCCTTAAAAGTAGTTGTCAAGTTATCATCAATGTTATAGTCTATTTTGTAATTATTGGCCTTGTATAAATATTCCCAACATTTGCAATTCATAAACGAGTTGAAAAAAGAGAGGAGGGGAAAAAATCTTAAATGTCCAGAAAGTTCTGTGGTTCCATTGATTGACTGTCGATTTGAACTTTTAGACTACCTTGGGTTTAACTCAGGCCAGGGCCCTTGGATTATGTCCTGCTGTCATGTTTGCAGGTGGGACTGTGTAGAAAGGTAACCTGATCCAACATGACATTTATGGCATTCTTGGTGTAGCAGGAAGCGAACTTACAGGGTTGGGGGGTAAGTGTAAGCAAGCTCAAAGGTCAATGGCTTACTTATCCAGACTTGTAACAGGGGATGGAATGACACTGTGCTTTGCTCTGGCTTCCTGTGCACCATTAAACTTGACCCTCTTTCTCCACTCACACCCCCCCATTTAACTATTGGACTAACACCCCCCATTTAACTATTGGACTAATCTTGAGTTTGAATCTTTTTCCCAGGAAGCAGCTCCCTATCCCGTGGCTGCTGTGACTCGACCTTTGACCACAGCGATAACGGAGCCACCACCATACTTCTAGTTAATATGTACTCAATTCTTCCTGAGTTCCAGCTGCTACCTGGGTTTACTTAGAGCCCACGGATATAGGTTGTCACCAAGAAGACTTGGGCTTCTCCCCCTTTAGTGGTGAGAAAGGGTTTCTCCTCAAGGTCACCTGGTCCCACATACCCCCCAGTTCATCTAGGATCCTTCTGATTCTAATTCTTAAATGCTACCAATTGCACCTTAAATTCCTGCCTTTCCCAGGAGCTGAGGTCCCATGCATAGGAGCTCTAGTGCAAGCGAATATATTATGAAGCTGTCTTTTGTGGATGTGTTTGCATTTCCTTACAGGAAGGAGTGGGCCAGCAGGGTGTTGCATTACACAGGACAGGGAAGGGATTTATCTCAAAGGGTGGAGTTAGTGCCTCAGAGACAGTGGAGACTTCTGTCTGAGACCTGTGTGCTTTTGCTTCTTAGGTTCTCCTTACTATGACAACGTCCGCCCCCTCTCCTACCCAGATTCTGATGCTGTGCTCATTTGCTTTGACATCAGTAGACCAGAGACTCTGGACAGTGTCTTAAAAAAGGTAAGTGCTGAGGAATGCGGACATCATCCAGCACCTTAATGGTACAAGATTAGAGACATGTGATTGGCTAAGGTGTATAAAGATTCTGAATGAATGAAAAGACTGGATCGGATACTTCCACACCAAAACATCGATGTCCTAAGTGGGTAATTAATCTGCTTGAAACTATATTTCATAAAGCTATGAACAAAATACTTTTCATGAGTTTTCATGTTTGTTTTTTTCGGGAGGAAATACAGTGAAAATATAGGAAATAGCCACAGTAAGCTCACCTGACCCTTCATTCCTTTGCTTGACCGACTGTTCCTTGTGTTTGCCGTTGACCTCAATTCAGATACTCACCTTAATACAGTAAGAGCTATTTTGACAAGGGAGTTGTAGCTCAGTTATTTATAGAAACATAAGTGAAATTAGCATAAGAAGAATATGTGTAGTGAGGCTTGGCCCTAGACATGCAACAATGTGAATGATGATCAGATAGATACTAATAAATACCAAATACTACTAAAGCATCAGTTACTCCAAACACATACGTTATCACACTGGAAGCAAAGATGGGTCAGATTCTCTAGGTGGAGATGGGACTGGAAGAAGCTGTGGATAGAGGAACCAAGGCTAAGAGGAACGGTACTTGTTGTAGCTAGGTCTTCAGGCCTAAGGCGGCCACTGTGTTTGTGTGTAGAGAGTGATGCTTAGCCTTCCACAGAGAGGACTTGGCCCCCAGGGTAGTTATAGGAACCTGCCATAGATGAGTTCCAGAGAACTCAATGGGGCAGCGATTCTGCTTGGCCTGCAGCAAACCAGGCTTTGTTCTATGGGAGGTCTAGAGGGCTATATGTGCTGGCAGATGGGGCAGCTTCTTACTCACTCACCCCTGAGGGGGTTGTAGGTTTGAGAGTGAGACTCTAGCTGTACCTACTCACCCCTTCTTTTCTGTGCACTGCACATGTGGCTAAGAGCACAGAATGTCACTCAGTGGTTGTCCCTGTGACCCTGTCAGCATGAGGGCTGTGTTCTTTTGATTTCTACTTTCAGTAGCGTTTGCATTTTGCATGGTTTTATTAGTTTATTTTTCTTTATGGTACTTAATGGCTTGGGAAGGTCATTACAAATTTAGATATAGCCCCTTTTCAGTTTTTGCTCAATCTTGCCAACAGTTCAATGAAATTGTACCTTTGATAGAGCAAAGGGTCCTTTTTAGTTTGTAACAGCTTCCCATTCTGAGTAATGTGTGAAACACGGGGTTTACTTTTTGTCAGATTCTGTCAGGAACACAGCTTTCCTGTCTTCAAGGCTGTAAACAAGTAGAGGGGCCCCACAATATCACAAGCTGAGAAGAACATAACAACACGCCTGGCTGTGTGTGAAAAGAAAGAGGGCACTTATTTACTGACGTTTGCCCTAGATGTAGTATCAGCTTATACATAATTTATGACAGAAAGCTTTTTACTTCTTGTACTTTGATTTTGTCTACTAAGACCAAACAAATAGTGACATTGGACCTGTAGATATTAATGAGTATGTTTTATGTTTGTGTGAGGCTCATGGTAACTTACTTCATCTGTGTTTTATCTTGAGTCTTAAAGCCCACTAATATCAGAGAGTTTAAAGTAACTTAAAGTAGAAAAAAACTTAAGTCTTATTTTTTTTTTTTAATTCTTTAGAACATGCTAGATGCTCCTAAATAGTTGTGGGTGGGAGGAAGAAAAGAAAGGCTCAATGGACAGATCAGACACTCCGTGTGTTACTGCCCTCTACATGCTAGAGCACTTTGTAACTAGATGTCATTGGCTCAGCTACACCTTGAGATCTGGATGTACCCTCTGGCAGTCTCCCAAGTCACTCTTTCAGAATGTCCTTCTTGCCTAGTACTATACTTACAAACCTTTATTTCTTCTTCTGATCTGTGAACTCCTGAAAGACAGAGCTACATCATCACTGCATTCTTCTTCCCAGAGCACAAAAGACATCCTAGGTGTGGGTAGAAGAGTCTCAACCCCTCTAGCCCTCATCTGATGGTGGAAAACTCAAGTCAGAAGCAAACCCATGAAAAGCTGTTTAGTTGCTTTAAATGTAACAACTGGAATCCATGCCAGAAACTTCTGAAAGTCCCGTGATTCTGGTTAAGACAGGAAATAGTTAAGTTGTAGAGTAGACAGCAGAGGTTAACAGTTAAAAATTAACTCAAAGTCTTATGGGCTACAAAACCAGATGCTGTCCTGGAATCTCAAGAGGTAGTTAGTTCTCTGCTTAAGTTGTGGTCTGTGTCCATTCAGCCACTTGAGTGGAAGATCCTTGAAGCAAGACACTCTGCTTTACGAATCATAGGCCAGATACTGGCCTCCACGTGGAAGGCCAGCACATGGAAGCATGTCCTAGTCTATCATGATGTGAATGCATACTTTTGCTGGTGTGGCCTATTCCTTTTGTCCAGCCTTCCACTTATTACATATTGGGCTGGGTAATAAGAAACTCATTATATTCCAGGATGTAATCATCCATTTGGATATGTGATTATTAAGGTGCTTTTGTCTTTCAAATACCTCCATAATTATGACATTGTTGAAGCTACCTTGTGTTGATACAAAATAAGTTCATTGTGGAAGGAACGACTGAGTCACGCAGAATATAACAGCATGCTTGGTCACTCTCTAAAGTTTGGTATCTAGGTATTAATTAGACATAAGTTGGCTTCTTCACTTGAAGTTGCATTTCAATGTCTGCCAGGGGAGAAAATGTTTTTATTGTATATGTGTCAAGACAGTATGTGTTCGTTAATTTTCCTTCCCCTCCTCCTAGTGGAAAGGTGAAATCCAGGAGTTTTGTCCCAATACCAAGATGCTATTGGTAGGCTGCAAGTCTGACCTGCGGACTGATGTCAGTACGTTAGTGGAACTCTCAAATCACAGGCAGACTCCTGTGTCATATGATCAGGTATGTGTGTTGTCACGGTGAGAAAGTCTCCTTCCTTCCTTCCTTCCCTCCCCCTTCCTTTTACTTATTAGGATATATTTATCTTTATTTTATGTGCATTGGTGTTTTGCCTGAATGTATGTCTGTGTGAGGTTGTCGGGTCCCCTGGATCTAGAATTACAGAGAGTTGTGAGCTGTCATGTGGGTTCTGGGAACTGAACCTGAGTCATCTGGCAGAGTAGACAGTGCTCTCTCCAAACCCTGAAAAGTCCCTTTTCAATAGAAATGAAAGAAATAGAATTCTTATTTGTGATAAATGAGATGTGGCAGTTTTTCAAGAGGTGAGGCAGAGTCAGCTGAGATATGAACTGCTCTGACATTCTGTACTCAAAGTCATCAGGGGTTAGGGCACACAAACAGTTGATATGTGCTACTCTTGGCTGTTTCTACTACATCAGTGTTTTTTAAGTGCAGCATGTTTAAGAGAGAATGTGATTAAAATTAGCAGTTCTCTTTAAGAGAGCTCGTTGTCCTCTGACCCTATAAAAATCCTCAATCAAGCTGTTGTCAATAAAATAGATCACTCTATGATGCCGTCTTTTGGAAGTTCATCATGGTACCTGTGTTCCCTCAAAGAAAAACCTGTTCAGGAATCTCTTCTGAAACTCACCACCAAATTCTAAAGTGGGCTCTAAAATAAGTATAGGAATATGTGACATGCAGCATTTAAAGTATTCTATTTTAGGGCTAGAGACATAGATCAGAGTTCTTGCCCAGCACGAGGAAGGTTAGGCTTCCATCCCCAATGTGACAAAAACGGAGATAAAAAATATACTCTTTATCTTGCATTTCTCATTAACAAACTCAATACAATCATGGAAGCTGATTTTCACTTAAATTGATATTAAGTAAAATCTGTCGGCCCTGTGTTTTGTACAAACTCTTGACTGGGGTTGAGGGACATTTGGCAAGGACTCTGAGGGCCAAAGCACCTTGGTCAGATCTACGGAAGGATGCAGTGTTCATGGTATCAGAGGACTTAGTCCAGTAGCAAGAGGCCATGCTTCGTAATGTCCCCAGATGATACCTACACAGCAGGTTACTCGCTACCCTGGTTAAAGTGTCAGTGAGGGTCAGCTGCCACCTTTGCATCTGTCTCTTCTTTGCATCCTCCTGGTGAGAGTTGAATGTTCTGGGTTCTCCTGTAGGAGCAAATCAGCATGTGGGAAGCTGTAGGGAGCAAGAGCTGTTTCTGCAGAGTAATGTAATTGAGGGCTTTAGTACTTGAGAAGTAACAAAGCAACTCATTTTAAAATAAAATCTGTTTTTTATTTTGTACAACACTTGGGAAATCCATTTGGCTTATTAGGTATGTTCCAATGCATGACAGTTTTGTGGTATTTCAACACTTTGCAGGGTCTCTCCAAAGTCTCACTGCTGATTGAAATGATTTCTTTTACTTCACAGGGGGCAAATATGGCCAAGCAGATCGGAGCAGCCACTTACATAGAATGCTCAGCTTTACAGTCAGAAAACAGCGTCAGAGACATTTTTCACGTCGCCACCTTGGCGTGTGTAAATAAGACAAATAAAAACGTTAAGCGGAACAAATCACAGAGGGCCACAAAGCGGATTTCACACATGCCTAGCAGACCAGAACTCACAGCAGTTGCTACGGACTTACGAAAGGACAAAGCAAAGAGCTGCACTGTGATGTGAGGCTTCGCTGTCTTTAATGAGGACACGGGAATCTGATGTAAAAAAATAAAATTAAATTAAAAAATTAAAAAAGCAGGAGCAAAACGGAAAGATGGAGTCAAATGAAGTGCACAGCCAAAGTCACATAGACACAGGCTTAGGAGGCCCTTGAAAGGGTACCCACTTTTCGGAATCCTGTCCTTAGTTTCGGCATGTAGACCGAGTGGTGAGAAGCGAATGCATTGAAGAGTTTTGTGTGACAAGAAGTGTGACTTGGAAATTACGCCAAAAACAAAGGGAGCTACAAACGGCGAGCGCTAGAAGTGGGGGGGCGCCAGTACCGCCGAGAAGAACATCCACGCTCTGAATGGTGCTTGAGTATTTTCGGTTTTGTGTTTGTGGTTTTGTTACAACCTATTCGTGGATCTCCACTTTGATTTAGTTTTTCAATGTTTTAATCCCTTTTTCCAAAAAGTATATATTAGTAGACCGTCCTCGTTGGGAAACTCGCACTGTGACCTTAGCGTTTAGTTTTCTAGAGGATGCGATCTAATTTCCTCCTAGCTCATCATTAAAATGGAAATTGTACTGGGACCCAGTGGGATTTGAGAGGAAAACTTGATGCGGCTTTGAAATCTTGACTTCCTGAAGGTCGCTGCGGAGCAAGATGGTTTGAAAGCAAGGCTTCCAAGGCCTTACAAGATGTGTAGACCAGCACTACAGAGATTGTGTAGATCAACTAGAAGAGCGTGTTGTTTTTTATTGTCTGATGGTTTTGTTCATCCTTGTGATTGTCCTTAACAAGTGGTAAATTGTTCAGTGTAATTTTTTGTGCGCTGTTTAGAAGAGAGTGTGTGGCTTTGGTTTTTCTTTTTGCCATCGTTGATGAAAACGAGAAGTCAAATAAAAGGTGTCTTCGTCTGATGTGATAGCGTGATTCTAGAAGAGGCAGGTGGGTGCTGATTTCACCAGGAGAGACCTTGAATGAAGGAGCAGTAGCAGAGAGCACAGTTGGTGAACAGAGCAGTAGCAGAGAGCACAGTTGGGTCTGAAAGAAAAGTTATGCTTCAAACGCACAGAGCACACTGGTAGCAGATAGCGAGCTGTTTTCTGATGCCACTTCCTTCAAAGGAATGTTGTTCTGACAAAACCCCATTTGCCCATGCATTAGAAAACCCCAGATTGAAAAAAACCTATAATGTCTGCCTTGGTATGAGCCTAGGGCTCTTCTCAAGTGACTGCTAAACCCCACTTAACCATACACAGCCAGGGCCAGGTTGAAAGAAAACGTGATGATTGTGAGAGTAATAATCAGCATTTAAAATAGTTTACAGGTTTCTCCCCTTGAGCAGTTCCTTTCAGAGAAGACATCAGTTATGATCTTTTAGAGCTGGTGATTTTGAAGCGTTGAAACTGTGTCTCATTCAACTGTGGCCGAAGGGGGGAGTAAGGTCATGACCACACCCAGTTCTGCGTCTTCACAAGCACTTTGTTTTGTCTCTGCAAGAAAATGCCATTTCCGTCGTTTCCCATAGAACTCAGACATTCTACCACCATAAGATGCTCTGGCTGGTACAGCGTTATGCTTTGGGCAGTATTACAAGACCGCTGGCAAGTGCTTTCTGTATTTAAATATTGTAAAAAGAAAATAAGTTATAACTGTTTGTTGCTTTTTTTTTTTTAATGTTGAAGTCACTTTGTATGTTTGTTTGGTCAGTGTTTCCACAGTATTTATTAAAACTTATGGGTTTTTCTTTTCTTCAAATAAAAAAGTAACCATGTCTGTCTCCCTGCGATGTTTTCTGCTTCTCGGCCTACTTGTTCAGCTATGTTGTTTCTCAGAGACGATTATAGAATGGGAGCTGAGATTTGCTGAATTAGTAGAGTTCAGAATTTCATTCTTGGCAAAGTCTCATGGGAAAAGATGAATCTGTATATAAAATATATTTACATGATATCGTTTTTAAAAACAAAATCAAGAAAATGGGGCCTACTTGAGTGATCTGGACATATACAAAAGAAGCCATGATAGTGGATAGGATTAATTTGTAGAAAGTACCAAAATTCTTTGGAAGTCTTATAGCAGAAATGAATGATACAGACCCAGATTTTTAGTACCTGGAAATCTAATGTGACCTTAGTTTCTACTGTGTCTCCTGGGAATCTAGATATCCCCTTGCAAAGTGTGTTCTTGTTCACAGCACACAAGATAGCTCAGGATCCAGCTATTGCAGCTTAGTGGAGGTACAACAAAACCAGTCCTATATATGGTAGAGGTGTTGTTCAGCCCAGAAAATTGTCAAGTGCACATGGAGTAATCTGGGGGAGAAGGACATAGGTCCCAATCAGGTTGGAAGACTCTGTCTTTAGCTAAAATGTCTACTTCAACATATGTCTAAAAATATTTAGTAAGACTTCAAAACTATGATTTGACACAGGCAAGACATTTCCTACAAAAACTATATCCTGTGGCTTAAAAAAAATGGCTTTAGAAATCTGTGGTTTAGTTACTTGTTTAGAAAGAATTCTCAGAACAAAGCAGAGAAAATCAGGCTCCTACATGAGTGAACAATCTTAAGAGCATGGGTATTATAGGATAGCCAGATGAAAGATTTTGGAGCTAAGACATTTACTGAAAATGTAACTCATTCCTGACATTTACTACTAAAGGGGGAAAAGTACTTTCCCGACCCTAGCACTGGCTAGCTTCTATGCCTACGGCCAGGTCAAGGTTCTTAGAAACTTGTTTATCTAAATCTGCTACAAAAAGGGGGGGGGGGGGAGGAAAATCGTTCAGGATCTACTTCTGACCTTGGCTGCTCTTTGGTTTGGTATTGATGTTCCTTCTGGTAAGTTCTCTACAGCGTTAATCTGTTGAAGCCAAAAGAGAAAAGAGTCTGTTTTCAGCACTGGCCACCTTGGTCTACCTTCACCCTAAATTTTTGCCCTGGCTCTATAACCTGACTACTGTGTGAACAGTCCTTACACTTTAGAAGTGATCACAAAGAAGTTTGTGAAAAAGTTATCTTAAAACTCTTGAGTATGTCTCTCTCACTTATGTTAATCCTTTTCAGCAATAGTTGCTTTGAAGATTCTCTTCTCACAGAAAGCGTGGCTTGAGTGGAAACTGAAAAATGGACCAAGGGATTAGGCTTATTACAAGAAAGTTTTAAATGGCCTCCTTGAAGATTCTTGAAGCCCTCCAGGTGGCTTACCTTCTTTTGAGTAGGTCATTTTGACTTCAGCATTCTGGCTTAAACTCTGAAGTTTTTATTTTGGTCATTTTCCCATCCATTCACCAGATGTTTATTGGGTCCCTTCTAATAGGCTCAGCACTTTGCTTAGCTGATCACCTAACTGTGATTAGTGCAAGGTCTGCTTGACAGTCGTGCAGAATTCATAATGGAATTGTAGTCAAGGTGGACAGTCAGACCGATCACAGCCCATAGAGAAGTGCTGATCCACACTACATGAACTGACTGGTGAATGCTGGGTTGGTAGTAAACAAATGTCTCTGTGAGTAGTCAGAGCACCTGCTGAAGGACATTCACAGTGCTGTAATTCAGTGTGCAGGAATACACACTCTTGGTGTGTATTAATGGCTAGAGTCCATTTAAAGATGACAGAAGAGCAATGACCTGTGGGCAGTCGTTACTGTGTTATTCATACTTTACAAAATATTAGGAGCTTGCTGGAAGTTCAGTAGGAGACAATCCTCCTTTCCAATTAATCCTACAGAGACATCTGGTATAAAATGTGCTTTGTCGTACCTGGGAACTTTCTCCTATATACTCTTAAATTGCTGAGTAAGTTCAAAAACAAAACTAAAATTGGCATATATCCACAAAATTCTTTTGTATAATTGAAATTATTTCTAATGAATTTATATATAAATTAATTATAAGCATCATTTGTTTGAAAGTAGAGGCTTCATTATTTAATGCTAAAATGTGCATTTTGTGTCGGTCTAAAAGATGTTAATTTTAGACAAGGACTCCCTAATAGTGAGTTTTAACCCTTTCTTGTCTCTATGCTGCATTCTGAGAACACAGAAACAAAACTGAATGAAACACACACACACACAACTTTGTAGGCCTTTTAAAATCCATGTGTCTTTGGGATGTTACTTTGGATTTTGTTTTGAGGAGCTCTCTTTTGCCTCATTTCTGTGATCACTGAGATATTAACAAGTAACTTCTAGTTTGAACATAAATGAAAAAACAGACTGCCCCCACCCCAGTAAAAGTAGAAACTGGGTTCATCTATGACCTAGCATCATCAGAGTAGATATACAGTGAGAGGGGGATGTGTCCCACACTGTTTGAACAGGTTCACACCATGCACTCATTCTCCAACACACATATGTGTGGTTAGTAGTATCTAGTTCCCTGTTTGGGCATGATGACATGTCATTTACAGGGTCATTTGGGAAATCTAACAACAGAATTCAGGCAAACAGTGTAGAACAGTGTCCTGCCACAGCATCATCTTGTCACCGACAATAATCCGTGAGTATGGTGTGATGCTGGGGTATGGAAAGAAGGGGACCATCACAGCCATTGAGTTGTTGTGAGAGCCACAGGGTGTGGCTGCATGCCCCCTGTCCTCTCCAGCTCTTCATGTCCCCCTGATACCTTCCTCTGATACACACACACCATTTTCTGACACCTGCCAATCACCTGGCCCATGGCCTCTCTTTTTCCTCTGTCATTTCCCTGCTTCTTGAGTGGTGGGATGATGAACACCATCCACGGCTGACAATCATGGTTTCCACGCCCCAATGCTTCTGGAACTGTATAAGAACCTAGAAAGAGGTTCCAGGGCAATAGTTCTAGAATCCAACCCAACTGAATGCTGTGGATACCAGCATTGAAATTTTTTTTTAAAAAAAGGGAACAGAAAGACACTTGACATTAACTGCTAGGATTCTTCTGCTCTGTGCCTGGCTGTAAGATGAGTGGTGTTAGGAGCAATTAGGTACATTAGCTACATTATGTCTATTGTATATTCCTGATTTTGAGGAATCCAGTTAGAGGAGGAAGCTTCCTTGTTCACTTTCATTTTCCCATTGGTCAGCTTATGACAGCAATTTTCTCAGTTTGCAGACAGATGAGTCCTCTCCTTCCTAGACAGCACTTGTGCTAGGGTCACCTGAGATGCTCAGCACTTAGCAGAAGATTGTGGTTGATTCATTAGTATATGCTGAAACCTGCTACAGTAGGCTGTAAGGTAATGAGTTAAAGGAAGGATGCTTTCAGTATGGTCAGCTCCTGATCTAATTCTCTCTAGCATTCCGGACCTGAGGTACTCCTTCTGTGGTTCCTCCAGAAGCTTGTTAGACCTGAAAATCCTCCAAGGAGAAGGGACGCATAGGAAAGGCTTGTGTCCATGTGGCTACCTGCTTCACCCTTGCCCCTCTTCAGCCCCAACTCTCCACTTCAGTCCCTTATACACAGCACATTAGCACTTAACAACTGTGGTGGTCTGAGTGTGTCTCAACAATTTATGCTGGAAATTTGGTTGTGATGTGCTGTTGAGATGTGGGTCTTTTGGGGAGGTGTTTGGTTGAACCACTCTGGTGGGTCCATTAATAATTCAAAAATGGCTTCCTGAGTGGATTCTATTATGCTTTTCTGATATGGGAAAACAAAATCTATCTGTAGTTCTTCTTGCTTCTCCCTTGTGAAATGCAGTAAGAAAGATCTTACCACATGTTAGTACCTTGATTCTAGATTTCTAAGCCCCAAGAACCAGGAAAAATAATCACCCAGTCTTAGATGTTCTATTAATGCATCTATCACAAAGGGGCTCAGCAGTACATGAACACGTTACTAAACATTCCTATTTCACTTGGTTCTAAAATAGGATTTGAATAATACTATTCTAATGTGTAGTTTTGTTATTATCATTTTTAAATCCTTCTCAAAATTTTCACACATCTACATGAATGGTGTAGAGACAGAAGGCCTGACAAACCACCAATGGGGGAAGATTCCTTTATCTTTCATGTTCACCAGAATCAGGTGATGATTTGTGAAAACCCTGAGTTCCAGACACAGAGTTCTGCCCTCTCTTCTGACCGTTTTCCAAATACCCAGCCACATAAATTCTCTTTCAACTTTTTATTTCTCTGAAAGTAATATTTATGAACACAACTTCATACAAAAGTATAGCATAATAAATAAATAAAGTAAGCAAATACAGAGTATTGTAGTTAGCTAAAAATGGCTTCCAAATCATCTATACCATCGGATGGAAGTTAAATATGAATGTGGCTTTCCATGGCAAAGGGCCCTGGCTCTGGATCCCGTTAACAAGCTTGAGATCCTGGGTCGCCTGGTGAGTTCCATGGAGCCACAGCTCATTATAAAAGTTGTTCAGGAGGAGTCAGAGTCAGCCAGAGGCAGCATGACACCACAGCCTGAGGGAAGGAGAGAGATGTGAAAACATCATGCTGGGGACTTTGATGCTACAGAAGGGAGGCCATGAAAGACAAAATTTGAAAAGACACAGGTGCCTCCTGGAAGGTGGGAATGTCATGGACAGAAATTCTCCTCTGAGCTTGCAGAAGAACCATGAACGTCAGTTTTGTTTTGTTTTCTTAAGAAAAAATCATGAATTTGCATTGTTTGAAGCCACTTAGGTGGTCCATAGGAGCCAATACAGTTATGATTAACACACTTTTTGTATTTTACTCCTTGGTTCTGGCTTCCTTGGTATAAAAGATGGTGAGCTTTGAGCATGAAATTGTTTCTCAAAAGCCAAGCCACTCACAAAACCAGTGTGCCAGCCACTCCTCAGTATTCTGGATCTGACTAGTCTCTCTCACCCACTAAGTGTCACAAATTTCCCAGGGTCTGGCCCACTGATCTCTCATGTGCCATATTTAACACGCACGGCCTTCAGTGCATAAGCCCCTAACACCCTCCAAATTCTGCAGTTGGTGACTCTTCTGGCCCTGTTCCTGAGAAGCATAGAGCATCTGAGGGGAAATAGCCCATGTTCTAGGTGAAGAAAATCTTCAGAAATGTTCATTCATACTTACTGTGGCATAAAGATGATCATTTTTCTATGATATTTAAGAGCTGAATATTTGATCAGCTATAGATAGCACGACACTTGGCCTGGACATGGAGAGAGAGAGAGACAGAGAGAGAGAGACAGAGAGAGAGACAGAGAGAGATTCAATATCATAGATGAGGCAGGAAAGAGTCAGAGGATGGAAATATACATTATGGGCTAACTCAGTTTTTTTAGAGGAGTAAAAATTTTATAGAAAAGGGGTTATCAAAAGTCAGTGCCTTGGGGGTATTCTAACCTTTATTACTTTTAATTAGTTCCATTAAGAAAGTAAATTCTATTAAAATATGTAAGCCATTTTTCTTAAATCATGAGTCTGTACATTTAGACACCCACAGTGCACAAGTTTAAGTAATCCACTGTCATGCCCAGATATTCATCCATGAATATAGTTTTTGGCTTAGGAATTCTTTCATCCAACTCATCCATTTTACAAAAGTTCCATGTTCTGATTTTGTTGTGTGCCATTCTTAACAAACATGCCCTTTCTACATAGACACTGGTACCCTCCAAATCCTTCTGGAGGAAGTGACCTTTCTGGCTCTGCTCCTGAAAAGCATAGAGCATTGGAAGGGAAATAATTCATGTTCTGGGTGAAGAAACTCTTCAAAAATTTCCAGGATTTTCCCAACGTCACTAAGCTCAGAGACATCAGCATATCTCTGGCCTCAGAATGGTGAATGGCTATTCTCCATGACCTTAGCAACAAAAGCGGTCCCGTCACAATGTGCTGGGAATAAAAATGCTGACCCTCCTAACATCTAGATGTGGCAGTGGAATTTTTCTGGGAGTGAAAAAAAAAAGGCAATGAAAACACTTGCTTGAATGATGCCTTTGTTGCTGTACACCCAGTCATTTTTGTGGCCAGGAAATGTTTTCTGAGTTCTTCCTGTGTTTCAGATACTGTGTTCTGTGCTGGGAAGTTAGAGCTTGTCTTTGCCCTGTAGATCACAGTCTGATGAGTGAGAAGGAGAACTGAGCTGAGATCACAAGATAAATGACAGGTAATGCTGGCAGCATGTAAACAGAATCCTCTCTGGCATTTCTATTGTTGATGTTCTCTGCTCATGCTCTAAAGCTTGAAGATTCTTGAACATATTACAGAACAATTAACATGAGAAAAGGAGCCCACTTGACTAATATATATTTTTTCTCTGTAAGACTGTGAATGTGTATCTATAGGAGATATCTTCACATAAGACCCCAAGTGGACATCAGAAACCAAAGAGAGCACAAAACTCTCTCTATAGACTTGACTTACCATATATGCCAAAATAAAATGTATACTTTAAGCATATTAAGAGATTAACAATAATAACTGATAATAAAACTATTATAATATATTGTAATAAAATTGCTAGTATCAACACCTTTGTACTTTAGGACTGTTTCTCAATAAAATAGATATTATTTGGAAACAAACACAAAGGTACCTTCACAGTCTGTCAGCAAAGCAATGTGGGCATAAGTGATTAGGGGTGAGTGCTGTATATAACTCAGGCGAGCTGAACAGAACAATAATTCACTTGACAGTTGGGATGGAGCTGGACAGCTTGAGATGTCAGCAGCAGCTCAGAATACCACTAAAAACTTACAAAGTGTTTAGTTTCTAAAAGTGACCATTTAATATTCTCAAACTGTGGATGACTATAGGTATTTTAGATCTCAGAGAGTGTACCTGAAGATAACAAGAAACAATTGTCACCTAATCCTGTTGATGAAAGAAATATGTTTGTGCTTCTAATGCAAGCTCATACTTTCCATGATATAAAATGGAGATGATCAGGGAATAGGAAATGGGGTAGTGCACCAGTTAGTCCCTGCAATCAGGAGGCAGAGGCAGATGGATCTCTGAATTCAAGTCCAGCCTAGTAGACACAGCAAGTTCCAGGCCAGTCAGGGCTACATAGTGAGAACCTTCTTCAAGTAAAGGCATGGAGAGGGTTTTAGTATTCTCCTGATACAATATATGGCACTGGAAGGTGTTGATGGTCATAATGTATAATGAAAAGAGCAAAACATCTTCTCAATGACAAACATATATGAATATATACTGATGGAGAAAGGAGAATACTGGTATACATGATATGATCTCTGTTGAACCTAGCAAAATAAGAATGACAGTTGAATGTGATAAAGAACAGAATTCATATGTTCAAGCCAAACCCTTAATTCCATAATAGGGGCCCATGTGCATGACTTTCCTTCTCAAATAAAGCCACCTGTCCATGGCAGACTCTTAGTCCTCATCCCACGGTCTGTTCGACAGTTTATGGCAGGACCTTGCCATCTTCTCTGAAGCTTTCTATGGAGATGGTGGGGAGTTGAAGAAGTATATATCCAGAGGGAAAAGGTGGATCACCTCTATTCTTAAGATGGCATTCAGATTTGCCAAGTCATTCTTCCAGCTACATAAGTCTGGGTGTGGCTGCCAAAAGAGTCCCGAAATATAAGAGAAAATAAGTCATGACTGTCATTCCTCTCATAGTAGGGGTACTTTTGACATTTCACTCAAGTCTTAGAGAGGTAGAAGGAAAATAGCTTGCAACTTGCAAATTGAAACACCTCCCTTAGTCTCTTGAGGTGGCTTCAGCTTTATAACCAGGCAGAGCAGGCTGTGGGGAAAGGCAGCGTGAAGAAGGCAGCTTGTTCACGACAACCATAAACTCATAAGTGATGAGTTTCCAGACAATGGACCCCTGACATTCTATTTTTTTCTCACTCTATTAAGTTCTTTCCACAATCAGAAACTGTAATAGTGAGTCTTAATTGCTTTCTCGATGAGATGGAGAGTCAACCTAGGAGATACACCTCTGCCCCAGTCTATTAAGATATTTTCAGAGATTAGCTGGGGGAGGGATGCATTTCCTACTCTCAAAGTCAGCAGCACTTTCAAACTGACAGTTCCAGAATACAGTCTTGTGCTTGGCTGTCTGCACTTCTTACTGTATGTGTGTGTCCATCGTTGTTTATGACATCAGACTCTGAAGACCAGCTGCTCTCCAAGGAGTTCCAGGGTCCCAGCAGTAGGACTGGATTGCTGAGGCATGTTGCTCTGTGGGCTGAGTAGCTACTGGACTCTCTGCCCCTTCAGCAGGGAGACGGCTACTGCTGGACTATTAAGATACTATCCTGCAAGTCAATAATAAATTCTAGTTTTAATGTATATATTTATTACTTCTGTTCTTCTACATAATCCTGTCAAATGCAAATACTAAGAAAAATCTTTTTGGGTGATAACTTACTTGGTTTTTTTCCAATGAAAATGTACTAGAGTTATCAATAAGGATTTTTTTTCTCGTAAAACTGGGCATAAAATATATTACTGTGTTAATTTATTTTTATTGCTGTTTCATGGGAAATGGTCTAAATAATTGAAGAAGGAATGGACCGAATGAACTCTACTACCTTTCTGAGTATAACAACAGAAATTGGCCTGAAGCTGTGACTTCCCATAACTGTTACAGTCGTGGTGAAACCAGTGCAGGGTGGTAGGGACCGGCTGCCCCGCTCCTAGGCAAAGCCTCTTCTCTTCTTCCCACTCAGCTTTCTCCTCATTGTAGTCTCTGCTCCAGCCACAGAAGGTTCTTGAAATTTTCTAAGCCCATGAGTCTCATGAGTCATGGATCCACTGGTTCTTCTAAACAGCTTCCATATGGATCATAATTGGTCTCCTAGAGTTATAGACCACTATTCTATAAAATGAAATTCTTTATATACTGTTACAGCCATAATGCAGATTTCTTTCCCCTCTCAAATAAAATAATAAAGTTTTAATCTACGTTCTACAGTTCTTGGCTTGGATGAAACTTAACATAGAGACAAAGCAGGATCCTGTCTCATTGTCTTCTTGCCTCTGACATCTACATGTGCTGTTTCATCTGCTGTTAACTCTATTTGGTCTTCCCATGGTGGGCCAGAGGTATGTGGCAAGCTCATGATGATAACTCAAATTCAACTTTAATCTGACTAGTCCAAACATTTCCCCATTGTCCATCCAGTTTAGTTAAATGTTCCTGCTTTTTGGCTCTATGAGGCATGCTATGTTATAAAGTGTGTTGGGTGTACATATAACTTTCTTATTCACGCTTATAACTAAGTTCCTGGCCTGGTTCTTATGCTGAATAGGGTCTTCAGTATATGTGTGTGTGTGTGTGTGTGTGTGTAAGTATGTGTGTATTCACATACACACACATATATATATACACACACATATATATACATATGTGTGTGTACAAATATATATACATATGCATAAACAGATACATACATGTACACATACATATATGCATATATATGCATACATGTATATATATATATATATTTGCACAATATTAAGAATGCTCTTTCTATTCTCCCTTCCAATATCAGCCCACTTAAGTAGAAAGGGAGGTCTCAGCTTGGCTTTGTTCATCCAAAGCTAAGTAAGAGATAGGAACTTGGTTAGGAACATGTTATATTTAAACACACATTGAGGGAAGGAGATGTGAACAATTAAAAAATGAAATATGAATGCAATTAATTATACTTGAAAAATAAGAAAAGAACCTAGGATATTTTAATATGGCCTCTAGTGAATTCCTGAGAAAGCAAATAGTTACGTTTTAAACAACAGTAAGTCTTGGGGTAGAGTCATGGTGAGGAAAGAAATTTCTGGAAGGACCTTATATTCCATAAGCTCTTCAGAGGGACTAACACCTGGTCTGACACCAGAATCAGGTCTCTCCAATAAAAGGAGACTGGAAGTTTCCAGAGTCGACCTCATGGTGAGACAGCTGGGGAAATGGAGGAGATACTCTCAATATGAAAAGTAGCTTCATTCCTGACTTCATGTAATTTGTGTGAATTTGTGGAAGGGAAATGAGGTAACACTTGTTATTCAAGGTGACTCACGGCACTTAGCTTTATCGATCAGCTGTCATTATTCAACTGTGAGGGAGTGTGCTCAACATTTTCCCTTAGTGAGTAAGTAAGAAAAGCTCACAGAAAATGTTGAAATATAATTGGCTTTAAAGAAAACCTTGCCACCATGAAGGCCTGAAAATCAGAAAGGGCTTTGAGGGCAGTGGTGAAATCCATCTGTCCAGAGCTGAGGCTGATGAAGCCTTTCAAAGTAAGGTCCCTTCTTGGCCTCAGGTGTCACCTTATCCCAGACTGGGAACATCCCTTATTGTCCTCATGGGGAATTAGCACAAGGACATTTTCCATTGTTTGTTTTCTTCCCTCTTCACAAATGTGTGTAGCTTCTGTAGCTGCCAACTAGACGATCCAAGAGAGGGGGCAACTGGAAACTTTTAGGAAGTAGAAGCCTTCACAGAATGGATTGATTTTCTTTGTCTTCACATTCCCACCTACAGTCTGATCCAGCCCAGCAGACAAATATGCCTCAAACAAGCCTACCCGAAACCACAAGGACCACATTCTTCAGTAACAGATAATTACACAGTAATGAGGTTTTTTTCTGGCAAACTTGTCTATCATTTTTATTCCTGTCTGCTTTTCTCTCACTGTCTGATGGTCTTGTTCTTTTAGCCCAGGATAACTGCTTCTATTAATATGCATAATTCTCCATAATCCCACTTCTCTGATAACATTCTCATGGAGTCTTGGGTGCTGCTAAGGCTAAACAAAATTCATTATTACAAAGTTAAAAAAATTCAAAATGTTTTTGCAATAAAAGAAGGTTTAAATTCTTAAGAACCCTAATTTCTAAATCTGAATTTCTTTGAGCAATCTTCCAAAATTTGTCATGCGTGCTGTAAAAAAAAAAAAAAAAAAGTCCACAGAACTATAAAGTACATGAGGGTAAGTGTTGTAGCTAGCCAGCACTGGGGCCAGTGTCTGCCTCTATGCATATTTGCATAATAAGCAAAAGAATATCCTCTACCCTGAAATGTGCAAGCATTCTTTATACAAAGCATGTTTGTGCAATTTAGTGTGTGTTCTATAAATAAGAACCATTGGATTACATTGCAGCCTAGAGTCATGGGGTGGGGGGGGATAGCTTTCTATAGAAATAGAAAAGAATTCCAAACACTTCTGTTCCTGTCTCTTTGTGGTGAACAAAATAAAAGAATAGATCAGACAAGTAAAGCATCTTTTTAAAATATTTGCATGGCAAGTTACAAGGGATTTAAAGCATCCCTAAAGCTATTCAAGTTGTGCCCACATTGAATCCCAGGATACGCGGATGGAGCCAGACAGGCTCGAGGTGGAAGGACTTTGCCACTCACTTGTATCCTGGCTTATGTCCTTACCATGTCTCTTGTGCTCACTGGATGACAGCTTACTGAGTGATGAATGGATGAATGAATGAAGAAAGGAAGGAAGGAAGGAAGGAAGGAGACGATTTCCTCAGTTGATTTATGAACCTTCCCCTTCTATCTCCTTTTGCCTTGGGAGTAACTTGGTTTAGTGGAAACTGGCAACTGATACTCTGTCCCGCGCTACGGTCTCGCCAGCCAGAACGACGCGGCACACATAGGATCCTTCTGCAGTAAAGCTTTAATGCATCTTGAGAGGGAGAGCATAAGCTTGCCACGAGTGGAGACCCAGAACAATAGAACACCCGCCCTTTATATGGGTCACAGCGCTTGCCTGGGACATGGAGCTTCCCCATTGGCTCCCGCACACCAGGCCAGATGACGCCACGAGAGAGGCTGAGATTCTGAGGTGGAAAATTACCAGGTGCATGCGCACTAGCCTGTTTACAACTTGTCCTCGGCCGAATGTAGGCGCCATCTTGTAATGGCGGATGTGGGTGCTCAGGTGGCTCCCAACATCTCCCCCTTTTTATTTCTGTAAGCAAAGTAGGACACTCTTAAGAGGGTGGAGACAGAGGTCAAATCCCCTGACCAAAAGCTTGGGCCTTGTACAGGAGAAGACCCTTAAGCTCATGCACGCCCGAGGTTTTCCTGACCCGCCCAGTGCCGTTTTTTAGAGGGAGGGAAACTAGGGCACTCAACCCTCATGCAGATGACATATCTCCCAAGGTGGCCCACAACGATGACCGCCTTGTGCGATGCTTTGCTCGACATCCTTCAAGAGCTGCTCAGACCAAACATTCTACCCAGTGCAATGAGACTAGACTCGGGGGTGTGCAAGAACTGTCTGGCTGGCGACCTACTGCTATTGTTTAAGCATGGACAGCCAAACACCGGCCGGGGCTCTTTGTTCTAAGGCAACAAACCACCTTGTCTCTTTTAGTCTGGGCCCTGAGTTTGCAGATGAGCCATAGGAGGAACACCAACCCACAGCAAAGCGCTGCTCCAAACAATCCCACCCCCACCCATTCCTTGAAATAAGAAATTGCCGAGGAAATCTATGAAGAGAGGCCCTCGGGTCAAGGACAGGTCAAGACGGGTGGAGTTGATCTGAATAATTGCTGTCGGCAATTCCCGCAGGGTGTCATCAAATTTAAGGATCCAATTCTGTAACATATACTGTGAAAGACTTTTAGACAGGTTAGCTGCTTTTGTAAATCTATCATATTGTATGGAAGTAACACAGAGTCCTGGCAACTTTTGTTCACAGCCCAATTGCGCTAGCTGTCAAAGGACATCCAGTTGTTCTTGAATAAGATCAATGCGCTGGTTAACCAGCATTAGGCCCCCCTGGACTTGAGTATTGGCGGATACCTGTCTGTCTAGAGCTAAGGTGGCAGCTGCAGACAACTCATTAATGGTATTGGCGGTCTGCATCGTTCCAGAGAGCACAAGGGCCGACGCAGTGACGGTGACGGCCCCTGTAACCGCAGCCGCTGCCACCACACCTATGATAATGGCAGAGATACCAAAGTCTCTTTTCTGCCTGAATGCGGTCTGATCTACTGCAAAAGGACCTTGGCCAGTTAACATATCAAAGGTCCAATCTCTCTGTCCAGGGGTCGGTGCCGTAGCATTGGCTCTGGCTTGAGCTTGTGCAGCTTCATGCCATAAAGCCTTCCACTCCATATATTGGCCCATTGTAGGGAGCGCAGCCTTGGCCAGCATCTGCCAATCGGCGGGAGTCATGGACGCCCCGGCAAATCTCTCTAACATTACTATAGTAAAATTAGCATTTACCCCATACTTTCGGACCGCTTCAGCCAGGTCTTTAATTTGGCTGTACTCTACAGGGGCATGAACTCGTACTCCACCATCTGCCTCGAAAACTGGAAAAGCGGCTTGTACCTTTCTCTTAACCTTGTCAGAGAGAAAAGAAAAGGAGTTGGGACACATCTCATAAGGGGGAGGGGTGGAAGGCATGGTCCGCGTAGGGGCCAAAGGCGGCGGCCGCTTCATCTGCCCATTACAAGGCGGCCAATCTTCCTCATACCGCGCCGCTTCCTCTTCTAGCTCTGACTCCTCACTAGAGCTAAGGGGGTCAGTGTCTGAAGTTTCCAATGGAAGAGCCTCAAGGTCTTGAACTGGGTAGAGGCTCTCCCCCTTTCTTTTTGCTTTTTTCTTGGGTATGAGAATTGTTTTTCTGCCCACATTCCTGTCAGGGGGACAGTTTCCTATTTTATCTTTAATCTCTCCCTCGTCTTTCGACTTACCAAGAGGTCCATTTATTTCCATTGCTAAGATTTTGGGTACCCCTCCTCTCACTCCGTCCGGTTTCTGACATGGTGTCCTGGACCCTATCAGGGGTGATTTGCCCCTCCCTTACAGCATCTACACAGGCCCTACCTTGTTCGCCGCAATACAAAGACAGTAAAACCAAAATGAGGGCACTTAACACAATTAGCAAAACTTCAAATCCCAAATCAAGATCCAGGGTCAACATGCCTATCCGAACCTACCTCCCTGCAGTTCTGAATCCTCCCTGTTTCCAGGGGGTCTCCAAAGGTGCTTGATGATGACAAAGTTTCCCGGGTTTCGGCACCAGATGTCCCGCGCTAAGGTCTCGCCAGCAAGAACGACGCGGCACACATAGGATCCTTCTGCAGTAAAGCTTTAATGCCTCTTGAGAGGGAGAGCATAAGCTTGCCACGAGTGGAGACCCAGAACAATAGAACACCCGCCCTTTATATGGGTCACAGCGCTTGCCTGGGACATGGAGCTTCCCCATTGGCTCCCGCACACCAGGCCAGATGACGCCACGAGAGAGGCTGAGATTCTGAGGTGGAAAATTACCAGGTGCATGCGCACTAGCCTGTTTACAACTTGTCCTCGGCCGAATGTAGGCGCCATCTTGTAATGGCGGATGTGGGTGCTCAGGCGGCTCCCAACAATACTCTTTCTTTAAGAATGGCTCTATGTGAGTTTGTTGAAGACTCAAGCTGAGTTTTCCACGAGATAAGGATGACTGCTTGTACACATGTTAATATTAAAACCACTAAAGAAAACCTTGACCTTTTAAAATAGGCAGGTGGGGTGTGTGTGTGTGTGTTTGTGTGTATGTGTGTGTGTGTGTAGTGCTGTCTTCTATGTGTGGGTATGGGAACATTGAGTGCTGAATGATAGCTACAGGCTTTTGTGAGCCATCTAATGTGGGTGCTGGGAACTAAGCTCTAGTCCTCTGTGGGAGCAGTAAGCCATCCTTTTAACCTCAGAGACATCTCTCCAATCCCCTGACTTTTTCTTTGTTTCAGATGTCGATGTCGGTGTACAAAATTAGACAGAGAAATTAGTCCAGAGGAAATATATAGACGAAACTCAAGTGCTCTTTCAAACTGGGACTATCTACTGCCTTGGGTCGTTCTGAAAGAATGCCTTTGTCTAGAGAATACTGTTGTTTCAAACTGTCATGCAGTGCTGAGACCACTAAAATCTAGCATCTGCCTTAACAGCTTAAGTTTCCTCCAGGTTTCTAACGGAAGCCCTGTTTATGGTTGGCTTAGACCGAGTCATGCATCTCCAGTAAGAGATGGTGGTTTGTAAAAATTGGTGGCTGTCAATTTAAGATTTAAAAGCACCTGTGTATTTGAAAGACAATCAGTTTTCGACTCTTAACACACACCCGTCTATGTAAGGGCAGGGACACTCGGCAACTTTTAGGATAGCAAAGGCCAGTCACACAGCTGCTCTGTGGGCATCTGCCAGGAACCACAGTTAGATAGACTGTATCCTTCTCTTAGGAAAGGAAGATAAAAGCAGTGTCCCCTGAGGTGATGTGTGTCCTGCTGCCCTCTCTGTCTCCCTCCCTCTACCAGGATGTCAACTTGGCCTCCTTTCCCCACTTCCCTTTTGTCAGTCACAGCACACATATAGTTCATTTTTTATTGCCTTTATTCACCCAGTCAATGTTGGCACTTGGCAGTGAATCAGGAATTGGATGACAGAGCCATTTGCTCTTGGGACAAAGTTCTTTCAGGCTGTATCCTCATCATGATGTTATAAGCCCCTTCCTCACCATCAGCATCACAGCCCTCACGGTCATCCAGACACAGTGCATCTGGAGCTCTGGTTCGCAAGCATCACTTCTGTCTTTTACTGTCTTATTTCCTCTTGGATGACTTCCCTTAGTTTTTCTAGACAACAAGATTAAAAATTGAAATTAGGATCATAAAGGAATTAGATTTGTGCAATTTCAATTCTAAAAAGAAACTGAATCCAATTTATGAAATTTTTGTTCAAAGAACAAATCTGAATTCTCTTGTGAGGTCTCTGAAGATATTATTTATTCATTAATACATTGCCATATGCCAAGAAGGATTAAAGATAATTCAGAACAAACAGTATAATGAAATAAATATATAAATAAAAGAAATGGAACCAAAGCCCGTCACTCAGAGCCATGATTGTTTTAGAACAGGCCATAATTTTGCCTTTTGTATTCCCTGCAAACCTAAGCAAATACCTATAGGTCATGAAGGCCATTTTAAAGAATAGGAAAAAATGTCTATCCAGCCTGTGTGCCAGAGAACAAATTTGAAATAAGTACTTCAACTGTTGGGGGGGGGGGGAGAAAGCTCAGTTCACACTTTCAATAAAAGTTCTTCCAAATCATTTCTCTCTAAAAATCCACTTGTGGAAAATGAACAACACCGACTAGATTGTCATCATCCAGCCAATATACTTGCATTGCTTAGTAAATTTTCAGAGTGATGTTAGATATTTAAGTCTCTATATTGCATGATCTACATACAATTCAGTTCATGTTCTGTAGTAAAACTCTAATTGGAGAGACAGGTATGCATACACAACTCACCAAAGTATTTGAGGGATTTATAGAATCACCTGGTATCATGGATGCACAGTGGGTTGAACAAATCACAGATTCACAAGGCCAGATCCAGGCTTATTTATTTGTATCATGGCTAGATACACCTGAGATTTGATTCCTTCTTCTCAGAGGTCAATATGATAATAGATACATTCCGAGTTTGCTATGAGCATCTTGACTACATTTTGCTCCTAGTATGTTTGGCATCATGCAAAGAAAACTCTTCCCAGGCATTTAACAATGTCTCTTTGCCAATCCGACACTCCCATAGTACCCTGTGCCCTCCTTAGCATAGCACATCATTGATCTTATATTGACATCTGGAGTTCTTTGACAAATATGTTTCTGGTATCCAGCCTGATGCCTGGAAGCAACACTCAATTTTTTATTTTTATTTATTTATTTATTTTGGTGAATAGTGAAAGAAATGGAAAACAATTAAGATGCACAGAAAGTGACATTTTTAGATCTAGGCATAGCCTCTTATCAATGCCATATCTTGGCTAGGGAAATTACTTGGTTGTTCTCACAAGACAATGCACTCTTATCTTTGACTCTTCAGTTTCATATCTAAGAATTCAGTAGATAAAAACAGAAAAATCTAGAGTCCTTTTTACCTCACTTCACATCTTGCAGAGCTAATAAAGACAATATACCATTTTGCTTCCTCTAGTGAGAAAAATGGTTGGAATTCTTGTCATTGGTCTCTGAGAATTAAAT
Organism: Rhynchomys soricoides; assembly: GCA_019843965.1. NCBI lineage: Eukaryota > Metazoa > Chordata > Mammalia > Rodentia > Muridae > Rhynchomys > Rhynchomys soricoides. The sequence goes on from JADRCH010000067.1 coordinate 6,496,582, forward strand.
AGGAAGGTTTTAATGTGTACCTCGAAGCACCTTTAATGCTTAACATTTATTCTATGATCACAGTTATGGTAGTGACATTGTCCCATAAATTATTTAATACTCTAGTGTATAGAGTGATTTGCTCACCATGCAGGCTGAAGAATTGCACATGTGCGAGCGCTCGTGCACACGCACACAAACACACACACACACACACACATACACACTACTACTACTACAATCTGATTTAGTTCAGACCAATTCCTCTAGTCCCTGGTAGAGCTTAAGATGATTCAAGGGTAAGATTGTTACAATTGGCCGGGCGGTGGTGGTGCACACCTTTAATCCCAGCACTTGGGAGGCAGAGGCAAGGTGGATTTCTGAGTTCGAGCCAACCTGGTCTACAGAGTTCCAGGACAGCCAGGGCCACACAGAGAAACTCTGTTTCGAAAAAGCAAACAGCAAAAAAAAAAAAAAAAAAAAGATTGTTACAATTAACATCATAGTCAGTGAATTCCCTAAAATAAGACATGTGACAAAGATCCCCCAGTCTATTCAGCACAGTTCTAGAAGTTCTAGCCAGACCAAAAAAGAAGGAAGGAAGGGAGGGAGGAAGGAAGGAAAGAAGGAAGGCATCCAAATTAGAGAAGTAAGCTTACCTCTGTTCACAGATGCTTGTGTCCTGGCAGCATATATAGAAGACCCTAAATACATAAGCATAAGTAAGAGACATAAGTAAAGTGGTTTCAATAAGAATGGCATCCAGAGACTCATATAATTGCATGCTTAGTCCAGGTTTGGTAAACTGTTTCTAACAGATTAATAGGCGTGGCCTTATTGGAGTAGGTCTGGCCTTGAAGGACAAGGTATGACATTTGGGGGTAGACTTAGAGATTTCAAATGTCCATGCCAGACCCAGTCTCTTTCTCTCTGTCTCTGTCCCTCTCCCTCTCCCTCTGCTCCAGCACCATGACTGTCTGCTTCCTGCCATGATAATCATGGACTAACCCTTTGAAACTGTAAGTAAGCCTGCAATTAAGTGCTTTCTTTACAAGAGTAACGTTGGTCATGATGTCTCTTCACAGCAATAGAACAGTGACAAAGGTACATGCAGGTGCTCATGTACACACACACACACACACACACACACACACACACACACACAAAACTGTTAGAGCAATAAATAGATCTGGAAATTTTTCAGGATGCAAAATCAATAAACAAAAGCAGTTAAATTTCTTCTTACTAACTCTGAGCAACCTAACAATTAATCTCATTTGTAAAAGTATTAGAAAGAATAGAAAACTGAGGAAACAAGCTTAAACGAGGAGGTAAGAGGCTAGTATACCAGGAAATACAAAAACCAGAGATTAATTTTAAGAGAAATAAGTAAATAAACGTATATTCATGGCCAAATACTGGAAGGCAGCATTGTTTAAATGGGCATATTAGCCAAAGTAACCTTCAGATTCAGCAAATTGCCCATCAAAGCCTCAAGGGTGTCCTCCACAGAAATTTAAAAAAAAATCTATCCTAACATTTTTATGCCATAGAAAAGGATCAGGAATATACAAAACTGTCTTGGGAGCAAACACTGCGTTGGAAGTGTTGGCTTTCTTATTTCTAAATTGGCCATAAACTTATAAGAATAAAAACATCTTTTTAAAAGGAAAGGAAAGCATCATGAAATGTAGGCAGATGGAAGCAAGGGTAGAAAGCAGGCTTCGGGGGGGGGGGGAGAGAGAAACCAAAATTATCACAGAATGTGAAGAAGAAGACATTTGATGTTTCTGTGTTGTGACGATACAGCATCTGACAGAAACAACTTAAAGGATCAGTGGTCAATTTTGAGTTGTTTCTTCAGTCAATAATGCTGGAGAAAGCTCAGCTCATGGTGGGGTGGGCCTGAAGCAGACACTGTGCATAGTACAGAGGGTCAGGGAGCACAGAGTAAAGCCTAAACCAAGAGCTGGGTGCATCCTTTGGAGTTCCATCCCCAGAGACACACTTCTGTCAGCTAGGCCATGCTTCCGAAAGCCTCCAAAGGCACCATCTGCAAGGGCAACATTCTCAAAACACGGTGCATTTCCCATGAAATTATAAGGAAGAATTTATAATGCATGCATCTGATGTGGGGTTAATATTATTAATACTGAATATCAACTTGTAGAACACAGCAGCAAAAGACATCCAGTAAAATACTAAGTAAAAGATTTGAATTGGTTTTTCTCCCAAGGAGATATGCAAATGTCCAATAGAATATAAATCTATGTTGAATATCATTAGCCTTTGAGGAAATAAATTAAAATAACAAAAGAATGTTTCTTCATAATCATTAAGTGGTTCCTTTATGACTGTGGAAGAAAAGAAGGAAGAAAGATGATAACAATTAGTTAAAAAGTGAGAATGATCCAAAAGTCCACCACTAGATGATAGACAAGGGTAACATGGCATATCCCTGAACGGGGATATTATTCAACCTTAAAATAATGAATTAAAGTCTAAGTGGAATTAGAATGGAATTTTATGCTACATATACACAATTCCAGTAGTCTGGGAGATAGAAGTATGAAGATCTTAAAATAGAGGTCTGCCTGGACTATACAGGGAGACCTGGTCTAAAAGTAGCATGGGCTTCGGATGTAGCTCAGTAGCAGATCACATGTTGCATATATATATATATATATATATATATATATATATATATATATCAGTGTGTTCAGTTGGTGGTGGTGGTATACTAAGTCCTCTGTAGAGACCCTTGATCATTATTCACACCTGAAATCATACTGTGATGTGGATGACTTATTTCCATATTAATTTTGAATCTGTATAACTGATATTCAAACAATTATCTGGGTCATTTAAATTTTTGACATGATATTGGTATATTCTCATAATAGTACAATACAGTGACTCTCTAAGTCACTATACTAATTGTCATAAATGCCAAACACAAGTATTATATGATTCTTCTTTCATTAAGTACCTAGAATAGTAAAATTCTATTACAGGAAATAAACTAGTGATTGCCTGGGAATGGAGACTTAAGTGTCTTAGAGTCTATTTCTGCTTGTAAGCATGTGTAAGTTATAGGAGTAGGCAATGCTCATGGTTGTGTAATATTTGTGAATCATTGAACTGAGCCTTTAAAAATTATTGAAATGATAACTATATATAATCACAAAATGTTTTGGCATTATATTATATGTAAAATATATCATTATATATATATAAAATAAAAATCAGTTTGCTTGGGGAAGGTTTTATTGCCATAGTGGCCACATAGGTATTAGTCTATTTAAAAATATGTGACAAAGAAGAAAAAAATAAAATGAGATCACAAACAAAATTAGTTTGTGTTTTAAATTATTGAGATATAATAAAATTTAGAAACAGTCTGCAAATAATGACATAGAAATTTTACCTTTCTATTTTATGAAATTTACAAAGAAATGCATTTTTAAGCATGACTGGAAAACGTAGGATATCTGGTTTTTGTTTTTTAAAGTTATGTGTACTGTTTAACAAACTGTATGTTAAAGTGGCATAAAATGATATACAGAACTCTTATTCTTACTTTCTGTACGCTAGACAATTCTAGGCTCACCCTTAAAATTTGTCACATCTTATTTAAAAATATCACTTTAAAGGTAATTTTATTATTGTGACACTCATATTTGCTTTTCAATTAGGTAAGTAACAAATGCCACTAGAATAAATTCTTTATTCTTAGATGTTAGGAAGCTCAAGGTTTTATATATTTATGTATATTTTACATTTTCTTTTCAAAAGGTTTTGACTAACCTGAAGATTACATCTCTATCCTTTTCAGTTTAAAAAAAAAAATTATCCACTACTTCCTGTCAGAGACATTAGTGGTTTTGGCTGGTTCCCAGGACCTCTGACAGGCTTTCATCTTCAGAAGCACAATTGTTTCCTGTATAGGTTAACTCTGAACCAAAAACTTGCTCTTCCACTGCTCTGGAGTGGAAACATGGCAGAGTTGACGCTTGCCTATTGGCTGAAGACATGATTGTCCTTGTAGCTGCTCACACATGAAAGTTCCTGGCTTTTCCTCTTCAAAGCACACAATGCCAGAAAGAATCCTGTGGACACAATTAGTTTTATTTTTGTCTCTGAAGTTGCTTTCATTGACATGTGTGGTCCTCTCTGTTCTTCAATTTTACAATAATATTCATATTTTCTATTCGGGGGGAAAACACACAGGGAGACAGCCACACTCTGCGTCTGATGTCTTACCTGTTTTGTTTTGTTTTGGATTTTAGAGACTTAAGAAACAATACCAAAGGTAAACTCTTTTTGGAGATGCCGCTGTATTTCCACCTACAACAGTCACAATGAAGAAGATCGTTGTTCACTCTCTGAATTGTTAAAATATTGCTCAATTTGGCATTGCACATTAAGCTATAAAATTATACAAGACAATAGCATCACTGAGTGTTGGGTAGGATATCAGAAACAACACACATATTATTGTTTCCTGAATTGTTCCTAGTTTTCATTTGTTGTGGTAACAAGCTCAGTCCTCTGTAGAGAGCATAGATCATTGTTCACAGTGGAAAATCATATTGTAGAAACGAATATGTCCATATTAATTTTGAATCTGTATAATTGATATTCACTAAATTATCTGGTTTGTTTAAATTGTTGATATGTTTTCAGATACAACCACAATAACTTTGCTTTAGCCTTGAAGATTTTGGGGATCTAGAACGTTCTCTTCGTTAGTAATTCTGGGTATTTAGGTCAAACTCCACATTGTAAATCTGTATACATAGGAAGGGCATGAAACTTGGCAGTTTAATTTGGAAAAGCAAATATAAATATTAATGTAGACATCTTCATAGACAAATTACTTTTATAAAACTAACTCATATGTTAATATTACTTCAAATTGACTTTTATTATGTGATGTCCGCAGAAGCGCGAAGAGGGACTCAGTTTCCCTGGAACTGAAGTTACGGATGGCTATGAGCCACTCTGTCAGCACTAGGAGTGCTGAGATTTGAACCTGGGTCCTCTGCAAGAGCAACTGTTTATCGCCAAAATGTCTCTCTGTCCCCTTCTTTTTTTCTTATGTTACTAAAACTTTCTTATTGGAACTTCAAATGATCAAAGGCAGTGTTAGAAACTCTAGGACATGAAAGCATGGATTTAAAATACACATGATATCAATAGCGCTCTTTAGAGGCCATTTTTCATCTCTATCCTTTTCTTTCGGCCGCTTTACAAAAGCTTGTACAACTCAAGGAGATAAAAGGGAAAACGGTAGTTTCACTGCTCTAGTGTTGCCTAAGGCAACTATAGTCTGTGCCTTTATCAGTTCTTCTAACCACCCTGGAGCTAGCCCGTATTAAGCCCAAGGAAGCAGATCAGAAGCTTGGACCCAGGATGTGTAGAGTTTGCCAAATCACGTGGTGGTGATGCCGCTCTTTCGCTCTTTCGCAGGAGTAGAACGCTATATTCATTAGGGACAGAATAGAAAATGTGCTTGTAGTTCCTGTCCCCAGTTTCAGACACAGAACAGCTAAAATCCTTGGAAACTTTTGAGTGGGTCGTGTGAGATGGCTCGGTGGGTAGATGCACTTGCTGCCAAGCCTGGAGACTTGAATTTGATCCACAGAGTGGAAGCAAGCTGTTCTCTGACTTCCATATGTATATATGCGCGCGCGCACACACACACACACACACACAAGGTGTAGTATTTTTCTTAAGTAGTTTTTATTTAAGAAAGAGTCTTTTGAGTGTTGAGGTGAGAAAAGCTTCTGTTATTTATTCATAATAAATGAGTTTTTTGTCAATTACATCTGAGTTTATGTTAATGAAGTAACTTTACAGAAGCTGGTTGGTGAAAGAATGGCTCTCAGTCCATCTTCCTAAGCTTATGGTTCAGAAGACTGACCTAATCACCACCCACCGATGATTTAATGTGACCTCTTATATTAAATAAGTAAGCCCCATAAAACCTCTGACAACCTACTTTAAAGTAGCTCTGGGTCAGTGAGCTAGGACCCACCAAGGAGCTACATTAATGGTCTCCCTGCCACCTTACACCCTGTCTCAATGCCTCCCAGTCACTTGGTTGTTTCTATAGATTAATAATAGCAAGTAACACACGTTTTCTGCCTTGTGAGACATTTTCGCAAATTATTAGGCAAGAGATAAACAGATATCCAGTTGGTCAGAATAGTCAGCACTTGAGATCTTCAATTGGTGACAGAAGTGGAAGCATATTTGTGGTACAGAGCCCTTCATTTGTGGGACTTACTCTTACTGTGTGCAGTTAGTGAGTCAGTGTCAGGGCTGAGTTAAATTGTAGGCTATCGGTTGGTAGCCAGAGAGAACTGGACAGTTCTTGATGTGGGAAACTACATACATGATGTTTCAATCACTTTTGTTATTTTCAAACACTCTCTACTTTTTCACCAGAATGAGATACATCCAGGGTTATAAACCATGATGTGAGGTTTCATGTGCTGAAGTTTTTGCTTCCAGTAAGTCAGCAAATTATTCAAAAGGCCTTTAGTGAAAAAAAAATTCGCAGAATGGCTGGAAAGTACCACCCATATGGATAGGGTCAGCTTATGTGAAAATCTGAAGATACCCAGCAGATTTCTCAACCCCTTCCCTGTGAATGACAAAGAAGACACTGAACATTAAAACCATAGCAAAAACTACAATTCTCAAGGCTCCTCACTAAGGTCTTAACTAATAGAGTTTAGCTATCTAGAGCTCATGTCACCTGTGGCTCATAGTTGGAGCATCGGTGACAGTTCTGTAATATTTGCCAGGCACAGCTTTCGCAAGCTGGTTTGCACTCACCATTTGACCTGGATAACAAGCAAGCACAAATAAGGAAATACATTCCTCTCTGTTTTCTTACTGTCGAACTCAGGACAACAGAAGCACAGAGAAGTCTGATTCACACATAGTTGTCATGGAGACATTGCTGGTTTAACCAAGACAACCACATACATGACTCCTGGCTTAATACCTGGTTAGCACAATTTCTGATTTTTAAACTCTCCCATGGTGTGAAAGCATGCCTTCTAACCAGTTTGCTCTCTCTTCAGTAGAGCCATCAGTGAGTTGCACGAATATTCAACACTTATCAAATGGGCTCTGGGTTAGATGATCTTTGTCTAAGTGTAAGCTAGGGTAAGTGTATAAGGTCATTTCGGCTATGTTGGATCCATTAGATGTGTTAAATGCATCTTTTAAAATTAGGATATTTTTCAATTTTCTTTGCTTTTTT
>JADRCH010000067.1:6513199-6561746 GCA_019843965.1 Rhynchomys soricoides
GTATATGTGTATATGTGTGTGTGCATATGTGTGTTAGTGTGTATGTAAGTGTTGGTGTGTATGTATGTGTGTATGTATGTGTGCATATGTGTGTTGGGGTGTGTGTGTGTGTGTTTGCATGTATGTGTTGGTGTGTATGTATGTGTGTGTGCATATGTGTGTTGGGGTGTGTATGTGTGTGTGTTGGTGTGTATGTATGTGTATATGTGTATATGTGTGTTTGCATATGTGTGTTAGTGTGTATGTAAGTGTTGGTGTGTATGTATGTGTGTATGTATGTGTGCATATGTGTGTTGGGGTGTGTGTGTGTGTGTGTGTGTGTGTGTTTGCGTAAGGGGTAAAGAAGACTAGTTTAAGCAAACCCTGCAGGTCAGTAGCAGTGCCCATATGTAGCTTGGAGGGCAGCCTTGAGTGCTCTCCACCTTTCAGCTTCTTCAGGTTGGGTCTCTGTGTTCATTCTGTAGATTCCAGGCTCACTAGCCTGGGAGCTAATGAGAGTTCTCTCCTCTCCACTTCCTGTCTCACTACAGGAGCTCAGGGATTACAGAAATGTGCTACTCTACTCAATGTAAGAAGCTTCCTGGGATCTGAATTTAAGTCCTCCTGCCTAGGACGAGTGCTTAACTGCCTGAGCATCCTGCCCAGCCCACAACTTTATTCTTCATACTGGGATAATAACAAGCAAAAATATAAACATGTAACCCTGCTCTCACCGTTCCACACTCCTCCTCCTGACTTTTGGAGTCTTGATTCTTTTTACAATTAGCCTCCTGCCCCCCCCCCCCCCGCCGCTTCTCAATGCTGAGGATTAAACCCAAAGCTTTGAGGATTTATTTTTTCTTTTTCTTTTGGGTGACAGTCTAAGTTGCCCAGACTACTCTTGAACTCGCTCTCTAGCACAGGGGGGCCTTGAACTTGTGGCCCTCTTGCTCTTGCCTTCTGGTTAGCTTGCGTTAAAGGTCACACAACCAAGGCAGGCTTGTATTGAACTTTTAAAATCGTCAGAAATTAATCTCTGTACATTGTTTGATGTAGCAAATTTTTTCCTGTAAATGTATCAGATTTTCCAAATCCTATTTATAGAGCTAGTCTCTTTCCCTTACAATTGTATGCCAAATCTCTGTAGATATGGCTGCCTTCTTTCAACCTATTTTCTACTTCAGTGGTCCATCTATTATGATGGCTATCCAACCCTGTTTTATTAAAATTGCATCATGCTTTGACACCTCTAGGCAAATGAGCCCATAAATTAATAGTTCAGAATGCAGCCTTTGGAGACAGGCCAACTGTAACCCAAACCCTAGACAATAATAATTTATTTATCCTGCACAATGCTTATGATAAGTATTGTCACAATAGAATAATACCATCCTTAGTATATTTTAGTTCAGCTTGTGGCTAAAGCTTGCGTATTTAACATTGAGTATTAAAAAATGTACTGAACCATGTAATTTCAAACAAAACTGTTGAATTCTTTTTTAATTGAACCCAGGGTCTCATGTCTGCTAGGCAAGTGCTTTCAGCTCTAGCGCTGGCCCTCTTTTTCCACATGGTTTTATAAAGTTACCCAGGATGGACTTGTATTCACTCTAGCCAGGACAATACTTGAACTTAAAACCTTCCTGCTTTAGTGGCTGATTCCAAGACTGTGCTACCAGTTCTGGAAACAGTAATGATTCTGTGACACACCATTCCTCTGAAGACATTCTACTTTCTTGCATGAATGCCGTGGCCACTTTAACCAAGCTAAAAAGCATGTTTATGTTCTGTTCTGTTATGTTATGTTCTGGAGAGCATAATGACCCCTACCTCTGATAGAAGTGGCTGGCTATATTGTCTAAACCCTAGACTACAAAATGTAATGTTGAGATGTATTATATAGTGTCAGCACTGATTGTAGGTTGGTCTTGAAGAAAGAGAGGAGGAGCAGAAATAAAATGTGGATTTGTGACTTCTGTGAGAACAGTATTGTTTGCCAGCCAAAGATGAGGGAGGGCAAGAAGGGACAGGCGTCTGCCATTCCTTAATCACTGGAAGAAACCACAGGTGGCTACGGACTGCTCAAAGTCTGTCAGTCAAAGAAAGCCCTGAGCAAAGACTCTTGTGGCTTAGAATGAAACATTTGCAAGTATTGAGAGTGTGCTTTTACAAATGCGTTCACAGATAAAAACTAATGCTAACCTGGAAGCCTACACTTGGATTCATTGAACCAACAAACTTTGGAGAAAAAGTTTCCAAGGTGTAATCTGTACAAGCAAGGCAGGTATTGATGGTCCAGAGTCAATCAAAGGTAAATTCAGTTTCTTTTGATGGCAATTTGGAGTAACCCACGAAGAGGATTTCTTTTTTTTAAAGCATTGAAATCTCAAAGAGGTGTTACGAACTCTACCATAAAGAGCTTAACAAGTAAATTTATGATTTACCCTAGAAATAGTAGATTCCCCTTATGGTAGCAGTCTATGGCACAGCGAGTCTGCATTACTAGTAACTAGAGACTTATTAGTTACAGCAAGAAGAGAAGGACAGCTTTACAGGAGCCTCAGAGACATTTAAGAGTGAAGCAGTGAGTCAGATAAGAACTCCTCATCCCTTTCTCCCTTTTCCTCCTTACACACACAGATACACACACAGATGCAGAGAGACACACACATAGACATACACACACAGGCATACAGACAAACACACAGACAGACACACACATAGACACACAGACAAACACACACATAGACACACAGAGAGACACATACAGACACACACACACATAGACACACAAGCACACAGAGACACACACAGACACACACATAGACAAACACACAGACACACACATAGTCACACACACAAACACACAGACACAGAGACACACACAGAGATGTATCCACATAGACACATACAGACAAACACAAACACACACAGTTCAGATTGCTGGCAATTGTGTCAGTGTTAGCAAGAATAAGTAGGTCAAGACCTGCTTAGCACACCTTGCTCATTTCCTTCATTCCCCCCCCCCAGCCAATCCTCAAAAGTATTTCCCAGTCAAGTTGTCCCCAGCAGTTTCCTCCACTGTCCCTACTGTCATCATTCTTGCCTGGGCCCGATGATTGCAAATAGCGGACTAATTGGTTTCCCTCTATCAGTCTTTCCTCTCCAAATCCTTCAGCTACTCCACAAAGAGATTTATCTTCCTCCATTGCAATCAGCAACCTGTCTTCAAAACCTTTTAATGACCCTTGTCTCATACAAAGAACACATTCTTTATCGTGGCCTACAATGACCTGCTCCCTAACTGCCACTCGAGAGTCTGTCAAAGATGATTGCACTGCAGAGCTGCTGGTCAGGCAAACCACTCTACCCTCTATTCACCACACACACTTTCTGATGTCCACTTTTGTCTGTGTGTCCTCATGGATGTGATTTCTATCAGATTTTCTCCTCATTCAACTTCCTAATTTGTATTTCATGTGCATGGGTGTTTTACCATGTGTTTACCAGGGCCATGTACCATGTGTGTGCCTGGTACCCTCAGAGGCTAGAAGAGGGCATCAAATTCCACAGGACTAGTGCTATGGGTGGCTATGAGTTGCCATGTACGTGCTGTAGACTGAACTCACACCCTGTAGAAGGACAGCCATTGTTCTTCATTACTGTGCCATCTCTCTAGTCCTTTTCATTCAGTTTTTATCTAAGTCCTTTGCTTGGAGGCCCAGTTCAGAATCTTCCTCTTTTCTATTTTCTAGGTTGCCATTGTATCAAATACTACTCATTCTTCTGAGCCACTAAAAACAAAAACACAAACAAGAAACAGAAAACAAAAACAAAACAAAAACCCTACAAATTGTGCTGGGTATAGTGGTGTACATTCTTAATCTCAAAACATAGGCAGCAGAAGCAAGCAAAGCACTGTGTATCAAGGCCAGCCTGGTCACATCTTGAGTTCCAGGTCTGCTAGGACTACAAAGTGAAACCCTGCCCAAAACAAACAAACAAATAAACAAACAGTAGCAAAAACCACCACCACAAGTTGAGTGGAATTACTGTATAACACTAATTTTTTTTTTTAAAAAAAAAGATCTATTTATTTATGTATGTGAGTGCTCTATTTGCACATGTGCCTGCATGACAGAGGCCTCATATCCCATTACAGATGGTTGTGAGCCACTGTGTGGTTGTAAGTAATTGAACTCAGGACCACTGGAAGAGCAGCCAGTGCTCTTAACTGGTGAGCCATCTCTCCAATGCTAATGATACTAATTTTTGAGGGGTTTTCTTTTTGTGGGTTTTGTTTGTTTGTTTTGAAACTTTGAGAGGTGGAAGATGGGATGGACTTTGAACTTATAAGAGGAATCTTTAGAGGCTGAGACTTTATTTTCACAGGAAAAAATTTCAAAGTATGACATCAGGGGGATAGAGAGATGGTTCAGTGGTTAAGAACACATATTGCTCTTCCTAAGGAAGTTCAATTCCCAGCACACATCAAGCAGCTCCCAGGTTCCAACACTAGCCTGTTTGAGCACCTGTATTCACATGCACTTACCAACCTCTTCCTCAAGCATACATACACATTAATAATAATAATAATAACAACAACAACAATATAAAAGATAATGGTTAGTTTATATTAAACATTTCTAGCACTTTTTCTTCCAGGCACATGGTAGGATGGTATATCACTGCTCTGTTTTTGTTAGAGCTGAGCATATGATTTATTTTGGTCAATGCCTTGTACAGTAACATGAACTTCTTACAGTAGTAAGCACTGAGTCTGTATGGATTTCCCCAAATCTTTCCTTCTATTTGTTGTCATCAATATGTACTGTAACTTGTTTACTTTTATGGTAAGCTATTATAGAGAAGAGTGCCACAAATTCTTTTTTAATACTCTTCTACACCCCTGGAATCATGACTGATATCCAAAATGAATAGCACATGACCAAGAAATTCATCTTTTCCTTTTTATAACCACTAAGATTTAGGATTTCTTCATTACTCCTACATAGCCTAATAGACCTTCAATTCCAAAGAAAATCTCCAAAATACACTTTTCATTCCACATATTAAGTACATGCCATCATTATTTGGTAAAAATCAAAAACCTATTGAAACACTAGTGTTGAGCTAAGCAGTTCCACCTAGGGTTATAGCAGAAAATCACAGTGGAAGCTGTTAAGAGTCATTCTAGGCTCCATAAATGGCACACTCTGGGGATCCGGAGGTGTCTCCTTATTTCCACAGCAAGCAGAGCCAGCTAACCAACATACAAGAACGATGACATTACTGGGTTCTACAACAGTGAATAGTGAACTAGAACAGGGAGAATGGACTCCAAGATACAGATTCTTGGAGGTTAAACTGAAGGGATTTCCAGAAATAATTTGAAAATATTATAATATTGAGAGTTTGAACCGATATCATTGGGACCTTGAAATAGGTTAATTTTATCACCAGATGAGCCATATTCATTGCATATAATCATGATTTGTTCAGGGTACTTCTCCTTCTACTAAATTAGTTTATAATTGTAGTTTGTCTCTTCATAGACTTTAACAAACAGTCTGCTTACTAGGTCTTTGAGAAAGAATGGTGCTTGTTTTCAGGGGAGGGAGAGATTGAGCCAATGGTTAGGCTAGAGCACCTGAGCTCAGTACTCAGCACCCAGGATGGCTTGTACCTCTGCTTCCAGGAAAGCTGGTGACTTCCTCTGGTCTCGAACTACACATTTGGTCAACATGCATATAGACATACTTGTTTTTCAAAAAATTTAAGAATGTTGTTTTCAGAATACAATGTGAATTTAAAATATTATTGTGATTATTGATGATAAAGCTTAGGGAAAAGCTTATTTTGAATAGAACTTAATTAGAATTTAATGAATGTCTATTTGATCAAGTTTTGAGTCTTTTGAGTCTAAGTAGCGCAAATAAACAGATATAATTCTGCCCACAGGTTTTAAAATATGGTTGGAGTTGTATACTGAAGAACATTCTTCTCTGTATGCTTCCAGGCAAGCAACTCCATGTTAACTTGCTCTGTCTAATGGTTTTACAGTAGCTGGCTTCATTTTAAGAACAAGACCACTACTGACATACTCTATCCTTATGACTAGATTGATAGAGTTTATCTACCCTGTTTTCTAAATAAGAACCGTATTTTCTAAAGGAAATATGGAGGGCCGTATCCACAGCCCTGCACTACACAAGTACAAGTGATGCAGAATCGGCTCTGACAGCCACTCTGGTGTATCAACCCCAAGCATTCCTCTTGGCTTTTATTCTTTCTTTTAGATCCACATTGCTCATTTGGCTATTTTATTTATTTATTTATTTATTTATTTATCTATTTGCTTCTACCAGTCTCCTTCACTTATTTCTGCTTTCATTAGATACTTTTATAAAAGTCTTTTGGGAGGAAGAACAATACATTGTTTTGAAAAGGTCCTACCTAGTGTTAGATGCCCATGGACTCAGATAATTGAATTTGTCCTTCACATGACTCATTGATCTCCTTCATAGGACTTCTACTTGGGGACATCCTTCCTGCTTATGTGGGATGACAGGGATAATCAACCAGCTGTCTTTGAGCTGCTCACACTGTTTTGTGGCTTGGCCTTTTATTGATCTAATTTACTATGAGTGCAACATTCTAAAGATCCCTCTCTGAGGACACATACACACATGCCAGGGGCCAGGGTTGTTTAGCCTGACCTTGATAAAACTTCTCACATTTTTATATTAGTTGCCATAATGTACAAATGAGATAGGTGTTGCATTGAAGACACCAGTTTTCCATAACCCTAGCTCCACTTTACCTTGTATATTAGGCCGGCTTCTGTCACTTAATGATAGATAGCTTTCCCGAATACAAGGCTTTCATGACAAGCTTCCTGTGCTAAGGAATCAGCACAGCATGGTGTTGTGTCCTGTATTTAAATTCCATTGGTTTAAGCAAATCAGAGGCTTAGAATGTGCTAAAGTATAGATATGACCACTTTCACATTCCAGTGTGACAGTGAACTAAGAAGGAAGGGAGCATCTGCAAGATGGTTCCATGTAACGGTTTACCGACCATCTGTAACTCTAGTTCCACTGGATCCAGTGCCGCCTTCTCACCTCCGAAGGCACCAGGCATGCACATGGTGCAAGTACATACATGTAGACAAAGTCTCAGACATATGAAATAAAATACAATAAATACTTTTTTTAAAAAAAGGAAAGAAAGACAATGGATCTAAAGAAACAAGTGAGAAGTATGTAGATTATGAAATTCTTCTGGATGAAAGGAACCCAGACATGGGTAACTACAGAGGGAGCAATCCAAAATGGGCTTTCTCTTTGGAATGGGGGCAGAGGCAGGGGCAGGTCCTCAAAGAGTGGCCACAAGTGTAAAGCAAAGGACAGTGTTGGTGGCCTCAAGGAGGAATGTCCAGCTTTTGAGCTGCATCCAGACTGTGTGGGTGGCAGCCCTCAAATGCAGATGGGTGCTACCTCTGTCAAGCCAGCTCTCATTTGGCAAGGCTCTGGGATGGCAGCCCGGCAGCACCATATGGGATATAGCCTTTGCGCACAAGCCCATAAAACTATCGCAGTAACACATGATGAATATTTCATCTTTCACAAATCCACTTGTGAAGTGTGGTGTGCTGCTTCTCCTTTCATGTCTCCTTCTGCTTTCTCCGTCCTTGATTTCAGTGGCTTTCCTTCAGTTCAATAAATGCGTGCTGATCAAAGTTAGAATGTTACAAGAGAACTTCAAATTATTTATCAGCGTGCAAAAAACAATTAGCGGTATGTTGATCTTTCTTCGCATGGATATTAAATAGCAAATTGAATAAATAGACATTTATAAAAATATTTGGTTGGTTTGATTTTTTTTTTCTCCCTCCATGATTAGGTGAATTGTTTAGAGGCAGAGTTGACTGAATTAGTATGGCTTTCTGTTTCCTGTGGGTGTGGTCTTTCCACTCTAATATTTCATTTTTAAAGTATTAACTCTGAGTTGTTGAAGTTTGCGTACTGTTTTACAATGTGCTATGTTGTTCTTGCTTTGTCTCTTGGTGTTCGAAGTAATGCCTTCCCCTCCTAGAGCGAGGGGTGGCAGCTGGCTGGCCGGGCAGGGCAGCTCCACAGACTGGAAAAGGAGGGAGGGGGTCATATCTAATTAGAGCAGCAGGGAACGGTTTTTTAGCGAGGCAAATTGTAATCCTTTTTTCTGGAAACTGGCCAGGGCATTAAGGTTAACAATACAGTTTGTGTAAAGTAATAAAAAATATCTTATCCACTCGGTGTTTATGGATCTTCAGTATCTTAGACACCCAAGTTCACATCTCATTTTAAAGATTCTTTATATCCTCTATCGCCTTAACGCCTGCCAAAAGCTTGGAAAAACTTAGCAGCCACAGGAAGATGGCACCAGCTTCAAGATGCTCATTTCCTCTGGATGTTTCAACAAGAATTGTAACTATGGTCTGAACAGGAAGTTCACTTCCACCTTCAAGGTACCACTAGTGTCTGTGGCCAAGCAACACTCAGTGTCCAAGATCTCTTCTAAGTAACATTGGCATAAAGCAACATGTTAGCTACTTTTTGTTCCGTTTCACTATTTTAGTGTTGGGGATTCTACTCAAAGCCTGAGACACTCTACGAAGCACTTTCTTTACCTTTGGCCCTAGACAAAAGGTTAAAGTTTGTTGTTGTTGTTGAGATTTATTCATTTGTTTTCTTTTGTTTAAATGGTTCTTTTGTTACTGATTGGGAAGTACTTTCAGAGTCATCTACTTCTTCCTTTGTGATATCCAAGGAATCCTCCAATGGCTCCTGACTTTCTTGCTTCCTCTCATCTATTACTCTCTCTGCTTAAGAGTGAGTTTGCAATCTATTTCTTGAGCCTGTCAACTGAAGGGTCAAACTGAATGCAATTTACTAATGTGAACTATTGTCACTCTGGTTTTGGTTTATTCGAGAGTCATTTATGTAGTAACACAGGGCAGTTTTCCTCAGCTATGAATAGATAGGCCGGTTGCTCATGCTCTGATTTAATCAGTTGACCAAACAACATGATTGCATTCAATCAAAATGTGTTCTGCATTTGTAATTTATGTATTGAGCTGAATTTGTTTCACAGACGAAACCTTACGTGGTAGTTGGGAATTCAATAGTTTGAAACAGTGGGTCAGGGGATAGTCCACATCATGACGGTTTGGGGTGAAGATCTCAAACACACGTAGCTGGGACCACTGTTTCAAGCCGTGACAGAGTTGAGTGAACACATTCGGGAAGCAGCCTCTAAAAGCAGAGGCAGAATTAAAAGAACACAATGTAAATATTATGTTTGTTTTCAGAACTACCTAATGGGCTCCTTCCTGATTCAGATTGGGTCATGGTGGCGCAGGCTTCAGTCCTTGAATAACTGTTGGTTTCTGGGGACATTTAAGTAGTAGCCACCGGACAGACCTCAGAATGAGATGTGGAAGCAAATTAATGGCAAAATAAAAGCACTGATTGTTTGTTTGTTCCACACTTTCTCCTTTCCCTCACCCTTGCCTGTAAAGGAATTATAATTTAGAGCCCATAGAGGCCTGAGCAACTTGTTTGTTCTCTGTAACCTTGGCATTGTAGAAAATTTCAGGCATTTTACATTCCAGGTTTCTTTTCCTTAGTTACTTGTAACTGTGAATTTGAATGCCTGCCATTTAGATAACAGAATTCTAGTTATTTTTTCTTTTTTTCTTTTCTTTTCTTTTTGTAACATTAAAAGGTGCTGGCCAGACAAACAACTTCTACTATTTTTTTTTAAAAAAAAAAAAAAAAAGGAATTTTCAGTGGTATGATGTCGAGCAGCTTAATTTGGTGGTTTATCAAGAAGACTTGCTTTTCTTTTGGGAATTAGGTGGTGACTTGCAGGCTCATGAATTATTCAACAAGTCGTGGCGCAGAGGTCAGAGACTGGGAAGGGTCTGGGGTGGGGTACAGTCATCCTGGATTTGCACGTGTCTCCCTCCACACTCCCATTGCTCTCAACTGCAGCCTACCACACAGTTGACTGGACTCTGTCTCTCCAAAAGACAGCCTCGAAGCTTCTAAGCAAAAGGTAGGAAACATCCGTTGGATCTTCAGGACCAGGCCATTGTGTGACGGTTACAGCACCTGCCCCCACCCTGCCAAAGGCTCCTCTGGTATCAGTACCATTCATGTGCAAAGTAGAAACTGAACTGAACACATTATCTCTGAGCCAAAATTGGTCTCTCCTCCAGTCCCAGCCTCTTTAAGGGGTGGCATACATTTGAAGGTTGGTTATTAGTTCCAAATGCTGCAGAAGCATCTGCTCTGTACTAGCTAGAAATCATGTTTAATAACAAGAAAATCTACTCCAGCCAAATCCCTGTTGGGAGGGCTCTCGCATGAACAAAAGGCCCCCACTTCCCCTGATTTCCATAACAGATGTAGTATCTGATGCATGACAGCTCAGCTCAGCCCCGCACCATTATCCTCCAGAATACCCATCTGCAAGGAGCAAGGCTTTCGTTTTATTAATTGCTCTGGTGGGCTACATGTGATGTTTTGTTACCCCCAGAGTACTCTGTTTGTGCTTCATGCTACACTGGTCGCAATAATAGTGATTTTTCTTAGTGTTAAAGGTTACTAGCCCTTTTCCTTTCCTTTGCTCCACAGCTCCATACCCAATAAACTATTAATGCCTCCCTGGGGGGTCGACAATTTCCCTTAAGATGGTTCCAGTCTTCCAAACCTAGTCCTGTTTCTTTGTCTTCTGACTGAACAGTCTTGAGACAAGTCAGTTGGAGGAATTCTTTAGGAAGCTTCCGAGTGTCAGACACAGTCCCTAACACTCTAGGAGAACCCTTCTCCCGAAAGAGAGAAACAGAGTAAGAATCTGACACTTGTAAGTCACCTATTGTTTTAAAATCACATTCACATAAGCACAGGAAAACACCTTTGGCAGTTTGGAAAAAAAAAAAAGATTGCTCTCTATTTGCAGTCAGCTTCTCCCTAGTGACAGAGCTTTGGGTAATGTGATGTTTGCAGCCTGAGGTCACCTGAGGGCAGCTATAACCCACACTTGTCATCCTTCTGTGCTGCTTCATCTTTATCCCAGGGCAGTTTAGAAGATGCAGTGCTTGGCAGCAAATGGAGCCCAGGGAGGAAAGGGGGAGTTCAGAGAGAGCTTACAGACAAGATAAGAAGAAACCCTGGGTGTGGGAGTAACAGAAGTGAGCAGAAAGCAACAGACTTCATGGAAAATCCCCGTATTTCCTTTAGACTTCAGGATTTTGCTTCTTTTCCCTCCCTAATGCAGATGGACATGGGAATTTTCATTCTTCAGTGACTCCATGTAGAATTTAAAGCACCATGGTTTGAAGGCAATTTTCTGAGGCTAACAGTGTGAGTGCAGTGTTTCTTGCAGGCACCAACACAGGAGACATGATCAAGTATGCAATAGTGATCAAAGGACAAGACCACAGCAGAAGAAGCACATGGAGACATGTGCCTATCTCCTTGTATATGTGTGTGCATATAGGAGTGAACTCTGTTTGATCACATGTAAGTGTAATGTGCATGCACACCAGTGTACTTTTTTGTTTGTTTGTTTGAGACAGGATTTCTTTGTGTAACAGAGCCCTGGCTGTCCTGGACTTGCTTTGTAGACCAGGCTGGCCTCGAACTCACAAAGATTCTCCTGCCTCTGCTTCCTGAGTGCAAGGAATAAAGACAGTGTGCCACCACACCTGGCCCTGTATAGAATGTAAACGCGACATAGTAGAATCAATTTACCATCTCTATGACCAGGATCTTCAGAGTGTCAAAACATTTGTGTGAAACTGAAATTTCCTACCTGATAGTTTATAGAAAATGGAAAACTATGCATATAGAGAAAGAAATGTGTGTTTATATTAATCTATTTTTCACAGTTTTCATTGTTCTTGAAAAAAGAAAAAAGGTGAGACAAAATTTAAAGCAAAGGAAGCAGAAAAGAATGTAGCTTATTGAGTCATAAGTAACTGGTCACCCGAAGTCTTTCTTTCCTTTTGGACCTGGCAATGTCTACTTATGCACTCACTGGTAAGTCTTTTTTAAAAAACTCGTGACAACAATCATTCCACTGTTTTTACTATGGTCTCATGCTTTCCAATTAGATAGTTTCTGCATGTGTTTATATTTTCATATTCCTACCTTGAAAAAAGTTTTACAAAACTGAATCACTGAAATATTAATCAGTGCTGGGATGTCATTCAGTGCCTTTTTATCTCCTTGGTATGTTTTGGGTGATTAGTCCCAGAATACTCATGCCGAGAAAGAACATGTTTGTTGTATTGTTGCAAATACTATTGGATGGGAAAAACCTCCAAAACATAAATTTAAAATAGGTATTATTTATTTGCTGTTAGATAGTATCAAATAGAGAAAGAAGAGATGTGGTTAGTACAAGAATTGATTGGAATATTGGTGCTCTTTTCTGTCCCTCACTACGTTTCACCAGTTGGCTTCTATTGAGGAGAGCAGGTTATCTCTCAGCCCTTGTCACCATGGCTGGAGTCACATCTGGCAGGCAGGAGTACTAACCAAAATAGCTCTTTGAAGAGCTTTGCAGCTTGAGGTCTACAGGGTGGGTGGGCCTTGATTATTAAGTCTGTTTCTCCACACAACTTTACCTGCCCCTCACACTAGGCCTGATCCTCAGGGAGCACCCTGCCCTGACAGAGACACTCATTCAATCCCTGCCTTTCACAGTGAGGGAAGAAGTGTCAACGCATTCATTAAGTAAATTGCTTCAGGACAGTTGAGTCTGGGATTCTGTTTCTGGGTCAGAAAAAAAAAAATTATGAGCATCCAATTTACAAAACAATACAAATGCCACCGTGTGTGTGTGTGTGTGTGTGTGTGTGTGTGTGTGTGTGTATCTACCAAGTGTTCAGTGCATCCACAGGCAGCCTGTTTAATATTCTTATCTTATCATTCTAAACCCAAAGAGGCTTGGAGGTGGGCGTCATTATCCCAGTGGGCCACAATTTAGAGAAAGGAAATATTCTGGGTCAATTAGTAGAAATTCAGGCAAAATAAAAGGGTGAGAAAGAGGAGGAGAAGATGACTTAAACATATGGGGGAAGCACCTTCCTATTCCCCACTGTGTGACAGGCACCAGGGCTCTAAAGATGAAAGGCGCCATCCATCCCATTAGGAGCTGCTTATTCTGCAGGCAGGGAGAGGCAGAAGGTAACAGTCATTACATACTTCTTCAGGATGCTCACAGAGCAGCGGAAGTGGGACTGTGCTTGGAAAATCACCCAAAGTTGGACAGATGCATATCATTCTGTGCTGGGCACTGAAGTATGACTTCAAGGTTGAGTTTGTCAATTCAGTGGGAATTCCTCACTAGGAGCATGGAGTTCATCTTAAGTGAAGGGGCCCAGGAGTAGGCCTTGGCACGTGGAAAGTTTCCATAATTAAAATCATTCTGCTTAGCTTTCTAAAATAATTTTTTTTCTGTCTGGTGTGGCAGTACTTGCCCTTAATTCCAGCACTCTACTGGGGGAAGGGAGAGCAGAGGCAGGCAGATCTCTATGAGTTCAAGGACAGCCTGATCTTCTCTACAGAGTGAGTTTGAGGACAGCCAGAGCTACACACTGAGATCCTGTCTCAAAAGCAAAGCAAACAAACAAACAACAAAAAGATTGTTTTCTTCTTCTTAAACAGTAGATGGTTCCCAACAAATGTTTGGCAGCAACCATGTGTACGAGCCGATGCCCAGTAAGGAAACAGCAGTCAGCCAAGCAGTCAGCTAGACTCAGTCAGCCAAGCAGTCAGCTAGACTCAGTCAGTCAAAGGGGAGGAAAGGGTGCACAGGATGGTGAGCTGAGGAAGCCTCATCTGAGGTGAGGGAACTGGTCTACCCCAGGGAGCAGCAATCACCAACCCCAGCAACACATTTGGTTTTATTAATGTATCTATTTGTTACATTCGATTGCAGCTTCCCCTCCCTCCTCTCCTCCCAGTCCCTCCTCTCACCTCCTTTTCTGCCCATCCCCCTTCCCTTTCTCCTCCGAGAAGAGCCCAACCTCTACCCTCATGGACATCAACCCACCTTGGCCTATCAAATTGTAGTAGGACTCCTTCTCATCTTGAGCCTAGACAAGGCAGTTCAGTTAGAGAAAGGGGACCAAAAGCAGCCAGAGATAGCCCCTGCTCCAGTTGTTAGAGGTCCCAACTATAGACCAAGCTACACATCTGTTCCATATGTGTAGGGGGCCTAGGTACATTGCATGCCTGTTCTTTGGTTGGTGGTTCATCTTTGTGAGTCCCTATGGGCCCAAGTTAGTCGATTCTGTAAGTTTTCCTG
Organism: Rhynchomys soricoides; assembly: GCA_019843965.1. Lineage (NCBI taxonomy): Eukaryota > Metazoa > Chordata > Mammalia > Rodentia > Muridae > Rhynchomys > Rhynchomys soricoides. Next base: position 6,527,543 of record JADRCH010000067.1, read on the forward strand.
ATGTACCCTTGACCCCTTCGGCTTCTCCAATCCTTCCTCCCCTCCTCGATAAGATTCCACAAGCTCTGCCTTGTGTTTGGCGGTGGCCTCTTCACCTCAGCAATACTTCTTCCTGCTTAGCTTTATTTTATGTCTTTCTACTTAATCGCTTCTCCTCTGCCTCACACATAAGCAGCGTCTGAAGTTGTATCAAATGATGACATAGTCTTGTTCCCCAAAGACCTAATAAGCAGCCAATTTTGAGCCCAGTGGATACCTGTGTTGTCCTCCAGGAAGGAGGGGAGGTCAGGTGAAAACCAGAAGCTTGATGAACAGGCTCGAGAAAGGGAAGGAAGTGGCAAATATCCAGAATCAGGAAAGATGCTTCTCTTTGTCTTTCCAAACACAACCTCTTGAGTTTGTTCCTGCACTTTTTACATTGACCACTGGGAGATTCTCGTCTGTGCATGTCTATCCTTTAGGAGTAGCTTAGACTGGTTTACCTCCTCAGTCCAACTTCTTAAGTTTGGAGATCATTAGGATGGAAATGAAAACTGCGTGTCCCTGAGTAAGTCTGAGGCAACTGAAATACAGTCAAGGAAGAAGAAACCGGGGCAGACCGTAGCTACATAAATTAATACAGTGAAAGGGGAAACGTCCCTATTCTGGTGGTAAGCGGCGATCTAGGCTTGCATAGAAAACCGAGTCTTAAAGCCTTCCTCTTTTGGGCACCCCATTTCTTCTCAATCCCATTGTCTTGGTCTGAGAAAAGGAGGCAAGAAAGACCTGAGGAGGCCATTTTGGGGCTGCTTAGAGGTGGGGAGTCCTTGAAAAGGAGGTGTAAAAGGGCTTAAGTCTATTCATTTCACCCTTTCACTTTCTTCTAAATGGAAGCGTGGTGTTGATGCCAGTGCCCAGGCCAGAGAAGCTGGCAGAGAGACTCGCTTCAAGGCAGCTGAAGCCTTTCACAATGACAGCTTTTCTCCCAATGTGTCCTGGTAGGAGCTTGAGTTGACAGACAACAAAGGATGGGGAGGGGAGGGATTCCGACACAGGCTGAACAGCCATTACCCTAGTCTCCATAACAGCCAGTTGGCTAATGGACAAAGGGAACAAATCCACTGTGGGGTGGTGTCCCAGGCCCCGACTGCCTTGAGTTCTCTTTGCTGAACTCAGAGGCAGACAGCGAGGCTATTATCCCCTGCCGTCCCTCTGTGGGCCAGTGATCCAAGGTTTAGGAAATGAAATGGGTCTAGCATCAGACAAAAGTCTCTGTAGGGACATGTTAGAACGCTACTGTGTAGAAATTTGTTTCTCAAGGCCATGATGAGAGGTCATAAAAGTGTGTTTTCACCTCACCTGCACATAACCTGACACCTATTGGATGCTCCTTAAACAAGGAGGACATTTAAATTAAATTGCACAAGGAATAACAGGTATCAGAATTTGGAATATTGTCCTATGCTTGAGAACAAAAAATTTCACCTCCTACCTTTATTGGTGTTCTTAACTTGTTTGAAATTTCTTTCCTCTTGAAAAAAAATGAAATTGTATATTGTTATTTCATAAGTAAGTAGACTAAACAATCAGGTTTGCTTGGCATGGTGGCATACATATAATTCTAGCACTCAGCGGTTGAGATAGACCTTCATGAGTTCAAAGCTAGCCTCAACTAAACAGTGCAATTCTGTCTGAAAAAGTAAAGAGAAATCATTTGAACTTATCCTATCATGTAGCTAGCGAAGACCAGTCATTCCATGAGTGTCCATTGAGCTTCAGGCTATTAGTGACAGTAATCACAAAATCCCACAATGAGTTTTCATGGTTTTGATAAGCACATTTTTTGAGGATGAATGGGACATTCAATAGAGTCCCTGAGAGAGACCAGGAAGCTAGTTACTGACAGGGGAATCAAATGGATTGCTTCTTTGCTTTGTCAGGTACCAGTGTATTTTATATAGTATGATGAAGGAAAGACCAGGAAATTCTCTGCTGAATATTGTTACTACAATTATGCAACAAAACCCCATGACTCTTGGCATGGGTAGTGAACAGACCTCTTGCAAACAACAGCGCAACAGTGAATTTTATAGACAAATTAACAAATGAGTGAGTTTTCTGTCATGAACGAAAGGGAGTGGCTGAGAGATTATCCTCCAGATGGAGAGCCCACACACACTGGAGTCTCAGGCAGCTTGATAGCTATTCCAGAGCAGTCCTTTGTGACATCCCTTCACTGAGGAATAAATGATGTATGAAACGAAGATGCACCAACTCCGTGGGGAGCATACCCAGGACACTTCCAGTTATAATGTGCAGTTTCTGATGGGTTTTGGCTGTGACCCCTGGGCACAATTTCCATTCAGTTCTGTAGAGCCGGACAGCCCTCTATAGCCCAAAACACCAGAATCCACACTCTCTCTTCTCCAAAGTGGCAAGCAGTCTTCCACTTGTGTTTGCTTGTAAATTTCTTACATCCCAGGCACTTCTCCGTGTCTCAACAGTCAGCTACAGGAGTGGCAGTTCATTGTTCCAGTTACTGGCACAATATATTACAATCTGGTGATAAATCACTTGAAATCTGTGAAATCATTGTCACCAGAGTGTTCAAAGCTTCTGGCAGAAAGAACTTCAGGTGTGTAAGTCCTTGAGGGCATCGGAACACTGTTTTCTTTGTTGTTGCTGTTTGTTTAAAAAAAAAAAAAAAAAAGACACTAAGGTTCCAGCATCTTCCATCCATCGGAAATTTATGTCTGTTGAAGAAGGGTTGATGTCAGGGTAGAAGATTAGCTTTGTAATCATCTAAATGTGGGAGATCTGAATGATAGAAGTTTCTCACAGTTCTAGAGAATTACATTCTGAGAAACGGATAATTCTAGAAAGCCACATTCATTACTAAGCTTGCCCTTAGGACAATGAATGAGACTTGAGTTTAAAAGACAATGCTTTAATACAAATACAGACTGGGGACAGGACGTGTTTTGTGCACATGAGGAAGATTCACCTTAGGGGGTTTCTTGATAGCGTTGACATTTTTACCATCAGAAAAGTCTATGCAAGCAATCACTGTCATTGATTATAGCTGGAATGTAAGTATGGATGTCCTTTGTCTGCATGTACTCCTCTCTCTTCTCCTGGGCTATATGCATGCAGCTCCTTCAGGAACTGTCCTCAATCTACAACTGCATGTGTTGGACAGAGGCATACTCTGTCCCTGGTATGATCTGTTCTTCTTGTCCCTGTGTTCTTGCTTTGAATTGCATTATGTAACTACTCCCTTATACTTACTAACCTAGAACCACAGCAATGGAAAATTAGAATCCATCAATGCACAGCTTGGGAGATTAACCTCTGAAGTGTCTTCCCTATGGAAGAAGAAAAACTGCTGGGCAAGAGAATGACTGTGGGCACAGAGTCAGAGTCATGGACGAAGATCTGAGCCTGTTTTCTTTCCCCGCGGACTGGATGAATGTTACATTGGACAAATAAAAATAAAGGAATTCTAGATGTTGTGTCTTCTATTACTGCTTTGGTCATGGTGTTTTATCATAGCAATAAAAACGTACCTAATAAAGCTTGCAACTGGTGAGATAGCTGGAATAAAGCCACCTACTCTAGGATAGGTCTTTCCTTTTTAGTTAATTCTCTGAAAATTCCTTCACAGATACTGTCCTTGTTTGGCTCCATAGATAAAAGTGTTTAAATGCTTGCCCATAGAAAGTGGCACTATTAGGAGGATTGTGGCCTTGTAGAAGACTGTGGCTTTGAGGTCTCCTATGCTCAGGCTCTGCCCAATATGGAAGTCTAGCCTCTTCCTGGCTGCTTTCAGATCAAGATGTAGAACTAACTCTCAGCTCCCCCAGCACCATGTCTGCTCAAATGTTGCCATGCTTCCAACCATCATGATAATGGACCAGACCTCTGAAACTGTAAGCCAGCCCCAATTAATCTTTGCCTTGGTCATGGTGTCTCTTCACAGCAATGGAAATCCCAGCTATGACAGATATCTTCAGAGATGTGTCTCCTAGATTACTTTTTAAAATGTTATTTTGGTTTGAGTTTTTTCCAGTTGGATTTTCCTAGCTCTCGTTGGTTCAGAATGCACATTGTAAACCAGGCTGGCCTTGAAGATGCTGTAACTTTCTGACCTCTGCCTCACCAGTGTTAGAATGACATGTAGGAGTCACCACATGAGGCTCTTCCCCTGGCTTTTAGGGGATTCTAAATCTATTCAGGCTGGTAATGAAGATTATCCATGACAATTCTCCTCTTGTCAACTTGATGCTTGTGGTGGTTCAGATAGGAATGATCCCCATAGTTTCATATATTTCAATATTTAGTCATTAGGGAGTAGTGCTACTTGACAGGGACTCAGGGGTGTAGCCTTGTTTGAAGAAGCGTGCCATTTGGGGTGGCCTTTGGAGTTTCAAGTGTTCAAGCCAGGCCTAGTGTCTCTTTCTTATTGTTCCTCATGGATCCAGATGTAGAACTCTCAGCTCCTCCAATACCATGTCTGCCTGTGAGCCCACATGCTTCCTGCCATGTTGCTAATGGACTAAGCCTCATTATAAACATACGTAAATGCAGAGAATAATAGATGCATCATAGCCTGAAGACTGGGACATCTTGAAATTCCCTCTATCAAACAATTTAGTCTATCACTTTGAATTCAACTTCACTCAAGTTGTCAGGACATGGGCAGAATCAGGATAGATTTGTTTGTTCTGTTGGGTTGTTTATTTTTGCCAGAATTTGTCTGTATTTTAATTCACATCAGCACACTTGTCGAATACAGATATTTATGAATGCATATTTCTCTATATTTTCCTCAACACTCAGGTCTTCTGAGATCTTACCAGGATGTCCCAGTATGTTCTGCTTCCAACAGGCATTCTACCTTACAGGTTCAGTCTTCCACATTCCTTCCGTAAACGAGTTCCAGAGGCCTACAAACCACATGTTTGGGGAACCAGAGCCACAATATGTTTTTGGTACAAGTTACTTTTTCATTGCTGTGATCAAATATCTATCAAGAAGCATACAAAAGGAGTAAAAGTTTGTCTTGGCCCATGGTTCAAGGGGTACAATCTGTCCTGGAAGGAAAGACATGTTACTGTCAGATATTGTCATGGCAATGGGAGACTGCTGGCTCCCATCTCTTTATATCAGGAAGTAAAGAAAGAGAACAAGCTCAGATCTATCTGGCTTTCTCTCCCCCCCCCACCCCCCGTTCAGTATAAGCTGAATTCACCATTGATAAACCTATATGGGATGATGCTATCCACTTCAGTGTGGGTCTGTGTGTTTCATTTAATATTATCTAGAAAATGCCCTCAAAGGCACATCCAATGTGTCTCCTAGGTGACTCTAAATCCAGTCAGGTTGGCAATGACGATTAACCATTACCAACAGGGTGATAGAAGAGCAGTTGTTAGCCTATGTTTAATAAGTAGTAATGATGTTATTAATACTAGTAGTGTAGGCAGAGCTGTAGTAGAAAAAAGACTTGTCAGCAAGGTATATAATGATATGTACAGTACTAAAACCAATGCAAAGTACTAAGATGACAAAGGAATGGCTTAGACAAAGAAAAGTGGCTTTCCAGGTGAAGCTAAAGTCAGGAAATGCAGGAGGAATAAGTTAGCATGTTCTGACTATCAACTCCCCCTCCCCACCCCACTTGCTCCACTGCAATGGCCTATGCTTACACAACAGGCACTTCTGTGAAGAGGCAGCCCATCGATTGGTGCCAGCTAGGCAGGACCAAGGGGATGCAGGCAGAGGGTATAAAGACACTGTCTACTTAACAATAAATGAGTCTGCTTCCACTTCTCATCAGGATCTCGGAATCTGCGTCATAGATTCCTTACCTTACTAGTCCCTACCCCTAAGGGGGGGCGGGGTTTGAGGGCTAGGGCAACGGGGAAAAAGATGAAGATAATGAGCCACAGATTTCTTGGGTTATAATTGTTAGTAGATGGGAGACACAATCAAGGCACAGACATAAGGGACAGTGTGTGTGTTTGGGGTGGGGGGTGGGGGGGTGCATTATGCGTATATACTTGCCCATATCCTTGTGTGTGGAGATCAGAGGTTGACTTTGATATGACTTCCTCAATTACTTTTTGTCCTTTTTTTTTATGATAGAGTTTCACACTCAGTTTAGAAATGAGGCTTGGCTTGGATGGCCAAGCATGCCCAGGAAACATCCTGTCTTCACCTTCAGCACTAGAATTACAGGCATGCACCACCATCCCTAGAGTTGATCTCTGTGTATACTAGGTCTTTTGGCTCATTTGGCCACCATTTTACCTACTCAGCTATCTCTCCAGCCAGAAGGAACAACTTCTAAGGTATATTTCACGTTGAAGGAAAATCCTCCTCTTTGAGATTTGAGTAATGGAGAGAGCCATTATTAATCTTGTGTTTCCATTATGTCTGTCTGGAGAACAGACTGGTAGCAGAACCCCAAGTAATTAGGTTATAACAGATTTGAAAGGTAAATCTAGCCAGGGTTCTGGACTCCCTGTTTGTTCTCTTGTGATGGATTTCAGATTTTCCCCAAGCCTTCCACAAACATTTCTTGCCCTTTTCTACTTTCTCCTCCTCTGATGATGGAATGAGCAGTCTAGTCTTGGACGCTTGCCTAAATGGACAGTCCTTAGTTCACTCCCAACTGACTAGAGCTGTGGGTAGGCAGGGGGTGACCCTTTAGTACAGCCAGAAACCATCCTATCATTAAAACTAGAATATTTAATTACCCACCCTTGGCGACTCCCCATTCTTTTGGTTGACCATCTTACTTTTGGCTTTTGATTCTGGTGACTTAAATAAAGCTCTATGTATATAATCCCTCCCCCACAACAGTTTGATGAGAAGACACCATAAAAAGAAGCTTTATTTAGGACAAGATCTGTCCCGACAGACACCAGCTACCGTCTATTTTAAAGACAAGGCAGAGACAGAGGGTAAAGAATATTTGGTTCGGTTTGGTTTGATAATTTTCCAGAACAAAGACATGTACAAAGTCTATAGCCTTGTTTTTCTTTCAAACAAAAGTTTGAATTTTTTTTTTTAAAAAAAACTAAAAATAGAAATAAAAGAAAAATAAGCCATCATTACCTCAAAATGGCTAGAAAACGATCGTTTACAATGTTAACGACGGAGGGTTATATACTGGAGAGCTGGAGCACAAGATGATACAGACAGGAAAGATACACAAACACTAGAGAGCTGCATTACTTCGCTGGGTAACTGGGAAATTACTGCTCATGTTCTACTAGATGTAAAATAAAGCCAAAGAGGCAAAGGTAAGTAAAAGAACCTAGAGACTTCTCTTCCAACTTTTTAAAAAATATTTATTTTATTCTACATGTAAACTAAGGGTCCATGATTTGCCGAAGAATGGTACTCCAGACTCAAATAGTATATGAACACAAAGTGTGTTCTATTCTTCAGAAGTCCAGCGTGCTGGGGTCTCCCATTAGCAAGATAGACAACCAAATGAGCTCGCAGGCACATGAAGGGAATTTTAGGGTAGATGATCTCTATGTTAATCTGTTGGGTCCATTTCTACAGAAATTCCAGAACCATTATGGGATGTAGGTCCATTTCTATGGAAATTTCAGAACCTTTACTTTGGAAACTGTTGCTGAGTTAGTCTGGAAACTGTTGATGACCCATTGTCCTTGCCTCAAGCCAGGTGGCAGGGAAGCTTCAGATTAGCTGCCAGAAGCCTGTTTTGTTTTTTGTTTGTTTGTTTTCAGTAACTGACTTGCTGGGTTCTTGGAAACAGGGATTTAGGCCTAGTCTCCTTAACTGCCAATTTGAAGCCTGTCATGGAATCAGCCTAACTCATCCCTCTCAGTATGTTTTGCTTGCATGTATGTATGTGCACTGTGTGTATGTCTGGTGCCTATGGAGGTTAGGAAAGGGCATTGGATCTGAAGATGGTGTTATAGAAGGTTGTGTGCTACCATGTGGATTCTGGGAATCAAGCCTGAGTCCTCTCCAAGAGCAACAAATGAGCTGAACCACGGAGCCATTTCTCTAGCCTATCAACTTCTTTCTAAGTGGCTAGGGCCTTGTTCAGGTTTTAGGGTGGCTTTAGCTAGCTTGCGATGTTCAGCACATTCTAAAAGGGATCATTTTTGAACCCAGTTCTTCACAAAACCACACCCTGCAGAAAACTTTAAAGCTATCGTACGTTTTTTTAAGTCTCTTATGAAAATTAAGAGTATTATGGGAAAGAGATCAGATAGAAGGGACCTAAACTCCAACCCCCTACCCCTCCTCCTGGAAAGCGCCCAACCCCCTTCCGGTAATTGTTATGGGGGGGGGAAAATGGGGGGGACACTCACCAGACCACAAAGGAGCTGAAAGAACAAGATAACCCTCTCACAGGCCCAAATCAATGAGTTTAAAGGTTTAGAGCGCTATCCAATGAAAATGTGCCGGGTTACTGTGCTTGTATTCTACCCTCTAAAATGTATAAAAATACTTGTGTAAAAACCCATGGGGTCGCCTCTCCTCACAGCGCAGGGTGGCCCCAGAGCTCTGGTTAATAAACCTAAATCTCTTGCAAATTGCATCGGACAGCTGCCTCCGTGTCTCTTAGAGAGGGGCCCTCCCCGGAAGAAAGGCTGATTGAGACTTTCAGTTATTTCAATGAAATGGGAAATCACCCTGAATAAAGTATCAAGAAAATCTTAGGCAAAACTGATACATAGTAGCATCTGCAATCTGCTAAATGCTAAGCAGATTGGGGGACAATGAGAATTAGAAAGTAGACTAAGAACTCTCAGCTATGCACACGCATAGACATGACATGAGACACATTTGATTTCCTACATAATAAGATGTATTTAAATTTGTGTGTCCATACAGTGCCCAGGGAGGTTCATAACCATCGAGCATTCAGCACAGACCCTAGGATTTGGAAGAGAACAAGCCAAGCCGGAGTACCTGAGGTAACCGATGAAGAAAAACAGTCAGAATGAGTGTATTTACTTGGAAATATCCTTGTGTATTTGTTACCGTTTTATTGTTGCTGGGGCAAAATACTGGACTGGGGTTGGTTGGAATGCCCTGGAGGGGGGGTCCAACAAGACTGGGAATCTTGTTGGAAGTTGGAGGGGGAAGGGCGGGACCTTAGGTCCTTTGCAGTCAGGTAAAGACAGTGCTCAACTAGATGCCTCTTCTTTTTTTTCTCTTTATTCATTCTACAAGGAGGTACTGCCTCCTTTTAGAGTCTCCCTCAGTTAAAAGGAAAATGCCCTCAGAGATGTCCAGAGATATGGCTGCTTAACCATTCCAGAGCCAATTGTGTTGAAAATGAATGTTAACAACCACACCATTTGCATTTTGATTTTGTTTTTGTTGTTCTTGTTGGTGGTGGGTTTTGTTTTTGTTTTTTTTCCTTTTTTTTTTTTTTTTTTTGAGAAGGGGTTTGGGCCACCACACCCAGCCCCACCTTGCATTTTGAAAGTTAAATTTATTCGAAGTAATTTACCTTTTAAGATAACAATATTAGTCTTGTTATTTAAGGCATTGTTTTCCAGATCCACACACACCCTACCCCACTCCCACCCCGCCTTTATAAGGAACTAGGAAGATTCTTGTTGTGTTTATCTTCCAGGGGAAGAGAATTGAGAAGCTTATCTCAGGGTGAGTAAATAACGTGCTAAAGGGAATTCTTACTTCCTGGTCAGGGAGGAGAGCGTTGAGGAAGTATTGTCCCAAGAGGAGATAGTAAAGTTGGTCTTTACTTAGTAGCAATAGGGTTGGCCTCGATCATCTCCGGGAGAGACTGGATCATCTGGGAGAGTCTAGCTCTCTCAGCCTGCCTTGCCCACCCCAAACCTCGATAAGAGCTCTCCATGTACTGATAACACAGAAATTGAAGGTGGAGATGAACAGAATTCGACCCTTGCACAGTAAGAATAAACAAACCCACTGGCAGATAAAAATAAATAAGCAGGGGGCATTACTATCGGGATTATAGTTCATAGGAAAACGTGGGCCATTATTTTTAAATTAATTTCAAAGGGAAAGAATAAAATAGAAGTGCCGTGCATTGGAGTCTTAGTCTCTGTTTCTTTCCTGACCATATTTTAAAAGTAAAGGTAAAAACATCAATGAATTTTAATAAGTATCTTTTCAGAGAAAAATCTATATGGAGAGCAGAATGAAGATCTGTTTTCCATTGTGCCAAGTCCCTTCCAGTAAATTGCTGATGTAATTTTTCAGTGTTACGTTCTGGAACTTCCCCAGCGTTTATGACTGACTGGGCTATTTGGGTCTGATGTCCTGTCTCATGGATCAGCCTTATTGCTTCTTCCATGATTAAAGCAGAACTTCTCCAGAATCTTTACATCTTGCCTACCAGGACTGTGGGTTTATGCATCCATTTACACAAATGATGACTGTATTCGATTAAAAATAACAATAGTATCAATTTTTATTGAAACTTCCCACCAAAATGTTTAGAATATGTGGACCCATTTATATGCTGCTGAGGGTTGTCATGTGCGAATACAGTTGAAGTGTTAGGACCTAGGCTGGGTCTTGCCTCACCTCGTGAGCTACTGTCTGCTCAACCTAAGTTGTCTCATCTGTAAGATATGACATACACTCTGGAAACCAAACATGTAGACGCTCAACCAGTATTACTGCTTTCTCAAAGGATAGCTTCTGGTCTCGGGGCTCTAGAAAGAACAGGAAATTAGAAAGCACCCTTGGGTGCATCCAGCTGACACACCTGAGGGCAGTGGGAGTCCTGCCCTTCTCAAGGACTCCCACTTGACATGGGATCCCATCAACTCATTATTCCAAGGAATATTCCAGTTCAATATTATTCCCTGTTTCCTTAATTTTCCTGGTTAACATTTTACAGTTGGGGTCAAAACTGGGACATTTCGAGCATGTTGCCACAATATATTTTATAATTCAGAAACATCTGTGGAATGTATTCTTCCTAAACTATTATAATTTACTCTGTCAAAGATCTAGCCTGCAGCAATTCAGGGCCCTACAAGAAAACTGACAGGCCAGCCACTGAGAAATGACCCTCTATACTCTAAGCTTCTATGTAGGATAGGGCTGAAAAGAGCTGAATATAAACAAATGAACAAAAACATTTTTGTAGACTTGGTTGATGAACCAACAAATGCTCCAGAGTTGCATGATTCAGAAACCCTTTAGGGACTTAAAAGAGCAGAGCTGGAATTATGCTTCGCTAGAACATTTTTTATCAGTAAGCACAATTCTGGCTTCCAAAGCTTTTGAGAAACTGAGAGTTTTAAAGGGTTGTGATTGCTCCATTTTTAATTCACGAGGCAGGCTATCTGCAGGTGTGCAGTTGCTTACTTCATGTTTGCTTCAGGATTTGTTCACTTGTGCTGTGGTCACAGGCAATCTCACCACAGAGCATACCAAAGTTTATCATTCCTGTGATATGTTTCTCATGGGTCCCTGAGAGCTTTTCTCCATAGACGCATGGAGGTGTCCAGACAGAGCTCTGTCATTTTCTAGACCTAGGATGTGGAATGTGAGGACTTCTTGGTTATAATGATAAAGGAAAGGAGAAAATTAAAAGAGTTGGCTACTTGTGCTGGAGAGATGGCTCAGCTGTAAAGAATGTGTATGTTTCTTGCACAGGACGTGGTTCACAACCATCTGTAGCTCTGGAATTTGGGGATCATGACTCTCTCTGGTAGCTTTTTAGTGCACTGCATCAGTGTCGTGCATATCTGTACGTGTAGACAGCCACACATACACATCAAAATAAATAAATAAATATTTAAAAACACTCTTTGAAAAAAGAATTGGCCACTGACAATTCTGTAATACGTGTTCATGCTTTATTGGCAAAGTCCAGTGCTTAAACCTAATTGTGAGGAAACTGAGAAAAATGGAGAAAGAAATAGAATATTTGGTGAACACTGATGTATGTTCTAGTTTTAATTCACTAAGGTTTAGCATCTATTTCCAAGCAAGGAACCAATATTTGTTTTGCTAATTTTTCACAATTTGTAATTAAAATAAAACAATTAACTTTACCTTCTTGCTGAAAGGAATCAGGCTTTTTAAAATTGTCTTTGTATTTATCGGTGCAACCCAAAGTTTTCCGATCATTCCATTTGAACAGTGTTTTACATTATATGTTCACCTACCCTTAACTGATCTAGTATGTAGAGAGAGATTGCATATCTGAAAAAAAAATTCCTGTACACAGCAACAGGAACAGATGGGGTCCGAGAGGGTCTGACCCCATCTGGGAGATTGGGTCTAAGAGGACCCGGCTCCATCTGGGTAGGGTGGCAAGGAGGCCACTGCCGAGTTCCTCTGTTTTATTGCTGAGGTGTCCCTGGCAGGGACATGTTGGCATCTTACTTTCTGTCTTTCTGTGTTTGAGCTTGGACTAAGGACAGTTTTGGATGAAATGGGACAGACTGTGATGACCCCGCTAGGTTTGACTCTTAAATATTGGACAGATGTTAGAGCTAGGGCTCATAATCTTTCTCTAGAAGTTAAGAAACATAAGTGGGAAACTCTGTGTTCCTCAGAATGGCCAACTTTTCAGACCGGAGGGCTCCTTCGCTCTGCCTCCTAGAGTGGCTGTCAAAAGGTGTGTCTTCGGGATGGGCTCCGGAGGCCACCCAGATCAGGATCCATACATTACTGTCTGGGAAAGCCAAGCCACTGAACCCCATTGTGGGTGTGGCCTTTAGTCCCTCTTCCAGGGCCTATAGGAACACCTATCATGGCTTTTTGAGAGGGACCCAAGAAGGATATCCTCCCCACCTCAGATACCGGCCTACTCCTTCATGAACCTCCTCCTCCATAACCCCCCTGCTGTCCGGTCTCAGGCAACACCAGAGGCCCTGCCCCAGGTGATTCCAGCTGCTGAGCCTCCTGGGATGGGTCCCTTGGCTCCGCCTTCCTCCTCTGTTCTCCCTGCTCCCAGTGGGACTGGCTCAGGGAACCCACAGCCGGCATGGGACTACCCCCAAACAGTCTCACATTCTCCCTCTTAGAGCTTATGGTTCCCCTGATGACCAGGGTCTTCAGCTTTTGCAATATTGGCTGTTCTCCTCCGCCGATTTGTATAACTGGAAAACTCATAATCTTTCTTTTTCTGAGAACCCAGAGGACCTGAGTAACCTGGGTGAGTCCCTTCTTTTCTCCTACCATCCCACTTGGGATGACTGCCAGCAGTTGCTTCAGGTCCTTTTTACCATGGAAGAGAGACAGTGCATTCTCCTTGAAGCTCGAAAAAAACGTCCCTGGGGAGGATGGGGGACCCTCCCTCTTACCAGCAGATATAGATGCAGAGTTCCTGATAACCAGACCAGACTGGGACTTCAACACCCCTGAAGGTAGGGAGCACCTGAAGGTCTATCGCCAGACTCTGATGGCGGGTCTCAGAGGGGCAGCCAAGTGCCCCACAAATTTGACCAAGGTGAGAGAAGTGATGCAGGGGCCAAATAAGTCACCCTCTGCTTCCCTATAACGACTCATGGAGGCTTTCTGCCAATTCACTCCTTATGATCTTAGTAGTGAAGAGCACAAGGCAATGGTTACTGTTGCTTTTGTGGACCAGTTTAGCAGAGATCTTAGGAGGAAATTGCAGAAACTTGAAGGATTTCAGGATAAGTCACTAAGAGAACTAGGGCAAGTAGCAGAAAAGGTGTATCATAATAGAGAGACAGAGGAAGAGAAAGAAGAAAGGAAACAGAAGGAACAAGAAGATAAGGAGCTCAGAAGAGATAAGAGACAGGAGAGGAGTTTACATAAGATATTGGCCACTGTAGTTAAGACCAGAGAACCTAGTAAAGATATGCCTGGCAACAGAAGAGAACGTTTGGCGAGGGACCAATGCGCTTACTGCAAAGGAAAAGGCCATTGGGCAAGGGACTGTCCTGTAAAGAAGAAAAAAGGGGGCTTACGACCCTGAGAAAAGAGAGAGGGCGCTCTGGGGCCCTAGAATACTGGCCATGCAGGAGGATAGCAATTAGGAAAGACAGGGTTCAGACCCCCTTCCTGAACCCAGGGTATCCTTTAGAATGGAGGGGAAGCCCACTCAGTTTCTTGTGGACCCTGGAGCTCAACATTCGGTCCTCTTGCAATCTGATGGACCCATTTCAAGTAAAAAATCCTGGGTTCAAGGGGCTACAGGCAATAAGCAATATTCATGGTCTACCCAAAGAACGGTGGACCTTGGTGTGGGCCGGGTATCCCACTCGTTCATTGTCATCTCTGAATGTCTATACCCCCTGTTGAGGAGAGACCTCCTCTCCAAGATGGGGGCACAGATCCATTTCCTCCCTGAGGGGCCACAGATTAAAGACCGGCAGGGAGAGCCCTTACAGGTTTTGACTCTCAAATTAGAGGATGAGTATAAACTATTTGAAAATAGAGAGCAAAAGATTCAGAACATGGACTGGTGGTTGCAGAACTATCCGCAAGCCTGGGCTGAGACGGCAGGGATGGGAAAAGCCAAGCACCAACCCCTGTCTATGTGCAACTAAAATCCCAGGCTAGTCCAATAAATGTCTGCCAGTATCCCATGTCCAAGGAGGCTCTAGATGGAATCCAACCCCACATCTTATGACTCCTCCAGCTGGGGATCCTGCAAAAGTGCCAATCACCCTGGAATACCCCGCTCCTTCCCATGCAGAAGTTGGGGACTAGTGACTGCCGACCGGTCCAGGACCTCAGGGAAGTAAACAAGAAGGTAACTGACCTCGACCCAATGGTCCCCAACCCATATAACCTGTTAAGCCCTCTGCCCCCCTCCAGGACCTGGTACACAGTTCTAGACCTTAAAGATAACTTCTTTTGCCTGCCCCTGGCTCCTAAAAGCCAGGAGTACTTCACCTTTGAATGGAAAGACCCAGAGTCTGGGATGACGGGCCAGCTCACATGGCTTCCACAAGGCTTCAAGAACTCACCCACTATCTTCGACGAGGCCCTGCATCAGGATCTGGCCACGTTTCGCACCACCAACCCCCCAGGACTGAAACACCTAGTGGAACAAATAGTCCACAGCGGTGAGCCTTGCCAAAAAGTGAATGCCTGCCAAAATGGGGCTAACCCTGGTAAGAGATACCAAGGGGACAGACCAGGAGTATACTGGGAAGTGGACTTCTCCGAAGTAAGGCCCGGCAAGTATGGCTAAAAATACCTATTAGTTTTCATAGACACCTTTTCTGGATGGGTAGAAGCTTTTTCTACAAATAAGAAAACTGCTACAGTGGTTGTCAAGAAGATACTCAAGGAATCTTTACCCGATTTGGAGTTCCCAAGGTAATCGGATCTGACAATGGCCCAGCCTTTGTTGCCCAGGTAAGTCAGGGAGGGGCCAGATATCTAGAGGTCGATTGGAAACTTCATTGTGTATACAGACCTCAGAGCTCAGGGCAGGTAGAGAGGATAAATAGAACTCTAAAAGAGACCTTAACTAAATTGACCATGGAGACTGGCACTGACTGGGTGTGCTCCTTCCTCTTACCCCTTTTAGAGTTAGAAATACCCTATCCCGCTTCAGCCTAACCCCCTTTGAAATCCTGTATGGGACTCCAGCACCCCTAACCCTCTTAGGGGACATCATAGAACTCACTTGTCATAGTAAGAATGATTTGTATGCTATGGTAAAAGGCCTGCAGGTGGTACAACGAGAGGTATGGACGCAGCTGACAGCTGCCTATAAACCAGGAACTCCCAAGACGTTCCACCAGTTCCAGGTTGGAGACCCGGTCTATGTGCAGTGACATTGTGCCCAGACTCTCGAACCCCGATGGAAAGGACTCTACTTGGTGCTACTGACCACACCAATGGCTGTCAAAGTGAAAGGAATTGCCACCTGGATACATGCCTCCCATGTGAAGCCTGCCCCTGCTCTCGAGACTGAAGCCTCATAGGATCTAGACCACAGGAAATCCTTTGAAACTGAAAATCAAGATGTCAACACCCCTCCCAGGCCTGGTTGGGATCCTGACCCTGATTTTTGAGGAGACATTTACAGTAGCCCCCATGTGGTATAAACACTTGGGATGATCCAACTCATGAATCGGGTGGGGCTAGGCCTGAATGGCCAGGGTAAGGGAGGAACTGGCAAAAAAGAAAAAGAGAAAGAGAACAGAGTCAGAGATGGTTTGAATCCTGGTTCAATTCTTCCCCCTGGCTTATCACTTTAATTTCCACCCTCCTAGGACCCCTAATAATCTTAGTATTACTTTTAACCTTTGGACCTTGCATCCTAAATCGCTTACTGGCTTTCTTTAGGGAGCGCGTAAGCACGGTGCAGATTATGATGCTACGGCAACAGTACCTAGGGTTAGATCAAAATGAGTTGTAATTTCATGATTGAAATACTACCAAGAAAAAGGGGGGAATGAAAGAAATGCTTTTTCATCCTTCCTCCCCCCCTCCCCCAGAGATAAGACTGACTAGCTAGGGAGAAGGTCCCTGTCTAAGGAGAACAATTATTGTGGCTCATTGGCCCTATGTCTTGAATATGCCATCCACTAACACCTCTGAGCAGACTGTCAGACAGTTATTTATCCATTCTGGTTTCAGCCTTCAGTCATGATCTACTCTGTAGATGTCACAGGTTAATCAGGATGCACATGAAGCCAGCATGTAAGATCTACTTACTGACTCGTTGGCTAATGTTCATTTCCTGCCTTTCCAAGAAGCCCTGTTAAGATATCTTTTAGAGAAAACCAGCTATAACCCACTTGATGCTCCCCAAACCCTCCAGTGCTCCCCAAATCCTCCTCTAATTAGTTGCTACCCCTTGGTCTGCTCCCAGGCAGGATTCCACTCTACTGTTGAAACCTACACACCAGACTACCTAATAATTAGAAATGTTTGCCTTTTTCTTCTTGTGTATCCATGCAGAACAGGAGGTAGTGGGGAGTTCTTTGCTACATTTTACAGAAAGGAACCTCACGCTCAGAAGCATTAGCTTCTATAAGGTCACACAGTGTTGGTCATACATAAGTTGTTTTTCCAAATCCTGGTTTTGACAGACTGATAGAGTTATGTACGAACCGATTTGAGAAGAACCTTAAAGCTCACAACTATCATGATAGTATCATGACATATCATTCAACTACTGTGTAACAGTGGAGCTGAGTCCATTGGAATTGATGCAAGGAATCTGGCCATATAGTCAAATAGGTAGTGTGTGGAGTTTTGATATTCATACAGTGTATATACATTTGGCATGCTTTTAAATTCTCTTTGAATATCAGTTCTCCTCCTCCTCCTCTTCCTCCTCCTCCTCCTCCTCCTCCTCCTCCTCCTCCTCCTCCTCCTTCTCTTCTTCTTTCTAAGAAAAGGGTTAATACATGTACTTTTAGATGTGTGTTTGAAGATGAGGACTAAGAGCAAAGTTTCTGGCTCCTATTGGAATTCAGTATGTATTAGATATTTACTTCCATTCACACCCACTTCTCACCCTTTCCCCCCTTTGCACTGACCCGCCATCACCAGCCTCTCTTTTGTTTTCTGCCTTCCATTGTCTTCCATCTAGCCTCATAGCTAAGTACACTGCCAAGTGCCTGCCTGAGCACAAGCTTCCTCAGATGAGAGCTGGGTCAGGTCCGGGCAGTCTTTTCCACATGTTTCTGCAGCTGGTCCAGTTTCCAGAGTGAATATCTGGACCCTTTCAACAAAGTAGTCTCCAGGGGGAGAAACGAATGCTTGCAGCATTGCCGTGGGTTTTGCATTGAAACAGATGAATCCGTGATGCATGAAAAGGCTGTCAGGCAGGCTGAGGGAGGTTGAATGCTGGTGTAAAGCCGGGCATCTGTTACCCCACGCCCTAATGTGAGATCTGTTCTCCTGGGTGAACCAAGGCCTGGCCAGACAAGCACTACCATTGTAAAGTCCTGACAATAGACAAGCAAGAGGACTTGGCTGTGATGGAGAAATCCACACCCCTTTTGAGTTTTAAAGGAAGAGAGAAGCTGGGGTCCAAAGCCTGCCTTATTAGAGACAGACAAATCACCCAAACTGATCTTTATTATGAATGCCTAGCTATTGAATTTCCTCTGCTCTGTAAAGCCTATTGATTTTGTGACAGTCAAAGATAAGTTATGCTCATGAAAGCTTTCACCCCCTTCCTTTCCCTTTACAACATATTTTTCCAGACATATAGGCATTGGGGATTTTGAGTAAAACTGTTACCAGTTTCTTTCGATTTAAGGATAAGTCGGTGCTCCACTGAGGCCAATGGTCATTTTTAAAAGTAGTTTCCAGTGCGAAACAAACGTGGCAGGAATTGCCTGAGCTGAGGTCACTCCATTAAGTTATTTCAACCTCTAGCAGGAATGTGCAGGCATCCCAGGCATTTCTGGAATTCTGACAATAGCCAGGTTCTGTTGTGTTTATCCAATCCTCTCCACCACTCTAGATTGTTTCTGTTGAATTGAGATTCCTTTGCCCCAAGCCATTCTAGAAGGTCAGTCCACCAACTCAACCAAAACATGGAAAGATAGCCCATGAAATGAACACCTGCTGCCATGCATGATGCCGGGGTCTGTGTAGACATGGGTGCCTTCAAACAGAGGGAGTGCTTCTTAAACTGGAGGTGTTTCCCTTTAAATGTGAATATAATCTCCACACTTTACAGAAGAACAGTCTTCCCTTGGTAATTTACTTTGAATTCTATCTTATTATGAGGCATTTGGCAATTCATGTAAAACATTCTAGCTCATACTGATGGCTTTTGAAGAAACTGTTTTAAATGAATTTAGATGACAAAACAACTTACACTGTTTAGTACAGGTACCATTTATTTATACATATATTTACATAAATAAAAATAAGTTACATGTGATACATAATTCTATATTACCTATAAAGTATATATTGTATATGTCAGATACATATGACACATGAAGTCCTCTAATGCATAAAGAAGACTCTAAGGGTAGTCTGATTAATAACAACATATTTGCTCCCTGATTCATTAAAAAAAAAAAAATACATGCTGAATATCAACATGCTCCAGGAACATGGTAAGACTGTTATTATTTCTCTTCTTTTTTTTTTTTTTTTGAAAATTTAATAAGCACAGATATGTAATTGGCTGTCTAGGAAACCTATATTCCTATTTCCCAGAGAAGATGCAGGTAAGAGCATTGCCCTGTCTGGCTGCTTCCTTTTGAGTGAAGACTGTCACTAGGAGTTACAGGGTAGGGGAAGAGGTTTCAGAAAGCTTATAGAAACACTGCGACTGTTCCTTGCCATCAATATGCATAGAATGGTTTTCCCAAGTGAGCAGAACAAAATCCTTTTTGTTTTTTTCCAAGTAAGTAGCCTCTCATGGGAAAGAAGGTAGAGAGGCACCCCAGCTGGCAAGCACACATCTATTTCCAATGGGGCATAAAATCCACTTGACGTTAGACCATGAATTAGAAGGAAGAAGTGCTTTCTCCCCTTCACAAGAATTAAAATCATTTTTCATGCTTACAGATCCATTGGAGGATGGATGCTTGGCTATAGAGTATTCACTAAGTATTGCCTACTCAAATGTCTTTCTTTTAATAGAACTTGAGGATAGATGGTCTTTAAAAAAAAAAAGGATGCTTTCCAGGTATTACTTTGCAAGGATCCTCTTTAACAGTGCACCCATTCTGCTGATGTCACTGGTGACATAGAGATTCTAGGTAGTTTTATGATAGAACCCAGACAGAGCAAAGGCAAGCCCAAGGAAGGAACTAAGAAAGGAATGGTGTGCGGGCAGCCTCAGGACTAGACAGCAGGGCCTCTGGTGGAAAAAAACAGTTGGAAGAAGGGCAGAAAAATATAGAAACAAACCTTTACAGTTTGATTTCAGGACAACTACTTAGTACCCCTTCTTATTCTAGTCTCTCAAATAAAAAGTTTGCATTGTAAACAGTTATTTTTTAATCTTTAAAAAATATTTACATTATCATTGGTTTCTGTGTGTATATTTGTGCATGAGTATGTGCACACGCGTGCAGGTTTGTATGGAGGCCAGAAAAGGGTATTGGATCCCCTGAAGTTAAGAGGTACAGACAGTTGTGAGCTGCCTGGTAAGGGTGCTGGGTACCAAACTCTCATCCTCTGAATGAGTAACAAGAGCTCTTAACTGCTGCCCATTTCTGTGTCCCCTAATAGGTTTTTTTAAAAAAAATTGTTTTAAACATATGAACTTATTAAACTTAATTAGGTTTCTATTTTGCACTGACTAGTTTTTATGTCATCTTGACACAAGCTAGATCATCAGAGAGGGATGAGTCTTAATTAAGAAAATGTCTCTATAAGATCTGGCTGTATGCAGGCCTATGTGGCATTTTTCTTAATTAGTAATCAAGGTGGGAGGGACCATTTTATGGTGGTGAAGGCTGGGTTCTATAAGAAAGCAAGGCTGAGCAAGCCATGGGGAGCAAGCCAAGAACCAGCTCTCCGCAGTCTCTGCATCAGTTCCTGCCTCCAGCTTTCTTCTCAGTTTGAGTTCCTGCCTTGGCTTCCCTCCATGAACTGTGAATCAGGATATATAAGCCAAACAAACACTTCATGCTCCCTGTTGCTTTGGGCGAGGTGTTTCATCACATCAATGGTAACGCTGAGGTATATTTTAACTCTATATTGAAATGGTTCTCTGGCTCTCCGCTTCATGTATAATATCTTTCTGGTTATCTCAGACCAGATGTTTAAATATGTAGTTCTTATAGACCAACATGTTGTGAAAATGCATGAATTTGAGAATCAGAGATATTAGGTTTCAATCCTTCATTTATGTCTTATTTGTCTGTGGGCAATGAGGTTAAAGTCTCTAGTTTCTAAGCTCTAAAACTTACTTCCTTTTAAGATGAATGACTTAACGCTGTTGTGGCCAACATAAATTTTAAAAAGAAAAAAAAGACCTTGTGGGTGAGAGCTTGAGAAGGACTGACTATGTCACCAAACCATATCATGTCCTATCCCAGGTATGTCTCTTAGCAGGGGACATACCTTTTCATCTGTAACATCTTATCCTGTTGGTGTGATGGGAGTTGCTTCTAAACAGCAGAGTGAAGGGAAATGAGATTTCTGAAAAGAGACTTCCTCATGCACCACATGATTCTGTTCATAGATCTTGGGGTTTTCCTTGCAACTATGAAACACACTGGTAGCAGTTCCAAAATAAAATAGAAATGCTCATTCACTTAGGTGTAACAGTAAGTTTTATTGTGTTGTAATAATTGTTGCCTTTGAAGCTTACTGCCTCTGTCTGCTAACCTAAGCCTAATCTTGAAAGTTTCTAGCCTCTGTACAATCTTATCTAGGCCTAGAATGCTTTCAGTCTCTGAGTAAACTCACTGAATAAACTCACCCTTTCTAGTTCTTTCTGAACTCTGACTGGGTAGTTCAACTCAGCTGTTCTGTCTCCAAAGTTCTCTCCAAGCTGACTGATTCAAACTGGCTTCTTTGAGCTTCTGACTGAATTGCTCTGCTTGGCCTTCTACTAATTTTGTCAATCTGTTCTAATCTTCTGGTTCCTTCTGAGTCTCTGTCTTGTTCTGTCTTCATTGGTGTTTAGCTTGTTCTTTCTCAGCAAACCTGTCTCTGTACAATTGTGCCAGTAAAAATGTTCTCTCTCTCTTCCTCTCTTTGTACTTTTCTCTTAAGTTGACTCTCTTTCCTATCTATTCTTGTAAGAGTTAGGCTCCCTGACTCATTCTGTCAAATCTTTCTCTGATCTCATCACTTTGTCTGCTCCTTAATTAGACATTACTTTAAAAAATGGCTGCTTCCTTCCACAAACTAACTTTACCTTCATTGTTAGGGATTAAAGGTGTATACTAAGGATGTGTTCCAGCCAGAGGATTAAAGATGTTTCATTCCAGCCAGATCGCATAGATCTAGAAGGGCTTTGGATATGATACCTTGTCAGAGTAGCTATGTTGCTCGCTCAAAATTCCTCCACACTCAGGGACAGCTGAATCCAAATGGCCAGCAAAGCTATGACCAACCTACACACTCATTGCAAGAAAAGTTGTTTTTTTTAAAGTTGATATTTGGTATTATTTACCGTTTATAGCACAAGTACTAACAGAGTGCTCAAGAAGCATTTATATATTTTTTTTTCCCCAGAGTTCTGAAATGATAGGATGTAAGTAAGTCAATAAAACCACTGCTTTTATTTTTATTGGGTTGCTATTCTTTCTAGCTAGCTATGGGCCTGGATAGTATTGAGACACAGCTGTTCCTCAGGTTCCCAGCCTTCATTATCAATCCCTTAAGTGTCTGAGCCCAGAGATATGTCTGTTTTACTCCCTAGGCCTAGTCTTAGTCAAGGCCATATTGTCTGGTTGGGGTCTCCAGCACTGGATTAGTGATTGATGGTAGCATTCTTGTTCTAAAATGTATTTAGGGACAACAGATAAGAGTCTCAAATTGGCACTATCCCCAAATAGAAATGAATAAGGAGAGGAGATGGAAGTCAAAGATTTTAACCCTGACAGAACTGTTCAGTGAGATCTCTGGTAAATAGATTATGCTAGGTCAATCTGCTGTTTTCATTACATCTGATGACTTCTACATAAAAGAACTTGAGATGTGGTAACTGATTCATAATTTAAAATATCAAATGTTCTGCCAAATATATAATCAAGAAGAACACTTTTGGCAGATTTTGAGAAATATTTTTAGGGTGATGTGTATTTTTTTTCTGGGGAATCTTCTTATCCAAGATACAAAAGCATCTACTCTAGATACAACAACAACAATGATGACAATGACAATGATAACTATAAAGATAATAATAATAATAATAATAATAATAATAATAATAATAATAATTTTCCCATGTCTAGATTAGTGTAGCAGTGAGGTTTTGAGAGTTCCTTACAGGAGGAGTGTTCTTGAAGAGTTATTTACAGCATGGGTAATGACTTGAAAAATCTATATCTCTAGAGATCCTTGCATGTCTTGCAGGCAGCAGGATAAGTTTGAGAATCTCTTCTACAGAGCCATTATTACTGCTTGTAATAACTTTGGGAAGGAAGCTTGATATTCTTGTTAGTTTCAGGAACTTTCTGAGAAGTGTGAATTGTTTACTTACTATCTTTAAGTTTTGATTACCACCACAGTTTTAATGTTTCTTCTTCCAGGACTAAAAGTTTCAATTCAAAAGAGAGTGCTGAATGAACCCTGTAAATAATCCAAAGTTTAGAATGAAGGGAAAGCTAGGAAGAAGAGGTGACTTAATTGGATGGAAATAAAATCACTGACTGAGATGGGAGAGGCTCAGATCAATTGCCACTGGTGGCTCTCTTCGAACTTCTCATATTTATATAGGGACTAACACTATGTAAGAGGACTTTAAGGCAGGATATACAAAAAGAGTTATTTGGGCTTTGATATATTCCTGTTGTAGTATGACAAAAGCCTATACTCAACAAAACTGGAAAATCTGGACAATTTTCTAAACAAATACCAAGTACCAAAGTTAAATCAGGATCAGACAAACCATCTAAACAGTCCCATAACCCCTAAAGAAATAGAAGCAGACATTAAAAGTCTCCCAACTTAAAAAAGCCCAGGACCAAATGAGTTTAATGCAGAATTCTATCAGACCTTCAAAGAAGACCTAATACCAATACTCTTCAAACTATTCCACAAAATAGAAACAGAAGGAACACTACCCAATTCGTTCTATGAAGCCACAATTACTCTTATACCTAAACCACACAAAGACCCAACAAAGAAAGAGAACTTCAGACCAATTTTCCTTATGGATATCGATACAAAAATACTCAATAAAATTCTCGAAAATCAAATCCAAGAACACATCAAAACGATCATTCACCATGATCAAGTAGACTTCATCCCAAGGATGCAGGAATGGTTCAATATACAGAAATCTATCAATGTGATCCACTATATAAACAAACTCAAAGAAAAAAACCACATGATTATCTCATTAGATGCTGAAAAAGCATTTGACAAAATTCAACACCCCTTCATGATAAAAGTCATGGAAAGATCAGGAATTCAAGGCCCATACCTAAACATAGTAAAATCAATATACATCAAACCAATAGCCAACATCAAGCTAAATGGAGAGAAACTTGAAGCAATCCAACTAAATCAGGGACTAGAAACGGCTGCCCACTCTCTCCCTGCCTATTCAATATAATACTCAAAGTCTTAGCCAGAGCAATTAGACAACAAAAGGAGGATAAAAGGGATACAAATTGTAAAAACAGAAGTAAAAATATCACTATTTGCAGATGATTCGATAGTATATTTAAGTGACCCCAAAAATTCCACCTGAGAACTCCTAAACCTGATAAATCACTTCAGCAAAATAGCTGGATATCAAATTAACCCAAACAAATCAGTAGCTTTTCTCTAGTCAAAGGATACACAGGCTGATGAGGAAATTAGAGAAATGACACCCTTCACAATAGTCGCAAATAATATAAAATATCTTGGTGTGATTCTAACCAAACAAGTGAAAGATCTTTATGACAAGAACTTCAAGTCTCTGAAGAAAGAAATCAAAGAAGATCTCAGAAGGTGGAAAGATCTCCCATGCTCATAGATTGGCAGGATTAATATAGTAAAAATAACCATCTTGCTGAAAGCAATCTATAGATTCAATGGACCAGATACACTGAAAGTAATAGAAGAGAAAGTGGGGACAAGTCTTGAACACATGGGCACAGGGGAAAGTTCCTGAACAGAACACCAATGACTTCTGCTCTAAGATCAAGAATGAACAAATGGGACCTCATAAAATCGCAAAGCTTCTGTAAGTCAAAGGACACTGTCAATAGGACAAAATGGCAACCAACAAACTGGGAAAAGATCTTTACCAATTCTATGTCTGATAGAGCAAGCAAGCCAGTAAGCAGCATTCCTCCATGGCCTCTGCATCAGCTCCTGTGCCTTGACCTGCTTTAATTTCAGTCCTGACTTCCTTTCGTGATGGACTACAACATGGAAGTGTAAGCTCAATAAACCCTTTCCTCCCCAACTTGCTTTTTGGTCATGATGTTTGTGCAGGAATAGCAACCCTGACTAAGACAAATTTTGTATATCCAAGATATACAAAGAACTTAAGAAGTTAGACTCCAGAGAACCAAATAACCCTATTTAAAAAATGGGGAACAGAGCTAAACAAAGAATTTTCAACTGAGGGATATAGAATGGCTGAGGAGCACCTAAAGAAATGGTCAACCTCCTTAGTCATCAGGGAAATGCAAATCAAAACAACCCTGAGATTCCACCTCACACCAGTCAGAATGGCTAAGATTAAAAACTCAGGTGACAGCAGATGCTGGCGAGGATGTGGAGAAAGAGGAACACTCCTCCATTGTTGGTGGCATTGCAAGCTGGTACAACCACTCTGGAAATCAGTCTGGTGGTTCCTCTGAAAATTGGGCATAGTACTATCTGAGGACCCAGCTGTACCACTCCTGGACATATATCCAAAAGATGCTCCAACATATAACAAGGACACATGCTCCACTATGTTCATACCAGCCTTATTTATAATAGCCAGAAGCTGGAAACAACCCAGATGTCCTTCAATAGAGGAATGGATACAGAAAATGTGGTACATTTCCACAATGGAATACTACTCAGCTATTAAAAACAATGACTTAATGAAATTCTTAAGCAAATGGATAGAATTAGAAAATATCATCCTGAGTGAGGTAACCCAATCACAAAAGAACTCACATGGTATGCACTCACTGATAAGTGGATATTAGCCCAAAAGCTTGGAATACCCAAGATACAATTCACAGACCCCATGAAGCTCAAGAAGAAGAAAGACCAAAGTGTGGATGCTTCACTCCTTCTTAAAAAAGGGAACAAAATACTCACAGGGGGAAATACAGAGACAAAGTGTGGAGCAGAGACTGAAGGAAAGACCATCCAGAGACTGCCCCACCTGGGGATCCATCTCATATACAGTCACCAAACCAAAATCCTACTGCAGATGCCAAGAAGTGCTTGCTGACAGGAGACTGTTATATCTGTCTCCTGAGAGCCTCTCCAGAGCCTGACAAATACAGAGGCAGATGCTTGCAGCCAACCATTGGACTGAGCATGGGTCCTCAATGGAGGAGTTAGAGAAAGGGAAGGAGCTGAAGGGGGTTGCAACCCCATAGGAGGAACAACAATGTCAACCAACCCCAGAGCTCCCAGGGACTAAACTACCAACCAAATAGTACATATGGAGGGACCCATGGCTCCAGCTGCAAATGTAGCAGAGGATGGCCTTGCAGGGCATCAATGGGTAGAGAAGCCCTTGGTACTGTGAAGGTTGGATGCCCCAGTGTAAGGGAAAGCCAGGGTGGGGAGGTGGGGAGTGGGTGGGGGAACACTCTCATAGAAGCAAAGGGAGGAGGAATGGGATAGGAGGTTTCTGGAGGGGAAACCAGGATAAGGGATAACATTTCCTATGGAAATAAATAAAATATTCAATAAAAGAAAAAAAAGAAAGATGTAGCATAGATGACATGAAATTAGACAGCCAGTTTATCCTAATGGAACTCAATAGGAAGGAGGGAAAACAGAAGGCCAAAGCAAAAACAGGCCTCCTCCATAAGCCTTCCTATCACACGTGAACATTATATTTGTAACTAGACAGGACCCACCCATCACATGAACAAAACTGTTTTCGAAGTCACCAAAAATATAAAATAATTAAAGGAGCAAATTGTTTTTAAATGTTTTTCCTGTATTCATCAACTTTTTCTTTTGTAGGTTGTGGGAAATGGCTTAGGGTAAGGGGAAGAAAGAACACAGGTTCGCTTTTCTAGTGCTCTGGTGTCTGTGACGTGAAAGTATCTTTTGGGAAATAGGTTCATTAGAATGGAAAAGTCTCTTATGGGACATATAAAGATTCAGACAGCAAAGCCTTCAAGAGACAGTGGTTTTATAAATAACATAGCAGCTAGGCATTGCCATAAGCTTCCTGCATTTACATTTCTAAAAGCAAAAGGTCAAAGTATGAGACAAAGCATCTGAAGTCTCAGAAAGCTCCAGGCTGGCAGAACCAGCCTCCATGGTTTATTTGCAGCCAGCAAGTCACAGATTAATGCATCGTTCACATGCTCTGAGCTGTAGTAAACTAAGCCACAGGAGATCTGCATGTGCCCTGAACTCTCCCTGCCGCACAGGATCATCTCCACGGCCTCCCTCTCCAGCCTTCTTCTCTTTCGTTCCTTCCTTTAAATTATTCAGAGCATTTCATTCATTTCCCATGATGCTTATAGTTTTCCCATTTTTATCACAGCACATTCTATGTTACTTCCACTAAATTATAAGATGTTGAAGGCAGGAGTTATAGCCAATGTCTCCGGGCAGCAAAGACATGACGATTCTTGGATGCTTATTTTGCATGACAAGTGCGAGACCAAAACCATAGAAACAAAAAATAGGCATCAGCATTTCTTTTAATGTCCCACTTCCTCTTTTCACATTTTATTAATCCTTCTAGATGATGTATTGATGCAGATTATTTAAAAGAGTTAAGTATTTCCAGAGGTCTATTGTAAATCATTGGTTGTCATGGCAAATATCCAAAGGCAACCACTTTGAACTCCATTTGTTCTTTTGTTTTTTTAAATTACCTTTTATAAATTGCTTGTTTGTTGTTTCCATGGTGTGTGTGTGTGTGTGTGTGTGTGTGTGTGTGTGTGTGTAGTGTAGTGTACTGCAGTGTATATCTGTGTATGACCGTATATGTTTGGCCTAGGGAATGGCACTATGAGAGGGTATGGCCCTGTGGCCTTGTTGGAGTAGGTGTGTCACTGTGGTTGTGGGCTTTAAGACCTCCATCCTAGCTGTCTGGAAGTCAGTATTCTCCTAGCAGCCTTCGGATGAAGATACAGAATTCTCAGTTCTGCCTGCACATTGCCTGCCTGGACACTGCCATGTTCTTGCCTTGATGATAATGGACTGAACCTCTGAACCTGTAAGCAAGCCCCAATTAAATGTTGTTTTTTATAAGACTTGCATTGGTCATGGTGTCTGTTCACAACAGGAAAAGCCTAACCTAAGGCACTGTGGAACACACAAAAGTGTATATTGGAGCATGTGTCCCTGAGGCATATGAAAATCAGAGCAGGACATTTCTGTCTTAATGCCCTTAGGCAGTCTTTACCTGGATGAGAAGCACTCAGTTTTGGCTAGGCTGGCTGGCCAGTGATCTCTAGGTGTCCACCTGTCTCCACCCCTCTTCTGGGGTTATAGGTACACATAGCTGTACTCAGCTCTTTTTATGTGTCCAGTGATTCCAACAGGTCCAAATGGCTCCATAGCAAATGTTCTTTCCATTGAGCCACAATGCCCAGCACGTTTCATGAGGATTCCCCACTCCTACCCCCTCCTCCCCATTCATTTATTCTCCACTATAAAGGGTAAGATTTGAATTTTCTTCCACCATCTTGCTAGGCATGTCTTCTTATTCCAGTCCTCTAACATAGTTACATCTTAATTTGGTCATAGTTATCACCTGTACACTGTACCTCATTTAACCTTGTAAAAAAACATATAATCATTGAATTCCTGGGGAAGACCAGAGTGACCCAAGGTCATCCATACACGATAGGGTTGCCCTGTTCCTGAACTCACAGCAATGCGGTTGCCTGAACAGATCAAGCCAGTCAACATTCCAGTGCTGAGGGAGGCGGGGTTTGTGACTGCCCCACTCCCAACTGCAGAGTTATTTACAATGGATAGCTTCTAGAGGAGGAGAATCAGTTTCTTTAAGAGGGTGTCCTTTGCTATGTGTCCTCTGGTAGGTCCGTCAGGATCTATGAATGAATGGGTAGCACAGGTTAAACTCAGTGGCTTATTGGAAGAAGAAAAAGAAGAACAAGAACTTAGAGGGGTGAGAAATTGGGGGGTAGATCTGAAAGCAGCTTAGGAATATGATCAACTATAATTTATGCATGTATAAAATTCTGAAAAATTAATGTAATTTTATACTTACTAAATAATAATATTTTGTGTTTCTCAGTTTTCTGAATGCTGTTCAGTAATTAAGCCTCATATTCTTCTCTTAGCATTTTCTCGGGTGTCAGGTGTTCAGTTAGCTTCCTCTATGGGAGCTCTTTTTCCTGAGCAGTAAAGTGTATGCCGGGAGGTCTCCTGCTGTATGGTGGCTCTATGGGGACTCCTTGCTCCATTCTCCCACTGAAGACCTTTATCTCCTCCCACTCTTTAATGAAAGAAACTCTCAGAGAGCTTCCTAGGGAAGCATTTAGTACTTTTTCAAACACTTTGGCCTAAAACTATCTTTAAAACTTCAGTCCTTAATAATGGACTGAAAGTCTAGTTGACTCTAGAGTTTTAGATTTAAATAAATGCCTATCACACAATTCTACGTCATAAGGTTTCTAGTATAGATCGTTGATGTGAAGAAGTCTAATGTCTTCTAAAACTAAATGGTAGAGATGTTTTATCAAGATATAATTACCTAGTGGAGTCTTTGAAACCTCAACTCCATAGGAATGTGGGATGGGTTAACATTAGAGCTGAGCCTGTGACAGGAGCCCTGAGGGACTGCATGAGAAAGGAGCCATAGTGTTAGGACTGGGTGGCCAAGGACAGACAGTGTCAGCAGCAGCTTGGATGGCCAAGGACAGACAGTGTCAGCAGTAGCTTGTGCCTAAGTTCTAAGTTCTAATGTTAATGGCAAAGCAAAGATCTGGCTGACTGTTCCCTACCACTAATGCACAGGATAGTTTTTCTTTAAGAAGAAGCCCTTTGGGCTATTCCATAGAGTTAGAGGAAGGGGTAGATTCGAGCATTTAAGACTTTATTTCAAAACTGTAGTAATTTCTCCAACAGTAGTCAGTGTCTCATGAAAAGAGGGGTGGAGCAGAATGTTGTTTCTCTGTAAGAAAAATAAACGAAGTGTATGCTAGAGAGTGGAATTGTAATTACAGAAAACGCTGACAAATTTACCCATAAAATAAGATGTATGGTAAAGGTCACCGAGCTTTAACAGTGACATAATTCAAAATTGTCAAAATGCCTGGCATTATTCCTCAGGGAACTACACTTTACTAGTTTCAGAGTTGGTCTCGTGGATCCTGGTGAACCCAAACCAGATGGAACCCCTTTGGGTGCCGGGAGAAGTCCCTGAGCTGTGAGTGAGCACACCTCACTTCTGCCCAAAGGCTTTCCACACCAGTGCTATGCACCAGTGACATTGTCCTCTCTTTAAGTCTCTTCCTTCATTTCCTGCTCCAAGTGAAATGTGGAGTTCAGACCTTGACTTTTCCTTTTACCGCTGCTTTTTTTTTCTGCCTGTATGACTGTCTTCATTTTCTTCATGGCTGGTTTAAACTAATTCCTCTGGAAGCAAGAAACTTCACTCCCGCTCTCTTGCAGCAAACCCCTGAGCCAGATTTCACGGCCTCTGAAATGATGCATGACTAAGCAACATAAAAGGAGGGTGGAGTGAGGCCGAGGTGGTGGAAGAAGTAACGTTACACACAGACACGCTTGTTAACATTCTACCGAGATTGTTTCAGTCTGGTGGGGAGATAACTATCCAGAACTCCGCCCTCCACTCTCCCACAACTTCCTCTCTCAACCTCAAGCCTGGCATAGGTGCGGACAGAAGAGAAACTATTTACTGTTTCTCAGAGGTTATATCTTTACAAAATTACACATTTCATGAACAAAGAACTCCAGGGCAGAAAGACATAGAGAATGTAAGAAAGAATAGAAAAGATATGTCATTTTATGATTGGCTAATGATATCTTTTAAAAAAAATCATAATTTACTTCTAATCACGAAAGAATCTCTGTGCATTTCCCTGTGGTTGCCAACTGATACTGAACTCGGACTCTTTGTCTGGGTTCTTACCATTGTGTGCAAAGTATTTTTTAAAACATTAAGTAGTGTTTGAGAATATTATCTTCCCTGAAATAAACTGTAATTTTTTTTATTAGGCTATGGGTTTTTCTTCATAGCCCTGTCTGCTCTAAGACTTACTCTGTAGACCAGGCTAATTCTTTGAGCAGCTCAAATTTTACATGTCCAAATTTTATTTAGGGCATGGATTTTGAACCTTCATCACATTTATCTGCTTATGTTTTCTGCTTGTTTTGTTTGAATAAACTCCAAGGAGTGGAGATATCGGGGTCAAAGGCTTTGATTATTTCTGGCATTCTGGTGACAATTGCTTAACTTCAGCTTTCAAACGTACTATCAGATTTCATCCCTATGAGACAATCTGAGGTGGTGTCTCCTTAAGCCTTCTTTCTAACACATGATACTGTTATTATTCGAAGCTGATATTTCAGTTTAAAAGGCCATGTTTTATTTCAACTGTCCTTAGAAGAAATTTTGCCCTTTAAAAATGTATATCATCAGTTTGTGTTTTCCTGCTTATGAATTTCCTGTTCATATAGTCAGCTATTTTTCTGCTCGGTGATGTTTATATTTTCCATACATAAATAATAGGAAATTTTCATGTGTTAATAATGTTAACCCTTTATTGAGTATAACTGACATGTACTAAACTAAATATATTTAATTTTTTTTTTATTTACTTGGTGTGTGTGTGTGTGTGTGTGTGTGTGTGTGTGTGTGTGCCTGTGTGTGCCCTAACTGATGCATAAGAATCAGAGGACAACTTTCAAAATTCAGTTCTTATCTCCTGCCAAAGATCAAATTCAGGCCCTCAAGTGATGCCATTCGTGTTATTTGCTGAGCCATCTTTCTGGCCCAATTAAGCATGTAGCATGTACCTTTAAATCATAAATGCACCACCCAGATCAAGATAAACTGCACAGCCGTCACCCTGAATGCTTCTCCTTGCTCCTGGCAATTTCTTACCTTCTACTTCTCATTATTCTCTGTGATGTACAAGAGCAACCCCTTGCTTACTGCCTGTCCTCAGAGCTTGGTTGTCACCTGTCCCCTTCCTACGGCTTCACATGGAAAGCAGTCTTCCATCTACTTTATCTTATTCCTCACCATTTTAGTGTTTATCCATGCTTATCCAATACATTGCTGTGCTGTATTTTGTCACTGTATAAGCTGGTGTGCTTATTCAACCAATCATGGGAATTTGGGTGCTTTCTCTGAGTAGCCCTGTCTGTCCTAGGATTCTGTAGAGCAGGCTGGCCTAGAACTTAGAGATTTTCTTGCCTCTGCTTTCATTGTGCTGGGATTAAAGGCATGTACCACCTCCATCCAGGTTTACAAACTTGGATATGTGAACTTTTTTATGAAGATAGTTTGTTTTCTCTCCTAGATAAGCATGTTATGAGTAGCACAGTATGTAAATGTTTAACTCTTATAAAAGAAACACCTACCCAACAGTTTTCTGGAGGGGGTATACCATTGCATTTCCTCAGCGTTGGGTTTTTCCGAGTCCAGGCTGTTTTACTACCCTGTCCACACCTTCGTATACCGTCTTCAGACAAACAAACAAATAACTTTAATAGAGTTTTCAATATCTTAAGAACAATTATTTTGAAAGTGATTTAGATTTAATTCAATTACAAACACATTTGTATTAGGAATTTCACATAGATTTGTAAGTTAATTCTAAAATTCACATGAAAGGGCCCAATCTGAGAACAGGTAAAGCACTTTTGTCAGGGAGACTGGGGCTGTCAGCTTGTACAACCTGATTCCAAGACTCCCAGGCTTATTAAAACCATGACATCAATGTGAAGTAATAGCCAAAAGTCGATGGAGCAAAGAATACCCACCCATACATATGTGCATGAGAAATTTTTGAGGAAAATGGAGGGGAATTCAATGAAGGAAGGAGAATTAATGACCCTGGAACAATTTTCTACTTAAAATGTAAAAGAAGCTTCAACGTAGGTACACTGCAATATACAATAGTTAATTCAAAGTGGATAGCAAATTTAAAACTAAAAACTATAAAACATAGGGAAGAAAACAGGAGAAAAGTATTTCCAATTTTGGCTAGGCAAAGAGTTTTTAAAAATGATGCTGATCAAATTCAAAGCTTAGGGGCTTCACAAGATATGACAAGGCAACCACAAACAAAGGAAGCCAATGATGAGGAAGATTCAAATAATAGACCTAACCATTTTTACACCAGTGTTACATATGAAAGAGCCCTGGAAATTCTGATCATATTGGCAAGGTGGATAAAGAATCACTGTATCAACAAGTGACATGGGAAAACTACATAAACTCACACAAAAGAATAAAAGTAGATTCCTGCCTTACATAATGTGGAAACATTCCGATTCAAAATGGAACAAAGATCTAAACATAAGACCTGGAACCACAAAACTCTAAAAAGAAAACACAGGAAAAGTCTCTTCTGTATTGCCCTTGGCAATGAGATTTGGTTATGATCCCTAAAGGATGGGCTGCAAAACAAAAACAGAGAGGAAGACATGCTAATGCAAAGCAGATCCAGGGAGTATGGTTTATGCTAGAGAGACTGATTTCAGCCATAGTACTATTGGAAAGTTTATGGTTTTTCCTTGAAGAGAGGGCTGTGCCTTTCTTTTGCAAAGTAGGAGTGATTGAGGTGGGTGGGAAAGGAGAAAGCCACGGGCAAGTTCTCAGACTGCTCACTTAGTTAGGAAAAGATCTCAGAGATGGAGGGTCTGTGAACTGATCTCTAATGTGCTACCGAGCTTCTTGGAACACTTTTTGTGTGTCTCCACCTGTACACAGAACCCAGTTACGTATACTGGATATTTAGAATTCTCAGGCGTGGTCGTGAACCAGCACCTTTGGCATCTGTTGAGAATCTGTTAGGCCTCACCATAGAAACAGAAAGTGATCTTCACTCATTGGAATCAGATAAGGAAACTTCACTGTAACCAGGAAAGCCCTAGATTCTTCTGGCCCTCAGATAAACAGCTTGCAAAAAAGGGCACAAAGAATTTAGCCTTCTGAGAGTGAGCGTATCTTCCCACACTCTGTTACAGAAGTACCTGTGGCACAAATGTCTCAAAGTGCAGGATTATTTGGGATAAAGCTGACAAAGAGACAGGGCAACTAATGCTAATCCTGGTCACAAAAGTCATTTTCTGATAATACGTCTAGTGTCTACTGTAAGTCCTCAAGGGCAGGGTCTAAGGCTCATTTACACAGTAAGGGCACGAAAGGTGTGTTGAACTGAAATGAAACCATGCTGTTCAGATTTTAAAGGAGTTAGATCTTTGGTATTTAAAATAATAATAATAATAATAATAATAATAATAATAATAATAATAATAA
>JADRCH010000067.1:6561756-6586909 GCA_019843965.1 Rhynchomys soricoides
AATAATAATAATAATAATAATAATAATAATAATAATAATAATAATAATAAATCTGTCTGTGGTCTTATTCTCTTGGGTCTGTCCTCCACAACTATGGAAGGGAACCCAATACATCAATGAGCTAGCAAACTGAATTAGTGTTGTGTGAACAAGAAGGAATTACCACCAGTTACTTGGCAACGCTAAGGCTGTCAGCTTTGGAAAAGAGCTTTACATTTTGTTCCAGTGTTTCTTAGTGATTTAATCTATACTCACCAGCCACATTGGCTAAATTCAGCTTTGTGTAGCATTTATGCTATAAAACAAGGGCTGGCTTGTTGTTTTTAAATATAAAGTTATACTAACATTCTTGACATGTGCTATATAGGCACGTCCTCCCTTACTGGTCCCTGAGGATATCAGACCTCACCCTGACCCATCATGATGATCCACCTGCTGTCTACAAAGTCTGGCCTCTGTGTAAATTCCTGTGAGATCACATCAGATTGGTTGAGCAGGCCTGGGAGCCTTTACTGGCTTACGACAGTTTTTTTTTTTAGTAAGCCTTTAAGTAAGTTTTTATGAAACAAAACAAAACAAAAACCACCAAACAAAACCCAAACACCTCTGTCTTATCAGTGGGGTACACCAGGGATTGTGCCAGGCTTCTGGGATCAGCATTACTGTGTGCACACTATCTTATGTCCAGGGAAGGTCACTTCATGTCACCACGCATTCCTCAAATCCCTATTTAACTACCATACTATGAAGTCTGCCAACCCTAAGTTACTTCTCTGGAGAATTTAAAACCAAAAAATTTATGGTATGTGTGATTTATCTTCTACTGCTATTATCATCCTCGTTTTTGCTTATTCTATTAGACTTAGCTGATAAATCTTTTGTTTTTTTCTGCCTCAAGGGCTGCTCGAGCTCTCAGTGGATGGGTGTCTGAGAATTTCAGCTTTGAATAGGCAAAGGAGGGGAAAGGAATTCCAATGAGATGCATTTCCCCCTCATTTCATTATGAAGCAAAGGAAAAATTTACATTTTATTATTGAACAACTGTAATGCAGGTAGTGGAAACAGTTAAACTATAGAAGTCTTTTCTAAAGGCTATATTTTCTTATGCAGAATGCTCTCTGTCATGTGGTCTCCCATGACAGGCCTTGTATCATGGAGACCGTACTTCCTAAACAAGTGCCTTTTCCACTGACATATTCTTTAGCTTCTTCTTGATCATGAAAAGAAGAATATTTGGTTATTGAAGAATCTTATCTTTTGCCAGAACCAATCTCATGTTATTTTTTCTTCAAGATACACCATGGAAATATGAGGGTCAAACCTTTGATTCCATTGAGAGAGGATGAGGCTCTTGGGTTCTTTGGAGATGCTTATGTCTCGGGCCTAATGACTCCTTTGAAGGACCAAGTCCCTGCAAATTTGCCATTGTGTTCTCATCTATGCCATTTTCTACAGTAATTTACTTGTCAGAAAGATCACAGGAAACTAGCAATTTACTTTGTGCACATAGCATTGTGTGGCTGGGGCTGCCTTTCTGTATAGGGTTGTAATCTTTCATTCATCTAAATGGAATGATGGATGAGCAGGTATCGCCACTTGGCACACCAAGACTGCTGTACATTCACACCTCTCCTGCCTCCATGCTGCAGCTTCTCTGCCTGAGATACCTTGTGAAAACAGATGGATCCAAGAAAGGGCTCAGAAAGAAAGGACTTGAGAAAACATTGTCAACTACTGGAAATCAGTCCCTTTGCCGGAAAGATTCATGCTGCCTCATCTCAATGAATAAGAAAGTGTCACATAAAAGCTATTGTTTTATTTATATAAAAACAAATGAGGAGAGGGGTGAGAAAAAAAGAAATGACACACTCAACATTTCAAAGTTGTTCATGTGAGACAAGACAGAAAAAACATTGTCTATTGTTGATCCCTCTCTGGTCCAAAGGGCATCGGTTTATTGTTATTGATTTAGCTCATAAAAATGACTCTCCTACACACACTGTGTGTTTTAAGCCAACTCTCTGCGAATGGCCATAATCTGAATGAACAAGACTATAATTTTCCCAGGCTTCACTCTCATTCACCTATCTCATGGAAATGGCAAGAGATTTCTAAGAAGCATCCACTTAAGCAAATCACTGGGATTTTCAAGTTTTCCGAATCCCCTTCATTATCAGATGTAGTCTGGAGACTCTGTTTAGATTTTGTTGAAGTGATTTGCATTTCTTAGGGGGCTTTGTGGTCAGTAATTTGACAAAGTGAATGAAAAGTAAAAGAGGTCTCAGGTGCTCAAGAGTTAGGTCCCCGGAGTCAACATTTTCAGGGGTGTGGTTAAGTGTCAGTCATCTTTGATCTGGCAGGGAGAACCTACCACAAAGATCATACTTAATGTTGACATGTTGAGGTCTTTCATGCCTGAGTTGTGGGAAGGGAAATGTTTGCTGAGCAGAAATCTTACCCACTTTTATAATACACATTTCCAGTCTAGGAGGCAAACACCAGCCTCATGCTCAACACACACAGGTGCAAAGATGAGGAAGATGGGGATCTTGCCCCGTCAGAGCTCATGCTTTTTTGGACAGGACAGACAGATTCTAAGTGCCATAACTATACTGCTACGTGTATGCCAGCCAAGCAGGCAAAGGCCTGTGGCACAGAGATACCCTCAAAGTACACATTATGTGTAATTTCTGCACACAGAGAAAGACACTACTGTCTCTACAGGCATTCTGGGAAAGACTTAACTGTATTGAGTACACAGAGTTTCTGAATAACACACAAGTCATTCATTCATTAGTTCACTTCAAACACTGACCTGGCTTACTCCATGACAGGCTTTCTGATAGATTCAGGACTAAATTAATTTTGAGCTATGTTCTGTTCTCAAGAGCTAAGGAGTGGGCAGTAGAAGTTAAGAGCTTTGAATGATAGAAGTTCAAACACTATTTTACAGGCAAGCGGGAGTCAGTCACTAAGCTCTGGGAATGATGCTAAGACAAGGATGAAATATGAATATCAATGAATATATAGGATGAAATATGAATATGAATATATATGTATATATATATGGACAAAGATTGGTGTTAGGAGCAAGCAATTGCACTTGTCCAAATAATTAGTATTTGAACTAAGGTATATAATTGAATCTGGAGCGGAGAAATTTAAAAGATCCAATAAAATTCAGTAGAGTGTAGTTGACGAAGGTTAGTGGAAAAGAGAGATCTGATTATTCTGTTGTAAGGAAAAAAAGAAATTTACCAAAGGGTTTTGTCAAAATTGATTTGGATAACTAAAGTGAGGTCTAAGAAGCAGATGTAAAAACTACGCATCCACAAGTCAAAGCAGACAAAAAGGCTCTGGGCCATTCAGATTGGGGAGGAGTCAGCAGGATGTAGCATCTGTGCACTTGTGCAGCTGTAGTCACTGGGCAGAATTTCCCTGGCCCTGTTGTTTTATGTCTGTATATGCACATGTGTGTAAGTGTGCACGCACACACACACACACACACACACACACACACA
The DNA here is from genome assembly GCA_019843965.1 of Rhynchomys soricoides. Classification (NCBI taxonomy): domain Eukaryota; kingdom Metazoa; phylum Chordata; class Mammalia; order Rodentia; family Muridae; genus Rhynchomys; species Rhynchomys soricoides. Next base: position 6,565,278 of record JADRCH010000067.1, read on the forward strand.
CACTGGTGGATTCCAATTGAAAAGTAAGGTTTGGACGTGGGTAGAACAGCCTCTCAAAGACAGTTGTTCATTCTAGGCCGCTGTTACTTATCTAGACCTCCTCCAGAGGACTTAGCTTTATTAATAGGGTGAACAATGATGCCATACTTGACAATGGACACAGAACTAGAAGCAATGCAATACTGAAGTAAGATGAATTAAATTTGAGGTGCTTTGGTGATGGCAAAATAAAAGATTAGGTGCTGCTTTTGACCTGGGTATCCCCAGGATCAGCAATGCAGATGAAGGCTTGGATTTCCAGTATCCAAAAATGTGATACTCACTGTAGTCTACTGGACCCCAGAACCACCTGGAAGCCCTGTTCATCCCTAAATCTCATTCCTTTCCGTCCTCACTTGAAATGGTGATGAGTCCTACATCTGGGTGGCATAGTCCTTAGTTGGTTAATTCCATACCAACAGTTCAGAGAAAAAGGTGTCAGGAATTTTCCTGTATCCACCCTGTGCTCAGACACTAACTTTTCTTTCCATCAAATGAGACTCTTTTAGGTGTGCTCCCTTATCACTCCACAGGTTAGGAGACCAGGAGTTAAAAGTGTTTTCAACATGAGACTCCCTGACTCCTAAGTGCACACCAATTGATGAAACCAAAAGAGACACAAAGACAGCCTGGATGTCACAATCTGAGGGATGCTTTTCTGTCACTTTTAACAGCCCACCCTAACATGATTCTACACTCCAACAGTTCTGGGTCAACACAGTTCCTGCCATCTGGGGCCAGTGGCTACCTCTTGACATAGATTTCTAGTAGACCTTCTTAGAGGGATGTTAGGGGGCAGTACAAAGGAGTATGGGAGAAATGACTTTGTTTTCACTGGCTAAACAGACAGCTTTGCCTTTTTATGGCTTTGGTAGTCTTTTATTAAAGTCTTTCTTTACAGACAGGTTTTATATTTTAAAATTGGTTTGTACGTTTTTGTTTTTTTTTTTTTAACTAATTATTGACTTGTCCATTTGAGCTGTTCTAGGAGAAATGTCACAAACTTATGAGTCTCGTGAATAACAGAAACTTTCTCACAATTATGTGGGCTGGAAGTCTAAGAACAAGGCTAATTCAGTGTGTGACAAGAGCCTACTTTTGACATTGTGGGTGGGATCTTTTCATCCTGTTCTTGCATATGGCAAAAGACCATGAGTCCGCTCAGGTCTCTTCTTGTTTTTTCCTTTCCTGGGGATTGGGCCTAGGTCCTGCACATGCTAAATAAGTGTTCTCTTGTTGACTTTAGAATCCCAGCCTCTTTTATATTTCTCATTTTGAGACAGGATCTCACTAAGTTGCCCCTGGTGGCCTTGAACTTTCAACTCTTTTGCTTCCATCTCAGGATTCAGGTCCAACATCTTACTAAGATCTCCTTCATAAGGGCACTCATCCTGTCCATAAAGACTCTACCCTCAAGAACTAGAGTAGAGCTTCCTAAAGCCCTGATGTCCTGACACCATTACTTTAAGAGCTAAGGTTTCAACATGCAAATGTTATAGGAACTCAAATACTCATACCTTAGTATTTATTTTGAACTGTCAATCATCACAACTTTTAAACTCAGAAAGAACATTTATGTGTACGGGTGTTATACACGTACTTGAAGTCAGGAAGATTTCCAAAACAGAATTTAATGAGATGAGTATTTTACATTTCAACAAGTTTATCCATTTCTGAGTTAGTAGAAGGCAGTTGTGTTCACATTTCAGGATCTACACCAAGTCATTAGCTTGGTGTCAAACTAGTGTAAAATGTTGGTTTGGTTGACTAATGTCAATTGTTAGTTGACGGAAGCATATGAAAAAAGGAACTGACCTCATAGAGACTTGCAATTGTAGGTGGAGGATATATTTTATCATATTCACATATAATCACAGACATTCCTGGAGACCACACCCACATTGAACCAATAGCAGTTTCTTTAGCGTTAGCTGCCGTATGAAATAAAAATCCATATCAGCTATTATTGTGAACTCTGTGACATTAAAAGATATTGATTTGGATTGCACGTTGAATGGACTTTTATCTATGTACTATCATGCCCTGGTTATCTGAAAAACATTAGTTAAATATTATACTGGTTTTCACATTGGCAAACATCATTTTACAATCTCAAAAAATATTTGTGGTCATTAATATTACCAATAATGTTATCAAGAAAAGAAATTCTTTTCCGGGGAGAGCTGTCAAGCTCACAGAACACCCAGGACCCAGCCATCTGAGCCAATCTAAAAAACGTTTGTATCAAACTATCAGGTTTGCAACAAGGTTTTAATTTTATTATTAGCAACAGATACCACCAACTCTTTTCTTTCAAGTGACAGGCTAACTTCACTTTCAAAAATATGTCTGCTAAATGCTTCGGTCAGAACCACTGGAGTTCGCCTGTCAGTCATCCTTTCAAGATCAAGGGTGTGTCCTGGAAACTGTATCCAGTTCAACTTGTTATTAGAATGATGCAGATGAGCTTTCCCGAAGGACACATCAGGCTAGTGTGAGCATCTTCAATGCACCTCCTCACACTTCCAGTTTCACTACAGACAATATGAAAGAAATAAAAAGAAGCATATTTAAAACCAGACATTTACTAAATATTACTAAGTGCCTTTCACTCTTCCTTAAAGACATGGGTCAGTAAAACTCATTTTTCTTGTTAACGCCTGATGTTGTAATGACTACTGGGACAATTTGTTTTCAAGGCCTCCATCTGAGCTAAAGCATCAGCAATTTCACCCACTAATGCTCTTTTTAAGCATCAATGCCAATAGCATAGGATGCAAATAGAAAATCCCATTTTAGTATTACAATGAAAGGCATTCTGAAATCTGGGTTCCTTGGATGTGCCTAAAGGACCCCTAGTGTTTAGTAGGATGCAATGTGAAAACTTTCAGATAAAAAACATGGAAAAGCAACCAGGCAGAGGGAAGGAGATCGGGGCTGGAGAGATGGCTCAAAGGCTAATAACACTGGATGCTCTCGTGGAGATGACCAAGATTTGGTTCTCAGCACTGGCATGATGGCTCACACTGTCTGTAGCTCCTGTTCCATGGCTTCTGATGCCCTCTTCTGGCTTTTACAAATGCCAGGCAAAAAACTCATACCTAGAAAATACTGATAAAAATAATTTTATTTAAAAAGGAGTGAAAAAGAGAACAGATCTGATCACTAACTCTTGAAGACTAAAGGTAGAAGATGCGTTTCTGGGAGAGGCTTGTAATTAGTGACGAGGCATTTGTAGCAGCATTCTAGGTGCCTGCTGTGTACACCAGGAAGGCGTGAGAGGCATATAGGAATGGAAGTCACTTTATGAAAAAGCTTTTCTGTCAGTCCCAATCTTCTAGGGACAAAGAACAAATGACTGGAGAATACTTGGTGTTCTCTTGTGCATGCTCACATGCATTGCCAGTAACAACAAACTTACATAGTAAACTACCATACAATCTAAGCACTGATTTGGAATACACAGCAATAACGTAACTGCTAACCATATTTGAGTAATGTTGAGCACTCATGACACAAACACTGTTTGACACTTTTTATGAATTGCCACCTTCAATCATGATCTCATTTGATTAAAATTATGGTTTGGTGTCATAAAAATAAATACACTTTGTCTCCTTTTTTATGGGCAAGGAAATCAAAACATTTAAAGGTCAGGAAACATGTCTGAGATGGCAAGGATGGTAAGTGCCGAGGCTGAGACTTGGACTTCGGTAGCAGGCTTTGACTGCTGTCAGACTTCTCCAGCGCTGTTCTCATTATCTGTAAAATTTAGTAGCATTTGCTACTGTAAGGTCTGTAACCTGTGGATGACAAACACCGGTGTGGCATCCGTGCCATTGAAAGGACAGGGTCAGTGTAGTCTGCTCCCCCAACTGATCCTAGCAGCTCTCTTCAGGCATCCAGCAGAGGACTTTGTAAATTTATAACAAAATGTTACAAACAGATTACATATGAGGCAAAACTGTGAAGAACTCAAAACCAGCCATATGGTAAGTACCATAGCTTAGCAGAGAGGAACATTAATTACTACCAACGGGAAGACGGAACACTAGATGCTAAACGGCAGAAGAAAAGCTGAGAGTTTCTTAAGAGTAGTGTTAGTTTTTTTTTTTGTTTTGTTTTTTTGTTTTTTTTTCATTTTTGGAGAAAGAAAAACACATATTGATTCAGTCTACATAGGGTGCCAAAGACAGAGGAAACAATTCAGCCAACATCGGACTCAATTGACATGAGTATGTCATGGCAAAAACAGATGAAAATATTTGAGTCTTTTCACAATGTCAGACTTTATTGAATAACAATGAATTTATAAAATACGGTGTAATTTGCCAGACACTCATGATGTTCTTGATAGCCCTGGCAGAGGCAAATGCAGGATCTTTATTCTATCCAGTCTTATTAACTAATCTAAGCTCGGACCACACAGTCTCTCTTTCACTCTCTCTCTCTCTCTCTCTCTCTCATACGCACACACACTTATGGAGGTTACACAGTGGTTCCAAAGGGGTTAAGGGAACTACAGAAGAGTTTGGGGAATTTAAAGGCAGCTGACAGGATTTCGAAGAGAATGCTGGGATCTGATAACCAACTCTGCTGGGCTGGCGTCTGTTGTCCACAGAGTCCAGCTGCAGGGTCACAGTTGAGTCATATCAATAAGGTATGCTGAGTATGGTGGATTCTATACAGGCAGAAAGCAAGGCCAGGTCCCAGCAAAGGGACAAGTGAGTAGATGGTAGGTAGATAGATAGCAAGCCCAGATGTACAGACACGGAGACAATGAGAGAGTAAATCCTTTCATCAGCAGGGGCGATGGTGATGGTGTGTACGTTGAGACATGATCTTGCTGTGTAGTACAGTCTGGTTAGAAGTCACTATGAAGCCCTACTATGAAGTCTTGAACTCATCATTCTCCCGCTTCATCCTCTGGATTACAGATTATAGGATCCTCTGTGCTAGGATTATAGGTGTGATCCTGCAGCCAATGAGTTTGGTAGATTTCGTTAAGCACTGAAACATAATAATGTGAAACTTGTTACTTACATATTTTATGATTGCTACTAATACTATTATTATGTAGTCTTTTTAATGAATGGAAGCAATGTTTATGTGAGTGTGCATATACGCATAGAATCTATACGCACATATATAAATATATATAATATAAACATGTAACTATATATATAAAATCTTTGCAGTAGTCTTATAACTGGTTTTCATTTAATTGGTAAAACACTTATTTAGAAACTCATGAAACTCAGAAGGCCTAAAGTTCCATTTATACCTGGGAGAAAGATAGATTTCTTCAGCTTCCAGGACTACGCTAGGGCAATCCATTTCTCTCCTAAAAACATTCCCAACCAATCGGACTGTCCATAATTGACGTCTAGTTCTGGAAGTGCCCTTGCTGAGGGTCCTGAGTAGACACAACACTGGTGGTGTGCTGTGAGGGGTTTGTTCCTTCTGGTGTCTGCTTTGCCTTGGACAGTTATTGTTTCCCTCTATCTGAAGGGACTCTAGGACCCCTAAATCCCTCATAGGAAACTCAGCTCCCTTATCTGCAGAACATGGCTAATTTCATTCACTTCTGACCCCTGGTGGGAATGGTTTAAAAATCTGCTCTTGACAGGTGCAAAGGAAAGAAATTATTCCACTTAACCGGTTTATTGATTGAACCGAGTAAATGATTTTATGCTCTGTAGTCGGATCATTCCTTACTTTGTAAAGTGTGAGACCCCGAGCCATTCATATAAAACTAAAAACTGAAGGAGAAAAAAAATAAAACTATCCAAGAGATAAAAAAGCTTTCTGGAAAAACAATATGAGGATTTCAGCAATCTGTACTCTTCGCTGCCTCCAGCTCTCCTATCTCTGGCTCCTGGTAGGCAGGTCTAGGCATTGCGACTAATCTCCTGTCAGCAAACACCCACCCCCCACCCCCCCACCCCCGTTATGTGAAATCATCTCTCATCGATGTCCCCCTTTGGCAGTAGCATCCATCACTGTTATGTGAGAGGTGGAGAACTGAGGTCTCATAAAAAAAGGAATAGAAACGAATGGGTGTTTTGCTGTCCCTCATGAAGACAAGCTGAAAGCCTCTACCTGCAGGCAGTTAAAAACCCACTTTCATTTTCAACATCACAGATGTGAGAAACCCTGGTGGTGAAGAAGCTGCATCCACAGGACCCTTAAAGAGAAATTGCTTTCTCTACACCTTTTCTGAAATTTTGCCTTGGAAGGATAGACATGCAGCATAGCCTCCAGAAATTTCTTCTTCAATTTTTCCTACTAATCACAGAAAAAGAAAGAAAAACAAGAAGAAAAAAATCGTTAGTACTATCACCTACTGTATATCCAGTAAATAACAGAAATAAGCTCCTTGCCCATAGAATTCCTGAAAGTGACCTTATCAGAGGTTTTCAGTCCCACGGCAGCAGAGGTCAAAGTTTAAAACCCTCTTGTGCAACTGAAGACCCTGTGTTCCTCAGTCAAGGGGACCAGGAGTCCTGTGGCAGGTTTTTATCAGCTTAGAGGGAAGCTGCCTGTTTGCATAGCATTTAGGCGCCCTGTGATTTTTGAATATGTACAACTCCATTTGCTCAAGCAGATTTGGTAATTGTCTATTTAATCACCTATTTGCATGCACAATTACTCAGCTTGGGCACAGCCATCTACATTTGCATATGCAAATCTTGACTTGGGCTCCTACTGAATGACTGCACCTGCAGCTGCAGCCAGTCCCATTTGTGAACCAGAGGGGAAAATGTCTCGTCCAGGACCAAATGGACTCCAGCTCCAAATATTGAACACTTGCGAATAATGAAATTGATTTATTTCAATCAAAGGGAAATAAATTAGGAAGCATATTGCTCTCTCTCTAGCAGGAGGAAAAATAGAAATATAATAGCTTTTAATAAGAAAATAAAGGAAAAAGAAAAGATATAGACAACTGTCATAAGAAAAAAGGGCCATTCTGAGTTATCTCTCCACCAAAACTTTATCTTTGACTTTTAAAAGAGCAGAAATTTGTCTGTCTGTCTGTCTGTGTACCTATCTATCTATCTATCTATCTATTTAGTTCTTTTGAGACAAGTTCTCTCTCCAAGGTAGCTCTGGCTGTTCTGGAGCTCACAGTGTACACCAGACTGGGACAAACTCACAGACACCTACTGATCTCTGCTCCTATTTGCAAGGACTAAAGGTGTGTGTCACCACACCCAGCTAAAGAACAGAATGCTAAAGTCTGGAGGTGGGAGATTGTAGCCTTTTCTGACAGAAGGTGGAGCGAGTAGCTGGAGTGCCTGGCTTTGTGCTTACCACAATAATGAAACCTTCTAGAAGCCCTGTGAGGATTGCTTTCTCTTTCCTGGAAAACTCAGCTACCTGGTGTCCCTTTGATATTCCTGATCTATGACCAGAAAGATATAGGGAAAATTAGCATGTATGCCAAGGAAGGAAAGGAAGGTAGCCTAACTCCGCTGAGCACCTCTGTGTAGGATTTAATTTCCTATTCTGACAACAGGGATCTTCTGTCTTACTTTCCTTCGAATGGCTCATTTGGAAGTTACTTAAAAAGCATCTTATTCAGCCTTTTTCAATAGGTTGGGTCCAGGAATTTGAACTTTTTACCAAAGTTCTAGGATGCTTTGATCCATATGTGCATGGGAGATATTCTTTGAAACATTAATTGCCAGGGCATCCACACCAGTCTATATCTCCTCTACCAAGCAGAAGTTCTTCCTCAGTCCAGTCAGCACCTGTACAGATAAGTAACAAATGGACACCAGAGAGCTAGGTTTCCAGGAGAGACTACTGTTGTCACACAGTTTTGAGGTCCCATCAGAGTTACATATCAGGAAAATCGGGGTCTTTTCTTGGAATTCTTAGTCTCATTAATAGAAGGAGTCAAGAATGGACTCAAGAGGAAGCTGCAGGATAATTCTGTTAGAATTTAAAAGGAAAACTCCAGGGTAGGTGAGATATAAACCTCAGAAACTGTGCAGAGGAGGAAGACAGATGGCAAAGAGAAAGGGGGGAAGCTACACCTCTTGAAAAAGTGGGGGGTTTTCTCTTAAAATGCGTTTAAGTAGCAGACAAAAGAGGAAACCTGTTGAGTGCAGATAGAGGAAACTTGCAGATACACAGCAAAATATCAAACGGGACACACAACATCCAGCAGAGAGCCTCGGAGTAGCCCAACTGGGAGAGCAAACAGAAGGTGACATTATCAAAGGGGGCTTACAAACACCAAGTGGAAACACCAAGTGTCACAAGGGAAGCCCCATGTGACACAGCCAGCCATGGTTCCCAAATGAGCCATGCATAGAGCAGAGTATTGCCTCAGGTGACGCTGCCAAGAACTAATAGCAGACAATAAACAACAGCGTCAAATCTAGAGCTTCCAAAGGTTCAGCAGAAATCATATGGAGAATCTGAGACAGTTTGAGTGTATTCCCAATGAAGGTTGTTTTGTGTCTTCTCCTTGGAAGACCTTCCTGGTCCTGTAAAACATTTTTTATGCGGTGAGGTAGACAATAGTGCCCTCATTTAGAAAGAGTCTCAGAGACAGTGTTTTAAAACTATTGATGTTTTCCTTCTTTCTTGTTATGGAGTTAGGGAACAGTCTGCCCTGGTCAGGAAGTTTGGATGAGACAAGAGAGAATCTTCTTGATTTTAACAAGCTTAGAAAGCAATTTGCCATTTCACCCATATAATGCACACTGCGCCATCTCATTTAATGCTCACAAATTATCAGTCAAGAAAGGTGAGGCTATATGCGTAATGTCAAGCAGCTAGGAGCTAATACAGGTGGGATTTGAACTCTGGTCTTTCTTATCCAATGAGAAAAGCTCTACTCACAAGATTGCAGAGCTCTTGGTTCTTTCAGGCAGGTTGGGAAATTGACATCTCCATCCATCTTCTCTTCTATGAATGCTCTCCCAGAGGAAAGATGGCCATTAGCATCTCTTTCTATCCCTACTCTCAAAAACCATCTATCTCTTCCAGTAATGACTTTGATGGAAATGGTGAGCACAGCTGCTCCCCCCCCCCCCCCCGGTAATTCTGTAGCTCCTCCATGAAAGCTGCCTTTGTAGAAACCACCGAGTGCCTCTCTTTCCCGTGATAATTCCCAAGAGCCAGATTACCTTCAACCATCTGCTGCTCTCTACATGCAAACGGATTGAGGAAAATCAAACAGTGATTGACTCTGCATGGTGTCTTTTACCTTGCCCTCCAGCGAACACCAAGATAAAGCACTGTGCTCACGAGATGAGATGTTGGCTTCAAGCTTTCTCCCAAATCTCAGCAGGATTATGAAGCTGATATGAACAAGAACTAACAACAGTTCTTTCTAACATCTGCAAAGGTTGCAGCTAGCTTTTCTCTCCAGTTGCCCTCATCTGGTCACTTTAATTCAAAACGTAGCCGTCACAGATGAGTTCAGGAGGGCAGTGAGCCCTCTTTCAGCGCCAAGCTGCCCATTCCAAGCCCTCAGTCAAATATTCTTCCTTTCCAGGGTAACTTTTAGGATGTCTTGCTTAATTATACAGAAATTAAAGATTATTTGCCGAAGCGCATCTTTTAGTAGTTAAGTTATTATTATTATTATTATTATTATTATTATTATTATTATTATTATTATTTTGCATAGCTACATGGCAGGAATGCTGTCTGGATAGACCTACATTCCAGTACCTTCAAATTTTGTGTCCTCTAGTTCACTTTGAGGAATCACCAAGAGCATCTTAAAGGGGTGTTTAATTTTGTGGAAGAGGGGCTGGCAACTCTGTGCTGTAAGAAGACACTAACATGGGGCTTTTCTAACTCTCTCTAGCCATAATGTGATAATATTTAAATGTCAAATACACAAAGAAATTGTGAACAACAGTTCTCTGGCTTGGGATCTTTATAAGGCCAGGGTATGATCAAGGCATCTGAAAGTGAAGACAAACAGTACAACTGCTTTGGAACATTGTCTGGCAGTTTCTTCATAAGTTAAACCATAAAGTGATCACATATCTCAACAATTCACTGAAAACCCTGTAAGGAAAAAGTAAAGTATACATCTACATGGAGATTTCTTTTTTCTTTCTTTCTTTCTTTTTTTTTCCTTTTTGGTTTTTTGAGACAGGGTTTCTCTGTATAGCCCTGGCTGTCCTGGAACTCACTCTGTAGACCAGGCTGTCCTCGAACTCAGAAATCCGCCTGTCTCTGCCTCCCAAGTGCTGGGATTAAAGGCGTGTGCCACCACTGCCCAGCTCTACATGGAGATTTCTATGCAAATGTCCCTAATAACACTGTTCAAAAATAGTTCTAGAGTTACATAATGTCCATCAAACAGGTAATAGGTAAATGAAATGGTGGTATAGCAATACAATGGAATATTACTTAGCAATAAAAAATGAAACACTAAAGCATTCTGTATAACTTATAAGCTTCAAAAACCATGCAGAATGAAAGAAGAAAGTGTTAATATGATACACATCATAAGAAACAATCTAAAGACAAACCTATAAATACAGAAAGTAGGTTAGGAACTGGCAGTGGTCGTAAAGAATACTCTGGGGTGATGATAGTATGTCCAAATTTGATTGGGGCAATTATACTACAGTTCTGTAACTTTACAAAAAAATCACAGAATTACATATTTTAGATCAAATAATTTGACATTGTGTAAGATGTTTTTGGGACAGGGTCTCATAATATATCTCTGGCTATTCTGGAACTTGCTTCATAGACCAGGGTGGTCTCAAGCTCATAGGGGTTTGCATGCCTTTGGCTCCTGGGTGCTGAGATTAAAGATGTACACTACAACAACTGGCAAGTAAGATAGCTTTTAAAAATACATACAGGGTAGATTTTTGAATAGATCATCTTTGTCCTATGAGTCACAGTCATACTTGGCTGACCCTGGTTCAGATCCACTGTAATTGTAAAATGGAAATAGATGGCAGAGTTCAGAGCATTGGAATGGAGGAAAACAGAAAAACAATATAGTGTCTTGTTAACCATGTTGCATATTGATAGAGCATTAAAACAGCACTGTTTTGATTACATTTGATAAAATATGTTATCAACAATGTGTTGATTCATTTCTTTTAAATGTGACTATTAGACAATCATTGTCAGGTGACTGAATATCACTGCTGAGAGACAACCGTTCATGCTCCAGCCCTCGACCCTGCAACCATCTTGTCACCAACCTAGAGAGGAACTTCTTCAGGTTCAGCTTCCAGCTAGTTGCTAGACATTTCCTGGAGTTGAAGTGATGACAGATTGAAATTTAAGAAGAATCTAGAAACCCATGGGATGAAGAAATAGGCCTGCAAGCTTATATGGAGTAACAAATGCTCAAGTGTTAATGGGGTTTTGTCAGTTTTGTTCAGTGAGCTGGTGTGTGTGTGTGTGTGTGTGTGTGTGTGTGTGTGCATGTGTGCATGCGTGTGTGCATGTGTGGGTGCATGTGTGTGTGTATCTTTACTTTAATATTGTCTCTTTTCAAAAGCATGACAGCTATTGTGCAGACCTCTAGAACACATTATTTACAACCCAGGTGATGAGGGTGAATTTAGAGAAAGCCAGAGAGCATGTATGTGTTTTCTAGAGTGTTAAGCAGATGGCATCTCTGAGGAGTCTTTGGCACCAGATCAAATGAGCCCTTTTCTACCTCTGTGCCACCTATGCTCTCATGGAAAACTCAGAAATTGGCTAGCAAGAAATCAGAAAGAAGAAGAAGGACAGACAAGCTGCTAGAAAGATAGCAGGACAGCAGACTGTGGTGCCTGAAGCTGACCTCAAGTTGGAAAAATATTTGAATTTTTTTTTTTTTGAAATATTGGGTTAAATTCTAATTTCTTGTTTAAGAGCAAATTTACTTTCTCAAAGGACAGTACACTATGATTTGATTAGAAATCAAGAAACACAGTCACGGTCTTGTCTGAGTTTCCACATAAGGGTAAAATGGCATGAATGCAGGGCACAGGGGAGAGAGCTTTGATTCTAAGGGGGGATGTGCTGACTCGCACAGCGATCACACTCCTGTGTGCGTTCTCATCAAAGGCCGGGCTGTTGCGGGGCAGAATTCCTGGGCATGGCACCTAGCAATGACAGGTCTGATGGGAGCTGTGGTTGGTGGCATGGCCTGAAATGCAGTCCCATGAGGATGAGTGTGGCAGGAAAGTGTCAGGCTAGCCAAGCTGCACATGTCATTCCATAATAAAGAAGTTTAAAGAGATGCTTTCCGAGTCCACGATTCACTCTCCAGCAACTCATCCTTTCCATCCATATTCTTCTTATTCTCAGAGAGGGTGAAGGTTCAGACTTGTCACTTCTGGGAAATCAGTCTTTTCTGTGAAACAGGACCCCTTTCCAGAGGCCACCAGAGCTCAGGACCACTCCTAAGATCAACAGCACCATCACTGTGGTCAATAATGTTATCAGTGCTGCATTGATTGTTGCTAAGTGAGTATCAGAGACCAGGAAAATGAAGTGCACCCTGCACACATCTGAATCCTATTCCCCTTGTGGCTTTGGCCCTGTATTCTCAGTGGACCCTGCTAAACAAAATCCTATCTGAAATGTTGAGACTCTGAGGCTAAGAGAATTAGCTGTAGGCTTCACCATCTGCCTGGCAATCGTAGAAGTATAGTTCTTTAGGGCTTTTAATATAATGTGGTAAGTTATATAGCCATTGTACAGCCAAGCTGTGTGTATTATTTGCTATAGATTCTCTTAGGAGTGACACGTTGTGAAACACGGTGAATAATACAGTGAACAATACACTGTATTATTAAATGCAGCTCAGAAGTAAGTATTTCTACTTCCTTGCAAAGCTATGCCTTGTCCCCATGCCTATATTCCCATGATGGATTGCTTAACTCTCTTGTATCTCACAAATTGTATCAGGATTCCTTTAGAACACTGGCCAGGCTGTGTCATGTTCACGAGTCATGCCTGAATGATCTTATCAAAATGATAAGACCCTCTAGATGACAACACGCTGGTCATAGCTCAGAGGGCAAGTTCATATTTTAATAGCTCAATCACTTAAAGAATCAGAAGAGATGTAGCTTACGATAGAAATCAGAGAACTCCAGCACCATGAGTAGCCAGCCTCCTTCTCTGCTCCTTTCCACCTACGGCTGGCCAAAGGCAGCCTAAATCAGTTCTAAGGATGACTCCCATGTTAAAGTGTGCACGTGTGCCATTGATTCTTAGGATGGTTTCACTCCATTCTCTGTCCTGACTACAACCTTAAATCTAATTTAAACCTCTCTTGGAGAGGCTGTGCTTGACTATCCAGTAGACGATCCTGCTTCCTTCTTTCTTGGCTCTGTTGCTTTACCTTCTCTGATCACATTTAAGAATAACTGGTATCACTTTGTTTCTCTCCTCTGATGTATTAGTAGTTTTCTTACCGCAGTCTCCAAAATTTCCAAATGAACAACTGTAAGAACAGAATTGGTTTTGGTTTTAGAGCGGTTGGTCACTGTGCTAGAAAAAGAGTAATATAACCAAACAGTTCTTATGGCATCCAGAGGCTGAGAATGGGAATAGGAAGGGGCCAGGCACAGATAGTGGCAAGGATCTGCTCCTACCCCCATTGACTTACCTTTTCAGCAGGCCCCATCTTGTAAAGTTTCCAAAACTCCATAGAATACTGCTACCAATTGAAGATCAAGCCATTTTGTTTAAGACATTAGCCTCTGAGGGACATTCATGCAGAAACCATAATAGCTATGATGTTTTGTGAAGGTATCATAAAGCAGGGACTCGTTTTTCTGGTCTGTGAACCTCAGCTTCTTCGTTTCTAATACCCAGCACATTGAGTTATTGTGGTTCTAGCTAATCATAACTATTAGCTGTATCTGACCCCCACCCATCAGTTAATGCTACTTCCTAGTTTTTAAGACTTCCAGTAAGGGGGATTTCAAATTCATTCCACTTCAAAAACAGTATATAAATTTCCCTTTATTTGTGGGATTGTATCCCTGTTGTGGTTGTTTTTAAATGTCAACTTGACGAAATCGGGAATCCCTTGGGAAGAGAGTCTGAATGAGCGTTGTCTAGATCAATGGTTTTCAACTTGTGGGTTATGACCTTTTGGGGTTGATGACCCTTTTACAAAGGTCAACTAAGACTATTGGAAAACACAGATATTTACATTATAATTTATAACAGTAGCAAAATTACAGTTAGACAGTAGAAAAAATGTTATGGTTGTGGGTCTCTATAACACATATTCAACCTCTTTCTGCCCCACCATGGATGTGACCAACTGCTTCAAGTTCTTCCTGCTTCATCTTCGCCTTAGTGGTGAACTGTGACCTGCTACTGGAGCTAAAATAATCCCGTTTTTCCTTTCAGTTGCTCTTTATCAAGGTGTTTCATCACAGCAACAGGAAATGAAAGTATGTCAGTCCCTAGCACTACTGCATGCTGACCCTACCTTTGTTCTTCAAACACTTAAGAATACCTTCACCCTACATGTCTGTTCTTACCACATCGTCCTAGTGCTCCTAATGAGTATCTTATTGCACTAGAGTATTCTAGACCCTCGGTCAACTCCAGCTTCTATCCAGTTATCTACCCAAAGTCTGTGGTCCAAACTTATACATAGGATAGGAAGAAATATTAACTTTTACTTTGGAAGGGCATTAGAAAATTAACACCTAATAACTAACACATTGTTTGATGTGGTACCTTCCCTGGGCTCTGAAGTAGATAATGGCATGTCAGTAGTGTTGCCCAAGGTGTCTGAGCAGGGAAAGTGGGATTGCACAATGATGCAGAAGTGACTGTGATATTCTCCCTTGCTCTGAATTCTCATAGATCAGTGTGATCTGGGTAGTTGGCGTCACAGAGCATATGGTCCCGGATAACTACAGTAGCCTTCATAACATGGAAAAATAATCCCAAAGTATTCTTAAATAGAGACACCATATTAGCATGAATGCCGAGAACTGAAGAATAAGTGAGAGGCGAGAAAATGAGAGAATCATCACGCATTCTCACTAGCTACAGTAGAAAATCAGATTGCTCAAAATTTAGAGAAAAACAGAAAGAGAATTATTCAGGACTGTTTAAAATACAGATTTATGCTCTTGTGACTAGCAAAGAATGTGACTGCAAATGATTTTGAATATTCTGTGTAGATGGTGTGTGTGTGTGCGTGCGCACACATTTGTGACAAAATCATTTACAGATATATTAATCCAGCATGTGTGGAAATCACAGGCTTAATCATGACTTCCTTCCAGGTCTCACCAACCACATGGTCATGTCAGTGGTATTCATGTTCTGATGATCACGCCAGGGTGAGGCCAGATTTTCTCCCTATATGTTCATTAAACGCACAACTCAACGAATATGAGGTTTAAGATGTCTTTTATTAAGTTGTATAATTTAAAAAATTTCAAAATTGTTCCCTGACCATCAGGGTTCTGTATAAAATAGTTATTTTCATTACAAATGTTATGAAAACAATCTATATACTAGAGTATTATTATTAACTTTAAATACATTAATAAGTAAACATGTAATAAGTAAGGCCTTTGACATCTGCACAATATATTTATATTATATGTAAAGGGCAAAGGGAGGTTGGGCCCAGAAGTGGAGGAATTCTGCTACAGTACAGGACCACATTGGACTTGTATGGTGACTCTATCAACACTTAGCACAGAGCCACATAGCATTCTAGGATCTTGGCTATATTTAGCACTTGTTTTGTTTTCATTGACCCTGTTACTAGGTAAATTCTTCACCTTTGCTAGGTAGGATCAGTATCTGTCTGTTGTAATTCCATCACTAGTTGATGTCATCATATTTATCTGGGGCAGATATGTACAAGGTCTTAGCGTTTTCAATGTCTAGCTCACATTAGAATATAACACAATAAGATTCTTATTTAATCTTCCTGTCTCCTTCCTGTGACAAAATGCCCGATGACACAACTTCAGGAAGTAACAGTTTATTTTTGGCTCATGACTTCATACATCATGAGGTCACCATGGTAAGGAGATCAGGGAAGGGTCCAGCAGCTCACATCATGGCGGCCTGCAAGCATAGAGAAACTTGTACTCCTGGCAGCTTGTTTCATCTTTTTTCCCCTTCTATTATTCTGTCTGGATTTCCAAATGGAGGGGTGATTCCATCTACATGCTAGGTGTGTCTTCCACACTGGGTTGATTCTCTCTGGAAATAGATTATTAATATTCCCTGTGGTATATCATACCGGTCTCTTGAGTCTTCAGTTCAGTCAAGATGACAATCAAGATTAATGTCTGGAATGTTTACAGTCTAAATGGTCAAAGGAATTCATTACACACTCAGCAAACAAATTCCCCTTTTTGTTCCTGGACCCATTGAATAGGGAGTCATCCTTTTGGAAGGGATCTATTCAGCTCTTCAGAATTGACACCCCTTCTCTCTTAACTCTTTTCACAGGCTCAGAGCCTTACATACTGGCCACCGATGAAGACATGGGGCTTATAAGGCAACAGCATTTCTAAAGCCAGGAAAAAAATATTCTCAGAACCTGGGAGTGGTGTCAGCTCATGTGTCTTCAAAACAGAGTTACAACAGCCTACTCATGATTACTTCATGAATGTGGACATCAGCAATCTGGGTGAGGCTGGTAGATAAAATACAGGATGCCATTGAAGCCTGAATTTCAGACAAGACAAATGGGGCAAGCTCATACTAAAAATCATACTTGGTTTAGCCAAATCTCCAAATTAAGTGAACTTGCATTTTGATTTGCCAATCTGACCACCTACACTAGGAAGAGACTTGTGAGTCATACAGCTAATGATCTGGTGAGCAACTAAGGAGCATTTCCCTTGTTACTCCATTTAGAACAGGGCTTGAACCTAACTTGGATGTGCTTAGAATCATAGGGTCCTCCTCTATCTCCTGACACAGTGTACTCTGGGCTAAAACCTCCTTGGAGATTCACTGTGTGGCCAAAGTCAAGCACTCTGATCAGAAGTTAGTGGTGGACAGACTGGACTTTCCTTTGTTCTTTTATGCTGTCGAGAACAGTTAAGACTCAAACAGAACACTAAATGGCCAAGCCATGGCTCAGAAATCATTATGGTGAGAATGAATAAAACCTTAGGGTTTGAGGGCACCAATCCTCAATGTTTCCAGTGAACTTATAGAGATGGGGGTCTTTAGGGTGGAGAAAGGAAAGAGAAAGTCAGAATCTCCCGTAAATTTTCCCATCACCAGTGCCTGGCCAATAAGTCCTTCCCTTCTTCGAGGGGAGCAGAAACTTTCCGGAACCTCTTCCAATTGCTAGGAAGTTACAGGTTTTATTCCAGTTCACAGCTATTGAAGCTACAATAGGAGGGGAGAGAAACCATGGAAATTGCTTAGGACAACTAAAGAAGCAGAGAGAGAGAGAGAGAGAGAGAGAGAGAGAGAGAGAGAGAGGGCACATAACTATTCTGGAGAGCTCGTAACTATTCTGTCTAAGCAGAATGTTTATATAGTAATGTAAAAGGCTCACTGATGTGTAGAACCTTGCTTAAAGTTGGTGGGAGAGTTTCATTATGGGAAGAAATACAATACAATGTACTATAATTAATAGCAGTAAGATAAGCAGTAAACACCACTTTCTAATAAAACTGCTCTGGTGTGACAGTATGGTTAAGAGTGATTTAAGCCCAACCCTGTGTCTGCTGGACTCCTGTGCAGCTTCTGCCTGAGAAGAGATGGGACCTACAAATACTAAAGCTCCTTAGTAGAGCCGTCTAACTATCGAAACCAAAGCACTGATGCATTTTAAAAGACTCCGGTAGACACCAGCAATTGCCAGCTGCGGTCTTTAGAATTACCTGAGGCCTTTTAAAAATATACTGAAGTCTGGGCTGAACGGCTGACACATTAAATCAGATTCACCAGGGCTGCTAGTTGGGTACTGGAGTCCTTTTTTAAATTCCTCAAGGTGATTTTAATTTGCAGTTGGAGGTGGAGAGCTATGAACTTGAACAATGTGCTATGTTGTGTAGGAGAGAAAGGCAGGTTACAAACCAGGTACAACAGGCATTCTGATCAGCAAGTAACTTGGACCTAAAGGTTAGCCAGTCAGTGTCACACAAATGCCTCTCTCCAAAAATGGCTGCTGCAAATGCTTTTGTAAGACCAACACTAGAAGTTTGGCTAATTTACATATTTAATGTCCAAGAGTTTTACTTTGTTTTGTATTTTAACCACTCACTTTTTAATAATCATGAGAATTTTAGAAGCAGACTTTTATTTGCTAGCTTGTGTGAATTATTATTTAATAGTTGAATGGCTTCTGTGGCCTGTGGCCTGTAAATATGATGCTCAAAGCTGGAGGTTGCATTGGGTCAGAGTCTTGAGGGTCCCCGGACCCTGGCATTAGGGTTCAAGAGTTCTGTTTGTGGAATCCTGGCTGGGACTTTTGTTTTAAGTTAATTCAGAACACAGGCAAAAGGTATAGGGAAGTTGGCACGCACACGGTTCTAACCTTATGGAACACTAAACATGTTAGATTTTAAACAACAACTGTTAGCATTTTGTCTAAGCTCCTCCCCATGGTTACATGGCATGAGCCAGGTAAGCCTGACCCACTATAAAAGGGGCTGCCTGCCTCCCCCTTCCCCTCCCCTCCCCATCCCCTTTTCCCTCTCTCTCTTGAGGTCTTGCTTCTCTCCTGCTCTTGCTCTCCCTCTCTTCCCATTCCCTCCCCCTCTCTCTCCATGTGGTCATGGCCGGCCTCTACATCTCTCTCTCTCTCTCTCTGCCTCTACTACTCTCTTAGCTCCCCTCCCCATGCCCTGAATGAACTCTATTCTATTCTATACCGTGGTGTGGCTTGTCCCTCTGGGGGAAGGGATGCCTCGGCATGGGCCCCCCGAGACACCCCCTTTCTCCATACTTGACTACCCCTCCATAGAACATATTCTTATACATCTTTATCTTTTTATAAACACATCAACAACAAATGCCGTATCATGGCAGGATTTGGTCTGAGACAATACTAGAAAGTTTGGCAGAGTGATTAACTCACTTTCTTCAAGATTTATAATGGCTGCCATCTAAGCAAAAAGCACAGGAGCGCTCCTGACCAGATATTTTCGATTGGTTTTTTGAAAAGAAAAGAAAGGAAATAAGACCCAGCATTGTCAAGCTCTACAATTTATTTATTCTTCAACCAGAGAATTCTTCTGTAGTATGTAAATTCGACAATTCAACTTATATTCACAAGGAAAGTGAAGCACTCTTACATATAAGCAACAACTTTTACATAAGCTACATGGGACCTGAAGACTGTGAACTTGAGACTGGTAGCCTTTATCTTAGGGGCCAGTAGCAGACACAGAACTCAAAGTTAGCTCAGCAGATGGGAGGAAAATGGGTTTCAGAGGCTAAGGTGATATGGTCACAGGAATTCAGAAAGTATGGCAAGGACTCAGGGTTACCCCTGGGCAGAAAAGCTGACGTGGGTTGTTCGTCAGTATTCAACCTACAATGTCTACACCTGGGGCATTTTTCAAAAGCAGATGGTGGAAGGAATTTGGAAATGTACCTGACTCTGTGTTCTGGTTTGCTGAGTGTGCTTAGTGAGCCTTAAAGCCAGATGCTTCTTTTCTCTGTGTCCTAGATGTGAGAGCTCAGACATCAAGATGCTAATGGTGTGAGGACCGCCAGGGCAGGATGCTCTCTGGATTCTGGCCCTGGCTTGGAGCTTGCTTCTTTCATGCTCATGTAGCATGCTTCCAGTGCCCGTATCTGTGTCCACATTTAATCTGCTAATAAGACACGAGTCAAATAAATTTAGGGCCTGCCTAAGGACTCAACTAATTACAATTACATTTATTTTTTTTCAAATCATTTTAATAATCTGTGAATTGAGAATTAGGACTTCAACATGTGAATTTTAGGACACAATTAAACTCTTAACACCGATGTGTATGCTGGGAAAAGGCACAGGAATTCCAAGTGAGAAAAGGCTTGTTATATATTAGCTTGATAAATATTTTATGAAACATTTACTATGTACACAATCCCCCACTAAGGCACTGTAGCAAAGGAGGTGGTTGGCATTTCTTCTGTTTCTACCGAGGTTTAGCTGAATATCAGTCCCTTGAAGCAACGTAAAGAGAGATTCACAAAATCTCCCTGTTCTGCCAGCACATTGTGGAGTCTGAGGTCTGAAGCTTAGGAAGTTGCCTGCACTGTCAATGGGGGAGACTCTTGACCGATCTCTTGAAGTGTTATTTTCTGTTGAACTTAAGCTCTAAAGTGTGTTCCATACAAGACTATTCACAGGTAAAAGAAGAGGTCCCTGTCACCTCAGAGTTTGGGATTTAGTAGAGAAGACAGGCAAGTGTCAGGTACTTTGCCAAAGAAGACCAAAATGCAATGGGGATAGGACTGAGTGCTGAGTGTGACAGTGACCAGCCTGAGTCATTATTAGAGTAAAAATGACCAGTCTAATCAATGTAGCCTAGAAACTACCACATGTCCTGTTTTTGAATCTTAACTCAAAAAAACTGGGAAGAAGCATTATACTTGGGCCCCCCCAAATAAGTCTTCTTGGATAAGGGGTGAAGACATTCTCCAGTCATTGCATTTTAAGCAGCTAGCACATCAAGAAAAGTAAAGCAGAACACTAGACTACTATTACTCCAGGCTTCAAGTCTGGCACAGGAAAGTCTTATGGTCTGGAGCTCTGAGGTCTGTGCATGTGATAGTACGGCCACTAGCCATTTTAACTGGGTTATGTTAAATAGTCTAATTCTGTGCCTTATTCCTAGACTACAGTCTTACCATCAAGTAATGGAAGAGGCTGTATGAGACGGAGAAGCTAGAAGGAATTCTAGATGTTAGCATTGTCATGTCCCCCAAAGCTCTGAAAGTGAACCAGTTTACACAAGATCCCTTGTCAGAAGACTGATAGGAGTCTGCTGCCTGTGCCCTAGACCACCCACTGCCTGACCGTACCTGCCCTTGGGGGTTAGAGGTGAGGTGGTACAAGGATTGCACAGACACCAGGAGCAGGTGACAAATGCCTCAGCAAGCTCATCTGAACACTGCGCAAACTCCTTTAGTACCCTGGTCCCAAAAAAGAATCTTTTTTAAACAGTAGTTCTCAGTTGGCTAGCATTGTCTGAGTCAGCAATTCTTGGTCTCTCAAGCAGTCCTCATTTAGGTCCTCCTGCAGGTGACGCCCTTGTGGCTACACCCCCCACCCCACCCCCCCAACTCCCCCCCCTCCCCCGAGAAATTGCTGTCTACTATCTTACCTTGTTTATTCCCATGTATCCTGAGGCATGGACACGGAAATTTTGGTATCCCTAAAGAAGGTGGGAGAAGAGCAACACAGTGTCGTAAAGATTTTTACGACTACACCAGGAAAAGATTTAGCAATTAAGAAGCCACAGGAGTTTAATAACTCTATGCCTCAGTGTTAAAAGGACAAATTCCAAATGAAAGGAACTCTTGTTTTGTTTTGAGACACAGTCTCAAGTCTCAACTCTGCAGTCTTGGATGTCACTGATTTCAAAGGGATCTGCCTCTGCCTCTGCCTCTGCCTCTGCCTCTGCCTCTGCCTCTGC
>JADRCH010000067.1:6586919-6598992 GCA_019843965.1 Rhynchomys soricoides
CTGCCTCTGCCTCTGCCTCTGCCTCTGCCTCTGCCTCTGCCTCTGCCGGGATTAAACATATGTACCCCTTCCTCTATTAGCCACGTTGTACTAATATGTTTTTAACATTTTGAAGTCTAAAGTTCATTTCTGTTCAGGTCTTTGTGCTGGGTCTGAGCATCACATGAAGATTTTCCATTTAGTGGCATCATAAGGAATGTAGACTATGGTTGTACGGGTATATACCAAATATATGGATGCCTTGTAGTTGTAAAAGTGGGTGGGCAAGAGATATCTTTTTTTTTTTTTTTTGGTTTTTCGAGACAAGGTTTCTCTGTGTAACCCTGGCTGTCCTGGAACTCACTCTGTAGACCAGGCTGGCCTCGAACTCAGAAATCCGCCTGCCTCTGCCTCCCAAGTGCTGGGATTAAAGGTGTGCACCACCACTGCCTGGCTGGGCAACGGATATCTTATCAATTGCATTTCAGAGTTGTTGTTATAGCATTTCAAACAACCGCTCCAGAGTCACACAGAGTAAAAGTAGTAATGATGAGGAGTTGGCCCAAGGTCTTCTACGGTCTGTTCTGTAAGCGTAGCATTGGATCTGAGTTTGAATCTTACCTCTGTACCTTCAACAATTACATTGCCCAGATTCAAGCACTTTAAACTCTCTGAGGCCCTAGACATTTATGGCATACCTTTATTTTGAAGATTAAATGACCTAATGTGTACATACAATTTTATAATTGCCACCATCATCAGTAATCATAGGTAAAATTCTGGGTAAACATTACTTGAGAAATTGTCGGTAAAGGACTGGAGAGATGGCTCAGCCGTGAAAGGCTAGGCTCATAACCAAAATATAAGAGAGTTTGTAGACAAAAATACAAAGTGGATATGAGAAGCCGTCGAAGGCCTCTTCTGGGAAGATGCCATCTTGCTTGGATTCTGATATAGTCATCCAATTAAGGGTGGGTTTCAACAGGCATTGAGCCTGGTGACACTGGCAGTGGCTGCCGTCAAGTGTTCAGCTAGTTCCCTCTGCTCCTGGATGACAAGGAATGAGAAATGCCAAGTAGTGAAAGACACCATGGACATATGTGCTAAGTTGTACAAGTAGAGCCGGAAAACCACTGCACAAGCCCTTCTGGTAATTGTCACACCTCCGGCAGCCCCCGTTAAGCAATGTCGTAAAATTCCCAATACAAAAATCTGTACCGAAAATGAATGCATGTCATGTAACACTTGAAGGGGGCTGTCTGCAGAATAAAAACGTCACAAAAGAACAAAAACCAGTGTTGTAACACTGAGGTGGCTGAGCCTCATTCATCTGTGTGTAATTACAGGAGCCTGTGGCAAGTGATGAATGTTTCTTGGTACTTTCTGCTTCCCAGCCTTACTGATAGGAGGACTCTAAACAATGGCTGCTCCTCACAGCTGTTCTGCTGACTATCTTCACATGGCAGCTGTGAGGGCTGGAACTGGGATGAAGTCCCTCTAGGTGCCTTTTCTGCATTGGGCTGCTTACATGGTCCTTTGTACTACCCCTGGTTTAGTCATATAGAAGTCCTCTTCACTTCTAGACAGGATGTGGTGGCAATGGACTATGGCGGCTCTGGAATCCCAGCTGTGTCACCACCACCTCTGAAACCTTGGTAAGAGAATTGTCCCTTTTGGACACCCTTCTTTCATATGCTATTTTGAAAAAAAAAAAAAAAAGTGTGTTCATCTCATAGTGTTGTTCTAGAAACTAGATGAGTCAATACAAGGGAATGTTAAGAACAGCTCCTGGGACATAGGAAGCATTCAAAAATTATACCCTTCTGTTGTTCTGCACATGCCTTTTCTTGTGATTTCTTGTTTTTAGCAACATTCCTTTCTCTTCTATGTCTTTGTAGTTCAAATGTACTTACCTTCCTGGGACAGCTCCCTCAAGCAGAGTTAACTATTTCTTCCCATGCCTTCCCACAACAATGGCCCTATCATTGTTCCAAATTATTTATTTTTTTCCTCTTTCTAACTAGCTACTAGCTACTAGCTAAATGCTTATTCATACTCATGCTTTCTTTTTCCAACCAGAGGTTCTCAAACAATATTCATTGAATGAATGAATGAATGAATGAATGAACAAGCCGATCACCCAACTAACTATAGACCCTATCTATTATCTACCACATATAAATTAATAGAATCCTTAACGATGCTCATAAAGTGCAGAAAATGCTCAGTGCAGATGGAATGTCACGATGGAAGGATGAATTCAGCCTCTTCATCAACTACCATGTGAAAGGATCTTCTGTGTTATGATTCAGTTGCTTACTGAGCTAAGTCTGTGATGGAGCTAAGTCAGCACTGTTCCCTTAATGTACATGTCTGAGATTTACCCATCAATCAAATCATAACACCAAGGTTGAAATATGAAGTGTTTCCTCCAAAAGTTCAAATGTTGAGGTTCCTAATACAGATGTCGTCAGAGCAGAATATTTGGGGAAGTGACTGGATCCCAAGTGTTTGATCTTTTGATGGAGTCCTGAAATACCGGCATTATTTGGCAGGGGGTCTAGGAGATCCATAGGGATAAATCCTGGAAAGAATCCACTCATTCTCAGCCCTTTCTTCTTTCCCCATCTACCATCAGGTGAGCAGTCTCTTCTGCCACGCGTTCCTCTCACCTCAGGCTCACAACAGTGGAGCACACAGACTAGACTGAGACCCTTGAAGCAATGAACTTTACAGACTTTATGCTATTTTCTGTTTGCTTGTTTGTTTGCATTTGTTCATGAAACATTTGACTGACACAGTTGGAAAACGTAAATAATAAAGAGACCAGTGTGTATTCTGGAGAGTAGCATTGCCATTTAGCCTTTCTGAGGCTGTCTGATTTGTTAGGCACGATTCCAAACCTGTGCTTCCTCTTTCCACACTGACATATGGCTCATTCTTGAACAAAAAAGGTCCCATTCACAGGAGGCTAGGTGAGTGAACTTACAGGTTCACATACTGTTATAGATAAATATGCACTGGATTGGTCCTGGCTTCAAATGTATTGACCCAAAACACACCTGGATGACAGAACAGCTGGAAGAAAATCCCTTTAATCCTTAGCACCACTGATGGGTCAGATTTTACAGGACAGTCGTAGGATTTTTGCCCGACTTTTTTCTTGTTGTCTAGTAATGTCTGCCGTTCTCATTTCTTTTCTTTGTATATGCATCTTTCTCTCCTCACCTTTGCCCTGAATAGTCATCTAGCATTTAAAATGATTTGCCCGTGTATGAGTTCCAGTCTCACTTATATGGCTGGCTGAGGTAGATTATTTCACATACATTTTACTTCGTAGAGATATCTTCATACTTCGTGGGTCATTAACAGGTAATCATTTATGCTTAGAGCCCAATAATAAGACAAATGTTCTGTGGAGACAAAGTCTGTATCTGGAATACTGTAACAGGGATGTGTGGCCCTCCCTGCTCTGTGAGGAGCATATTGTACACCCCAATAGGTACTTGAGCCTGCAGGGAATACTGAACCCTATACAAATACTACATTTTTACATGTGTGTGTGCATACATACATACGTATGTATCATAAGGATACATTTGTAAATTAGATACAGGAAGAGAACAACAGGAATCGTAAAGCAGAATAAATACAGTAAGTACTCTAATAGAAGTTATGTGATTAAGGTCTCACATGAAATGTCTTACTGCACTTAATCTTTTAACTCAGGGGAAAACCAGTAACTTCTATTTTGCATTAAGACATCATCGAAATCACTTCTCCAACACTTTGGGGACATTATTAAAAGAATCAGAGTTTCTTAAACAGAAGTGTGTTTGATCCTGATAAACAAGACTAGTAGAAAATGATGAACGGGCAGTGCAGAGTGGATACAATAGATAAAGGCAATGTTCACATCTCTGCGAGACAGAGTTGGATGATGTAAGACATACTACTCAGGACACTGCAAAATTTAAAGCTTGCCAATTGTTCATTTCTGAACATGTTTATTTAGTGTTTCCAGACTGTATTTGACCAAGGGTAACTGAAAACCACAGGAAGTGAAACTGCAAATGGGTGGAAAAGGCAGGAGGAGAGAACTGCCTTCCGCAAGTTTCGTTACTCTGACAGCGCCATTCTATGTTAGAAGAGCAAGTAATTGAGCCAGATGAGGTCCCCAAGAGTTTGTAATAGTTTTGGATTGAGTTTCTCAGTTACTCTGTTCCTGTACCCTGTGCTGATTTCTAGAAAGCCCTTTTAGCTGGGCAGTGGTGGCGCACGCCTTTAATCCCAGTACTTGGGAGGCAGAGGCAGGCGGATTTCTGAGTTCCAGCCTTGTCTACAGAGTGAGTTCCAGGACAGCCAGGGCTACACAGAGAAACCTTGTCTCAAAAAGAAAAATCAAAATAAAAAACAAAAACAAAACAAAAAACAAACAAACAAAAAAAGAAAGCCCTTTCAGTGGATTTTTCCTAGATAAAGCCATTCTTTTAAAGATGTTTGCTTCAATACATGTTTATAAATGTTTGCACAGTATAGGTTGTGATTTTAAGCACTTAAAATACTCTGTCATAGACAAAAATTAAGAAAAAAAATGAAAGATTTTTCTAGGATTGAAAGAAAATGAGAAAACAACATACCCAAATTTATCAGACACAATGGAGGTGGTTCTAAGAGGCAGCTTCATAGCACTAAGTGCCTACATAAAACATATGAGAGGGATCTCAGATTAGTGACTTGATCATAAACATGCTGTGATTGTTTTTTGTTTAAAAAATTTCATGTGTCCAAAAAGAATAAACAGTAAGAAATAATCAAACCTGGGGATAAAACCAGTCAAGAAGAAACAAACAAATAAACAAACAAAAAAATTACAGAGTCAAGGAAACAAAGAGTTGGTACTTTGAGGAAATCAAAAAGAATGGCAAATCCTTAAACAAATTAACTTAATGATGGAGAGATAATACTCAAAATTAGAGATGATAGGGGGAGTCTGCCAACAGACACTAAGAAAATTCAGAGAATCATAAGGGCATTCTTTAAAAACCTGTAATCCACCAAACTGAAACATCTGTAAAGAAATGAATAGCAGAGCTGCCTCTTCCCTCTCTGGTAGGCTGTGCAGAGTGCGACCTGAGTCGCCTGGTGGTCCATTCGTCCCTGCTCTTCCCACTCCCCGCCCCACCAGCTGAGCCCCTGTTAATAACAATAAGCTCTTCTACCAGCATCAGTCTGGGGTGCAACCAGCTGCCGGAGGGAGCCAGGCGAACCCCTCATCTTTGTAGGCCAGAGAGAAGAAATGCAGAAATTATTTCGGTTTATCAAGTAAGGAAAACGTGTCAAACCATTGTTTCCAAGAACTTCAGTTTGACCAACCATGAAGAAAACACCCAGCCCCCCCCCCCAAAAAAAAGAAAGAAAGAAATGAATAATTTTCTTGATATGTATCACTTACTGCAGTTAAGTCAAGATCAGATAAACAATTTAAACAGACTTACAACCCTTAGTGAAACAGAATCACTCATTAAAAGTCTTGCAACTAAAAAAATATCTCCAGGCCAGAAATTTTTAGTGCAAGATTCTACCAGACTTTGAGAGAAGAGTTAGCAACAATATTCCACAAATTTTTCTACAAAATAGAAAATGAAAAGAAAAACATTGTTAGGTTAATACCCAAAGCACATAAAATTCAACAAAGAAAGAGAATTACAGATCAATTTTCCTTATAAACATAGATGCAAAAATTCTTAACAAAATACTTGCAAACTGAATCTAAGAATACATCAAAAAAGAACATCCACCATGATCAGGTAGGCTTCATCCCAGAGATGCAGGGATGGTTCATCATATATAAATCAATAAATGTAATCCACCATATAAACAAACTGAAAGACAAAACCATGTTATCATCTCATTAGCCATTGACAGAATCCAATACCCTTTCATGATAAAAATTCTGGAGAGCCCGGCAGTGGTGGCGCATGCCTTTAATCCCAGCACTTGGGAGGCAGAGGCAGGCAGATTTCGAGGCCAGCCTGGTCTACAGAGTGAGTTCCAGGACAGCCAGGGCTACATAGAGAAACCCTGTCTTGAAAAGCCAAAAAAAAAAAAAAAAAAGTTCTGGAGAGATCAAGGTACAAGAGACTTACCTCAACATAATAAAGGTGATGTCCAACAAGCTTACAGTCAATATCAAATTAAATGAAGAGCAACTCAAAGCAATTCCCCTAAAATCAGTAACAAGACAAGGTCGACTGTACCACTCTCCCCATCCTATTCAATACAGTACTTCAAGTCCTAGCTAGAGTAATAAGACAACGGAAAGGGATCAAGGTGATACAAATTTTTGTAAAATAAAAACATCAAGTCATTGGAGAAATAAATTGTAGAAGATATTGGAAGATGGAAAGATCTCTCATGCTCATGATGGGTTGGTAGGTGTGATGGTTTGTATGTGCTCAGCCCAGGAGTGGAATTATTAGAAGGTGTGGCCCTGTTGGAGTAGGTGTGTCACTGTGGGTGTGTGCTTTAAAACCCACATCCTAGCTGCCTGGAAGTCAGTATTCTGCCAGCAGATTTCAGATGAAGATGCAGAACTCTCAGCTCCTCCTGCATCATGCCTGCCTAGATGCTGCCATGTTTCTGCCTTGATGATAATGGACTGAACCTCTGAACCTGTAAGCTAGCCCCAAGAAAATATTGTCCTTATAAGAGTTGCCTTGGTCATGGCAATAGCAGTAAAACACTAACTAAGACAGTAGAACTAACATAGTAAAAATGGCCATCCTACCAAAAGCAATCTCTAGATTCAATGCAATCACCATCAAAATTCCAACACAATACTTCATTGATTTGAAAGTACGATTTTCAGCTCCATATGGTAACACAAACTCTCAGGATAGCTAAAATCATCCCAAATAATAAAAGAACTGCTGGAGGGGTTTTATCATCTTCAATTTCAAGTAGAACTACTGAGCTATAGCAATAAAAACAGCATGGTGTTGGCACAAAAACAGACATTTTGATGAATGGAATTGCACTGAAGACCCAGACAGAGATTCCCACACCTGTGGATACATTTTTTTTTAAATCTTTTAAATCTTTAAATGAAATCTTTTGGATGGCTGCATGTAGAAGAATCCAAATATATTCATATTTACACCTTGCAGAAAACCCAGCTTCAAATGGATCAAAGACCCTCAATATAACACCAGATACACACCATTATAGAAGAGAAAGTAGGGAACAGTCTTGAAGTTATTCACACAGGTACTAAAATAAAAAATTAATAAACAGGACCTCATGAAACAGAAAAACTTATATGGCAAAAGACAACTATCATTTGAACAAAGCAGAGAACACTTAAAGAAATGTTCAACATCCTTAGTCATCAGGGAAGTGCAAGTCAAAAGTAGTTTGAGGTTTTATCTTAAACCCCTTAGGATATCTAGGATCAATAAAACAAGTGGCAGCTCATGCTGGTGAGGATGTGGGTAAGGGGAACACTCATCCATTATTGCTGGGACTGCAAACTTACATAGTCACTGTGGAAATCAGTATAGCAGTTCCTGAGGAAGATGGGAATTGAACTATCTCTAGATTCAGCTAAACTACTCTTGGGAATATATCCAAAAGATGCTTTATCCTATCACAGGGACACTTACTCAACCATGTTCATAACTGCTCTATTCATAATACCCAGAAATTAGAAATGCCCTAGATATCTTTTGACCTAGATATCCCTCAAAAGATAAATATAGTACATTTACACAATGGAATATTACTCAGCTGTTAAAAAAAAATGAAATGATGAAATTCACAGGTAAATGGGTGAAACTAGAAAAAAAAAATCATCCTGAGTGAAGTAACCCAGACCAAGAAAGACAGATATGATGTGTATTTGTTTATATGTGGATATTAGCTTCTAAGCCAATGGTAGTCAAGATACATCCATAAAAACACAAAGCTTAGGTTTAGAGTAAGGGACTAGGGGGTATATGTAAATCTCCCTAGGAAAGTGAAATAGAATAGATAGTTTTGGATGAATGGGGATTGGGAACTTGAATGGGGAGGACCAAGTTAGGAGGTTAGTATGGAAACCTAATATTGAAGCTTCCTAAAATATACACATCTATCAAGGTGATCTAAATGAACTTACCAAATAATGAGCAGACATACCCTAATTGGACATCTCTTGCACCAAGAAAAGTTTCCAGGACTTGAAATAAGAGCTCCCAGGACCTAAACCACCAACCGAGGAGTACACATGGAGGGACTCATGGCTCCCGCCTCATATGTAGCAGAGGACGGCCTTGTCAGCCTCGATGGGAGAAGAGGCCCTTGGTCCTGTGAAGGCTCAATGCCCCAGTGTAGGAGAATTCGAGGGCAGGGAGATGGGAGTGGGTGGGTGAGCACCCTCGGAGAAGCACAGGGAAGAGGGATGGGATAGGGTTTTTCTTTGGGGTGGGGGGAAGGGGTTTTATTTGAAATGTAAATAAAGAAAATATCCAAGAGAAAAAGTTATATCTAATTGAGTTTTGGCCAAAGGGGTTCTATGGGAACACCCAAACAACTATAAGTTGCTCTCCACAAACTGACAGCAGGGCTCCAGTGCTGAAGACAACCATACAACTCAGCCAACATAGAGACACCAGGCTGGTGTCTACATAGAGTCTTCATCCCTTGCTAGTATCTTTGGAAGGTACTCTGTACAATACTAAAGGAGAATTGTTAAGTACTAACCTATTCACAAACACTTTGATCAATAGTAGTATCCTGTCTGCAAGATCTGCTAGTGTAATGGTGGCACAAAGCTTGTGGACATAACCAAACAATATCTGGTTTGACTGGATACCCACTCCATGACACTACTTGGGTGATTAAGAACCTGAGACTAAATAGCCCAGGGACCTAGGGTAAAACAAAATATGACTGTTCTACTGAATGAACATAGTAATAAAATGACTCCTGATGACCTTCTGTCCTACTCATAGATCAGTGTCTGGCTCAGCCATCATCAAAGAAGCTTCCTCCTATAGCAGATGTAAACAAATGCAGAGACCCACAGCTAGACACTACGCAGAGAGTGAGAGACCTTGGAACACTCAGCCCTAAATGGGGACTCTCCATTAAATCCCTCCACCTTAGGCTCAGAGAACCACCACCCCATGAAGAGGAGGCAGAAAGAGTGTAAAACTTAGGACAGAGAACATCTGGGCAACAAGGTCCTCTCAATCAACAGGATCGATGCACATGTGAACTAATGAGACTGAGGCAGCTTGACAGGGCCTGCAAGCCTCCACACCAGATGAGTTCTAGAACTGAAAGGAGAAGGGAACACAGCAGGCACCTATTCCTAACCCAAAAGCTAGCTTCCATCATTAACCACTTTGAAATGTACATTTAGTTTTCTTCAATGGACTCTCATTGGGGAATCAAACTACCTCCAAGTGCAAGATGCATGACCAGCAGTAGACAGCCACTGAAAACTAACTTAGTGGCATCTTTGGAGGTTTCTTGTCTCATAGTTGGGGCTCTCTCTTTCTCTCTCTCTTCCCTTTTCCCTTCTTTTCTTCCTTCCTTTCTTCCCCTTTCGTTATTTCTTATTTTCCTTTCTTTTTTTACCCCACAGGTCCTTTGCATACACATTATGGCTGAGTTTAGTGTTTTCATGGGATTCCTGAGGGTTTGGATGGATGTATTTCTGCTGGTTTCCCCTGCCCCACTTCAGTTCTTTTCCTCTTGCTTATTTGTTTTGTGCTATTCTGTTGTGTTAGTTTGTGTTTTATTTTATTATGTTTTACTTTAGCACTATTTCTTAGAAGCCTGCATGTTTTCCGATGAGAGACAGAAAGGGGGTGGATCTGAGCGCCAGTGGAGGAGGAGTAGAGGGAGGGAAAACTGGAAGCAAGATATGTATGTGAGGAAAAAAATCTAATTTCAATAAAAGGAGAAAATATTCTGTCAATCCACCTGCCATAAACCTCTTTGTCTTTTCTTTGCAAATAATGACTGTTCTTGTAGAACTTCATTTGGTTGGAAAGATAGAATTTTATGTTTAATGGCTCATTTCAGTGACTTGAAAAACTTATTGTAAGAGTATAATTAAGGATTATTTTCATTTCCTTCATAAAAATTATATCGGCACATTTTCTGCATGGCAGTATATTTTAAATGTATAACTATTACTTATAACAATTATTAATTCTAATCTATACAATTCACTAAAACTTTCCTAATTTTATTAAATTTGCTATCTTCACATACTAAAGAAGTGGGCGGTTTAATCACTGTGCCAAGTCCTGCTCGGCTATGGAAGGGACAGTGTGACATGGGTCCCATGCCTGGAACAGAGCCAGTAGGGCGTGGGCCTCCAGGAGGGCATAAAGCTTTGTATAAAAATATATACTTTTTACTTTATGTTTCTCCTTCTAGGAATGTCTGTTCTGCCAAGGTTAAAGACTCCAGGATAATCAGAGACAGGAATCTGGGAGGTGAGGGTGTGCTTAAGGTCTCAGCAAAATGGTAAACATTGTAACCTTCAGGGCAGCCCTAAAGGTTACAGGAGGAACTCTGAAAACATGAGTTCAAAAATACAGAATTTCTCAACTCTGCAAAATAGAAGGGTGTGAGAATTTGAATTGTATAGGGAGCTTCACAGCTATAAAAGAGCAGAGGCAGCTGCACTATGAGCCAGCTTGTCAGAAAGACACTAAGGAAGGAGTTAAATTGATTTAGAAAGTGGTGGCAAGATCCCACCCAGCTAAGCTGTTTTGTTTATGCTTACAAAGGCAGGCAGATTCCTGAGTTCAAGTTCAGCCTGGGACTGAGGGAGTTCAGGTCAAGGTTCAATCTTGGTAAGAATGGTAATTTCAGGGCGGGGTCCCACCCAGTTGTCTTATTGTCTGTATTTTTGGTCTCTGTCACTTTATAAGAATTCAGGGGCTGGGTTCATGCGGGGATTCTGATTCATGAGATAATCAAAAGGAAACCTGGTGTAATAACTGAATTGATATGTAAATAAAAGACAGGGCTTTGATATGCAAGAGATGAGCTATCCAGAGAGCTTTTAGAAAAGCAAAAGAAGTCTGGAGCAGAACACACACACACACACACACACACACACACAGAGGGAGGGGGAGGAAGGGAGGGAGGGAGGGAAGGAGGGAGGAATAGAAACCTGGAAAGCTGTCTCAAACAAAACACTGGCCATCATAAGCTTGTAACTCACAATTGGACAAACCCATGTTTGTTTTGCTGCTCCCAAGAGAGCCTTCCTCAGAACCTCTCCAAGCCAAGGCTGGTCCTGGGCTTCACTGAGATTCAAACTGATTCTTTAGATGTTAAGGAATCATGAGTTCATTAAATAATTGATCATTTGAATTAACATTTCTTTCTCTAATTAGTGTTGGAACAGTAGGAGCCACAATGAATGGCAAGGACTTTTAAAATAAAATATACTAACTTCTTGAGTGGTGATGAGTGAGTTACTTGTTGAATTTGCTAAACAGTTTTTTCTCCCTCTAGCTAAAGAAGCAAGATTTGCATAAATTTAGGAGGATGGTTTTGAATGAGGAGCTCACCATCAATTCCCCATTCATCACGGACATAGACACAGGCCCATGAGTAGTAGAGGCTGCTGGGTGGAGTGGAGTGCAGTTCTGAGCTTTCTTGGGATCTTCTAGGGTGCATGTTTCCCAGGAGAATGGTTCAGTCTTTTGAGGAAAAGTGGGGCCGGCAGGGAACTAAGAGTCCTTTGCCCCATAGCATGCACATGTTCCAGGGCAGCACCCAGCAAGGAGACAACAGGACTTGGGTGATTTTGTGCCAGAAATATCCAGGGAAGGACAACCCTTTTGGTTTCAAAAGGATACAACTTCATATGCGTTAGTGGTTTTTTTTTTGTTGTTGTTGTTGTCTAAGCTCCGCCCCACAGTCACCTGGCAACAGCCAGGTGTGCCTGACTCACTATAAAATGGGCAGCTTGCCCCCTCTGCTCTCTTTTGCTCTTGCCTTCTTGCTCCTGCTCTGTCCTCTGGCTCCTTCTTTTCTTCTTCTTCTTCTTCTTCTTCTTCTTCTTCTTCTTCTTCTTCTT
>JADRCH010000067.1:6599002-6662316 GCA_019843965.1 Rhynchomys soricoides
CTTCTTCTTCTTCTTCTTCTTCTTCTTCTTCTTCTTCTTCTTCTTCTCCTCCTCCTCCTCCTCCTCCTCCTCCTCCTCCTCCTCCTCCTCTTTTCTCTCTCTCTCTCTCTCTCTCTCTCTCTCTCTCTCTCTCTCTCTCCCTCTCTCTCCCTTTCTCTCCTTTTTTCAAACTTGGAGAAGATATAGTTTCATTTCATGCGGTCTGAAAAATCACCAAGCAAGGAGTGGTTTCATCTAGTTTAAGTACTGGATTGAAATTGGCCACGGGGAGCTCACTGATGGAATTCTGACTGTCAGCAAGCCTTAGACAATTTAAAGACACACAACTACTGGAATCTATATTCTTCTGAAATTATGCTTGAGATGCTCTTTTAAACCTAAAATGAAAACATCACATATGCGACTCTTACACAGCAAGTGTGGGAAAACCAGCTTCCTGACAACAGGAAGTCTAGTAGGCAGGACTGTGGCCCCTTAAAGGAGTGAGGAGGTGAACTTTATCCTGAGAAAACCACCTTTATTTTTTTAACACAATTGAGAAAAACACAATTATTTTTTAAAAGTTTTATGCGTTTTGTGCTTTGTCTGCATTTAAGTATGTGTCAGTGTGTGTCCCTGGTGCCTGAAAATGCCAGAAGAGGGTGCCAGATGCCTTGGGACTGGAGTTATCAATGGTTGTGATCTACCATGTGTATGCTGGGAACTGAACCTAGATCTTCCGAAAAAGCAACAATTGTTCTTATTCATTGATCCATCTCTCCGGCCCTCAAAGAACACCATTCTTGATGTAGCTCTCTAAATAGAATAATTTTTGGCATGTTGGTAACATTGAAATTTAAAGGTGAAATGAGAACTTCATATTTAATATATCTAGTAGAATTTAGGTAATGGAATGACTTTTCTATTCATGACAATACTTTTTTTTTTAAATATAAGAATATGTTCCACAATTTTGTGATTGGAAGTATTCTATTAATCATCATAGTATAAATAGAATATGTACAGAATATTAGATAAAAATTTTAAGATAATTCTGGTGGCTATAAGGTGTTCAATGTTTAAGATATTCTAGGTTAAAATAAAACAATTAATATTAGCATATAATTGACCAGCAATAAATTATCAGGATTTTGGATACATATTTATTAAGCATAAAAAGTGTAGTGGAGCTGTAGCTCTTCATAAAATGGATTGGCTTTGAAAATGCCAATTTTATGAACATAAACCAACAAACAACTATTGTTTACTGCCATAATAAATAGGATGCAGCCTTAAGATTATTGTTTTGTTCATTCCATGTTATGAAAAGTTAGTCACATAAATTAATAAATGAGAACAGAAAGAATTTTATTGTAAAAATATCACATAATCTTTTAGTCTACTTCCTATTGTGAAAGCCATAAGCATTTAACATGTAACTGCAGAAAAGCATACAGTACCTAACTTATAATGAGCAGAAACAGCTCAGCTCGTGGTCCTGGGGAGTGAGTAGTCCTCAGCTATGTGGCTGGTAAGGCACGGGGCTTTCTTGTTATATCATCTTACGTAGAAGGGCAAAGAAAAGGGAAAGTGACCCATAGGGGTTGGATTTGTTCTTGTACAATAATCTATCCCAAGATAACTAACTGCTTTACAATAATGGAGTTAGCTCTGTTATGAGGATAGAGTTCTCAAGGCTAGACCTCCTCTGGAAGGTACCGCCCTCCCTATACTGCATACAATTGAGTACTGATACAGCTGCAATACTGATACAATTGAGGTTAAATCTCCATGTGATTTGAACAAAGGATAAACAAGGAAGCCCCAGTAATTCCTTTCACATGTTCAGAATCCTATAATGGGGTAGTTATCTACCATGAAATAATTGTTTCTCAGGATATTGCTTTGCTAATTGGATTAAGCCCTCAGTTTGGGTGTGAATGATGATGGAAGATCGCATAGCTAGCAAAAGAATTCGTTAGATGCTACTAGAGTTGTTCATTTTCTAAAATTAGACTAAGTATTTCAATTTGGTCTTTGGTTTGTGGCCCTGTAGTCTTTGTGCCCTGGAGGAGATCAACATAAACCACTTGGTCTGCAGGCACCAGACCGGGGCTCTTCTTTCTTGTAGAACTGCACAGGCAAGAAATTTCAAGGAGGCTGAGGGTTATTGTCCAGGGAACAGCTTTTTATTTTGCTAGTTCTCAGCATCATTTTTCAGAGAGACACTACCAATCGAATACACTCAAATCATAAAGCTTCTGGAAGTAAACTTTTAGAGGTAACACAGACACACACACACACACACACACACACACACACACACACACAAATCTACTTTGTTGGGACTAAGAAAGTTAGAGAAGAACAATTTGATATCACTCAAAGACATATTGAGATTATTCAGGGTCCCACCAGAGAGCAGAAATAGGATAAGTGAATCCATCAGGGGAGAACATTTCAATAACTTATTATTGCCTCACGATATAGAGTGATCATTCGACACATAGAGCCTTACCTATTCCCTCAACCACCAGCAATGATCAATCAGAGAAAACTATTTTTCCCCCAGTGACGTTGAATTTATTTTTTAAATCACACAATAGAGGAGAGTAAATGATCTGCATACTCCCTCTCAGTTTTGAGAACCTGAGTGCCTTAGCCTGGAGAAAGCAGATCTGTCCTCAGATCTTCCAATTCAACAGCAAGAGGAAGACAGCCTTGTGATGAAACAGCAATGTTGCCCACTCATAGATTCGTCCCTAGCTATGCATAGGTAGTGGAACTCTATCTGAGCCTGCATCTAGCCCAAAGTGGCTTTGCATGGATTAACCACAGTCCCATATCTAATCTCCTTTGTGGCCACGGGTTTGCAGTTTACAACTGTGGGTTTGGGAACACTGTCTGTGGCTAAAGCATAAAACCAAGCCAGACAGCACACTTGAAGATCAAAGCAAAAACTTGGCTGTATTCTGCCAGTTCTCTGGGCAACCTAGCTAACCACATATGCTTCTTGGATACCAATTAATCTCAATCCAGGAAGACAGAAAGCCATTTATGCACATGTTAGTCTAAGATGCATACCAGGCAAACATTTAGTAGTGTAAGCATGTATCTGGATGATAATCAGTC
Source organism: Rhynchomys soricoides (assembly GCA_019843965.1). Taxonomy (NCBI): domain Eukaryota; kingdom Metazoa; phylum Chordata; class Mammalia; order Rodentia; family Muridae; genus Rhynchomys; species Rhynchomys soricoides. The sequence continues at coordinate 6,602,114 of JADRCH010000067.1, forward strand.
CTGGAAAACTGTGCTTTAGGGTCATCTTGAAACATTGCCAGTCTCTGGGCTGACAATTGTCCATGGTGGGTTATCATTTGTCTATATCTGCTCCAGCCATGAAAATGCACACATCACATGAATTTTTCCTGTATTTTAAACTGTGCAATATGCTTTTCTACGTAGTAACGTCAAGTGACCTCATTAACAATGTCACACCCTCAGCCTCAGTTCATCTATATTACACCACTGTTTCCATCCCCATGTTCCAGATGATAAATGGAGAATTCAGCCAATTTTTTCCAGTTTCAAAGTTGAGGGAGGTGCAGTATTTAAGATTCTGAACAAACAAACTTTAAAATAAGTTGGTTCATTATTTAATTCCTAATTTATTTATTTATTTTTATTTTATGTGCATCAGTGTTATGCCTGCATGTATATTTGTGTAGATCCTGGAGTTACAGACAGTTGTGAGCTGCCATGTAGGTGCTGGAAATTGAACCCAGGTCCTCTGGAAGGGCAGTCAGTGAGTGCTCTTAACCATTGAGCCATCTCTCCAGCCCCACAAATTTTAATTTATGTATGAGTATTACTTCTTCCAAATAACATGTACTCATTCAAAAATCAAATATAAAAAATGAAATAAAGCTGATAGGGGAGCATTGTTGGGGGATTTGGGAAGAATTCAAGTGGGTGGGAGTGAATATAGCTTATTGAAATTTATTGTATTCATATATAAAATTCTCAAAGAGTAAATGAAAATATGATATTAAATAAGGTATGGCCAAATAGATAAAATAAAATTCCTCTTCTCCATTGCTGTAATCCTACTCCTGAGAAGATAATTTAGCTATTATTAAATAATATTAGTTCATACAGACCTCATAAACAAAGATAAATTATGTTATTTATCTTAACATGTACCTTAGATTTAAATAATATTTTTAAATAAAAATCATAAACCTCTATTCTTTAGAGATTGCTAAGAAAACAGGAGAATCTACATAAAATTTCAATCTCTGTCCTTTGCTCTTAGAGGCTTTGCTTGGCTTAACCCCTTGGCTGTTCATCTTAGCATTTACATTCTTAGCTGTTGGTGGTATGATTGCATTTCTGTCTTATCATCTAGGCGTAAGTATTTATTTCTGGATTCACAGTCCATGTGTGTTATGGTATACATATATGCATACACGCATTTTGTCATTTATATTCATGGTGTGTCTTCACATGGCATACATACTTTATGTATGTCATTTTTGGGGTATCAAGCTGTGATTGCTTTTTATTGGTCCAATTGAGTATCCATTGTCTGCTTCATGCTTTTTCCATGTGGACACTGAACAAAATATAAAACTATACAGAACCAAGCTATCTGAATGTCCCTTGACACTATGTTTTCCATACATCTCAACAATTACAGCAGCAGAATGCCTTAAGGAATCTGGACCCCTCAAAACTTGAGAAACACATTTGTATTCTGTGAAGCCCTTTGGGAAAGCTCTTGTTGAGCTTGAAAGGCTAGAAATTGAAGTTATAGTGACCCTAACAGAAAGAATTCTCACCCATCTGTCTCTAACAGGTTTCCAGGAGTGGTTGAGATCTGTTTATCTTTCTTCACCCCCACCCTTTCTCGTGCTCTCTTTGATCTGTAACTAGCAAACCCAGTGTGCAGAATAATATGTATTTTCAGTCCAGGTTTTTAATCTTTCCAGCCCCTTTCATTTTGCTTCTGGAATAACTAGCTCCTATTGTTGCTGTGGCTTGCTTTGTAACCACCTCTAAATCAACAGTGTTACTGATCAGCAGAACTGGAGTAGCCTGCGGAGAGAATGGAAATCCACTCATTGTATAACAGACGCAAGCCCAGAAACCCAATTCTCCTTAAGTAGGATTTGGCTTCTGTGCATGCAATGTGAAGAAATGCGGCAACAACTTTTACTCAGTGAAGTGGTTTTTTTCTTTTTTGAACCATGAACCACAAGTGAATTCTAATAGCGGGTGAAGTAAGGTTCAGATGTTATAATCTGCCACTAGCTCCGTGCTTAAACTTCTTCTTAGAGCCTCATGCTATCCATTTACATAAAATATGGGAATAAAGATGAAGGTATACATTTCATATGTATCTAATGACAGCCTATTATTTTCATTTTTGAAACATTGTATCTACCTTTGTCTACACGCGATATAGATATTTTCGACACGCATATACATGTTGCTTGACAGAAACCTGTCTTTTCTAAGATTTTAGTAACTTACACAGCACAAAATAGCACAGAATCAATAGCTTCTGGTTGAGTAGGTGTGGACTGATGATCCAATTTGTAAGTCTCTAAGCTTATGGCTAAGTTCTACCCCATGGCTGCGCTCAGCATCTGCCTTGTGGAAAAAGGTATGGGTTTCAATGGTACATGAGAACGTAAAGAGAAGCATTGGTTGTGTTTGTGGTGCTTATTTAAAGGATTTCATAAGGGAAAGGCATTTCAATAATCCACAGTTGCAAAGGTTCATTGGTAGAAAGGGAAGCTTATTCACAGTAATAAAATTCTAGGCTCTTAGGAGTCTGCTTTGATTTTCATTGCACATGCAGTGGCTTGTACTAGTTTGGGTTCAATTGTTATTTGTGGAACAAATGAATGACTATTAAATAATGTCAAGAATAACTTGTCAATTACCATCTCTGTTAAAGCACTAAGGTATATAGATTCCTAAATATCAAATGCAATGGGCATGTGTCACTCTTGTTGGATGCTCTGCAGCCCATAAATGTCAATGACTTCTTCAACCTCAGTAAACCCATTCTGGTCAGGGCCTCTTTTTGTATCCACAACTGGCTTCTGTTACTTTCTCATGCTTCATGGACATCTCTCCTCCTCCTTACATGCAAGGGTCCTCTATTATTTCCTCCGAGCAGTCTCCTTTCCTGGTCTACATCCCTTCCTGCGCTGCCATCTTAGCCAAGATCAGTATCACTTGTAAACGACAAACAACACCTAAAAAACTCTGAAAAGAAAGGTGTGCAGAAGTTTGAAGACAGGACAGGAGTTTATTTTTCTTTCTAAAGAGAGCTCAGAATCAGAGTACTCTGAGCTGTCACGATGGCTCAAGGATGGTGGCTGAGGTCTACTGTCCTCCCCTTTAATCTGTCAGTGACTGCCGTTTCTTCCTGACACTTGTCTGTGAGTGCTCAGGCATCAGGAACACAGGAAAAGGGAGACGAGATAGTTTTTTAAAAGTAGTTCTTCCAATAAATGTTCAAATATTTATGTTCTGATGATTTCAAACTGTTGCTTTTATTCCTGGGCATCTTCTGGGTTTGAAATCATTCATACAGATGTCTGCAGAACATGGCGCTCCAAAGCCAAAGTGAGCTCTTAAATGCACAAGCTCCATCTCTAAACATTTCCATTTTGTTCTCTATTTCTTTCTTTCACCACCTCGCTGCAGTTTTTTGGGCCTTCTGCATTTACTTTATATCTACATTATTCCAGACCCCAGGCTTGAGGTGACTTTGCAAATATAATGCATGAGACACACTGCCTACCTAAAGACAGGTGGACGATAAGTATTTCTGAGAACCTTTGGGAAGGACCCCTTACACTCCACCAGTGAGCATATTGGATGTGCTTTCCCTTAGAATTGCTCTCAGCTGAAGAGAGCTGAGGTGCCTGCATTTACAGCAGTGGCTTTAGTGGGAGTGTAAACTTCTGCTCACTTGACTTAATGTGGAACAGATAGAAAAGATTGACCTATTCCAGAAACACTTTGAGACTTAGGAGGCTGTAGTTCCATTCCTTGCAAGCATTCCACCACTGAGCAGCACTTCTGGCTTCTCTGCTCAGTCTTTTTTTATTTGTTCATCCTCAGTGAGGGCCCTGACAAGGAGTGGCAATGAGTACCCTAAAGGCAAAATTCCACACAAGCCTGTTTTCACCTGTTATGCAAGAGGGTCCTAGATGTGACATTAGAGTAGAGGCTAATTAGCATTCCCTGGTGTGACAATCAACAGTGTCTACTGATGTCAGAATTCCCATGGGTAAGGGTGGGGAAGAGGCAGAACTGATGGCTTAGGTCTATTGTGGTGATTTTATCAGTAAATAATCACTGCTGTCCAGATGTTTTCTTTGAGAAGCTGTGGTATCTCTGAAACTCTTGGTCATCTGAAGAACACTAATAGATACTAATTCCTTTCTAGAAAATCGTTTTAAATATATTTAAAGAGAGAAAAAAGAAAAGCAAGTAAGAATAGGCTAAAAGTGAAGTGCTGTTTGTAACTGGATGAATGGCTGCATGGACCCTTTGTTTAGTGAGTGGAGGGGTGATTGCTCCTGTCTACTGCCGTGGGTGGTGCAACAGCCATGACTGGCAGGTCAGCGTGGAACGAGAGTGCATGAGAACACGATCTGTGCAATGTCCTCGGCCTGGAACAGCCTGGTAAGACATTGGAACTATGGAATGAAAGGATGCTTGCTCATACTAGTGTGGGAAAGAAAGTATCCAGACGGGATGAAGATTTTCTGGACAGCAGAGACTTTTTTCTGCAACCAGATGACCTGAGGAAGCTAGGATCCATGCCATGGTTTCACTACAATAAATTCCAGAGAAGACTGAGTATTCTACCCCAGCAGTTTAGGACAAGTCTGAAACTGAAATAGAAACATTTAGGTATACATTCAATGTCCAGGTCGCTGTGCTTTGTGGTTCCACAAACAGCTGACTTCTCTCTATGAAAGGCCACAACTTCCTCCTGCTTCCCTGCAGATGATTAGAGGAATCTACCTTGCAAAGCCTCAGAAACCTTAGGGATATACTGTCACCTTTCCTCCAGGACTTAGGAGAGTAACCTTGATGAAGTTCAAACTTAACACAGAAGAGGAAGAGGAAGTCTTGGCTAATACCACGCTGTTTTCATAGTATAGCTCTGTGGTATAACTTAAAATAGGGGATAGTAATGCTTCCAGAGGTTCTTTTATTGTTCAGGATTGTTTTAGCTTTCCTGTGCTTTCTGTGTATCCATATGAAACTGAAAATTGTTCTGTCAAGATCTGTGAAGAACTGTGTTGGAATTTTGATGGGGATTGCATTAGATATTTAGATTGCTTTATGTAGGATGGCCATTTTCACTATATTAATCCTACCATTCCAGGAGCATGGGAGATCTTTCCATCTTCTGTTATCATCTTCAATTTCCTTCTTCAATGACGTGAAGTTGTTGGGTTTTGTTTTTGTTTGTTTGTTTTTTTCCCTGCCCTGTTTGTCTGTCTTGGAACTCACTTTGAAGGCCAGGCTTACCTTGAACTCACAGAGATCCACCTGCCTCTGCCTCCAGAGTGCAGGGATTAAAGACATGCACCATCAAGTCCAGTTGACTTGAAGTTTTTATCATAGGAATACTTCACTTATATTTGCTGATTCATGGGAATATTGGGGTAGAGTTACCCCAATATATTTTTTATTCTTTGAGGCTATTGTGAAAGATTTTTCCCTGATTTCTTTCTCATTCCATTTATCATTTACATATAGGAAGCTACTACTGACTTGTGAGTTAATTTTAAATCCAGCTATCATATTGCTCTAGCTGAAACTATAAGAACTATAAAACTAAGAACTATATTGATGTGGAGAAAGTGGAAACCTTGTCTTCTTCCTGATTTTTGTGGAACTGTTTTGAGTTTCACTCCATTTATGACATTGTTGGCTATGGGCTTCCTATAAACTGCTTTTATTTTGTTGAGATATGTCCAGAGTACTCTATTCTCTTCAGGATTTTTTATCATGAAGGGATGTTGGATTTTGTTAAAGGCCTTTTCTAGCACCTACTAAGCTGATAATTTGTTTCTGTGACTTTCAGCTTGATTATAGGGTAGATTAAACTAACAGATTTTCATATATTCAACCATGCCTTCAACTCTGGGATAGAGTAGGCTTGAAGTAGACTTCATTATGGTGGATTGTCTTTTTGATGTGTTCTTGGATTCAGTTTGCAAGTATTTTACTGAGAATTTTTTTCATCTGTGCTCACAAGGGAAGTTGGTCTGTAATTCTCTTTCTTTGTTGGATCTTATGTGGTTTGAGTATCAGAGTAACTATAGCCTCATAAAATGAATTGGGCAATATTTTTCTGTTCCTGTTTTGTGAAATAATTTGATGAACATTGGCATTACCTCTTCTTTGAAAGTCTGGTAGAATTCTGTACTAAAATCACTTGGTTTTTGATGTTTTTGCTTTTTTTTTTAATTTTTGTTTTTGTTTTATTTTTGTTTTTGTTTGCTTGTTTGTTTACTTTTTGTTGTTTGATTGGGAGACATTTAATGACTACTTCTATTTCTCTAGGGGTTATAGGTCAACTTAAGTAGTTTATTTGATCTTGATTTAACCTTGGTAAGTGGTATGTATCAAGAAAATTATCTTTATAGATTTTCCAATTTGGAGGAGTACTGGTTTTCAAAGTATATCATTATGACTCTTTGGATTTTCTCAATATATGTTATTAGCCGCCCCCATCTCTATTTTGTTAATTTGGATATCCTCTCTCTCTGACTTTTAGTTAATTTGGATAAAGATTTGTAAATGTTATTGATTTTCTCAAAGAACCAGCTATTTGTTTCATTGATTCCTTTCTGTTTGTTTCTAACTTATTGATTTCATTTTTTACTTTGTCTGTTTCTTACCATCAACTCCTTTTGGGTGTAATTTCTACGTTTTATTCTAGAGCTCACAGGTGGTAAGTTACTAGTCTAAGATTTACCCAGTTTTTTTCTTGTAGGCACCTTGTGATATAATATAGCCTCTTAGACCTACCTTCATTGGGTCCCAGAAGTTTGTGTATTTTGTGTATTCATTTTCATTCAATTCTAGAAAGTCTTTCATTTCTTTCTTAATTTCTATCTTGACCTAGTTTTCGTTTAGTAGTGAGTTGCTCAGTTTCTATGAGTTTGTGCCGGAAGTTGTTCATATCTGTGGTCAGATATGATGCTGGATTTTATTGCAATTTTTTTTTTTTTTTTTGGTCTGCTGAGACTAGCTTTGCATCTGAGTATATGGTCGATTTTGGAGAATGTAGTGAGACGTGCTGAGAAGATGCTATATTCTTTTGTGTTTGCATGAAATACTCTGTCAATATCTGTTAGATCTATATGGTTCAAAGCATCAGTTAGCTCCAGCATTGCTCTGTGGTTATCGGAGAATCTCCTTATAAACTCTTGGAATTTAAAAATGGAGCACTGTAAAAAGAAGAGACTAACATTTATAATTTTCAAATGACATCTATCTCAATACACTCTATGTACATCAGCCACAGACTACACATGGAATGGAATAAAACTAAGAAAAACAAGGGACTAAGATGAGCCTAATCACAAGCCTAGTGATACCTAAAGTGCACCAGAAACCCCAAAGGGAGACAGCATGATACTACTGTGCCAGGGAAGAACTGAGCATTTATCAGAAATAAGCAAGTAAAGGTCAAAGCTCATCTATGGCCCTGGATTATACACAACCTTATGGTGATCTGATTTCAAGTTAAAAAACAAGAACCCCCTCATGGCATTTCATTATACATACCGGAACAGTCTCTCTGTTTTCTCTGGGACCGGAATAAGTTACAATAAATAATCTCTGAAGGAAATATTAGCTACCCATGTATGTGTGTACATGACATGCCAAAATTGGTGTGGTTAAAAATACAGATTGATGATTCAAATTCAAGGCCCATAGACATTGATTTAGTCCCACTTCCTGAAAACAGCTAAAATTCTCTTTGATTTCTACATTGTACACTTTTTCAAATTCAAGGCCCATAGACATTGATTTAGTCCCACTTCCTGAAAACAGCTAAAATTCTCTTTGATTTCTACATTGTACACTTTCCTTCCCATCCATTTAGAAATGACAGAACACTGAATGTTCTCCAGGAACACAATATCAGACTGACCACAAAATGAGGTTGACTCTCCTGAGTAAATTAACCAAATAATTACAAGCTTTGCCTTTCTCTTTTTGCGTACAGAAGATAATCATATGAAAAATAAATAAGTAAAAGCTGTGGTGCTAATTCCAGCATGGTTTAAAAAGAGTTTAGAAACCCAGAAATGAATGCTAGGGAAGATGGGAGTCGAGCTGTTTCCAAACAATACTTCTACAGAAATGTGCCCAGTGTTCCCGGAGAAGAACATGTTCATTTAGTTTCATTTAACTAGAGATTAGGTACTGAGCAGATGGAGCCCATTTGAGACTGCTTGGCAGCCTTGCCTATGCCAAGGAGGAACTGGAGACTGCAAGGGGAGGTGGCACAGGAAGAAGGCTTGGAAAAGAACAAGCTTGTCCAGAACAAGCAGACATTCCCCACAAATCCTTGACTCTTACTCTAATATCTCTTAACATTAGAATCTGAAACTGGGTTGCAAGACATCAGGATTAATAATATACTTTTCCTTATCCTAGTAGCACATTAAGAAAGCTGGCAAAGATATACACGAAAAATGTTAAGGCTAGGTTAGGAAGACCCCTAAATAAGACCTGTTCCTGAGTTCACTGGAATTCAGTCTGTTAGTGAGGAAGATACACTTTTCCTTACATCTCTCCAAAGTGTTTATTCAATAATTCTAGGCAGAAAAAAAGCAAGTTTATATTCCTTGGATTATACACTTAGATAAGTCTTATTCATGAGAATATTCTTTTTTATAACTCACCACTGTCCAATATAGCAGTTCCTGGCAGGTGACAACTGAGCATGTGAAATGTGCTTGGATTTTTCTGTTGTTGTTATCAAACAAAACTAATAAGAAAGATCTAGGTTAAAGGGGAGAAAAAATTACTAAGCCTAAGTTCGGTGTAATGAGAAGCAAGCATACTTCCTCAACCACAGGAACTTGACAAATAAGGAATTGTTAAACAGGGAAAAAACACTGACTAATGTCCAACTTCTGGACTTGGCAGCTGCTTTTTATCAGTGTCTTAGTCCATTTGCATTAAATTAACAAACTATCATACACAAGATGGCTCACCAGGAACACAAATATGTTTACAGGGTACAAAAGTTCCCTTTCCTTTATGCAACAGGGTGACAGGACACAGCACATTTTGAATATCCTTACTTGACAAAACTAAAAGCTGATGACACATCTCTTTATGAGTCACTTTTCCTTTGCTGTGACAAACCCAGACAAAAGCAATTTAAGGAAAGAAAAGTTGATTTGGGCTCACAGTTGGAGACTCTAGCCTATCATGACAGCAGGAGCTTGGGGCAGGTAATCACATAATGTGCACAGCCTATAAGCAGAGAAAGCTGGATGGCAGAGTACGTGGCTCACTCTCTTATTTTTATGCAGTTCTAGACCCAGGAGCCCATATTCAGAGCGGGTCTTCTTACCTCAATTAACACAATCTAGAATTGGGCCATGGACATGACTAGAGGTTTGTTTGGTAGGTGGTAGTAGATTTTGTAAAGCTAACCATCAATATTAATCACCACAATCTCGTATCTATTCAAATTACTATTGCAGAGTAAAACAAAGAATCTGGGGACCACTAATTCAGTTTACTTTTTAACTTACAAAGGAAGACATTGAACACTGGGAATGCTGAATGATTTTTCCAGACTGACCTTATTCCCTGAGCAATAATTAAAGTTTACCTAGTCTTGCCTACATCTTTGTCTATACTGTACCAATTATATCACCAAGAATTTAACAAGCCAACCTAGGGCATCTAGAACACTCACACAGGCATAAACCAGTGTTTTTGAGCCTAATTTTCCATTGTTAATCAGTAAAGCATGAGTCTTAAGGAGGTGTGAGACTATTCTACAAGTTGGGAACCTTTGGGTGTTATTTTATAGACAAGTTGTAGAGATTTCAATACTACATGCTTTGTGGCTATGAAATCACTTTTGTGAATGTCAAAGGTTGTGTGTGTCAAAGATGCCTATGGGCTTATATTAGATTCTGTGTTAAGGATAGGCCAATTACGCAGTATTGACCTCTCTGTTAAGGATGCCAATTTGTGCTATCCTGGAGTCTACAATGTCTTACTATGATCACTATTTAAATACAAAACAAAGAAACAAACAAAAAACCTGACAGTTATTTTTTCATAGCTTCTAAATTGGCTTCAAAGATGTCAGCTGGCTTGGGTGAATTTACCAAAATATTAAATGAACATGAATGATAGGCTCTGACTAAATTTAGTTGTTTACTAAAATCAACTATTGGGTAGAACAGAATTTTTAGAAGACTCACTGTTTATTTCTCATCTATTTTCTGCTTGTTCTTGTGTCTCTATTTAAGTCCTAATAGAATCCCATGACAGAAACAAAATATGTTTCTAGACCGTCTCTTTGATTCTACTGTATGCCATTGGAAGATAGTTTCACTAACAATTTTCTTCTGTCCGGAAATAGTTTCCTTCCTTCCTCTTTACTGGAATGTAATTTTGTTACAGGGAAGCAAAGAGACAGGGAACAACATCCCATACAGTGTGCTCAGCAGCTCTCTCTCTCTCTCTCTCTCTCTCTCTCTCTGTCTCTGTGTGTGTGTGTGTGTGTGTGTTAGTTGTGACCTCTGTAGTGGTCAGTATGTTTTTCTGATTATAGTAAGATCTATTGAGTAGTAGATTATAACACAAATTTTCTAAAATTTTGTTACGCAGGTAATAATCAGATCTTTTTCTTCAGACTGATAAGATACCGAACCCTTTTACACACTGTTTATCATATACACATAGCCTTCTCATTATCAACACCCTCTCCTGAGTGGTACATTTACTATGTGATGATACCCACTGACATTTTATTGTTATGCGGAGCCCAGAGTTTACCTGAGTGTTTCTACTTGTACTTGTTGTAGATTTGCGTATCTAGTCATGGCAGCATCCTGCATACTCTGCCTGTTCATCCTTTAATGCTCTTTCCCACCCCCGCTGTGATCACTGATCTCTTTTATTGTATCCAAAATTTTGGATCCTCCAGGACCATGAAGCTGAAATCAGATAGTATGCAACCTTTTGTGTTCTGCTTTTTTTTTTTAAACTTAGTAATATACATTCAGATATCCTCTGTGCCTTTTCATTGCTTAATATCTCATTTTTCTTTACTGATAACATTAAAGATGTGCTGCAAGATCTTTCTAAGGAAACAATCAGGATGGTTTTTGGTATGTGGATGAGAAAGCACAGTTCTGTGGTCAATGTGAAAGGAACATGACTGTTGGCTTGGGGGGGGGGTTGATCTGGTGCTGCTTTGTATTCAAATGCTAAATTCTATACCCCCAAGATCTGGCTGTCCCAAGATGGGCCAATTCCCATGTACAAAAGCCTCTGTTGTGTAAACATTGCTCCCCAATTTAAAACTAGTGGTTAAGTAAAACTGGTTACAGGAAATTACTGGGGAGAATAAAAGGAGGTAGGGTTTGAGTTACCAGGTGTGGGGGGGGGGGTCACAGGTGGGACCACAAGGAGAAGGGGAGGTGAGAGGAGGGAGAGAAGAAGCAGAAGAGGAGGTCTTCCTTAGATGCGATGGACCAGGAACACATGCCTGAGTGAGATTTTCCCTCACTCCCATCTCCAGGATAGGCTGCCGGAGCAGAAATAGCCCAGGAAGACTCAAACAGCACATCTTTGAGTAATAATGTCGGGGAAGTAGCCAGTATAGCCATTAGACTAGGGTTAATTGTGCTGAAGCTACATAACTAAATCATAGACTGAGTGCCGTTCATTTAAAAGATAGAAGGAGATAAAAATAATTGTAACTAATTTACAGAGGCTCACACCGCTCAGGTGTGTTACTATTAAAATGTTATCTTCCATTTCTTCATCAATTTTTTTCCTACCTAGAATTAGTGACTCACAGTTATGAGACAAAGAGGAACTTTATTCTATTTTGGGGGGTACTCTTTTGAGAAAGGGAAGTATGAAATATTATATTCAGCTGATTTATAAATTAAGAGGTTTTAAGATTCAAAACGAAGACTTCAGTTCCCATTGTGGCAAGTGTGAACAGGGTTAAGAAGTTAGGTTCTCAACGCTGAAGATTAGCACCACACTCAAACCTCTGAGGAGACCTATGGAGGTCCAAGTCCTTCGGAAAGTGTCAGGAAGAGTAGAAAGGGAAGAAAATGAGCCATGAAGATGAAGTACCATTAAGTACCAGTCTTATTTGGGGCGGATCTTGTTTGTGAGCTTCTAAGTAAATACAATCTATTTCCCCTGCCCCTTGACATTCAAAAATTCATAGGCCAAACTCTCTAAGGACTGACTACCCTTCTTGGTGAATGTCAATCTCAGGTTTTCTGTGACTTGAGCCAGAGAAATGTAATCTCTCAGAGCACTTGCTGCAAACACAATGAAATCTGGGATACACCTTGATCTCCTTTGCAATTAATGCCTTCAGAGAGATATTAAGAGTCCAATGTAATCGTGGGTATAGAAATATCTCATAGATTTCAGGCACTCCAGAACACAAGACTATAATATAATGAATAGATTACTTTGTACAGTGAATAGAGCCTTATGCTCTGTAAAGCGTGTTACTTTTGCCCTGTATGATAGTCTTTTCAGAATTCCAGTGTGGATAAAATGTAAATGGTTTACAGAACACAGGCAAACATGATCAGTGTCTAGAGTATCAGCATATTGTAGAAAATTCTCTCCAGATATAACCGTGGCACTGCTGAGTTCCTTGCTTTGTGATTGTAAATGATCCATCCAGTTAAGATGCTGCACAGCCACTTTTGTCAGTGGTCTGCCAAAACCAAAATTATAAACAAATGAACAGAAACTGTTGGAAAGTAGAGCAGAAAAAAAAAATGGGAGGAAACAGGAAGAGGACAAAGGAAGAAGAGAGAAAGAAAGAAGACAAGCAGAGCATAGAAGAATCAAGAAAGAGAGAAAAGAAGAGGAGGGAAGAAGAGAGGAGAGAAGAGACAGAGAGAACACAGGAGTTATAAATACTCAGAAGATGGGCAATATTCACAATAATTATTTTGAGGCCTGTTCAATAAAACTATCCATGGTAATTATTTTTAAGTGTCAATGTGGCTAAACAAAGGAATGCCTAGATAGCTAGTGATGTTATTTCTGCACGTGTCTGTGAGGGATCGTAGAGGAAATTAGGATTTCAACCAGTAGAAAAAGGACTTACCTTTTTGCTGACTAGTTTGCTGTCAACTCGACATCAGCTAAGATCACCCCAATTGAGGGGTTGCCTTCATCAGATTGGCCTGTGGCTATGTCTGTGGGCATATTTTCTTGATCAAAAGTTGATGTGGGAGAGCCCAGCTCAGAGGGGGCAGTGTAACCTCTGCTCAATTGATCCTGTCTTGATAAGAAAGCAGACTGAGCAAGTCATGGAGAGTAAGCCAGTAAGCAGGACTCCTCCATGGTTTCTGCTTCAGTTCCTGCCTCCAGGTGTCTGCCTTGAGTTCCTGCCTTGGCTTTCTCTGACGATGAATTGTAAACTGTAAGCCAAATAAATGTTTTTCTCCCCAAGTTGCTTTTGGTTATGGCATTTTACCACAGCAATAGGAAGTAACGAAGATAACCATCACAGATGGCGTGGCACCCTCTAATTCTCTGGAGACACATGTAGAACACAAGGACACCCAACAGTCAGGTTCACTCTTCATTCTTTCTGTGAACTAAGATGACTCTCTTGTCCTATCATTGGGCATCAAAGGTTCTGGTTGGTGAGTCATCAGTCCCTTATATTTACTGAGAAGCTCCCTTTAGTTTCCAGGCCTTTATACTCAGCCAGAAATGTACCACCAACTCTCCCAGGTCTCCAGCTTACAGGTGGTTTCTTAGACCTCCGGAATTTCATAAGCCACTTCCTGTAACAAATCTCCTTTTATACACATCTTTTTCCTATAAAACCTTGACTAATATGTTATGTTACCAAGTTCCTTCTTTATACATTTTTACATAGCTGTGTATTCAACCAACATTTACTGACTATCTGTCATGCATGTCTAAGAATACAAAGATTTATCAGTTCAACCTCAAGATGCACCCTCGAGCGTGGCCCCAGAATAACTTCTTTAAAACATCAGCACTGAATTATGTTAGAGTAGGTGAAAGAACAGTGTGTTTAGAGTTACCAGTCAAAATTAAAAATGCAGTGTCAAAACAACAGCAATTAAACAGAACTTTGAAATATTTTAAGTTTAGAAATTTTCTTCACTAATTTCTAACTCTACCTTGAAATACTTTTGGGTATCTCTTGCAAATTTCTGAGTCTTTCCACATTTTCTATCAATTACTACTTTGCCAAACAGAAATGAAGAAGCTCATTTGATTTTCCTTTTGGCTTTATAATTAATCTTTCTCTCTTGTTACATACACTGTATTTCAATATAAACAGAATCATCCAGATACAGTATATGCTCCAATGTCCAATTTGATCTTAGCCAGAAGCTGAAAACCACAGTTTCATTTCTTTTCTTGCTTTTCTTGGGACAATGATAGTATGTTTGACCATTTCTCCTTATGAGTTGGGAGAAGGATGATTTTCCCAATTTAAATAAATAAAATAGAAAACAAAATGAGACATGGATATAGAAAGGCCAGAAATGAGAGGAGCAAAACTGAAGCACAGGGCTCATGGAGCAAAGAATAGAAAATAAATTCCACAGAAGTGATGCTCCTGCTGTAAGGGAGCCTGATTCACCCCAGCACATCCATATGGAAGCCTGAATTACCCCAGCACATCTGTAAGGGAGCCTGATTTACCCCAGCACATCTATAAGGAAGCCTGACTTACCCCAGCACATCTGGAGTCTGATGCCATGGAAATCGGCCATGGCCTAAGTAGTTTTTGCGCATGGCCTCATTGGCCTCCAAATTCTGCTATATATGGTCAGAATGACACACATTTACATGCACAGGCAAGAGCCCTATTGCTATGCTTTTCTCTGCGGCATTTTTGCAACAATTCTTTCTAGCCTGATAGAAGTAGCTTTACTTTTTGGGACTCCAGTAAATTCTACTCTTCATTCTCTAGACAGTGGAGAGGCAGCTCCATTACCCAAAGACCACATTGGTCTCTAGAAACTCATTGGTCATGAGAGCCGTGGTTACAAATCTCTAATATCACTTCTTCAGGCGAGTTGTTCTAGTATTGGAAACAGCAAGAGTTGGCTTCAACACAAGACTCTTGGCACTACTGTAGCTTGGTTCCTGCTTCAAAGAATCATGGATTAGATTTGCTGATGTCCTCCTTTGTCAATCCTGCATTTCACTTGGGCAGAGTTCCTAGGGAAAGAAGACTGAGGAGTTAACATCATTACTGACCATAAGATGCTTTTGTACTGGCCGCGCACAGCTACCAATGCCCATCACTGCTGGATGCAAGAGAAGACCAACATCCATTCCTTTGATTCTCCCCTCATCAGCACCAACCTTTGACTTGCAGGGAGCTCTTGGACTTAAAGAAAATGTTGGGTATTCAGCAGCTTGGATGAAAATAATAATGCTAAATCTGAACGGTCATAGTTTCTGCTCAGTTGCTATGAAGAGACATCAAGGCAACTCTTGTAATAGGGTGTATTTAATTGGTGACTTTCTTATAGTTTTGTAGGGTTAGTCCATAATCATCATGGCAGGAATCAGAGAGGCATTCTGTTGGAGCAGTAACTGAGAGCTTTTTATCCTAATCTGCAGGGTAAAGAAAGTGAATGGGCCTGGCATGGGCTTCTGAAATCTTCTCCTCCAAGGCCATGCCACCTCTTACCTGGCCACATCTATTTTAACAAGACCATATCTCCTGCTTCGTCTTAAACAGTTCACTAACTGGGGATCAAGCATTCAAACATATGACCTTTTTGGGGCCATTCTCACTTAAGCCACTGGAAGCACCAAAGTGATTTTCTGGGTTTATCTCATATACGCCATCAGCTCCGGGGGTTATGGTAAACACATGCAGTCCACACTGTGCCACTTCAGCTTGCATGTCTCCCCAAGCACGAAACCACGTTTCTGCCTAACCCCTAGATAATGTTTGGTGAGTATCCCTACCTCAGATAGTTAAGCCTTCATTGATGATATGGTCATATGATAAAAAAGACTAAATACCCATGAATCCACTGTTCAAGATTCATGTATTGTAGTCTTTGCCAAAAGCACTGAGGGAAGAGAAGAGTGAACCTAGCAATGTAAAGATTTAAGGTTGTTTTAGTTCTGACATTTGATGTGTGCTGTCTGCTCAAAATTCTTTTCTGCTCTGAATTGTAGTTTTCTCAACTTAAAGTGGGAGTGATAATTACAATATTGATTCAAAGAATCTCAGCATAAAAATTAGATCATAGATGTGAAAATCCTTTGTATACGCCACGCCACAAAACGGGAGGGTTTATGTTTCTCCTACAGCCTAAAATAGTAAGTTCTTAAAAAATCTTTTCTAAGTGGAACTAAAATGTGAAACACAAGCTAATTGGCATTATGTTCTTTGATTCTTATGATATTCTAAAAAGGCGTTTTCTTTCTTTATAGTTAGCAGTGTTGAGTCTTGATGTACAAAGTGACTATGGGTAGGAACAATGGTTATGAATGGCTGTCTTTCTCCCAGAATATCAGGCTGTGTATTTTGTCATCTTTGTTAGAGGCAGACATCTTTCAGGAAAGCTATTAGTGGTGAAACAGAACAGAGATCAGGGGGTTACTATAATTCCTGTTTTCGCTCACTAAGGTTTCTAAGTGCGATGATACTCAATCACTAAAAATGCTAAACATTTCAAATTTCAAGCAACACTGTAGTGAGTTGGCTGAATGTTTTATGTAGTCTAGACAGGCTATTTTTTTTTTTAAAAACAAACTGAAACATCAAGATATCTAGACAAAGAAAGGTGCTTGGATTCATTCACTAAAAGCATACTGTCTAAACTATCCTGTTGCCAAAATAATTCTGTGCTGCAGAAAGTCAAAAGCAAGAACATTATTTATGTTTATGTCTGTTTCTCACTCCCATGATATAAAATAAGGACAGTGATTCTAGCTTATCACGAATAAACCTATCTAGCATATTATATATCGTTTAACTTGAAACTGTCCATTGATGTGATACTTTGAACCATTTTAGTTATGGGATAAATAACAGTCAAAGAAAGGAGAGTAAGAAAAGTTGAAAATACTCGAGAGAAATTGGAGAAAACACAAGAAGCTGGACAGACCCTCACGCTTATGGATTGGAAGGATCAGTATCTCACCAAGAGCAATCTGCTTATCTGGTGCAATTTTCATCAAAATTCCAATTCCATTCTTTACAGAAGAAAGAGAAAGACTTAAAAAATTTATTTGGAAGCATGAAAAACGGTCAATGTATCATGAGCAAAATAACAGTAATGATCAAGATGAAGATGATGAGGAAGATCTAATCATGCCTGATTTCAGGATACACTACAAAGCTTCAGTACTAATACCAGTATGGACTGGACTAAAATGTATATGCACATAATGATGCAGAACATATGCAGGCATAAGCCTATCCCACTGGATATTTTGGCAAAGATGACATAATTATTGGATAAAAGCCTTTGGACCATATGTGGCGGGAAAACTGAATATCTACATGTATATGATTAAAACCAGATCCTTGCCTCTCATTCAACACAACAGCCAACCCCAAATGGATCGAAGAACTTAACATAAGACTTGAGACTCTGGAATTGGTAGAGGACAAAGTCTTCAAAATAGAGGCATAGCAATGACTTTCCAAATGGGGCTTCAGCAGCTCAGACAAGGAAATGAGAACTAGTAAAATCAAAGGCTTCTGCACTCGATAGGAACAGTTAACCAAGCTAAGGCCAAATGTATAGGATGGCAGAGACTTTTCGGACAGCTATATATTGGACAGGAGAATAATATCTAGACCATGCAAACAACTAAAAATTTGAAATGAAATGAGAAACAATCAGAGTTAAAAATGAGACAGTTGCCAAAATAAGAAATATCAATAGCTGATAAATATTTTTACAGTGTTTAGTATCCGTAACCATAGAGAAATAACCATTTTAAGTACTTTGAGATTCCATCTCAGCCCCATCAGAATGCTCATTATCAGAAAAACAAATATCAGCACAGACTGGTGAGGTTGTGGAAGAAAAGGAACCTTTAATTTGGTGCTAGTTGGGGTATAACTGGTGCAGCCACAGCAGACATGAAGACACTAAAATTTGACCATAAGACCATGTGGCTTGACTTACTCCCAATGGCCTCTTGGTTCTGCCTCAGATACTTACTTATCTGTCTCTATTGTTGCTCTGTTTATAACATCGAGGAACTAGAATGAACCTAAATACCTACCAACACATGAATGAAACTGTGCTACTTACACAATGGAATTTTACTTAGCTATAAAGAAAAATAAAATCATAAATTTCACAGAAAAATGCAAGAAATTGGAAAATAGTATGTTAAGTGAGATAACAAGGGCTCAGAAAGCCAAACATCGTGTGTTTTGTTTTGTTGATTTCCTCGTATGCGGATTCTGGCTTCTAAATTTTATGTGAGTACTAACCTGGGAGAATGGGTCCATGAGAAAGGGGGAGGATGCACGTGAAAGGAGAGTAGAAAAGGCATGACTTGGGTGGGAAGAGTTAAGTGGGGGCAGGGAGGGGGGACGTGGAGGGGAGGGGATGGGGGAGCGGCGTCAACTAAAATTCAGTACATGCAAAGGTGCCGTAGGGAAATCTTGTACTCTGTAAGCTAATTAAAAATGTGTTTACTGGGGTCTTTTTAAATCTTTAAATGATTAGTAGTATGCAGCCAATGAAAATGATAATGCCCTGATATGTACTAAACTAGTGTGTATTTGCACTCTGCCACGTGGGAAATACCTATGTCAACTCACATGGAATTCACAGGTGGGCAGATCTCTCCACCAAGTATTATCCTGAAATGTTGCATTTTGCAAGATCTTAGTTTTATTTCTTAATTTGACACTCTTCATGATAAATTTCCCTAATATTTTGTAACAAATGTTTAGAACTTTTAAAATCAAGGGCAAGTATTTTTCTTCGAAAATGTAGAGGCAAGGCTAAACGCAAAGGCTGACTTCTTGTTGCAGTAAGATATAGTCACGACGTGTAAAGAAGGGGAGCAGAAAGAATACAGAGATGTGTCCAGAACGGGTTCTGAACCCATGAGATATAAACCCAGTATAGAAAAAGAAATAATCAATGCATTACAATCAAAAGATGGAAAAGCGGAACAAACAATGGAGAAAAACAATAAATTAACACATCTGTGCCGTAGGTGAGATTTTTGCGCCTTGACATTTGTGAATGTCCCGCGTAAATGTCAAGCTTATGGGGTAGGCTGTCGTGCACAGCTTCTGTAAGTGGAGAATGTCTACTGATTCTCCGTTGTGTGTCTCCAGCACAGGCTGTGCTTCTTGTGCAAATGCAGACCCAGGCAGAGCGAAGGCTGTGGGCTCCCAAACTCATAGGCCAGGAATTCTTCAGTACAAAGCCAAGAGCCTCCTGCTCTTTGGCATAAGCATAGGCACTGTTTAAAAGCCTGTGCATGTGCCAGCATTTACAGGGATTTTTAAAAAGGCATCTGGAGAGAGGAAAATACCATTTTTTAGCCGGTTTTGTTGGGCCTTAATTAAAGAGGCCTTTCCCCCTTTCCCTACCACTTGGGCTGTGAGATTGCAGCCGCTCCTGGCTCCGAGAAGTATTTCATTGGTCCGCAGGCTAATTAGGAAGGACTCACACTGTTCCTCAGCCTCCTGAAAGGCCAGAACAAAGGCTGCTGCTGGTAGATTGCGCTTGTGCCTCAATTGCAGAGGCTCAGGGGTAAAAGAGAAAGAAAAGCTTTGGAATAGAAAAGCCTTTTGATGCTGTGAAAGAAATTAAGAAGTAAAACAGAGGCCCAGGCACTGCCGCACACAGCCTTCCACACTGACTCATTGTGTTTCCGACCAGGGTCGGCAAAGCTCTGTCTGATACCCAACACCTCCCAGCAATGCAGCACTTACAGGCTGCTTCTCTGGCTCTCCCGCGAGGGAGCTCTTTCCCAATCAGACAGTCTGGTGCTGCGATAAACACAGATAAATGGGACCAGCGTTATGCTTTCATCTACTGGATTAACGCATGATTTCTTTGTTGACTGTTTGTAAATACAGTGCAAACAATTGTGTTTTCTTTATTTGAGCCAAACAAAGATAACACCGGGAAGACTTTTTGAAAACTGCTATCTTGGCATCTCATCATTCCACCAGAGAATCGCCAAATCTCTCCCATATTTTGCGATGCTTATATTTTAGTAAAGCAATGTGAAAATATTTTGTATGTGTTTGGGGTGGATATATACACGTGTCTTTGTACAGGTCCTCCACAGGCAGATGGACATTAGAGAAGGGTGCTAGGTGTCCTGCTCTATCCCTCGACCTATTCTCTTGACAAAGTCTCCCCCAGAGCTAGGCTGGGAGTCTACAAGCAGTGACCGTCCTGTCTCCATCCCTTACAACTCTGAGCCTATAGGCTCCAGTGTGGCCAGGTCTGCCTTTAGGTGGGTATTCTGGGGATTTGAGAACTCAGGTCCTCAAGCTTCTGCCTCAAGTAGCCCAACCTGCTAGTTCATTTCCTCAGGCTTTTTAGAAAAAAGAAAGAACATGCTAAGTGCCAATGGTTTCTCTATGGCCAGTTACAAGCAACTGGGACCAACTTACCCATTTGCTTTCCCAATGGCTAGATCGAAGCTTTAAATGATATGCCCTTTACTGACTCAACTTTGAAGACTAAACATCATTGCTCAGAATTCTACTTGTGAAGGGTGGCAAGCATTCCTGGCCACCGAGTCCGTGTATATCATCTGCCTTTGGAGCACACCCCACACGGTGTCTCCTTTACCTCTAAGCATTGATAATGTAACGTTAGCATTGTTACTGTCAGCAATTTAAAAATTAAGAAACTAAGGTTCTGAGAGGCTAAGCACAAGATGAGAACACAGCTATGAAAGAAGACAGGTTTGAAACCTGGGCTTTCTGAGTTTACAGCATTATAGTAAACATTAAGGTTTTTTGTTTGTTTGGTTTGGGTTTTTTTTGTTTTGTTTTTCGAAACAGGGTTTCTCTATGTAGCCCTGACTGTCCTGGAACTCACTCTGTAGACGAGACTGGCCTCAAACTCAGAAATCCACCTGCCTCAGCCTCCCGAGTGCTGGGATTAAAGGCGTGTGCCACCACTGCCTGGCTTAGACATTAAGTTTTAATGTGTAAGCATTAGTGCAGACTTACAGAATGGAAGGTCCTTTAGATACCATGTCACCCACATTCTTCAATTGGCAGGTAGGAAATAGATCAAGTGAAGCTAGATGGTTGGTTTATATTGGTGAATTGCAGTCTCCTATCTTAGGAGATTTTTAATAAGAAGGTATGAAGGGATAGCATGGCTCTGATCACAGCTTTAATGGCTTATCTTCATTGTCAACTTGATTTGATTTATAATCACCCAGGAGATTAGTTAAGTGTGTGTGTGTGTGTACGTGTGTGTAGACATTTCCAGAGAGGATTAATGGAACCGACGGTAGGAGACTCACCTTGGTTAGCTGCACCATCCGATGGGCAGAGCAGACCAAATAAAAGATGAAAGCAAGCAAGCTCAGTGCCTGCCTTGTTCTTCATTCATGAAGTGAACAGTTCCCCAATGTGATATCCCACTACTGTGATACCCTGCCCAAGTATCTTGGTCCAATCAACCTTGGATTGAGCCCTCTAAAACGTTGAGATAAAAATAAATCTATAGACCTTTGAGTTGCCTTTCTCAGGTATTTCGATGCTCTGTGGTTCAGAAGTATCCAATACATATGTCATTCACCACCTGTGTAGCTGGAAGTCAGCTTGTGCATAGATGGTGGGGCCTACTCCAGCTTCTGATTCAGCTTCTGATTCAGTGGCGTTTGAACACTGGTTTGTCCAGTAACTTTCAAGCTGATGCTTGTGTTACGTGACTGGGAAGCAGACTCCACAAACCACAAAGTTCTTTATCCAGAGTATAAATAATGAAAACATGAAGAACAAAACAGAAGATGAGTAGAGCTAAACTAAATAATTATAATCTCTTCAGTTCAAATGTGCTCGAGTGACGCCTTACTAAATAGTGCTTCCTTGTCTACCCGATGATCACGGTCTCAATTTTGGTGAAGTCTGTTAACAAGCTTGGCCTTTCCAGCAAAGGGATTCCAGAGCAAGCATTTCTTGGTGGTTATTCTGGGACTCTGGACTCATTCCCCCTCTTGAAAGATAACTATGAAGGCTAGAAGTTTCCCCATGTGGTCTGAGTGGCTTTCACTGCTCTCTGCAAGCCATTTTCAGAGCAGAGACTTGGGTAGTACAGCTGTTCAGTTTATCATGCAAAAGATGTACAGGTGACTCGGCATTGAAATGCAGTTTATCAAGATGATTAGGATCCGGTAAATACATTTCTTTTCCCAGGAAGATGGAAACATCAGCCGAGGTGTTCTTTTCTTCTCCTCCTCTACAAAATAATATTCATCTATCCAAGTTGTGATCTGTAGCTGCCGATAGGGAAGATAACCCCACTCTAACTTTGTTACTGGGTGAATAAGTGAACCACTTTGGTAGAAGAAGCAAATGGTCCCTGCTCTGCACCAACGGTCAGACGACTGGGTCCCACTGCTCTTTACTGATTACCAGCTGAACGTGAATGTCACTCAAGGTTGTCATCAAGTTGAACAGGTGGCCTCAGTGCTGTTAGTGCCAATGGTATTTGTTTTAATCACTTGCTATTTGGGGAATCTGCTGGGTACAAAGTACAGTTTTAGACATAGAAAGACATTGTGTTTTTTGCTTTTTTTCAAGTTAAGTGATCTTCCAAGAGATTTTAGAAAACATTCCAGTGAATAAAATAATCACGATTTGGGGGAAAAAAGGTAATTACCACACCACAGCAAATCAAGTTCTTGCTGTTCTTAATCTAATGATCCTCAGAGAGCCTTCCTTCTTGCTCTGGGAGCGCGCCATTTCTAGGCAAAGTAACTATTGTATAGTATACTTGGATACGTTCCAGGGACTTCTGGGGGGAACTGCAGGGCAGGGCAGCTCCCACGGTTACTCTGACACTTAGAGGGGTGCAGTCCCAGGAACAGGGCTGGCCTTTCCATAGGAATGACAATTATAACACAGCACATGGATTTGGAGTGTTACAGACAACCTGTAATTGAAGGTTCTCACTTGTGCATGGAGACTTTAGGGATTTCACAACATGATGTTACCAAGAGGTAAAGTGCTGCAAAGATAAATAGTGGAGAACCCCAGTCAGGACCAAATGAGTACTCTCTGGCCCACAGGGAGTGACTGACACCTGACTGCCTGGCAGAAGTTGTGATCTGGGGAAATGATTTTGAAAATGTACTTTTGAAAGATAATTTTGATATCACAACTGCCATTTTCTCAGAACAATACAGCTAATAAAGCGTAGATGATTCATTCTTTATGGGTTTTTATCAGTTCTTAGCAAATTTGCAGGGCTTATATAAAAATCTCACATTCCATTTACCCCAATTAATCTTTTAATTACTTTTATACAAGCTGGAAATAAAGAGTACATTCAAGTACCATTCAGAAGAGATGTAAGACTCAGGAAAACTCCACTGATATTAATAGTAACTGTTCGTGTTTGCTTTAGGCGATTTAAGATGAGATCATTTATATTTATGTGGTTAACACTCACCTCATTCATTAAGAGTCTTCTAGTGTCTAAATAATGACAATACGCCCAGCAAAGCTGTGTAAAAGGTAAATCTATGCTTTCCTTCCTCCTACCCTAGGCCCACCTCCCTGCTTAGGCTGCTGCTCAACTGTTACTGGCTGCTAAGGTTACACTGAGCAGGCACTCTCTGAGTGCTGCACACACTAATTCTTGTGTTAATTGTTGCTCAAGGAACAAAGAGCCTCCTGGTCGAGAAAGCTTGGGAAATGTGGAACACTTTTCTCCACAAAGTCACCATATCATTAGCATATTAAAGGCTCTGGAAGCTCCTGCAGCAAGAAAGAAACCTCTCTAACACTGTTTGCCAGTTAAACAAACCTATTTCAGCCAGGCACAGAACCCGACCCCAGGATACAATGCTCTTGACCCCAAACTAAGAAGTAGAAGCATTAGCAGTAGTCCAAGCTATAACTACGCTGAACACTTGTGTTTTAGTGGGGTAGTTTGTAAAGGCTTTAAATCCAAAGGCGGGATACTGTGATAAATTGTGAAATTGTCTCTTCATGAAGGTGAACTTGCAAAGAACTACGAAGAAATGTGTCATCCCATGAGGCAGAAGCCATTGCTCAAAGTTAGTATCATGGTGTCCACTATTACAATTCTTCAAACCAGGAAACATTCAAACTAGACAATACACACAGCTACATACAGTTTAACGCACCTGTATGCATACACATGCATGTGTGCATGCTAAGTGCAAATGACTCATCCTATTTATCTATTGTGTTCCTACACAGCGTTTTCAATGATGTACATACTTAGAAGTTAATTGTGTGATATCAGATCCGCACTACTTAACAAAGTTCAGACAAATAATCCTGATTCAGAATTTTGTTATCCTCTCTGTAAAGTGAGGACATTTTTACCTAAGAATTGCTACTACTGAGAGTCAATGAGGAAACATAAGCAAGGAATCTCGCCAGCGTATAAATTTCAAGTGATATTCTAATCATTCACTGCATCTCCCTCCACACTTGAAGTTAGTGAAGGTCCTGACGTTTCTTGGGTGCTAATGATAAACTACGGTGGTCAGGAATAAACTGTATAAAATCAATGCTCTTGTCTAACAACCCATTGAGGCCTCTTCACAAGCAGGGTCTGAGATGAACTCACCAGGCCAGTCTTAAAAGTCTAGGTTGGTATTTTAAATACATTGTAACTCTGGAAGGGTACATGGTGAGGGTCTAAGAAGAGTAGGGAGGGATAGCATGGGGTGGATAGGATCAAAGCACATTGTTTACATATTTGGAATTCTTAAACAGTAAATAGTATCTTTTAAAGTAAAAAAAAAAAAAAATAAGAGTATAGGTTGTATAGAGTATAGACTGTTTGTTAAAGAAAGGAATAGGTCTCCCAAAGTCATTCTCTTTGTCTTCCTGAATCCTTTTTCTCTCGTTACTAAAGATGGTCAGTCAACACAACTTGAACTTGAAGTTAATTCCCAACGATAATATTCTCATCTAAAATAACATGCACATCAAAATATCAGCTTAATACACACAAATTAGTGGTTCATTGCGCTGCAATATTAGTTAATTTTGAAATTGCATTATAGATTTCTAAATTAAAGAGACTGCCCGCCTGTCACTCACATCACATACAATGAATAGCAGCACCAGGCATAGCCATTTCCGGCTTTGCCAGGCTGAAGGTCATTATCAATTGCTGTTTAATCAGCCAAGTCATGCATATAGACAAAGGTTAACTGTGCATGGACCAATCTGACTTCCTTTGTCATCTCAAGACAATTTGCAGCTTAATAAAGCCGCTCTGATTGCACTTAACAACACCTGCTTTAAAATCCAGCCTCATTAATAGAGCACTAATGAGTTAGGGATCTTCTGGCAAGGGCATGATCAAAGACAAATGGTTTGCTTTCTGACTCAATGACCTAACTAACGGGAAACCGCTTTCTTTTAGAGAAAATCTGTTGGAAAAAAGTTATGGAAGCTATTGGCATTTTCACATACTTTGCTTTAAGGACAGGAAAATGGTCTTTTTTGGCTCTTTCAAATTGTGTCCTAAGAACACAATTAACAATAAATGAACCTGGACTGAGTGAGGTAAAACTGTAATCCTAGTACTTGGGAGGATGAGGCAGGAGGACTGCTGAGAGCTTGAGGCCAGGCTGGGCCACAGAGTGAAATCCTGTCTCAACACCACCACCACCAACAATTTTTAAATGGAACAGAAAAATACCAAGTCTTTGACCTTTTGACTTACACTTCTAAACACAAACTACCCACTGAGTCAACAGCAAAAAGACATAAAAATCATTGAGTGAGAAGATAACTTTGAGGAATGCCTATGGAGTTAGTATATCATATAAAGACATTACATATATTTTTTGTTCTTTGAGACAGTGTTTTTCTTTGTAGTCCTGGCTGCCCTGGAACCCTCTCTAGACTAGGTTGGCTTCAAACTCAGGGATCTGCCCATCTCTGCCTCAGGACTGCTGGGACATGCGGAGCATGTGCCACCACACCAGCCTTACGTCATGGTCTGTGAAAGAAGCCATTTTATTAAACTAGAGAGATGGTTTAATGGCTAGGAATGTTGGATGCTCTTCCAGAGGACCTGAGTACATCAGCAGCGTCTACATGGTAGCTCACAACTGTACGTAACTCCAGTTCCAGGATATCTGACACTTTCTTCTGGCTTTTACAGGCACTGTAAATACATGACATACAGAATACACACAAGCAAAATAGCCATACATACAAACTTCAAAATCTTCCTGAAAGTTTATGATAATCATTCCATTTTGTTTGTGGTGAAGTAAAACTGATTTCTCCCCTTCGCATTCACTGGGGTTTGGTGTCAATACCCTGTGAAGTGTAGGAAATCACTTTTTGCTCTGAATAGAGTTGGTAATCCAAGTTGACACAACCCTTGACTCTATTCTGAGCACTGTAGGCCCTACACTTTTCTTTTCTCGGTTTTACCACTTTCATATCTGTATCGGGCATGCCCATCATTGTTGCCTGTCAACCTGTGGCCTCTGCCTCCACGTCTGCTACACAGGTACCAGCACCTGAGATGCCTGACTTGGAGAAGGTAGCTAGGCTAGACACCTGCCAGGCAGCAACATCAGAGTTTGTTTACTGGCCCAAGCTAAGGCCTTCCCAGATTGGGAAGGACTGAAGTCCAGAGAGAGTAAGGAGGTTTGAGAGAGAAGCTAAAAGGGACACACAGACAGAGATCAACCATTCAGAGGCTAAGGCCACTTATGATGAAACATCAGAGCAGGATTCTACTGGTTCTCTTTTGATTATTTGTTTTTATTTTTTATCTGGACCTTGCTTTGGGATTACAGAACATTTCCAGGGGTGGTAGAAAGATACCTTCCACCCTTGGCTACCCAAACTTAGCACTTTGCTAGTACTTTCTCTCACACCTTCAAACCGTCTTATGAATATTTGTGCATTTTTTACATGTTTATGTAAATGTGAGTCATCTCTTGATATCCGTTTAGCCCTTTTGGGTCTCTTTCCTGTAAACAAAGAATTCTGTTATATAATTATTGAGATTAACGAATAAGAATTGGTGTGATAATGCTGTATAATGTGACCTTCCTATCCCATTTGTTTTCCAATAGTACCAATACTGTCTTTCACAGAGAACAAAAACATCAATTGATGTGCTATATCCAATTGTGACATCTCATTAGCCTTCCTAGAACTGAAATACTTTCTCTGTATTTCATTAATCCATGGTTTAAAGATTATTTTTATTAATTCTCAGAGAATCTCATACAATGTACTTCGATCATGTCCATCTCCCACTAATTCCTCCCACTTCCACCTCCCCGCCTCCTCCCATTCGTGTCTTCTCATTTAGAGAAATTGTTCTACAGAGTAGCCCATTGGTTGGGTCCAGCCCATGATCTCTCAAGATTAGTTTTAGGTTACAAATAGTGCCATTAATTGTGGAGCTTACTTCTCTCTGCTTGTGTTTGAACCTAGTTCAGTGGATCCATTTCCACTGGATTTCTCAACAAACACATCTGTTGTAGTAGGTGAAAGACCATGCTGAGTTAAAAAGGATGGGGCCTGAATCCTGGATTGTCTAAGCCGAAGTCCTGGCTCTGTTATTTTCTCTGAGTAAGTTTGGAGGCAACTTAATCTCTCAAAAACTATTTCTTCACCTGTGAAATGGAACCACACACAGTACAAAAGCTCGAGGGTTATGATGAGGATAAACTACATGGGACTTACAAAATGCCTGACAGAAAGATTCCTGTAAAGCATCACATGTTCTTAGTATTCATGAAACAACATGGTCACATGTCACATATGCAAATGTCCAGGGGATTAAGAGTAAGAAAGAAGACCCAACACTCAGTTGTTTGGAGAATTGGATTGTATATTTCCAGAAAGCTGTCTTTGAATTTTTACAAACTGAAAACCAATTTTTAAGGGCTGACATTAATAAATTACATACATTTATAATTGAATGAATTGTATATAAAATGAAAATAAATACTAAAATCTTACAGGTTTTTTTTCCTTGCTTTTTTAATGACCGTACTACTTGGGCTCTTAAAGTTACTGGCATGTAGTCTCCTCAGACGGAAAAGATACTGTGTACAGGTGTGACAGTGCACATTTCTTTCCCTGTGCTCAATGAAGCGACTGACATTGGTCAAGGTATTAATATTCCCACAGAGGACAGTAGTAAACACTACAGACCCGATTTGCTGCATTTGTTTTTCTCTTTCTGTCTTCCTCCTTCCTTCTGAACTTCTGGTTGTTAAACATTTACCAACACACCACCACCCTGCAAAGCACAATAAGAGAGCAGGATTCCAGTAACTGATGAGTCACGGAGCTGGGGATTTTTCCCTCAAGGTTCCCTCCTGATCTCTGGTAGCCGAGGTCTGCTATCACAAATTCACCCAGTGAAAAGGACAGAGTCTGAGTCTGTCAGGAGAAGGACCTACCTGGTGATTCCTCAAGCTGGATCTTGAGGGATGACACATTTCTTGATTTCAATTTAGGAAAACGAACCTAGTCTCACTAAAAAATATTGGAAATATTGGTCTGGAATACCTTTAATGTTTAATATTGAGAAAATTTAAAACAAACTGTCAGAGAAACCAATCCTCAAGAGATTCTAGCCACCAATCTATACTCAGTTCAGTTTTGGAATAAACTAGAAATGTCCTTCTTAGTCCCAGACTCTCCAGTTTATTCCTCTATCCTCAATAGCTGGCAGGAGGCCTGTAGCAACTGTTTTGGTTTACTACCTTTAAAAAAAATCACATGAATAACAGTTTAAAGAATAGAAAACTACAAAACACAAACATGTAAAAATAAAAAGAATATCAGATACGAGCAAACACTTCACAATAACTAAAAAGAATACATGAAAAGATACTGAACAACATGAATACCAGGGAAATGCACAGAATAACCTCAATGAATGAATGAATGAATACCCACCAAAGATACCAAATTACTAAGACCGATGGCATCATGTCTTTGTGAAAGTATGGCTCAACTGGGCCCTTGGAAAACAAGGACATTAACCTCCAAACAGAACAGATTCATCATAGTTTCAGTGTGTCCAGGAAACAAAGTCTGGAACAGAGTTAGGACACAAAGCCATTACTGGGGACAAATTGTAAAACCAAGAGGAAGGAATCAGGTTATTTACACTGTAACATTCCACCGTGTGCATTTCTTACTGAATAAATCATCAGGCACTTCTCATGATTGTGTATTTCCTTAACTTCTCAATACATTATTATTAATATTGCTTTATATACAATATTTATTTTAGCACCTTTTAAAAAAGAGATTTATTTACTCATTTTATATATGAGTACACTGTTGACGTCTTCAGATACACCAGAAGAGGGCAACAGATCCCATTACAGATGGTTATAAGCCACCATGTGGTTGCTTGGAGCTGAACTCGGGTCCTCTGGAAGAGCAGTCAGTGCTTTTAACCACTGAACCATCTCTCCAGCCCCCTTTCTTCCCTTCTTGCATAGATAAGCTGTATTAGTTTGATTTTCTGTCACTGTGGTAAATTCCATGACCAAAGGAACTTGGGAAGGAAAAGGATTATTTTAGTTTATAGGTTATAATCCATCATTAAGGAAAGCTAAGTCAGGAACTCAAGGTATGAGCATGAAGGAGAAACTCCCAGAAGAACACTACTTATTGGCTTGCTCCCACAGGCTCCTGCCCAGTTAATCTTATACAGCCCAAAGCTACTCACCTATGGGATGGATCTACCAACTGTCAGCTAGACTGTCCTACATTAGTTAGCAATCAAGAAAGTGCACCACAGAGAATAAGATTGCCCTATGGCACAATAAGATCTATGCAATTTCTCTGTTGAAGTTCCCTCTTCCCAGATGTGTCAAGTTGACAACCAATATTAGCCACCACACAATTTCTTGCCCAAAATCATTTCCTTCCACTATCTGAAGAGCATGTATGCTTCGACTTTGTGCATGCCTACTGTTGATGCAGATCATGTGTTTTTGTTTGTCTGAAAATGTTTACAGTTTCTGAAAGGATATTTTCAAGATGGTAGTATTCTAAACCTGTAGTTTATTTAAAGAGGTCATTTCCTTGTCTCTATCATCCAATGTTTCTGCTGAATAGTCAATCATTTCTCTGGGCATCCTTACTGGAGAGGACTCATTTATCTTTCTCATTCTTCACCCACCTCTTTTTTTTTTTTTTTTTTAAAAAAACCTACTCTTTTCAGTTCTTGATGATCAACCCTGAGATTGGTTTTTCTTTTACTGAACAGTAACTGATAGAAACTGTATAGCCATTTTAAGGTATTTATCTCCTGTTTCCAATTTCTGACTCTACTGTTGGCTGACTTCCTTGTTTTATGGGCAAATTGTGTTGTTTCTTGTATGCTTGCTTTGCTTGTGTAAGTGCTATATTTTATATATAGTTAGGCTTATATACTTAGTTATATATGGTTTTTAAATATGTTTATTACATGTTGGTATATTGTGATGAATACCTTGCATGAATTACCTAGTAACTTCTCCATGGGGAAATCAAATTCCTCTTCTTTTTTTTTTCCTTCCCATATAAGGAGACTAAGCTTCAGAATGTTAGTTATCTTGTTTAAGACTGAAAGATTACAGATACATAAGTAATGAAACAAGGTTAATATCACGCTAATCAAAGAGCTCCTTTGGACTATGCAGACTGCCTGATCATAATAACAGAAAGGTCACTTTTACTCAGTACATAAAACACAGCTCCTTGCTTCCATACTGTACTCCTGGGTGCATTGTGCATGTGTGTGTGGCTGTGGTTGTACAGAGATCAACATCTTTAAAGGTTTAACTCAATGCTTGGATAAAGTGAATATTTTGTTAAACAACATCTAAGAAAAATGTAAATATCGTGCATTTTATTATCATATTGAATAATTGCTGTAGATCATCAGATGCTTATTTGGTAATTTGGTGATGGTTTGGCTTTCAAAAACTGAATTATCTTCACAGTTTAAAATATTCATTGGTAATCTGGTTCTTTGTCTCTACTTGTACCCAAGAGCTAGGTTCTTTTGTTTCATCCAACACCATATCCCGTGTCTTCCAATATTATATGCACACAATCTTAAAAATAGATATAAAAAAATCAGGTAAAGGAAGCCTGGACTCAGTGCTCACAATTAGGAGGTCTTCATCAGATAATGCTTTTTGACCGGGTGGAAGAAAGCAGGGGAAATTTTAGCTTATAGCTATTCAGCTTTGTTTACAAAAAGCCCAGTGACTCAGACCAGGAACACCACTAAGGTATCAGACAGGACTATACCAGAACTCAACATCTAATGCCTTTTATTGTCAGGTGTGAGGAAGAAGGAAATCAAGAATTTCCAGCTGTCCCAGATAGCCCTTTTAGAAGGTCTCTCTGAAGTCTCTTCTCCTTTGTTAAGCGTGACCTCTTGAGCCTTCTCTGACTTACAAGAAGTTAAACTTCATATCCAAAGTCACTACGGTTTATTTTAAAGCACTGAGTTGATCTGCCACGTTTTGTTATCTTGGAGGTCAACAAGAACAAATGCTTTTCAGAGTATAAAGACCAAAGCTCACGCTGGTTCGTGGTCCTTGCAGTTTTAGAAGAACCCATGATAAGTAATTAGAGAATATTTATTATTTTTCTTGCAGACAAACTGTGAGTGAAATCTTATACCAAAATTCAATATTACAAGAAAATAATTTCTATAGTCAGTAAGGATTGGCTCAAACAACTTTTAGTTTCAATGTACAAGTAAGCTTTCTGTCACTATGACAAAAATATCTGTGACAAAACAACAGAGGAAAGGCTGACAACAGCACACAGTTTCAGAGCTCTCAATCCATATTCTTTGCCCTCCATGCTTTGGACATGCCATGAGGCAGAAAGAGCATCGTGACAATGAGCTTATGAAGAAAAAAAAAAAAGAATCATCTGATGGCAGCCGGTTAGGAGAGGGAGAGGAAGGCCAGGGTCCAAATTTCCTTTAAAGTAATGTGTCCAGTGATCTTACTTCCTTCTACTAGGCTTGTCTCCTAAAGGTATGCCACCTTTTAGTGGCACTACAGACCTGGCATGTGGCTTTAAGAGCGTTTAATTTATTCGTTGTAGTCAGTAACTAAATCCCTTTGCAAAATTAGTTCCAAAATGTGTGTGTGTGTGTGTGTGTTTTCTTGGATGACTCCAAAAGGTATATCCATAAAAGCAATGTATAGTTTTATATCAACTTGACACAAGCTAAAGACATCTGAGAGGAGAGAACCTCCAATAAGAAAATGCCTCCATAAGATCAGGATGTAGGCAAGCCTGTAGGCCATTTTCTTAATTAGTGATTGATGGGGGAGCACCTGATCCATTGTGGGTGTGACCATCTCTGGGCTAGTAGTACTGAGTTCTACAAGTAAGCAGGCTGAGTAAGCCAGAGGAAGCCAGTAAGCAGAACTCCTCTATGGTCTCTGTATCAGCTCCTGCGTAAAGGTTCTTGCCTTACTTGAGTTCTTGTCTTGACTTCATCCAATGATGGACAGTGATGTAGACAGATAAGCCAAATAAATTCTTCTCTTCCTGATTTGTTCTTGGTCATGGTGGTTCATCCCAGCAATAGTAGCCCTAACTAAGACAGGCACTGAATAGAAACAGAAGAATATATACTGACTTAGATCTGTGGTTTACTGAAGAGTGGACAAACTGGGATCTCTGTAAGATTTGATGTTCTTGGGATGAAAGAGGTAATGTGTAATCCCCCTCCCTCCCCCGTTGAGTAGTTTTTGGTACTGAAGGAGGCAGCTGCCTTTTTAGTGCCTATTTACTGCCAGTATTCTATTATGCTTATACATACAAGCAGATGTAGAGGGATGCTATGGTCGACTCCTCCCGTCTCACAAGAATTAATTTGTAAACTTTCAAGGATACCATAAGCCAACAGTGAAATATACTCATTACTGAAGATTAAATTATGTAAACTTAAGACTAAATAAATTAGGCTAAAATATGTGTGGCACACAATCAAAACACATGGCTTGCTAAAATGACTTTTCTTTATTTTATTATGCCTGTACTGTTTAGATCACTTAAATCTGCTGGGTCTCTGGTAGAAACACTGTACTGATTAATGGTGTTCTGTTTCACATCTCTCCCCAACTCTGCGTTCAGAGAGGTGTGTTACAGGCTTGCAAAGGGCCATAGTGGAAGCATTTATATTATGTAAACTGGCAAAGGCTACAAAATGCAACTCTTTTTGGTTTTATTTTCATTTTTGCGTATTTTCCCAGATAGCTAGGTTTGTAAACATTTACAATACCCCAAAGGCTGGTAACAAGTACACAGTTGTGTATTCCACAGTATGTGGTACAAGGCTCAATATGGTGCATGTTAGAATCGGTAGAGAATTTTGAAAACAAGAAGAACTCACTACATAGACAGCTCATTGACAAGATTTTGACTCCCCCCCCCCCCAGTATTTAAAGTCATTTGTGAAAACTGCTTCTTGAATCCAATATGCATCAAATTAAAACCTTTTTGGCTTAAATATCACCATGAAACAATTAAGTACTGAATAAGTCATCACTGAGTAAAATATAAATATGTAGACATCGAAGGTAACTCTGGGAGTAAGGTAATCAATAGTCTTGTAAGCAGGATTCCAACCCCTGGAGCCAACATAAAAGCCAAGCAGACATGGGAGCTACATAGCTAAGGACACTTAGGATTGATGAAGTGCAGGGTGAGAAGGGGACCCTGCCTGAATGAAGAAAGTGGGAAGTGTTAGAAAAGGGGTACCTGGTATCAACTTTGGGCCTGTACATTCAAGAGGACAGAGATGCACATGTGCCTATTCACAAACATGTGCCTATATGAATGCACACATAGGCACACACACACAAATATGTCAGGTAACTATTATAACAAAAGGGTACTAGACATAAGATGGTATAAATTTATTCTACAAAAACTATTTTTTAAATTTATTTTGTTTAATTTTTTTTCAAGAAATCTGTCTTATTTTTAGGTGTTCACTCCAGGGGGAAATACAAGAATAGATTTACTTCTTTCTGCAAAATTTAATATTTTTGTACCATGAGCAAACACATATTCAATATATATACCTAATTTTGATAATTTTGGTGATAAACTGATGGTTAACAAATGGACTTTTATAAACATAATTTTATAATTTTTAAACTTAATTCTCAAAGTTGGTTAAGACAGCAAAATTTTGTTGTTTGTTTTTTGGGTTTTCTGGAGTTATCTGAAACGTATTCAGAGGATCACAGAACATGATCAAACACTAGTCCTGCCAACTGTACAACATTAGTTTTAAAATCCTTAATTTGAAAAGAAAATTCACTATGATTATGTTAGTCAATTGCTATGAAGAGATGCCATGACCATGGCAACTCTAATAAAAGATAGAATTTAACATGGAGACATTCTGGTAGACATGGTACTGGAGAGAGAGCTGAGAGCTCTACATCCAGATTGGCAGGCAGCAGGAAGAGAAAGGGATATGGTGCCTGGCTTGAGCATTTAAAATCTCAAAGCCCACCTCTAATGACACACTTCCTCCAAGAGGGCCATACCTATTCCAGCAAGGCCACATCTCCTAATCCTTGTCAAACAGCACTGTTTCCTAATGACCAAGCTTTCAAACATATGGGCCTATGGGGGCCATTCAACCACCACAACGATTAAGGTCATATATGAACTACTTTCACATAGATTGCCTCCAGTTGTCCTTAAGAGTAATAAGGTAGGTGGGTATACCTAAGTATTTAAGGACAACAGCCTGTTAAACTATCGCTGTCCAAGGTACTTTTCAAGGCTCATTTTCAAATATACCATGAGACCTTACAAGATTACATACAATTCTAAAGGTATTTAACATTTACTTAGTGAGTTACGTGGAACCCATTATGCTCAACTCCTGGTTCTACTCTTACAAAACAATCTATCTATCTATTTATCTATCTATCTATGATCATAAATATATACATATGATCATAAATATAGAGATTTGGTTCCTTGTCTGTCAAATGGACATAGCTATAGAACTAACTTTATATGGTTTACTATCTGACTTTCTCACTGATAAAATATAAAATACATAAAACAGTGTGTGAGTTAAATACTTTAAAGATGTCATTAGCACTTACTTTATTGGACATAAATATGAGCCTCTAAGAAAAAGCCTCAGTAACTAGACCATGGCCACACAGGTTCTTAATTTAAAAAAATCAGATACATGCATAATGCTGACAGTTACATAATTAAAACTCTTCAACTCGCTCAAGTAACATTAGCCTAAGAAAAAACTCCAAAAGCTTGATTTTTCTTAAAAATTTTAACTTAAATAATTTTCTTCATTAAAATATACTCTCAAATGAGCCAAATGTTTTATTTTAATACTAAATTATGATTAACAAATAAATTATATCAAGATTCAATTAAATGTAGGCTTTTTAAAGTCAAATTGGAAAAATGGCTCTTCATTTTTCCCATGGAAATTGAATAATTTAATTTTAAGTTTGAAAATGACTTTAGAATTGACTGATTGATGCTCATAGAAAAGTTCTATAATGCAATTTCATGTTTAGTAAGACTAGAATCTATTTTTAAATATATTGAAAAATCAGCCAGTACTTCCCTTTTATACCCATTGCCAATTATATTTAATGAAAGATAAAATTGAATAGCATTCTTGAAACTATAAAACCCTTCTTTTATGTGTACTATTTCCACTTTTAGGGAAGAAATCTATTATATATCGAGAGTTTTGCCTATAGTAGTATGAGACAATTAAATTTAAAGCAGGAAGCAGGAAGGATGCTCAGGGAACTCAGTCAACCACTGGCTATGATAACCAAGAAACAGAAATCCAGAACGGTAGAGGCAGCACCTGAAGGATGCTTATGTGAGAGCTGTCCTCTTGGTCTTGGAGAAGTGACCAGAAATTGAGAACCAAAGCTCAACTTTGAAGCTCATAACACTATGCTCATGAAAGAAAAGATTGTGTTCAGGCTAACCACTGAAGGGTTCAAAGGTCACCCTGATGGGCTAATCTGTAGGCCAGTGGTTCCTACCTTATGGCAGTTGTTACCCACTCCAGGAAATTTGGTAATATCTGATCACAAAACCAGCTGACTCATGCTTTTTAAATGAGGATTTATCGACACATTCCTGGCTCCTTCATCCATTTGCTTATTGCCTATGTCAGCTTTCATACTACAGTGGTAAAGTTGAGCACTAACATCAGATACCATATGGCCTTCAAAGTCAACAAAACCTATCTCTCACTAGTCACGTAAAAATAACAATTTATACAGACATCATTAGAACATCATCAATAGACTAGAAGGATCAAGTTAAACTATTAGGGTATCAGCTGTACAGTTCTAAGTAACCATCAACACCAGAAACGTTCTAGTGGGTAAAATAGAAACTAATCAAAGATAATTTAAATTACAGGTTTATTTGAGTGGGTATCAGAGAAAGATTAAATAAAAAGGGACCCCTGGAGAATAGAAGTAAAACTAGGAGAGAGAGCCCACTGCTTAACAGACGTAACGGAAGTCAAAAGGCAAAGGAATGACAAAGTCAGAATCAGACAGGCAGCAACTTCCTGCGGAGAATTCCATTACCAGGAAAATTTGGGAAAGAAATATTTCATTCTGAAGATATTTTACTACAAATGTAGCATTAAATGAAAACGGTGACTCCTAAAAATGCTGGGCAGTGGTGGCGCACGCCTTTAGTCCTAGCACTTGGGAGGCAGAGATAGGCAGATTTCTGAGTTCGAGGCCAGCCTGGTCTACAGAGTGAGTTCCAGGACAGCCAGGGCTATACAGAGAAACCCTGTCTCGAAAAACCAAAATAAATAAATAAATAAATAAATAAATGCAGTTAAGAACCCTCGCCAAAATTTGTGCTGACAAATGAACTGTTATTTACAGACATGAGTGATTGAATCTTTGTGGTCTCTTTTAATTGAAAAACTTATATAAAAAAACCCACTTTAAGTGTTTAAGGAGACATGATAAGCTAATAACAGCAAGAGAAACCAAGAGTTTAGTTTCAGAGAATTGGTTAAAAAGCACAGAGAAACCAATGGATTTGAGCACATACAAACACAGGGAGGACCTAAACTAAAGTGGGATTAATTAAAAATGCAGGTGAGTAAGTAAATAAAATTAAATAACTGGTTTCTTTGCAAATAGCAAAGATTTTATAATTTACCCAGCATTTCCTTCATGCTAAGGATGTGCTCATGTCTACAAGCCCAGACCATTTGCACACTGGCAACTAATGAACTTATCATGCAGCTTCTATTTTGAAATAATTACTATATTAGGTTGGCCACATGGTGTGGTGATTGATTCCTGGCAATCAGCCATTCATACGACTGAAACCGAATGAACAAATTACCACTATCAAGACGTCACAGCTATCACCAACTTAAGCAGGGGTTTTGTGATGAAAGACACAGAAGATTCAGGGCTACGGTGTTACAAAGCAGAAATCAAGCAGCATAAAATAAATAAAATAAAAATAAGAAGCTGTGTGAGTTGCTTCCTTGGGGCAGAGTTTAATCATCTCTCTGCTGGCCTGAGTGTTTGCTGGCATGTGTTTGGCAGGGTTGCATTTGTGGATATTAAACAACGGCTCCTTTTACAGGATTCTTTGTGTCTCTGGGAAACCCTTGGCTACCCTTCCACTTGAGACTAAACTTCTGTTTTGGATAGAAATCCACACACATGTATCTTTTTATTTTTCCTCTTTTATGTGTCTGAGTGTGTCATGCTGTCAGTCTTGTGACTTTGCCAAATCCCTAATTCTTCAACCATATATTTCAAGCAAATGGCCATTTAACTTGGGCATTTCACCAAAGGAGTAGAAACTTTTGGCTATTGGGGCAGTTGGCTAGAAAGTTAATTATGAATCTTACAACATTGCCCCAAATGGATCTTTGTGAAACTGCTGATTAGTGACCTCTTTGAAAAATGTATCTTAATTAAAAAAATCTCTATTTTTCATGTGCATGCATACATAAGGAAATCATCTAATTATATATTCAGCTTTATCAAAATACCAAACATGTATACCAATGACAATTCTAGGTAACATGTTTAAGATTCCTTGTTAAAACAAGGGGTCCATTATAAAAAGTCCTGAGATAGTTTTCTTTAGCCAAGCAGACCATGTGGTCAGAATTCACTCAATTCTCTTTTGTGTGTGATGCACATCAAAATTTCCTTAATTACACACTTAAAATTTCAAAATTAACATAAGCCATTGAAATGTTTCCTATATATTATTTTGATAAATTTCAATAGCCTAGCAATGACTTCTGGTTGAGCGTAAGTTGCCAGGCAAATGATTGATTGGAGAGGCACTAGTTCTCTGGTTAATAAGACATCTTCAAAACCTGTCCATCCTACAGCATGCTATGGCCTCCTCCATCCTCAGGGAATAAGTCTAAAGGATGTCTTAATGTGTTACTAGAGTGAGCTCAGTGCCTATATACTGAGATGTTGCAGACAGAAAATGTCAAAGGACGTCATTGTATTATCTTGATTCTGGAAGTTTTTCATTCACAAATACACTCAGCTATGTGTTTATAGCTATGCTAGGATCAGAGACAGCTAAGAAACTCCATTGGGTCCATTCTCTCCTTCTAAAAAGCTCCATTGAGAAGACATTGCCAAATTTATTCTACACAGGACAAGGTTCCTTTTCCAGGCAGAAGGTAAATGGAGTCTATTGAATGAAAAGCTCGTGTCAAATCTTTAACTACCCCAAGTTAAATTCTGTTGAAATTTGAGTTTCCAGTGTATACGGCTTCTGATTCAGGTACTGCAGTCAGCAAAATGTACATGGCTCTGGAAGCAATCCTATCATGGATTAAGTCTGTTTCTAAGTAATGGAATTTAGCCATTGGGGAATAATGTAGTTCTTGTTAAATATTCCACTGAGTGAGCTCAATTTTCTCCTTTGGCTCAGGAATGTTATCTCTGAGAATGCAGAGAGGAGAGAATCCCCCCTTTCTTTTGCCATAGCAGCTCATGCAGTACCTTAGGAGTCAGGTGTACAGCACGCATTCCTCAGAGCACGTCCTCTGTTTCTGAAGGTCAAATAGGAGCCTGAAAAGCTGCTTGAGTTGCTCTCCTCCAGTGCAGTGGGAGCTGCATAGTGAGATGATCTTATGCTGTAGGTGGCTGAAGCCACTGTGTGGAAGTTGCACACCTCTTTCCCAGTGTAGCACTGTGACAACCTCCTTTCTGAGGTTTCATTCACAGTTGAGGTGACCATTGTCTTATACTGTTGTGTCCATTCAAAAAGCATTAGAGAACCCAAAAGACCACCACGAAGCAGATTCTGATGCAATTGCACTAGGGTCTTTTATTCAAGCTAGAGCTTGGGCTCACCACAGACCCTGATACAGCCGGATGGGAAAGTGAAATCCCAAGCCCTCAGCGGGACAAGATTCCATAGGAAATGGTGAGCAAGCGAGGGGGTTCCAGTCTGGCAAGCATCTAACTGAATGATTATTGTAAGCTGACAGGTGGGTACGCTGAAACAAAATCATGAAAATCACAAATGGTCTGAAAGTACATCTGGAACTACCAGACAAATCCGGATTGGCTGTGCTAGGGAGTAGCTAGGGAGTACCTCTGGGGTATAGGCCAGAGACAAACTATGTGGTTCTTCCTGGAACTTGGGTGCAGCTTGGGTCCAGCTGCAGGTCAAATTCTCAGGTTCTTTTTCTTTTAAAATGGAGACTGGCCCAAGATGGAGTAGGTTTGTCCTCTCATTAAAATAATATATAAACATAGTGACAATTGTTCTATTCCCTTGGGAGTCCTAAATGTTACTAAGGAATTTAGATTGTTACTGTGCCCTAGCTATCATATTATATACACTACAGTACGGTATAGTATCATACAGTACAGTATAGCATAGTACAGCACAGTATCTCACAGTACAGTATAGCATAGTACAGCACAGTACAGTACAGTATAGTGCAGTATAGAAGGTACAGTATGGTACAGTATAGTATGGTATGCTGCAGTATAGTTTATTATAATACAGTATAGTCCAGTCCAGTATAGTATAGTACAGTACAGCACAGTGCAGTACAGTACAGCACAGTATATGCAGTATTGTTCAGTACAGTATAGTACAGTATATCATAGTATAGCATAGTATGGTGCAGTATAATGCTGTGTAGTACAATACAGTATAGTATAGTGCAGTATAGCACAGAATGATACAGCATAGTTCAGTACAATACAGTACAGTGCTGTATAGTACAGTATAGCATAGTACAGTGTAGTTCAGTATAGTATACCACAGTACAGTACAGTACAGCATGGTACTGTACAGCACAATACAGCACAGTATCATACAGTATAGTACAGTAGCACACAGTATAGTACAGTAGCATACAGTATAGTACAGTGTAGTACAGTACAATACAGTACAGTATACACAGTATAGTATAGTACAACACAGTATGGTATGGTACAGTATAGTACCATTTAGTTGAGCATAGTACAGTATGGTATTGTATGGTACAGTATAGTATAGTACACTGTAGCACATTATAGCATGGTACAGTATGGTATTGCATAGTAGAGTACAGTATAGTACAGTATAGTATGGTGCGGTACAGTATAGTGCAATACAGTATAGTATGGTTTAGAGTAGATTACAGCAGAAATCCAAACTCTTAAATAAAAACAAAGAAACAAACCGTGAGATGATATTGAGGAAAAGCTAAAGCAGCTATGCGCTATGCTTGGATTATACATATATATACACTAGTAGACATTTCACACTTTTTGGTGTTTGTATCTGTTGAATTTTTACAAACACAAGGAAATTGCCCAGCTTTTTCCTCTTTGGCTAAGTGAAGTTTTGTGTGAGCCAGTGTGCAGTTGGCTGGAAGTAGAAAAGAAAGGGTCCGTGTTAACTAGTTTTTATATCAACCTGAAACATGGGGAAGTTATTTAGAAAGAGGAACTTCAGTAAAGAGAATTCCCCTGCCAGCCTGACCTGTGAGTAATCCTGTGGGGCGTTTTTTTAGTTAGTGATTGATATAGGAGGGCCTTGCTCATTGTGGGTGGATCTACCGTTTGGTCCGTGGTCCTCGGATGGTGGCATGCTGAGCAAGCCATGAGGAAAAAAGCCCATACATAGACTTCCTCCATGCATGGCCACTGCTTCAGTTCTTACCTCCAGGTCCCTGCCTGGCTTGAGTTTCTGCTGCTTGAGT
The DNA here is from genome assembly GCA_019843965.1 of Rhynchomys soricoides. Classification (NCBI taxonomy): domain Eukaryota; kingdom Metazoa; phylum Chordata; class Mammalia; order Rodentia; family Muridae; genus Rhynchomys; species Rhynchomys soricoides. Next base: position 6,643,585 of record JADRCH010000067.1, read on the forward strand.
TCCTTCCATGGCTGACCATTACCTGGATGTGTAAGAAGAAATAAACCATTTCCTCCCCTAGTTGTTTGTGGTCATGGCAATTTTTAATAACAACAAAAATCCTGAGACAGGAGCCATGGTGGGAAATTTGTAAAAATAAATTTATGTCTTTGCTGGTTTAGACTCTCGATATGGGCTGGTATTAAAGGAGGCTTTAGTACCAAAGATTGGGAAAGTATGCTCATAAACGACTTTGTGTGGCTTTGTCTTGGCTTCAGCAGCACAGTTAATGCTTGGAGACATGTCTTGTTTAACATGAGGAAGTCCTCTAGAGATGAACAGCTCTAAGCTTTCGGTACAACTTCAGTTTATGGTCTCTATGAAGGTGTCTCCGGAAATGTTCCCTTTTCTGTGCGACACCTTTGGCCTTTAGATGAAGATGAGTGTGCATTACACACCGGAAGGATGGATTATTCTTTTATTCCTCTTGGTTTCCTCACAGGCAGACAAAGAGACAAACCAAACCGCTGGAAAAAAATCTTTCGTTAAAATGAAGAAAATCTGTCTCTCTGTCTCTCTGTCTCTCTGTCTCTCTGTCTCTCTGTCTCTCTCTCTTACTCTCTCTGTCTCTCTCTGTCTCTGTCTCTGTCTCTCTCTCTCTGTCTCTCTCTCTCTCTCTCTCTCTCTCTCTCTCTCTCTCTCTCTCACACACACACACACACACACACACACACACATCCTCCTGGCAGTTTCTGAACTTATACATAACACTATTTCTGAAGCCAAATGCTATAGGTTTTTTTCCTGTTATATAAACCAAGAGTTTATTTTTTTTATGTGAGCACATTTATATTGTACTCTTTTGTTACAACTTTGAAGAGTTATGACAACCATGTCTCCCTCCCTAACTATCAATTCTCCTTGTATTGCACCTTTATTATCCAGGGAATCTTAGAACATCCATTGGAGATAAGGTCTGTTAGGGAAATGCAGTATTCCCACGGAAGTCACTGCCAGCATGAGCAGGTGCTAGGGCTCTTGATGAGGTGGAGGATCATGTGTATGCACCTGCTTAACTCTGCTCCAACATTGTTACCTTGGGAATTTCTATCCACACTGAGGAATGTATTCAGGGAAGACAGGGTAAGCTCTTCTAGCAGGAGTAAGAAGAATTAATTAATCTGCCCTTGAACTTAGTTCTCCCACAAGCTCTGAGCAAGGGGTGTAAAGTTACAAAAGCATCATTCCTAAGAGCCTACAAGGTATCAGCAGCTGTAAATGCTTGTTCCAACCATTTTTACAACAAATCCTCCTATTCCTAGAGATGTAAGTGATGTCTCCAAGCTGACGCAGCTGTGAGTAGCAGAGAGTGTTCAGCAGAGAGGGCTGCTTTTCCTCAGTGTCCATGCTTGTCACTCTGCCATACGATAGTCTTTTCTTAAAACCCCGTTAAAAATCAAAGTGTTTTTGGGAAATGAACACCTTAACAGATCCGACGACACACATAGCCAATGCTGTCTTATGATGAAGAAAAATTAACAAACACTTAGGATAAAAAAACTCAAACTATAAATTTAATCATTTGAATTTCATAATGAAAGTTCCACAGGAAATATAAGGTATGGATATCTGGTAGTTAACATAATACGAACATGGAAACGTTTATTTACAATGGTTAGGATCTGTCCTGCTCTTCTGTCAATACAGTAAACTCTCCTTCTCCATTTATACATATATGTGTGTATTTATATGTATGCACACACATGAACGTATGTAGTCTTTATCTGTATACATAATCTGACACTCTCACACACATTCACACGTGTACTGTCACACTGTACACACTCGCACCCACACCATATACACTTACATTGCTCATATACACTCTCAGGCACTCATATGCACTTGCACACACTTGTATGCTCACTTCTGCACCCACATTCATACACACACACACAGAAGGAGAATATCTAGAGGTTATGCATGTCTCATGTCCAGTAGCTTCTTTCCTGTAAAAAAGGAAATAGTTGGCCTCTGGATTTAAAGCCCCCTCTTCTGCACAGAAGCCAGGAGCACATTATTTTGTTGTTTGAGGACTCATATATTGTAGAGAATGTCAGTGGAAGCTTAATTCACTGCAGATGTTATAATAGAGTGAAAAGAAATAGTGGGCTCTTGGGCTATTTTTTCCAGCATCCTTGCCTTTCTTCAAGATAATAATGGCTAGGAGAGGCATCAGGCTGATGAATGGAAATGGGAATACATCAGCAGATGGGAGCTGCATCCGCTAACCCATCTTAAATAAGATGAGTCAAGGAGACTATGACCTTGAGTGTAGTGGGCATACATAGCTTTCATCAAGACCATTTGCCTGTAGTTTAGGACTTCTGAAAATTCTTAAGAACATCTGAAATGAAATGTCTCATGAAGATTATTTTTCAAAGGAGTTCTGAGAACACCTATAACCATTGTTCTAGGCTGAGGTGGGTAGAGCTGACTATCATGCAAACACTAGTTCAAAGAGACTCCAACTTATGTTTAAAGAAGGGCATGAAGCAGAGGCAAATTCATCACAGATTTAATAAATGGAAAGTAATCCCAGGGGACCTTCTTGTGTCCTGGAGTACACAAGAAGTGTACTTCTTGTGTTGTGTTGTGTACATAGTAGTGTTTGGTGCTTGTGCATTGAAATATTTTGAAGGGTTTATTTGACAAGCAGCAATTCATGAGCTGGGCAGGCAGCACAGAGCACAGGCACACCAGCATGCCAAAGGCAGGGTAGGAAGAAGGGCAAGACTCAGTGTCTTTACAGAATCAAGGTGACTGGGCAATGTGGCTAATCCCTAGCTTAGGATCATTGGGTAGCTTATGATTGGCAAAGCTTCCATTGAGGTTTGTTGTTTTGCTTATCTATGCCTTGCTTACTAAGTCACAACAGGCTTTGGAACCATGGCTGCATAAGGGGCCTCCTTGTTGTTTTTGTTTGTTTATTTATTATAAATGTTATTGTTATGCTTGTAGATTAAGATATTCTATTTGTTAAAGGAGGCAATGCTGATATAGACACTGCAAGCTTTGTATGGTTCCTCAACATTCCTAGTCTGGAAAATTCTTCCACAGTGCCTTGGTGCTGGGTGGCAGAGTCTACCAGGAAGCAAGCAGGCAGTGGCAGCTCTGCCCAATTGATGTGCTATGAAAGAGTTAATGACAATGACCTTGCTCTCTTCTACTCTTCCACCATCTGAGGGCCCAGCATCTGTCCTCCTTTCTTCTTCTGGTCATGTCAGAACACGGAAAGGAGGCACCGGACACCACTACCAGTGCCTCCCTGATGGAATTCTATTCTTTATGGCTATTCAGTCAGTGGTATTATGGAATTGCAATACAAATTACTAAGGAAAAAGGCCCTCGAGTCCTAGACTAAACCTGTGATAACGTGCCATGATGCATAACATTCTTATTCTTTCAGGCCAAAAGCAGAAAGAGCCTCATGCGGCCAGCTCTTGAAACCTTGAGCTCAGTTTAGCTGTAAAATGGGATTATTAATTATTAATTAACCACCAGGGCAAATTATGCATATGTTCCCTTTAAACTCTAATATCCTATGATATGTTCACCCAGTCATAGTCCTTAAAGCTAGTTAATAAACTTAACAGGTCTTTGTGTCAACTATTTGGGATTTAGAATGGGAACAGATAAGGTTGTCATCCTTAAACTACTGAAAACTTCCAAACAGTATGTCAAAGAGAGCGAAAGACTTTTCTGTCCGCCGACTTTAGTCTTACTGCCTGATTCTACAGCATAAACTTCTTAACTACGTCTGTCTTCAGTGAAAACATGACCAGATGATACTGTAATGTAAACTTAATAATGTTTAAAAAAACACTGCTAACATCTAATACTAATTTAATAACCGTTATAATAATGAGAATGTATTTTTTTCTCTATTATATGTAGTGCTTGAGATCAATCACTGTAGATCAATCTCTTGGTTAGTACCCACAGTATATGATAGCCAAGTACTCCACCAGTGAGGTGAATCCGCAGCCCCCATGTAATAATAATTTTGATATTCAAATTTAAATTTGTAGTCTTAAAGAGACCAGCATGTGTATGTACATTTTGCTAGTTCCCATAGCAACAGCTGAACATTGCAGATCTCAGGTGTCTATCTATCATATATCAATCTATTTTGTGTTTGCTTGTGCTTGTGCACATGTGTGTGTCTGTGTGTGTGTATGTGTATGTATCTGTGTATGTATGTGTGTGTGTGCGTGTGCATTTTTTGTGGTGGTGAAGAGGTGCATGTACAAGTATGTGCATGCATGTATCAGAGAGCAACCTCTTTTCTCTGGCATTACCAATCTTATTTTTATTTTTAAGGTATCATCTCTCATTAGCCTGGGGCTCATTAAGTAAGCTAAGATGGCTTGTTTGCCAGAAGGCTCCAAAAATTCACTAGTCTCCACATGTGAGCACTTGGAATACAAGCATGTGCCACTATACACGTAGTGTTATATAGATGCTGGGGACAGAACTCAGGAATTTCACACTTGCAAGGTCATCACTTTACTGATGGAGACATTTCCCCAGCCCCATCTATTATATTTCACTTGTCTTGTCTTTAACACATCTTTCCCAATGCAAGCAGATATGCTTTTATTAACAGTCAAAATCAGTAAAACGTGTTTTTGGAAATAAGCAGAAAATACTTGTTTGAAACAAAATTTTTAAGGCAAAGATTTCAAGTGGTACCAGGACAGGACAACTCAGGGCAGTGGCGCCAGGGCTTAATTTATTGACACAGGCTTTGTAAATCTGCTCTTCTAGATGCCACTCTTGATGAAGTATCCATGATGTCTGCTCATATGGCAGCAATGCTGGGTGGAGCAGACAGCAAGACTAACAAAATCTTAGGAAATCAGAAATAGCAAGGAGAGTCTAGCCACTTTCTCTGCTACCACATTGGGCTTAGGGGTTACAGAAAAGTTGATAGTTATCTCAATATTATTTCAAAATAAACTTTAGTAGGGAGATATTTTATTTTATTTTTTAATAAACATTTTCAATAAATGCTGATAGCCTGATTGTTTCTACGGGGGCAAGAGGGAATTGGATGATGTGCTTTCATGATGAAACCACTGTTAAAGTTTAGCAGAAGCAGGTGGTAAGTAACAACCCGGGTCTTCTGACAAACTGATGATTTGGAACATGAGTCTGGACCCAACGTAGGGGTGAGTAGCAGAGTGGGAGGTGGAGGAGAGGACAACACAAAGGAGCGCTAGAAGCAGAAGGATGGAGGGAAAGAAGGAGATAACTTAACACTTACTCGATTTTGGCAGCAGTTTCAGGTCAAACATACTGTAAAGGACTCATCATTGAAGCCACTTGTGGCCATTCCTCCATCCTCATAGATCTACACTAAATGGCCCATTGGCTTATTGTCCCGTTAGAAGCTGGGTAATTTCCTTCTCCTCTCCAACATCAGAACAGCCTGCACCTCCCAGTCACAGAATTCATTTCACCACTCCTCCTCCTCAGGCAGCGCACGATCCCCACAATCACATATCCAAAGCAACTGAGAGGAAAGACAGGATGAAGTGTTTTACTAGACTCCTGTGCACATTCTTTGGCTAAAACTTTTTCTAGATCATTGGAACCAAATGGTGGGCAGCTGCTCCGGGCTTGCACACTCAGCGTATGTGTTAATACACATCACATGGCCCCAGTGTGGAAGCACAGCAGTTGTAAACACATGGGGATGACTGAGACACTTAAAGACGTTGCAGGCATTCACCTCAGAGCACACAAAGCAGGCTTGATGTACTCAAAAGCCCTCCACAAACAATAGACCAGTCATAGATAAATGCAGCCCTGCAGCCCATTGGAAACGTTTTAGTTCCAGTCCTGGGTTCTAAGCTTCTGTTTCCCTTTCCCCACTGGGAGACAACTCAACAGTTCTTAAACTCCCCTGTTCACACCTTCTTGTCTGTTTGGAGATCCTGGTTGGGTAAGGAGCACAACAGGAGGAGGGTATTTTTTTTTATTTCAGATAGGGTCATGAAGGATGGTTTGGTCTATGGCCTGGGAAAGGGAGCAAGCACTCTATGCCATTGAAGGAAATCTCTTTCTTTCTTAAGGTGTTCCTTCCTCTCCTTGTCCATCTCATGGACTAAATTCCACAGTGGAAGGTTGTCTTGGAAACTCAGTCCAATGACTCTGAGCAAAAGCCAGTATTACTGAAAGCAGGAGAGGCAATTCAGGGGAGCTCTAAGCTCTTTAAACAGTCACGTTTATATAATGCACTCACTAGAATACTACAAGGAGTGATTGAGTCTTCTGATGTGGATTTGCTTCTGTGGGGTAAATAGGTAAGTGGATGAGTGAAATGGTAAGAAGTCACCAGCTCAGTACCAACAACTTTGCTGCTCACATGAGTGTACACTCATCTTTATGCCTTCATTCACTGTAGTGCCTATTTGGTAGTTTCCAGTGCTGTTCAACCTTCCTAAAGCTGTGACACTTTCATACAACTCCTCATGTTGTGGTGGCCCCTACCCATAAAATCATTTTCATTGCTATTTCATAATGATGATTTTGCTACTGTTATGGGTCATGATGTAAATTTATGATATGCAGAGTATCTGATATGTGTCCTATGAGAAAGGGTTGGTTCACTCCTAAAGGGGTCACGACCTGGTGTCCCTAGAGAAACGCTGATTTAACACTGTCATTTCCTATGTTCAGAGTTTGTGTGGTGAACATCCCTGTTACTTCTTCTAATCTTAAGGATTTAGTGTTTTAGAATTTAACGTTCTCTTGTTTAGCCTCAACTCCTCAGGCATTGGACCTCTAAACTGTGGTGGTCTCCATCATGTTTTTATGCTGAAAGAAAGCTTTAAAGACCAAAGATCTACCTGTGCAGCCAGTATTGAGCATGTATGGTCTGGACTTTCTCAGCAGCACCTGCAGTTCAGATAAGCTTGGTCTGACTAAATGTCACTCACTTAGGCAATTGTACAGCTGGCTCAGTCCTTAGGACTCACACTGTCTACTATTGTGTCTCCATAGCAGCCTGCTCCCCTGTTCAGAACTGCTCTACTAAAATAGCTGAATAGTGGATGTCCAGGCGGCTGTTGTGGCTAGTGCCACCATGGTATAAACATGCATACATCTCCAGGATATGCTGACTCAAGTTCGTACACACACACACACACACACACACACACACACACACACAGGACAGCTGGATCACAGTCATTCTAATTTTAGTTTTTAAAATCAGGTTTACCATAGTAATTTTCATAGTGGCTAGACTAATTTATGTTCTCACATATGGTGCTTAGATTTTTCTTATAGATGAGTAAAGCCGTTAATGTATGTATATAAGTGAGATGAAAGTAGATGAAGGAAAGAGATCAGCAGAATGGAGTGGGGGAAGGAAGAGAAAGGGGAGGATCATAGAAGAAATACAATCAAAATATATAATTTACTCAAAATAAATTGTTACCAGAAAAACCAATAATATGTATAGACAACATACACCAAGAATAGATTTTTAATTAGTATCCAGTTTCTTACCCCAGTAACTATTTGACTTATGGGTCCCAACTTTTACCTCTAAAATTCTTTCTTATGTGTAAGAAACAAGCACATCTCTAGTAAGTGCAGGAGGAGGATTGGGGCAAAAATACCATAGGGATTTTATCAAGGGTCACCGATCCCCAACATCATATCTATGAAAAGAATCACACTTGGCAAGGCAGTTTTTGGAGAGATCACATCTGGGTCTGGAACACACTGAGAAACAGATGTGTGTGTGGCAGCAAAACAGACAGGAAGTGTATTGAAGTGAAACCCGAGCAAACCATCTGAGCCCAGAAATCTGAGCAGCCAAGGGTTGTGAGAGGTGCAATTGACCAGGAAGGGGCCATCCTTCCAGGGTATATTTCAGATAAAAGATAAGCATGGTTTCATTAATATGGTTTTAGTAGTGGCTAAGCAGAACTCATTAAATACCCTAAATTCATTAGGAATGAACAATAGGGGCCCTAAGTGCTGGCCCTGTCCATAAAGAAATGAATTGTGTTAGAACGACCTGGAAGGGTCATCTTGGTTTGTTGTGTCAGGGGAAATGGAGAGGTAAAATCTGCTATTTGAGGCATTAGCACCATGTCAGCTACTCCTGAGACAGGTCTGCTTCATCCCAGAACCACTAGGGAGGTGTGAAACAGGCCCAGCAGAGAGCTCATGGGAAAGAAGGAATCCTGTGGGCCAGCATGTCTCTGCTGAGTCACATGATGCTTTGCTCTTCCAAGTTCAGGATCCCCTAAGGACCACACTGAAACCTTTCCCTGTGCTTTCTCAGAGATTTGTGGAAAATTAGCCATTATGTACCAATTTCTCTAGTGTCTTTTAAACCATGAAAGAGATTTCACTTCCACACTCCAGGGAAGGGAGAAAAGCAGATAAAAATGGATATGCAGGTGCCTTGGTTTCTGTTTCAATTCTCTTCTCGGAAATGGCCTTGGCTCCTAAGAGCTGCTTTAAGGAGGATGTTTCTCGCCAACACAAGTCTTTGAACACAGAGAGTTGTGTTTCAGATTCAGATTTACATAAAACTTTGTAGCATTTTATTTAAATAATAAGCAGCACAGTTCTGGATAATGCTAAAGTGCAGAGCATTTCTGTGAAGTAGCTAAGACACAAAGAGATCAGCCAAATCAGTAAATGGACTATGGAGATAACTTCCCTGAAAACCTCAGGGACACAGACACATGGCAGCGTGTCTTTTCCCCTAGTCTCAAGTGCTTAAGTGGCCTATTTTAAGGTTCATGTTTTGGAGCGATTTTATAGAAAGAAGTATCAAGTGGTTCAGTTTTCTATGAAGGGGCTTCTGGAGGCAGCTCTCCCAAAAGCACACTGTTGAGAAGGAGGGAAGGCCAAAAAAGGCCTGGTTTGGAACTTGTCAAGGCAAAAGCTACACCATTCATTTTGATGAAAATGTACCTTTTGAAATAACTTTGTACATTTCACTTGACAGAGGCTCTAACTTGCTGATCATCCATGGAAATGTGGTTACTGAGGTTTGAATAAAAAATGGTCCCCATAGGCTCCTATGTTTGAATGCTTGTTCACCAGAGAGTAGAACTATTCAACAGAATGCATGGATTAGGAGATGCAGACTTGCTGCGATAGGTGTGGTCTTGTTAGAGGTTTCAAATGCCCATGCCAGGCCAGTCTCTCTTCCCTTCCCTTCCTCCCTCCTCCCTTGCTGCCTCCCTTCCTCTCAGATTGGGATCAGGTTGTAGCTTTCAGCAATAGTTCCAGTGCCTTGCATTCTACTGTGCTCACACCATGATGATAACAGACCAATCTCTGCAACTGTAAGAGCCTAATTAAATGCTTTCTTTTATAAGAAAGCATATTGGTTATAGTAGGTCCTCACAATGATAGAACAGTGACTAAGAAACTGGTTCTTACTGTATTCCTTTGATTTTTGCTAGGAGTATGGGATCTATAAGTGTAGGAGCCAAGTGTGAAATACCCAGTTACATCTGTTCAGGTTTGTATCCAGGAGTGATGGAGCTGGGTCATAGTTGTTTTATTTTCTTAGGATTTTGGGTATTGGCATGCTGATTTCACATCCCTGTCTTTGGAGCTTGGATTTGTAATAAATATGTGAAATTATTAATGTATAGAGATGATATGGAAGTGATGGTCAGAAAGTTATTTATTCATCTAAGTACCCAGCTCTTTAAAATGATAATACTCATTCATGGGATTGCCATGAGATGATCAGGCCAGGCTGATCACAAAATACTATAGATGGAGTGACATAGAGACAACAGAAATTTATGTCTCTTGCTTTTAGAAGCTGGATGTTTGGAACAGTTAGGTTCTATTGAAAGTCATCTTCCCAGAGGCAAAGTGTTGTATTCTTGCTCTCTCCTAACTTGCTAAAATGAGGAAACAAAAGCTCTCAAAGGTATCTTCTATAAAGATTGCTATCCCATTCATGCAGCCCACGTTAACAAATTACCTCCCAAAGGCTGTACTTCCTAAAGCCATCCCAAGGGAGTTAGAATTTCAACATGTTGATTTTGGGAGATACAATCATTCAGTCCACTGAACTGTTCATGGAATAAGACGAGAGAGTGTAGAACTTGCTAATTGCTATGTAAATGGATTCTGGAATAGCTGAGACTAAGTCAGTAAGTACACCTAAGAGGCCACTTCCAGAGACCCATTTGGCATGGCATTCTGGGATGAGCTCTTACTCATGTTTTTACATGCTTCCTCCTTCTTCCCACTTTCACAAGACCTGGAACAGAGTATGGGAAGTCTTAGATGCAGATACTAAATGTAGCAGGTGCATCTATACTTCCTGAAATCACAACTGTGAGTGATTTATTCAGTATTTTTCCCTTAAGAAGAATTTCCAATGGAATGCAGACAATTCATACTACAATGTGTGGTATCATTGAGAAAAGTTGCCAATGAGCACATGGTACAGACACAGTGGGGTGTATAAAGGAAAAGTAGAAAAGTAGACCATGAAAATTAGAATAAACTGTTTTAAATTTAAATGGTATCCATATCTGACTTAAAAGTGTATATAGATATTAACAGTAGGTATATATCAGTAGACACACCATGGATTGCCTGTTGCCAGATGTCTAACAGGAAGCAGCTATTGGTCTAAGAGACGGGCACTGAGGGGATGCCCTTTACCATGAAACTAACAAGGATGGCCTGTCAGGATCCCTCATGTGTTCCTCTGTTAAGTCCCCAATAACATTAACAACATACTTTATACAACAGTTTTCAATGTGAGAGATTTTGACTCTGGTGTGACGGGATCATCTTTTTCTGGTTCTGACTTTCTATCATGCTTGCCTTATGCTTGGAAGCACGGCAGGCACCTCTATGATGTCCATGCTTTCAGTTAGTAAGTCTATAAGCCTTATATAACCCTCTTTCCTGGTTGTATGTTTCATTCACTAAATAAAGTTAAGATGGCTGAAGTTATAAAATGTCGTCTTTGAGGAACACATAGTGAGAACATTAGCTTGAATCATGTTTATTTTCTCTTACTATCATTGGATCATTCCTCTAGGAAGCCACATCGTGGGAAAGCTACAAAAGTATAGTTAGGAGCTCATCTTCTGAAACTTGCTGATCTGGACAAGCCTGGATATAGATGGTTTCCCTTTGAGCCTTTGTATGAGAACACAGCATTGACCAACAAATGTGATTTTAAAGATATAGTCTATTGTTATGATAGAACACAATGACCAAAATCAACTTGAGGAGGAAAAGGTTTATTTCATCTTAGAGTATGTAGTCCACTACTCAGTGCCATCAAGTCGGAAACTCAAAGCAAGTTAGATAGAGGAAGGAGCTGATGGAGAGTTCCTGATTGGAAGCTGCTTACTGGCTTGTTCCATAGGGCTTGTGTCTTTTCCTGTACAAACATCATGACCAAGAAGCCAGATGGGGAGGAAAGAGTTTATTCATCTGTTCATCATCAACGGAAGTCAGGACTGGAACTAAGCAGATCAGGAAGCAGGAGCTGATGCAGAGGTAAAGGAGGGATGTTATTTAATGGCTTGCTTCCCCTGGCTTGCTCAGCTTGCTTTCTCATAGAACCCAGGACTACCAACCCAGGGATGGCACCAACCACAAGGGGCCCTCCCCCCTTGATCACTAATTGAGAAAATGTCTTACAGTTGGATCTCATGGAGGCATTTCCTCAACTGAAGCTCCTTTCTCTGTGATAACTCCAACTTGTGTCACGTTGACACACAAAACCAGCCAGTACAGCTTGCTTAGCCTACTTTTTAAATAGTACCCAGGACCACCCAGCCCATAATGTTACCACCTACAATGACCTGGACCTTCCCACATTAATCACTAATTTAAAAAAATGTATTACAGACTTGCCTACAGGGAATTTGGGTGGAGATGTTTTCTCAATTGAAATTCCCTCTCCCCAAATGACTCTAACTTGTTTCAAGTTAACATAAAATTATCCAACATAGATGTCTTGAGACATAGGCGTTATAAAAAATTACCTGGGTGGATACTTTGTATCTGTTTGGTGAATTTCATCTGCATATACTTTTGCTGCTTCCCAAACTTGTCTTTGTACTTCAGAAAGTAAATTATTAGTAAGAATCATATGAACATCACGGAAAGGCAAGCTATAAGACTGTGTGATGTACTGGAACTCTTTAATAAAGCTGGAAGAGTTAGAAGTATATGAACCCAGTCTTTTATCTATTTGAGAAAGTTCACTCAGCGAGAACAGGACCAGACCATCAACTGCAGCCACTTCCCGTAGAGGAAGGACCGGTGCTGGGTCAGGTGTCTCTGGAGAAGAAGGAATTGGGGGTTTGGCTGTGGCCTTAGAACGGGTGATAGGAAGGGTGAAGATCAGCGCCAATGCAGGGCGATTGGAGAGACCTGCAACTGGCACAGAGGGAGGGGAGGAGTCTGGAGAGGTCAAGCTAGTAGGCCTTGGGGTAACCTGGTGAGAAGGAGAAACTGAGGCAGCAGTTTGGGTTTTAGGTGGCACAGAAGGCAGCACAGAAGCAGGTTTGCAGTGGAAGGGAGGAGGTTCATTAGCTGGGTCTAGGGTTGTGGAGTCATCTAGTGGCAGATGAATAGGTTTCACGGCTAAGAGAAGTTGGGATGAAGAACAAGCATAACACATAGAAGGCTGAGAGTGAAGATATATGAAAGCTTGGATATATGGGATTTCCTTCCGTTTACTGGTCTGCTGGCAGTATGTATGGAGATCTTTTAAAATGATCACGTCTAACGTGCCATTAGCTGGCCATTTGGAATCATTTTCTAAAGAGTATTGAATCCAAACCTTATTGCAGAGGTATATCAATTTTGAGGGCCTCAAATCAGGCATTAATTTAAGAGATTTGAAGTTTGCCAGGAGACATCCCAGTGGGTTGCTTGGAGGTCTGTTTGAAGACCAATTAGTACCCATTGGGTGTTGGGGGATGTTACCAAACTGTTTATGCCAGCATCCCAGAGAATAACTTCAGTAACCAGAGGTCAGCTAAGCTAGAAATTCAAGTCATCATGAGACTACTAGGAGCTACAGCTGGCAATTTCCTGGAAATTGCCAGAAAGCAATTCAACCTAGTACTAGGATTTTTAACGGCTGCGAGGGTGGGGGTGGGGTATGAACTGTTTTGGAGAGGGGAGGACACCCAAGGACTAACTCACAGGTCAGCTAGGAGGCCAGTCATAGGGACTGGGGCAGTGAACCACCAACCCCTCAGCCTAGAAAGGGTTGGCCAGACACTATCTGAGCATCCAGGGTCCTCCTGCCAATTGGAGAAACTCCTTATCAATCAAAATGCCGATGTGTCTTTGTGGACTGTGCAGTCAGATAGCAGGAGGGGTGGAACTGTTTGGTGTGGCGTGGGAGCGGAGGTGGAAATCCGTGCAGTGGATGAGTGCGGGGCGAGGGGTGCAAGCGGAAGAAGTCCACTTGGTGTATCAACGGCTTGCGGGCGGTGATGGTGGTCGCAATGGCGGTAGCGGCAATCCACATGTCGTCAGTCCTCTGGCAGTAGTGGCATCTCTAAGGTCGCTCAAGGCAGCAAACTGGCCCTGCCTGGACCCTGCAGCAACCTGTGTTGAAATTCCCGGAGTCTAGAAGGCACCAATGTTATAATAAAAAATTGTCTGGGTGGATATGTTGTATGTGTTTTATGGAGCCTCACATCTCCCTGACCTGACTCGTCCTTTTTCCCTATATGTAACTGAAAAGGAGGGATTTGCCTTTGGAGTCTTAGGTCACCAATTGGGACCTTCTTTTGCACCTGTAGCATACTTGTCCAAAAAACTAGATCTAACCATCCAGGCATGGGCACCTTGTATTCATACCTTAGCAGCCACTGAACTCTTTATTCGAGAGTCAAAAAATTAACCTTGGGGTCGCCTATAACTGTCTTCTCTTCTCGTAACCTGTCACAGCTCCTAACTTACAAAGGCTTACAGACTCTACCTCCCTCCAGGGTTCTTTCTCCTCAGGTAGCTCTAATAGAAGACTCCACACTCACCTTCCAATCATGCCCACCTCTTAATATTTCCAACCTTCTTCCTCGACCTAACACTAACCACTCCCTGTATCACTTCTGCACTGAAACTCTAGAGGAACTATTACCTCATCCTTCACATATACAGGAGGACACACTGCCTCAGGCCATTTATACCTGGTATACAGATGGAAGATCCTTTCTATATGAAGGAGCCAGAAAGGCCGGCTACGCCATAGTGTCAGACACCAATGTGGTGGAGGCACAGGCCCTTCTTACTCACTAATCACTTATCACTAATCACTTCCTACTTCCTTATCACTAATCAACAGGCTGAACTAATAGCCCTTACCCGTGCCTTTCACCTGGCACAGGGACAATCCCTAGACATCTACACAGATTCCAAATATGCTTTCCATATCCTCCTGTCCCATGCTGGTATCTGGAAGGAGCCCAGGTTACTTAGCACAAAAGGAGGATCAGTAACTAATGCAAACCACATGATGGCCATGCTAAAGGCCTCCCATCTCCCCGCAGCTATTGGGATTGTCCACTGTAGACCCCACCAGACGGATGATTCTATTGTCTCCAAGGGAAATAACCAAGCCGATGAGGCAGCCAGAGCTGCGGTCCTTAGGGGCCTGGACTCATCTCAGCCTCTCCAGGACATCCTCGAACTGCAACCCACATCCCCACCTTTACCCCCAGACACTCGTCAACCTCTGTTCTATCCTCACCAACTCTTTCACTCCAACAGCCAAGTGTTGTCTTCTTTTGTCAAGACCCACCTACAGCCTACTCCTGAGGACTTAAGTTTCTTAAAATCTATCACTGCTTCTTGCAAAATCCGTCAGATGTCAGACTCCAACTCAAGGTACCCCTTTTCCTACCCATCAGGCTAGAGGTTCCCTTCCTGGAACTGACTGGCAACTTGACTTTATCTACATGCCCACTGTCAGAGGAGCCAAGTACCTCCTGGTCTTGATGGACACCTTCTCAGGGTGGGTGGAAGAGTTTCTCACAACTAACAAAAGATCAGACTATCTCTGATCTCCTCCTCTTCCAATAAACCCCCACGTGGAACTCTGGCCTGGTGTGGTTTCTGGAGCCACTGACCATCCCCACCGATAATAATGCTGTTCATACCAGACCAGATCATTTTTTATTATAACAATTGGTGTCTATAATGGTTTGAATGAGAATGGTCCCCATAGGCTCATATATTTGAATGTTTGCTCCCCATTAAGGGAACTGTTTGAGAAAGATTAGTAGTTGTGGTCTTAGTGGAGTTGGTATGGCCTTATTAAAGAAGGTAAGTCACTAGAGGTGGGCTTTGGGGTTTCAAAAGCCCACACCAGGCCCACTATGTCTCTTTGACTGCTGCCTGTGGATCGGGGTGTAACTCTTACTAATGTTCCAGTGTCATGCTTGCCTGTCCGATACCATGTTGTCCATAATGATGGTCACAGACTATCACTCTAAAACTGTAAGTATTCCCCCAATTAAATACTTTATTTTACAAGTTACTTTGGTCATGGTGTCTCATCACAGTAATAGAATAATAACTAATACAGCATCTAAGTAAAGCTCAGTTTCCTCACCCATGAAAATCATGAAAATGAGATTATAAATGCTTGTTTTATGAACTGCTTAATATTACATATTAGGTACTAATGCAAGGTAATGAGCATTGTAAGGAACTTTTTAGTTTAAGTACTTGTTTTAGTCTTTTTAGGGTGTTAGCAGAATATCCAAGACAGGGCAATGTAGCTTACAGTTTTAGACTCAGGGGTTTTCACAGAATGGCAGCTATCTCTGACAAGGGCTTTGCTGTCTCTTTGTATGGTAGATGATCTCTCTTCAGGTGTGTATATACATCAGAGTATTGTGCCTGTGTATATGGAGACGTGGGGGTGGTGGTGGTGGAGGTGGTGGTGGTGGTGGTGGTGGTGGTGGTGCAGGAGGTGGTGGTGGTGGTGGTGCAGGAGGTGGTGGTGGTGGTGGTGGAGGTGGTGGTGGTGATGTTGGTGAGGAGCTGTCCAACATAGTTCAGCTCTTTATGTCTTTAGACATAAGGATGTTCTGAGTACAGAGAGGATCTGCCTCTTGGCTGAGGGTAGATTGAGTGGCTTGCTTCAGAAGGACAAGACAGTTGTACCTTGCTTTATGAAAGAGGGCCAGAGACTCCCCTTTGCTTCTGCTATTTTTCTTTTTTCTTTTTTTCCCTTTTTTAAAAATTTTCATATTTTATTTACATTTCAAATGTTTCCCCCTTTTCAGATCTACCCTTTGGTACCTCCCCTTTCCCTCCGCCCTCCCCCTGCCACTATGGGGATATTCTCCAACCCACCCTCCAACCCATTCACCCACTCTTGTCTTTCCTCCTTGTCATTCTCCTATACTGGGGGATCTAACACCCTCAGGCCCAAGGGCTTCTCTTCCCCCTGATGGATAACAAGACCCTCCTCTGCTGCATTTATGGCCAGCACCATGGGTCCCTCAATGTGTATTCTTTAGTTGGTGGATCAGTCTCCAGAAGTATGGGGGTTCAGGACAGTTGCCACTGTTGCTACCTCCCTGGGGCTGCAAACTCCCTCAGCTCCTTCAGTCCCTTCTCCAAGTCCTCCATCTGGGACCTCACACTCTACTCTACTGTTGCTGTGAAGTGACTCTTGGGTATTTCAAACTTTTGGGCTAATAACCTCTTAACAGTGAGTACATACTATGTTCATTCTTTTGTGACTGTGTTACCTCGCTCAGGATGATGTTTTCAAGTTCCATCCATTTGTCTACGAATTTCATGAAGTCATTGTTTTTAATAGCTGAGTAGTATTCCATTGTGTAAATGTACCACATTTTCTGTATCCATTCCTCTGTGGAGGGACATCTGGGTTGTTTCCAGCTTCTGACTATTATAAATATGGCTGCTATGAACATAGTGGAACATGTGTCTTTATTACATGTTGGAGCATCTTCTGGGTATATGCCCAGGAGTGGAATAGCTGGGTTCTCAGGTAGTATTATGTTCATTTTTCTGAGGGTCTGCCACACTGATTTCCAGAGAGGTTGTATCAACTTGCATTCCCACCAGCAATGGAGGAGTGTTCCTCTTTCTCTATGTCCTCGCCAACATCTGCTGTCACCTGAGTGTTTGATCTTAACCATTCTGACCGGTGTGAGGTGAAATCTTAGGGTTGTTTTGATTTGCATTTTCCTGATGACTAAGGATGTTGAACATTTCTTTAGGTGCTTCTCGGCCAATCGAGTTGCCTCAGTTGAGAATTCTCTGTTTAGCTCACTTCTCCATTTTTTGATAGGGTTATTTGGATCTCTGTAGTCTAGCTTCTTGAGTTCTTTATATACATTGGATATTAGCCCTCTATCAGATGTAGGATTGGTAAAGATCTTTTCCCAACCTGTAGGTTGCTGTTTTTGCACTATTCACAGTGTCCTTTGCCTTACAGAAGCTTTGTAATTTTATGAGGTCCCATCTGTCAATTCTTAATCTTAGAGCACAAGCCATTGTTCAAGAACATTTCCCCTGTGCCCAAGTGTTCGAGACTCTTCCCCACTTTCGCTTCTATTAGATTCAGTGTATCTGGTTTTATGTGAAGGTCCTTGATCCACTTGGACTTGAGCTTTGTACAGGGAGATAGGAATGGATCAATTCAAAATCTTCTACATGTAGACCACCAGTTGATCCAGCACCATTTGTTGAAGATGCTGTCTTTTTTCCACTGTATGGTTTTAGCTCCTTTGTCGAAGATCAAGTGACCATAAGTGTGTGGGTTCATTTCTGGGTCTTCGATTATATTCCATCGATCTACCTGCCTGTCACTGTACTAATACCATGCAGTTTTTATCACTACTGCTCTGTAGTACAGCTTGAGGTCAGGGAGACTGATTCCCCCAGAAGACCTTTTATTGTTGAGGATAGTTTTTGCTATCCTGGGTTTTTTGTTATTCCATATGAATTTGAGAATTGCTCTTTCTAGGTCTACAAAGAATTGAGTTGGGATTTTGATGGGGATAGCATTGAATCTGTTTATTGCTTTCGGCAGGATGACCATTTTAACTATGTTAATCCTGCCGATCCATGAGCATGGGAGATCTTTCCATCTTCTGAGGTCTTCTTCGATTTCTCTCTTCAGAGACTTGAAGTTCTTGTCATACAGATCTTTCACTTGTTTGGTTAGAGTCACAACAAGATATTTTATATTGTTTGTGACAATTGTGAAAGGTGTCATTTCCCTAATTTCTTTCTCAGCCTGTTTATCCTTCGAGTATAGGAAGGCTACTGATTTGCTTGAGTTAATTTTGTATCCAGCCACTTTGCTGAAGTTGTTTATCAGCTGTAGCAGATCTCTGGTGGAGTTTTTCAGGTCACTAATGTATACCATCATATCATCTGCAAATAGTGATATTTTGATTTCTTCCTTTCCAATTTGTATCCCTTTGATTTCCTTTTGTTCCCTGATTGTTCTAGCTAGAACCTCAAGTACTATATTGAATAGATAGGGAGAGAGAGGGCAGCCTTGTCTAGTCCCTGATTTAAGTGGGATTGCTTCCAGTTTCTCTCCATTTAGTTTGATGTTGGCCACTGGTTTGCTATATATTGCTTTTACGTAGTTTAGGTATGCTCCTTGAATTCCTGATCTTTCCAAGACTTTTATCATGAAGGGATGTT
>JADRCH010000067.1:6664343-6676997 GCA_019843965.1 Rhynchomys soricoides
GGTGGTGGTGGTGGTGGTGGTGGTGGTGGTGGAGGTGGTGGTGGTGGAGGTGGAGGTGGTGATATGATAAAGGAGCTGTCCAACATAGTTCAGCTCTTTATGTCTTTAGACATAAGGATGTTCTGAGTACAGAGAGGATCTGCCTCTTGGCTGAGGGTAGATTGAGTGGCTTGCTTCAGAAGGACAAGACAGTTGTACCTTGCTTTATGAAAGAGGGCCAGAGACTCCCCTCTGCTTCTGCTATTTTTCTTTTTTCTTTTTTTTCCTCTTTTAAAAATTTTCATATTTTATTTACATTTCAAATGTTTCCCCCTTTTCAGATCTACCCTTTGGTACCTCCCCTTTCCCTCCGCCCTCCCCCTGCCACTATGGGGATATTCTCCAACCCACCCTCCAACCCATTCACCCACTCTTGTCTTTCCTCCTTGTCATTCTCCTATACTGGGGGATCTAACACCCTCAGGCCCAAGGGCTTCTCCTCCCCCTGATGGATAACAATACCCTCCTCTGCTGCATTTATGGCCAGCATTATGGGTCCCTCCATGTGTATTCTTTAGTTGGTGGATCAGTCTCCAGAAGTATGGGGGGTCAGGACAGTTGCCACTGTTGATACCTCCCTGGGGCTGCAAACTCCCTCAGCTCCTTCAGTCCCTTCTCCAAGTCCTCCATCTGGGACCTCACACTCTACTCTACTGTTGCTGTGAAGTGACTCTTGGGTATTTCAAACTTTTGGGCTAATAACCTCTTAACAGTGAGTACATACTATGTTCATTCTTTTGTGACTGTGTTACCTCGCTCAGGATGATGTTTTCAAGTTCCATCCATTTGTCTACGAATTTCATGAAGTCATTGTTTTTAATAGCTGAATAGTATTCCATTGTGTAAATGTACCACATTTTCTGTATCCATTCCTCTGTGGAGGGACATCTGGGTTGTTTCCAGCTTCTGACTATTATAAATATGGCTGCTATGAACATAGTGGAACATGTGTCTTTATTACATGTTGGAGCATCTTCTGGGTATATGCCCAGGAGTGGAATAGCTGGGTTCTCAGGTAGTATTATGTTCATTTTTCTGAGGGTCTGCCACACTGATTTCCAGAGAGGTTGTATCAACTTGCATTCCCACCAGCAATGGAGGAGTGTTCCTCTTTCTCTATGTCCTCGCCAACATCTGCTGTCACCTGAGTGTTTGATCTTAACCATTCTGACCGGTGTGAGGTGAAATCTTAGGGTTGTTTTGATTTGCATTTTCCTGATGACTAAGGATGTTGAACATTTCTTTAGGTGCTTCTCGGCCAATCGAGTTGCCTCAGTTGAGAATTCTCTGTTTAGCTCACTTCTCCATTTTTTGATAGGGTTATTTGGATCTCTGTAGTCTAGCTTCTTGAGTTCTTTATATACATTGGATATTAGCCCTCTATCAGATGTAGGATTGGTAAAGATCTTTTCCCAACCTGTAGGTTGCTGTTTTTGCACTATTCACAGTGTCCTTTGCCTTACAGAAGCTTTGTAATTTTATGAGGTCCCATCTGTCAATTCTTAATCTTAGAGCACAAGCCATTGTTCAAGAACATTTCCCCTGTGCCCAAGTGTTCGAGACTCTTCCCCACTTTCGCTTCTATTAGATTCAGTGTATCTGGTTTTATGTGAAGGTCCTTGATCCACTTGGACTTGAGCTTTGTACAGGGAGATAGGAATGGATCAATTCAAAATCTTCTACATGTAGACCACCAGTTGATCCAGCACCATTTGTTGAAGATGCTGTCTTTTTTCCACTGTATGGTTTTAGCTCTTTTGTCGAAGATCAAGTGACCATAAGTGTGTGGGTTCATTTCTGGATCTTCGATTATATTCCATCGATCTACCTGCCTGTCACTGTACTAATACCATGCAGTTTTTATCACTACTGCTCTGTAGTACAGCTTGAGGTCAGGGAGACTGATTCCCCCAGAAGACCTTTTATTGTTGAGGATAGTTTTTGCTATCCTGGGTTTTTTGTTATTCCATATGAATTTGAGAATTGCTCTTTCTAGGTCTACAAAGAATTGAGTTGGGATTTTGATGGGGATAGCATTGAATCTGTTTATTGCTTTCGGCAGGATGACCATTTTAACTATGTTAATCCTGCCGATCCATGAGCATGGGAGATCTTTCCATCTTCTGAGGTCTTCTTCGATTTCTCTCTTCAGAGACTTGAAGTTCTTGTCATACAGATCTTTCACTTGTTTGGTTAGAGTCACAACAAGATATTTTATATTGTTTGTGACAATTGTGAAAGGTGTCATTTCCCTAATTTCTTTCTCAGCCTGTTTATCCTTCGAGTATAGGAAGGCTACTGATTTGCTTGAGTTAATTTTGTATCCAGCCACTTTGCTGAAGTTGTTTATCAGCTGTAGCAGATCTCTGGTGGAGTTTTTCAGGTCACTAATGTATACCATCATATCATCTGCAAATAGTGATATTTTGATTTCTTCCTTTCCAATTTGTATCCCTTTGATTTCCTTTTGTTCCCTGATTGTTCTAGCTAGAACCTCAAGTACTATATTGAATAGATAGGGAGAGAGAGGGCAGCCTTGTCTAGTCCCTGATTTAAGTGGGATTGCTTCCAGTTTCTCTCCATTTAGTTTGATGTTGGCCACTGGTTTGCTATATATTGCTTTTACGTAGTTTAGGTATGCTCCTTGAATTCCTGATCTTTCCAAGACTTTTATCATGAAGGAATGTTGAATTTTGTCAAATGCTTTTTCAGCATCTAACAAAATGACCATGTGGTTTTTTTCTTTGTGTTTGTTTATGTAGTGGATTTCATTGATGGATTTCTGGGTATTGAACCATCCCTGCATCCCTGGGATGAAGCCTACTTGATCATGGTGAATGATCGTTTTGATGTGTTCTTGGATTCGGTTTGCGAGAATTTTATTGAGTATTTTTGCATCGATATTCATAAGGGAAATTGGTTTGAAGTTTTCTTTTATTGTTGGGTCTTTGTGGGGCTTTGGTATCAGTGTAACTGTGGCCTCATAGAATGAATTGGGTAGTGTTCCTTCCATTTCTATTTTATGGAATAGCTTGAAGAGTATTGCTATTAGATCTTCTTTGAAGGTCTGATAGAATTCTGCACTGAACCCATCTGGTTCTGGGCTTTTTTTGGTTGGAAGACTTTTAGTGACTGCTTGTATTTCTTTGGGGGTTATGGGACTGTTTAGATGGTTTATCTGATCCTGATTTAACTTTGGTAATTGGTATCTGTCTAGAAACTTGTCCATTTCCTCCAGATTTTCCAATTTTGATGCATATAGGTTTTATAGTAGGATCTGATGATTTTTTTAATTTCCTCAGAGTCTGTTGTTATATCTCTGTTTTCATTTCTAATTTTGTTAATTTGGATACTGTCTCTGTGCCCTCTAGTTAGTCTGGTTAAGGGTTTATCTATCTTGTTGATTTTCTCAAAGAATCAGCTCTTGGTTTTGTTGATTCTTAGTATAGTTCTTTTAGTTTCCACTTAGTTGATTTCAGCCTTTAATTTGATTATTTCCTGCCTTCTACTCCTCTTGGGTGTATTAGCTTCTTTTTGTTCTAGAACTTTCAGATGTGCTGTTAAGCTGTTAGTGTATGCTCTCTCCAGTTTCTTTTTGGAGGCATTCAGAGCTATGAGTTTTCCTCTTAACACTGCTTTCATTGTGTCCCATAGGTTTGGGTAAGTTGTACTTTCATTTTCATTGAATTCTAGGAAGTCTTTAATTTCCTTCTTTATTTCTTCCTTGACCAAGTTATCATTAAGCAGAGCATTGTTCAGCTTCCATGTGTATGTGGGCTTTCTGTTGTTGTTGATGCCATTGAAGACCAACCTTAATCCGTGGTGATCTGATAGGAGGCATGGGATTATTTCAGTCTTCTTGTATCTGTTGAGGTTTGTTTTGTGACCAATTATATGATTAATTTTGGAGAACATACCATGAGGTGCTGAGAAGAAGGTATATTCTTTTGATGCAGGATGAAATGTTCTATAGATATCTCTTAAATCCATTTGGCTCATAGCATCTGTTAGTTTCACTGTGTCTCTGTTTAGTTTCTGCTTCCAAGATCTGTCCATTGTTGATAGTGGGGTGTTGAATTCTCCCACTATTATTGTGTGAGGTGCAATGTGTGCTTTGAGCTTTAGTAGAGTTTCTTTTATGAAAGTGGGAGCTCTTGCATTCGGGGCATAGATGTTCAGAATTGAGAGTTCTTCTTGGTAGATTTTTCCTTTGATGAGTAAGAAGTGTCCTTTCTCATCCTTTTTGATGAATTTTGGTTGAAAGTCAATTTTATCCGACATTAGAATGGCTACTCCAGCCTGTTTCTTGGGGCCATTTGCTCGGAAAATTGTTTTCCAGCCCTTTACTCTGAGGTAGTGTTTGTCTTTAACACAGAGGTGCGTTTCCTGGATGCAGCAAAATGCTGGGTCCTGTTTATGGATCCAGTCTGTCAGTCTATGTCTTTTTATTGGGGAGTTGAGACCATTGATGTTAAGAGATATTAAAGAATAGTGATTGTTATTTCCTGTTATTTTTGATGTTGTTTATATTGTTTGTGTGGCTATCTTCTTTTGAGTTTGTTGAAAGATTACTTTCTTGATTTTTCTTGAGTGTAGTTTCCCTCTTTGCGTTTGCATTTCCCTTGTATTATTCTTTGTAGGGCTGGGTTTGTGGAAACATACTGTGCAAATTTGGATTTGTCATAGAATATTTTGGTTTCACCCTCTATGATTATTGAGAGTTTTGCTGGGCATAGCAGCCTGGGCTGGCATTTGTGTTCTTTTAGAGTCTGTTTGAGATCTGCCCAGGATCTTCTAGCTTTCATAGTCTCTGGTGAGAAGTCTGGTGTAATTCTGATAGGTCTGCCTTTATATGTTACTTGCCCCTTTTCCCTAACTGCTTTTAATATTCTTTCCTTGTTTTGTATATTTGGTGTTTTGACTATAATGTGACGGGAGGAATTTCTTTTCTGGTCCAGTCTATTTGGCATTCTGTAGGCTTCTTGTATATTTATGTTCATCTCTTTCTTTAGGTTAGGGAAGTTTTCTTCTATAATTTTGTTGAAGATATTTACTGGTCCTTTAAGTTGGGAATCTTCATTCTCTTCTATACCTATTATCCTCAGGTTCTGTTTTCTCATTGCATCCTGGATATCTTGGATGTTTTGGTTTA
Source organism: Rhynchomys soricoides (assembly GCA_019843965.1). Taxonomy (NCBI): domain Eukaryota; kingdom Metazoa; phylum Chordata; class Mammalia; order Rodentia; family Muridae; genus Rhynchomys; species Rhynchomys soricoides. The sequence continues at coordinate 6,669,535 of JADRCH010000067.1, forward strand.
GGAGCTTTTTGTATTTTGTGTTTTCTTTGACTGTTGTGTCCATGTTTTCTATGGTATCTTCCACACCTGAGATTCTCTCTTCCATCTCTTGTATTCTGTTGGTGATGCTTGCATCTATGACTCCTGATTTCTTTCCTATGTTCTCTAACTCCAGGGTTGTCTCCCTTTGTGATTTCTTTATTGTTTCTATTTCTGTTTTTAATTCCTGAATGGTTTTGTTCATTTGTTTGATTGTGTTTTCCTGTAATTCTTCAAGGGATTTTTGTGTGTCCTCTTTAAGGGTTTCCAGTTGTTTACCTGTGTTCTCTTGTATTTCTTTAACGGAGTTATTTATTTCCTTCTTAAGATCTTCTATCATCCTCTTGATAAGTGATTTTAAGTCTGAGTCTTCCTTTTCTGGTGTGTTGGGGTATCCAGGGCTGGCTGTGGTGGGAGAGCTGGGTTCTGATGAAGCCAAGTAGTCTTGGTTTCTGTTCTTTGTGTTCTTGCCCTTGCCTTTCGCCATATGGTTATCTCTGGCGTTATCTGGTCTTTCTCTCTCTGACTGTGGCCTGTCTTTCCTTCAGGTTCACATGCCAATAATCCTGGGAGACTCATTCTCTCTTCCAGCTGTTCTTCAGATCCTGTGTCTGGAGTTCTCCTGTTGCTGGCTCCTCAGCGTAAGTGGGCTGGTAGTTTTCTCCCTGCACTGCTTGTATATGGAGGCCTGGTGGGCCAGGTGGGGTTTCTGTCCACAGGTTGAAGCAGGCAGACTCTTACCTCCTGGCTTTTCCTCACTCCCTGGGTCTGGAGCCTGCCTTCCTTGCTCCTCAGCACAAGTGGGCAGTTCTGCTATTTTTCAAATACTCCTTACCTCTTTTGTTGTTGTTGGTGGGGAGCATTGTTTCCTGAATCACAAACCAGCACAATTCACCTAAATCACTTTTTGTTTTGGAAAATAAAGGTTTGATTGTTGTTTATTTTCTCTTAAAACATTATTTCTGTTAGCGTAATTGTTAGTTGGTTAGTTACTTAGCTAGTTTTTCTTTTTCTTTCCTCTCATAAAGTGCTCTGGCTTGGATCAGGACTGGAGTATCTTCTAAAGGCTCATATGTCAAAAGTTTGATCCCCAGATGATTACCTTATTAGGAGGTAAGGCTGAGTTGGATGACACAGGTCATGCGCACCCAGGAAAAGTTGATCAGTTTCCTCTCTGCTTACCATATGCTCACACAACAACCTTCTGCCTCATCCACAAGTCCAGAAACAAATAAATCATTTTACTATGGACTGAAATGTTTGAAGCCAGGAGCCAAAAATAAACCTATTTCCCTTGAAGTTGATTCTCTCAGATATAGTCTCCAATACCAGAAAACTGACAAATAGATAATTTCATGAATATTTTAAATTTTAATGCATAATATGACACATCAAATAAATATAAAGAAACAGAAGAGGTTTTTTATGTCCTTAATAATTAATCAACATGTGGAAGTGATCTGAGATGGAGAAGTTTGAAAGTAGCTAATATAAATACAAACTAAAGTCAGGGTCCTCCTGGGTAGAAGGCACTCTTTGAATATGACTTCTAGACAATGCTTCAGTGTCATATTGAAAAGTCACTGTGGGCCTTGGCTTCATTTCTTAGGTCTACATAGGTATGCTTAGCAAGAGCAGAGCTGAAATTTCCATGCAGACAACTAGGTAGGGTTGTCCATCCTCTTAGGCACTCAGTTATCTTATATGAAGAAAACACATGCAAATGTCAACAAATGAAAGCACTACACTCAAATAGAAAATTCTGCTTTTCCAGAAAACAGAACAAACCACGAGATTAGAAAATAAGTGTCATTCTGAACCCATCAACTCATGCGTTCACATTTACCACAAATCTGCTAGAGATTCTTAGTCTAGGGTTGCTTAGTATTATAAATTCCTGGACTTTTTTCTTTCTACTTAACATAGCAGTAATAGAACTTGCAATGGTGATTAGCCTACAGCCACAACAGACACTTCTGACCCGGTGACAGAAGAGTTCTCAGAAAAGTTACTATAGATGAGAGTTCAGGGTTAAACATTTCTCCACCAAGAAGTGCTAATTTCAGTGGCAGAAAGGGATGACAAATTGAGTGGCTTCCTGTGATTGTCCTTTGCCACTGTTATGGGATAAGAGCAGTTGGCTGTGGAGACTATACCCTCAAACAGAATCTGCACACTCAAACAGAATCCACCACATTGCACATGTGTGCTATGAGTTGAACAGAGTATGCCCATCCCATAGGCTCATTCATTGAATACTTGGTTGCCTGTTTTCTGACTGCTAACCTGTACTCAGACCATGAACTACAATGTTTTACTTTTTGCCTTTTTTTTACAAATCCCATTTCCAAAATGACTTAGGTCATTAACTTTTTCTCAGGCCCCTTCAGTGGTTTGTCAAAACCTGCATTCCATTCTTGGATCAGAAGACCTCCCAAGTGGTATCTGGTATGTTTGTTTGCATAGTTTGAGACACAGTTTACACGCTGTGATGTCCGTGGGTGTCGACAAATACATATTCGACCTGCTTACCATCTTGTCCAGAGCTTTTCAGGAACCAGCTGAACCCATGTGACAAAGAAATCCATTTTGTGTGATTTGTTTCATGTGCTAAACACTGTGCCACTAAGCCAACAGTTCTCAACCGGTGGGTCTAGACCAACCCCTTTGGGGAGACTGAACAATCCTTTCAAAGAGGTAATATATCAGATACCCTGCATATCATATATTTAAATTATGATCTATAACAGTAGCAAAACTACAGTTATGAAGTAGCAACAAAAATAATTTTATGATTGGGGATCACCACAACCTGAGGAACCACATCAAATTGTCCCAGCATGAGGAGGGTTGAGAACCACTGTGCTAAGCGTTGCTTGTGCTGTCTCAGAAATGTTGGTGACTTGGACTTTCAGAGTCTCCCTGCCTTTGTTCACTGCAGTTTTAGTGTGAGATGCATGGGTGTGGTTTGGGATTTGGTGTTTCCCGAATCTGCAGCTCTGTGTTGTGGTGTCTGCATTAACTCTTGACCATGAGCTTTCAAATATTTCCTTTGTTCTTTGTTCTTCCTTTTCCACCTGGTATTTCAACTATGCATAGTTAACAGCTTTAAAATGTTCCCACAGTTCAGAAACATTGAGTTTTAAATCTTTTTTTTCCTTCATATTTTAGTTTGGGAAACCTATTTCCCTATTGTAGAATAGCTCGCTTTTCATTGGCCACACCATTTGCGCCAAACAGTATAGAAAGGGCATTTGTTGCCGCTGGTGGGCTCTGCTACTTTGTTTTTGTATTTTCCTAGTAGTTCCACTTCTGCTTATTGCACATCTGCTCCAATATGTTTCCTACTTTTCCCACTGGAATTCTTTACACACTCATCACAATCATTTCAAATTCCCAAATCGTTCCAATGTCTGTTATAGGTGAGTCTGACCAGCTAGGAGTATTGTCTTATAGAGTATGGGGTTTGGTTTGTTTGCTTGTGTTGCTTTTTGGCTGGTGGATTACACAGTCTTCAGATGTAAATGTTTTTGTTACTGTAACCAGAAGTTAGATTGTGTTTGGTATTTTGGGTAGCTATACATGGTTAGGGCTTTGAAATTCTTGTGTGCTGATTTTGGTCTTCTTGGAATGCCCTTCAGAGATGCTGGTCTTGTAGTTGATTCAATTGCTCCACACTATAATTGTTTTGAAGTATTGCTGGTGTCAGAGGAAGTCTTGGGAAAGGGGAACTTCTATAGGCTTCCAATTAAGAGTCAGGCTTTTAGTTAGCTTCTTTCTCCAGACTCTGGAGGTCATAGATGCTTTTCCACTGTACCTCTGTAGGCAGACCTTCATTTTCTGACTCTGTCTGCAGCATACTTAATTCACTTCCTTGAAGTAATGACCTCAGTTGACCCCCCAAAGGCCCCACTCACATATAGACACACACAGATACACATATACATAGACACACACAGACATATACTCACACACACAGATATACACACAGACATACATGTACACACACTCACATACTCACAGACACACACATACAGACACATACCACATACATACAGACTCACACAGACACACAGTCACACATACAGATACACACTCACACATACAGATACACACTCATATAACACACAGAAACACAAAAACCAATATACACACATTAACAGACACACACACACCACACACATTTTTTGGTGAGGAACCAAGGCTAGATGGGGATGCAGGTAGAGAATAAGTGGGGTGAACTGTGAGGAACGTTCTTCTCTAGCTAGGATATGAACCTGGATAAATCCACTGTTTTCTGCAAGGAATAAGATTTTACTTGGAGAAGGCTATGGTTACACTTTTTATGATTACTTTTTATTTCTCTTTCTGAGAATCCTGTGAAGATCTTAGCTATTTATCAGGAAGACTTAATGTGATTCCTAGAGCCAACAGCCTTAAAAGCACTTTTTCCCATTAGTAGTTAGTACAGCTCCAAGGAGACCTCCAGTCTCAGCAGGAAATCAGGAAATGGACCAGGTCTTGTCTCTTGGTGAACTCCAGTGCCTCTGTTCCTGGCCAGGATAGCTGCCAGTTGGTCTCTGCCTGGATGTTTCTCCTGCTTCTGGCTGCTGATTACCCTTCATCTCCAGGGTTCTGATGGCTTCATGCAAAAAATATTGGCTCTCAATTTGTCTAGTTTTTCTTGTCATAAAATTGAAGGCCTAAGACAGATTTCCTGTTAGGCAAGACTGATAGGGAAAGGCTCCATGGTAATAAAATAGATGGTGAACTGCCAAGATGGCTGGCTTCTTCATCCTCCACATTCGAGACAAAGATTCATAGCTTAAAACAAAGACTTGACCGGCTTTCTGTCCCATCAGCAGAACCGTTGGCTATAGGATGGTCCAACAAGTTGAAGGTCAGGCCAGAACATGTTTACCCCAGACGAGTAGACCTACCAGACTCCCAGTCTTTGTTCAAATGGATCAGTCCTAAAGTGGGGGAAGCCCTTAAAGCCCTTAAAAGACTCTGAAAACCCCAGACTTTGCCTTACTTCCCCAGTGCCCCATTCTGTGCTGCAGAGGGTCTTTTTCTGTGTAGGCTTTGCTCTCTCTCTCTCTCTCTCTCTCTCTCTCTCTCTCTCTCTCTGTATGTGTTTTCTTACCCCTAATAAAAGCTTTTCTATGCCAGCTGATTCTGTCTTCTGTGACTGAGACTTCCCCTACTATCTGTTCCTGCCTTTTAATTCTTTTCCTGGAGAAAAGGAGCCCAATAAAGATCCTTAAATGGTAACAGAAATAGAGGGATCATTTTTTAAATTTATCTATTTGTTAGTTAGTTTGTTTATTTACTTTACGTCCTGACCACAATTTCTCCTTCTTCCTTTCTTCCCAGTTCCCCCTACCATTCACTCCTCCTCCGTTTCTCTTCAGAAAAAGGCAGGCCTCTCCCGGATATCAACCAGCTCTGGTATATCAACTTGCAGTAAGTCTAGGCACATCCTCTCCTATTAAGGCTAGACAAGGCAACCCAGTAGGAGAAAAGGGTCCCAAGTTCAAGGAACAGAGTCAGAGATAGCCCCTGCTCCCACTGTTAGGAGTCCCACATGAAACCCAAGATGCATAACTGTAACATGTGTGGAGAGTCTAGGTCAGTCCCATGCATGCTCCCTGGTTGGTGATTCAGTCTCTGTGGGCTCCTATAGACTGGGTTTAGTTGATTCTGTGGGTTTTCTTCTGGTGTCCTTACCTTCTCTAGATCCTGCAAGAGGAATCATTTCTGTGCTCTCTGTATTCAGAGTTGAAAATAGAAGTTTCTAATAATGATTTTAAAAGTGGTCTTTACATCTAGCTTCAGATAACATAAATTAAACTTGGGTATTTGGGTTCTTCTTCCATCATGAGATATAAACCAAAATGTGGACACTAGTGATACACAGGATGAGGTTTGATGATACATTTGCCAAAGTTTCTTTTTCTCTTCCGTGATTCTCTGTAAACAACAACAACAACAACAAATCTAGCCACATGGCTTTCCAGTTTCATACTCTTCTGAATAGTAGACTCATGTGCCTGACGATTCAGTCATTCCTCCTAGGGATGCACTTAGGTAGCAGTTCCATAGCTTTCAGCGATTTTCCATGAGGTTAGAGAGGTCTATTCTGTCTGTCTGTCAAAGATTTCCTTCCTGAAGAATGGTGTGGAATAAAATCTATTGCCCTGCATTTTTAGGGATCTATTTTTTTTCCTGCTGAAAATAAGATAGTTCTTGGGTTCAAAGTTGAGTAGAGCCTGTGAAGATGATGAAGGAGGCACAGTGCCCTGGCATCGACCCCTCCCACAGTGCTGCCTGCTGGTCTCCACCTCGAGGCAGTATAGCTGCGCCATGCCATTTTGGTCCCTTGTACCCTTTCCTCTGTTTCTGAAGATGGTTAGAAAGCCACACCCACATCACCATGCTGGAAATCCTGAAGCTGCCATGCTCAGCCTCCCAGTCTGCAACTGCAGGACGACCAACAGGAATAGATGCTATTTTTAAGCACATCCAAATTTGCCACAAAAGGATAACATTTCTTGTTCTGGTTTAATTTCTATAGCCTAATAAGATGAGGGAATTTTTATCATCTTTCTTTCTTTCTTTCTTTCTTTCTTTCTTTCTTTCTTTCCTCGTTCTTTTTAATTCACTACCATCAGAATCATCTAGATAATGGGGAAGTTCAAGCTTTGTTATAGGCTGAATGTATATAATTGTCTCATTTGTACTGTGAAACTCTCACAATGCTAAGCTAATGAGTATTATTTGTGAGATAATCAAGAGAAAGGGTAATTCTCTCAAGATATTTCTGTGTGACTCTGCTTAAAGCAGACGAGTCTGGAGAATGAGCCTACTCTGCTCTGCTGTCACACACTAACTTCCTGGAGAAAGGTAAAATTCCTGGCATTTTCCAAGGATCACATAGCAAACTCAGACTGGCTGGGAGTCACTCTCCTTGAATTACCGCAATCTCTCCTCCAGTAAACACTGTGTGCCCTCTACTTTTTTAACAAAAGAAGAGAGTGAAAAATGTGGACTTTTTCTTGCAGCTTTTGTGCGCGTGTGTGTAAGACAGAAAAAGAAATTAGATATTAAGACATCCCTGCCTCAAATACTTACTCCAATGAGATTAGAGCAATTGTGCTCAGCACACAGAGGTATGGTTCATGTGAAATGAGAGGCAATACAAATTAGAGCTTTACATAAAACTGAGTTTTTTCAAGTATGTTGATAATTCATGCACTGTTGAGTGATCTGTTATTTTCCGTGTTTATTCTTCCGTTGCCTCAAGGGACATGATTAGATTAGATCGTCTCCATAGTGTGGGAGGGGCATGAATAACTGCTCCTGAACAAATGTATACCTCTGCTGGACAGACTGAAGGGCTGATCTTCTGTGTGTGTGTGTGTGTGTGTGTGTGTGTGTGTGTG
>JADRCH010000067.1:6678087-6690270 GCA_019843965.1 Rhynchomys soricoides
TGACTGGGAGTACTGCAAATGCAGAAGGTAAGTGTCTAGAACAGTTATTCTGTATTGGCTCAGTCTTTGTTAGGTACTCTAGTACCTATTCATGACTGGGCCTCTGCCTCTAAAGGTATATGGAAAGGAGTCTGCAGAGTCCCACAGACCCTTGAATTAGCAAAAATGGTGTCATGACTTATTGTTGGGAGTTCCTTTATTCCTGTACAGTGTTGAACACAGATAGGGCAAACCATGTTTTTGCTTTGTCCATTGTTAAGTTTCAGGACTCAAACCCAGAGCCCTGGATCCCCTGAACCCTAGGCAATTGTTCTACTATTGAGCCATGTCCACAGCTTTTCTACTTTTATGTTTGAGCTATTCCCAATCACATCCTCTAATCTCTCTCCCAGCTTGGGTGCTGAACATAGACTGAGCACATCTACTTACGTGCATGGGCTTCAATTAAAAGATCTCTTACTGCTAACACATGTAAAGTGGAGCCTCAGTAATGAGGGTCTTAAGGAATGAATTAAAGACAAGGAACAAAATATTTGGGGTGATAGGTAATCTATATAATACTGTCCATTTTGAAGGGAGGGTGTCTGGGTTAGACACTTCCCCCCATGTATGATATTTCAGAACTATACCTGTGTCAAGACACACAGAAAAGATGTTTACAGAGGACTACAACACCATTTTCCTATTTCCTGACTCTAAAAAGTAATCAGAGGGAGAATCAATAGTTAACCGTCTCCATTCACATAGCACAAGTATGGTTGGTCTGAGCAATCTTTCACAGTTTAAAGATTTAAAAAGTTAGCTATGTGCATGTATGTAAGGAGTTGAGTGTAGGTGCAGGGTCCTGGCAGGGAAAATGGTATTGGACTTCCTTGAACCCGTGCTTACAGGCAGGTGTGAGCCACCGAATGTGTTGGAAACTAGGTAAGGCCCTCTACAAGAGCAATATTCACTGTTAATCACAGAATTGTCCCTCCAGGTCCTCTTTCAGGGTTTTAGAATAATCCTACTGTCACAAATAAGGAATACTATGTCTCTGACAATGTGGGTTTTTGTGGTTCTGGCTGTGGAGTGAGAACTCCACAGGTGAAGCCTGTTTCTGCACTATCTAAACCCTGGACAGACATCACCACATGAACAGGGTGTGTGGCTATGGATCAAATCTGTTGATATGATAAAATACTTAAGACTGGTGAATACTAAGTACTTCATGAACATCATCCATTATTACTGTCAATATAATATAATGATGCCTTCTACTTGGGGGACACCTGTTCTGAATTGGCCATGTCTATAGGGCTCGAATTTACATGGATAAGTGAAAGTGATAGAAAACTGAGGAGCAGAAACACAAGAACCAGAAAGCAGAATTGACAGCAAATCTTAGGTACCCAAACACAGCGACCCATTTAAGAAACACCCTGATGATTAAGCTTAAACTATCCTCATGCTTTGAATTAAGAAGACACAGAATCTTAGAAAAAAATGTGAAGATACCCCGCTCGAAACACGCAGGGGGACAAACAGATGCAGGAGAAAGGCAGTTGAGATCTCTATTGCAGCATAGCATTATGTTCCAGTTGTGTACTGCTGCTGTGATAAAACAGTCTGCCTCAAAGGAACTCAGCCCAAAATGTATTTATTTCAGCTCACCTCCATCACTGAAGGAGTCAAAGTAGGAACTCAGTCAGAAATTGGAAGGAGAAATGGTTGAAGAAGACTACTTACTTGCCATCTCAAACAGGCTCACATGTAGCTAGCCTTCTAGATAGACTAGGACCACATGCCAGAAAATGACACTACTTACACTGAGCTGCAAACCCCTACATCAATAAACAACCAAAGCTAGCTCCTACAGACATGCTTTCAGGCCAATATGATCTGGTAAAGCCCTCAGTTGAGACTCAGATGACTCTAGGCTGTGTCAACTTGTAAATAAAAGTATCTATTAAATTGCATTTTATTCCTATATTTGTACTCAGGGACAGATGCTTGTAAGACATTATAGAAGGAAGACCTATTTTTATGTGAAATAATTAAAAACATAATGTTATTGGCTATGTTGAATCTATGCCAAACTCCCAGTGGCTGTGAAATCTTTAAAAAGGACAATTGAAATGTTGATAACCTAAGGACTCTCTAGCATACAACTCATCTGTCAAGTGCAAGGACAGCAGAGCTACCCTCTTGTTTCTACTTCCTACTATGATGCTATGATGATTTCTCTGTCCTTCATGCCCTGGTCTCCCAGGAGGGTCCTGGCCCTTCTGTTCTGCTTCAGCTCTCTGTCCTGCACCTTCATTGAGCAAGAGCTCTTCTCTGCAAACCTAGAAACAAACCTACAGTAGCCAGATGCATGGGACCCTCTTTAAGAAGCAGTGGCACTTTTTCCTCATCACTGCTAATAATCACAACCATAAGGCTTTATCTGAATTCCCTGTTTCTGTAAATGGCAACAAATCTGGTTAGGAACTCGATGTGACCTTTGCTTGCTTAGTTTCTCTTCCCTTTCATCATGCCAAAAACTATAGACATTTCCTCCTTCATATTTTTCTCCTCTTTTCTATTCAAATGTCATCATTATCATTTTAATATGTCTTTGTAGATTCATTTGTAATAGCTTTACTGTCTGAGCAAGATATAAATGAGATGGCTGATAAAACAATCCATGGAATTTTTGATGTTCTCAATCAATTTCCTTGTTTCCCATCTTTTTATCAAATCCATATTTCTGCAGCAGTTGCAAGAATCATTACATGATTTCACTCATGCCTACATACCCCATTTGTTCAAATCCTTTCAAAACAACTTACCATCTCTTAGATGTAGTAGTCGGCATTTCGCCATATGTTACACATGTGACATTTCACACCCCTGCATGTTAATACCTTGCTATGTGCTTACAGGAATGAAAGGAGAAACTCTTCCCTTCCTCCTCCTCTCAAAAAGTTAGAGGTGAGAAAACAGCAATTGGAGACATATCTACTTGAGAAAATCTACTGAAAACACCCAAACACCAAACAAACAAACAAACAAACAAACAAAACCTTGTGATTGAGTCACAGCAGTCTACCCCACTAGCCATTGTCACCCACACTCCTGTGTTATAGAAGCCCGAAGGAGGTCAAAGGCCTTACTCATTCTGCCAAAGAGTCTACATTTCCTTTTAAATCTTGGTCTGTGAAAAGGAAGTCCACAGCCATGTTACTCTGCCCAATACAGCAGCACAGTGGGGACAGGAGTCCATGTCCCACCATTTTCCCCACTCAGTTCCTACATCTAGGACAAAAAGCACAGCTGACTGGGAGCACTTAGATCCTGATTTCCTGAGCTTCGTCACAGGGGTGGGGTCCATACCTGGAGAGGTGACTCTCTAGTACCCAGTGCTTACTCTCAGAGTTGGCGTGGCTCTCCCAGGAAAGTGGTCCTCCCGTCTGTGTCTAAGCAACTGATGCAGCATTGCCATAGGAAGGAAAATGCAGGTCATAAAGTCAAAAAACTCTAGAGCTTGGCCCATGGAGGAGATGGGAAGGAGTTTCTTTGGGGTAGGGGTAAACTGTACCCTTAGGGCTGTTGTCTAAATAATGGAGGTTGGTACACACGCATTGAAGGAAACGTGTAGAGCTCACAAGGACGAAATGCTTGGGCAGTGTGAACGTCAACAGAAGGATACAGGGAAAGAATGGATGAGAGAAGATCCTGCTATTGCAGACAATCTCCAAGGTTAGAGACTAGCACTAGGTTAGCCCATTTGAAGATCCTGCTATTGCAGACAATCTCGAAGGTTAGAGACTAGCACTAGGTTAGCCCATTTGAAGATCCTGCTATTGCAGACAATCTCGAAGGTTAGAGACTAGCACTAGGTTAGCCCATTTGTGCTAATAAAATTAGGTCACGGGCCACACTTAAAATCCTTCCCAGGTCTGCTCAAACCACACAGTGACTAATAGACACACAAAAAAGTTTCCATGGAATGTATTAAACAGATCAGACAACATGCTATTCTGACATATTTTAAGGGAAACTTCCTGAAGCCAGGCTTGAAAATATAATCATATAGTTTGATAAAGTCACCTATAAAAATTCATACAGTACCATTACTTATGGGGAAAAAAGACAGAATTCTCTTCTCCAGGATCAGAAAAAGCTACAATAATATTCATAATAGACAGTTCTGGTTATGGGGCTAGTAGGAAATAAATTCATACATACATATGCATGTATGTAAACATTGTATTTATACTGGATACATTATAGTCTTATTCCCACCAACACCAGCAAGCACAGAATACTAATTCTCACGTGCTCCCCGTTGCTAGCCATGTTGGCTCCACTCCAAACTCAAGTTGTATCAGAGAAGGCCAAGCAGAGCCTAAGGAATTCTATCATCAAATTGTAGTAGCCAAGCATCCCTTCTCCTATCATGTAAAGAGTACTGAGTGGGGCACAGTAGTGAAGCCAGAGGGATAGAGCCGGTGGGAAATCTTCCCCTCTGTGCAAAGGGTTCCCTGTGACCTGACACACTATAGAAAGACAAGTGCAGGCACCAGGCTTTCTGCCCTCCATTCTCTCCCTATGCTGGAAATATGCTATAGAAAAATCAGCTAAGTACAAGTTTAAATATTATTCAAAGTCTCTTAATGGAATGTCTTAAACATGATCCTTTATTTAGAACTTATGAATCACATGAAGAACTATGAAAATCTCAAATTAATGAAAAAGATAAGCCATGAAATTTACCTGGCAAAGGTGTCAAGCTTTCTGCTGTGCCTAGGCAATGAGCAACAGCCACACAATGGAGATACACAATGAAAAAGGAAGAAAGGCTACAGAAGAGAAATAGAGGATGGGAAGTTCACGTATAACTTTAAGATCTACAAATATGATTTCTTTTTTTTTTTTTTTCGGTTTTTCGAGACAGGGTTTCTCTGTGTAGCCCTGGCTGTCCTGGAACTTACTCTGTAGCACAAGCTGGCCTCGAACTCAGAAATCCACCTGTCTCTGCCTCCCAAGTGCTGGGATTAAAGGCGTGCACCACCACTGCCAGGCCAAATACGATTTCTTAAACAAATACCCAAGCAGGAAGAGAGCAGCAGGTACACTGCAATTCCATCATATGCTTAGAGGTAAATAGGAAAGTTGCCCAGTCTGAAGAACAGAGTGAAAATGAAACAAATAAACAAACTGAAAAACAAAACAAAACCCTCCGGAATATGTGAATGCAGAATAAACTCTCTAGCACTTAGTCCTGAGTCTCAGAAGGAGGGAAAGAAAAACATTGCATCTAAAAAAAAGTACTGGAATAAGTGAAAAGGGCAAGCCTCTGATTTGATAACCTTCAAACTCCACAACAAGAAAATGAAAACATCCCAAAGGAGATACAGTGTTTCCCACCAACAGTCCAATGACACTGGTGACACAGAGCATACAGAAACCACTGAGAAAAGTAAACCCAAACACTCTGAAAAACAACACATTTCTCTTTTTAAAAAATCGTAGATTCTAGGTGTAAGTAGCAGAATGTTTTTTTTTTTCCAAATGTTGAAAGAAACTAACTGTAAACTCAGAATCTCTCTTATATACCAAAATAAATAAATGAATAAATAAATAAATAAATAAATAAAGTTCCCTGGAAATTAAGATATTTTCAGAAGAAAGAAAAAAACTAAGAAAAATTATAATCAGATATATAGGTTTTAAAAATGAATGAAGAAAATGTAAGAAAGGAGGTCAGTAGGAAATGTAGAACACCTTAAAGAAAAGAAAAGAATGAAAAACTGAAGAGAATAAAACCTGTCTAAATACAATTCATTTTTGTTTTCTTCTTCTAGCTTTCTGTCTCAACAAGGAAAAAGAAGCAAAGCAGAAAGGACAATAGGAAAGCAATAAGACAGAGGCAGTGACTGTAACTGTCAGTGAAACCGACAGACTGCTAGAGTGACAGATAATGAACAAAAAGAAGCCATAGACTTTCAATGTCAGAAATGCTCAGGAGAACTCACTGAAGACTCTGTGATACAGAGTGTACAAACACTGTGAACACATATATACACATAAATTTATCAAATATAACAAACTTCTAAAATCAATCACACAAAAACTAGCACAAATCATTCATATGAAAGAGATAAATTATATGAAAATATGCCATTTCAGAAACTGGATGAATAATCTAAATGATCCCTCAAAGAAAAAATTTCAGATTAAGTTTCATTAGAAGATAATATTCAGTAACCTTTAAAGAAAAATTGACATTAATTCTGCATAGTTGTTTAAAAATAAAATCTGAAGAATGATCATTTCCCAATCTTTTTAAATTAAGCTATAATTACTATCCTGTTACCAAAAATTAAAGAAAACAAAAACAAAAAGTAGTAATTCCAAATCCCCAACCCTTCCTAACACATTGGTGATGGAGTTCAATAGTTCACTGGATAGATGTGACAGTCACATAATGATGGCTGCTTATTGAAGGGAGGAGAAAGCTGGTTCAGTATTTGAAAATCAGCCAATGTAATTTACCATATTAGTAATCTATAGCAAAGAGTTACGAGATCATATCAACTAACACGGGAAAATAGTTTAACAAAACCCAGCATGCATTCAAAATAATCACAATACTTAGCTGGAAAGGGGGAATAAAGAAATTTCTCGACTTAATAAAAGATATCTGATAAAATTCTATTAGTGACACTATGCTGAATGGCAAGTGATTGAAATCTGTGTTCTAAAACTAGAAAGAAGACAAGGGGCAGCCATTTATCTTTTTACTTCTCAGTACAACACTTGAATCTCCAGCAAATACAAAGCAAGAAAAATATGAAAGAAAGGCTTCTCGGTGAGACAGACAGGAAAAAAATTCCCTATTCTATTTGTGAACATGCAGAGTGATTTTAGGCATGGAAATTGTGTGTGTGTGTGTGTGTGTGTGTGTTCATGAGTGCTGATCTGTGGCTCTACATACAAACACATATGCATCTTAGGTATTTCCTAGAACTAGTAGGTTATCAAGGTCTCAGTATACAAAATAAAAACAGAAAAATCAGTTATATTTTTTATAAACCAGCAAACCATGTGTGGCCACTGAAATTGAAAATATATTGCCACCAGCAGCTGCTCAAAAAAAAAAAATCAATGAGTATTTTGATATAAATACTAAACAAACAAAAACCAAAAACCACAGATAGAATCTATTAGCTAAAATTCACAAATGCGGATGTTAAGAAATCAAAGAATATTTAAACACACCAAGAAGTGTATCATGTTTGTGGACTGAGACACTCCACAGAATGCTAACAAAGCTACAGAGAAACTATATTATTGTTTCTAGAAATGAAAAATAGAACATCATCCTGAAGAATCGGTTTCTTTAAAAACTAAACTTGGGACTAAGTGTGGTCCAGCAATTCCCTCATGGCTCTAAATATTGAGAAGTAAAAACCTGTGTTCATATAAAAGCTCATACATTAATATTTATAACAACTTTATTCACAATAGCCCAGTGGGACAGGGGGACAACTCAGAAGCCCAGAGCTTGCCTAAGATGTACAAGTTTAGCACATGAAAAATATATTTAAATCAAAATGGAAAGTTCATTAGTATGGACACCCAATGAAGGGCCTGAAAACTGTGAATAAAATGGTGATTTTTCCCTGGTTGAGAATTCTAATAATGTTAAGGAAGACTGAGGCAGTTAAAGAGAGAATCCTCAGCCGAAAGGAAAGTGAAATAAATATCTATGGGAAGATGAAGAAAACAGCACAATATGTTCCCTGCCTCCCTCCCCTTTGTGTGTGTGTGTGTGTGTGTGTGTATGTGTGTGTGTGTGTGTGTGTGTAAATGCAAAATTCACTAATGAATCTGCAATTAGCACTTGAGGAATGAGCCACTGATTTCTTCAGTGGCTGGGACTCTTATGTGCTGACTGCTCATAGATTTTGTCCCTTTAGGTTAAAAGAGATATGTCACAGATGGCATGCTTGGGATAGCCCACATTCACTTGGACAACAGTGTAAGCATATCTCAGAATGAAATTTTCACCTGGAAACCTCCATTGGGGGCATCTGATTTAACTCAGCCAGTCAGGTTCCTTCTAGAAAGTAAAGTGAGAAGTGAAACTTGGACCTGGATTACCTCCCATCTACAGAAAACCCCACCACTGTGAGCCTCTGTGTGCTATGGAAGTGTTACTGCAACTTTACATACTACATGGACTGAAGGAAATAGAGTACTGTTTCAATATACAGCGCCTTTGTAAGGACCACAGAATCAAATTGGTAATTAATTTGAGGAAGATGGTGATAGGTAAGAAATAATTAAGGGGAACATTACGAGACAGTGTATAAACCAAAGAACCTCTACAGTTTTGCACAAAGAGCCATTCATTTCCTACATACAGAGGTTGGAAAATTGGCCTACAGTACAGAATTTTATCATACAGGTACAGAACTCATTGTAGCTTCAAGTACAGCAATTCCACTGAACTCACTCAAAACCTTAGTTAGGAAAGAACAGAACTCTGATACTTAGATAAGAAAATCTGAGGTTGATGTTCTCTAGACACTTGGAACCTTTGTCATCTAGACCACAAAGCTTTGGAAGATGACCCAGTCATCCTTTGCACTTGCTGGGAGCAGGGTACTTGCTCTAAAACTCAGTTTAGCTCTCTCCATGACAGTATTCTGTGGATAAGCATAGGAGGTGATGTTATAAAACTGGGCTTCCTAGAAGCTCTGAAACATCAAGAAGAGAGACAACTATGGTCAGGTAGTGAAACTTAAGCATCAGAAGAAAATCAGTCACAATTACGTGCATGGACAAGATGGAAGTCTTGGGGCCCAACCCGATGTGTGATGATGATTAACTCAGCTATGAAGTCTAGGAAGATATGGATGGGTAACCCTTAAAAGTGTTGTTTCTATAAACAAAGACCATCAAAGATGGAAGATCAGAGTGCTGAGACCAATTGCTCTGTGTAAAAGGTTTGAACCCCTTCCTTATTTTTAGGAACAAGTCAACTAGAATATCCAGATGCCATGGCCGGAGGAGAGGCTGAGCTTACAGAAGGACCTGGCCTCACAACTGTAAACCATAAGAAATTTCCAATTCCTCAAGGCCTATTTATTCAACAAGGTGAAGGATACTTCAATGGCACCCGGATGCATCATCTAACTAAATACCCATATGGAGGGATAAAAGTATCCACCAATCCTCTGTTAGAGAGATCTGAAATGGCCAGATAATTAGTGGAATCACATCACAAGATTTTAAAAAAGAATTTCCCAGATCTGTGAACCTAGCTCATAGATAACTCCACTGCCCTAAAATGCACAATACAAGCAACATGACAGAATGCTTACATGCAAGCATTCTGTGGGCCTAAGAGGTTTTCAAGGGAAGAAGCCCTCAAGAGGCTGCCCCCATTCCAGCTGAGATATCATATCCACCCAATGACATTGAACAGATTTAGTGCCACCCATATACTATTATAAAATATAGATAATATTCACCACCATGCTCCTAAAACAATCACTCTCACCTCTACAACGAATTCTTGGATTTATGAACATGAACATAGAGAGAACCAAGACATTAAATAAAACAGGTAGTATCCCCACCGTGAGCTAATCTGACAGGTATGTACGGTTGTTAAATGATCTTATGGGCATTGGAAGTGGAGGTTGGTGTGATGAGCATATTTTTCATCTACGTTATTGAGGAAGATCAGAAGCAGTTTGTAGATATCTGACAGAGTATTGCAATCTCTTGTTGACCATAATTGTAACCAACCTAGATAACCATAAGGTGGCAAAACTCTGAAGTCTTGGGGAGATATCTGCATTATAGAAAGAAGATTTTAGGAGCTTTGTGGTATGGGACATGCTAGAATATTCCTTGCAAAAGAGAGGAGGAAGAAGAAGAAAAAGAAGGAGGAAGAGGAGGAGGAAGAGGAGGAGGAGGAAGAGGAGAAGGAAGAGAACAATAACAGCAAAATAATGCTTTCTTTTTTTAAAATTTTTTTATTTTTTATTTTTTATTTTTCCTACTTTATTTACATTTCAAATGTTTCCCCCTTTCCAGATCTCCCCTTTGGAACCTCCCCATTTCCTCCCCCTCCCCCTGCCACTATGGGAGTATTCTCCCACCCACCCACTCTAGTATTCCCTCCTTGGCATTCTCCTCTACTGGGGGATCTAACACCCTCAGGCCCAAGGGTCTCTCCACCCCCTGATGGCTAACAAGACCCTCCTCTGCTGCATATGTGGCCAGCACCATGGGTCCCTCCATGTGTATTCTTTGGTTGGTGGATCAGTCTCCAGGAGTATCGGGGGTCAGGCCAGTTACCACTGTTGCTGCCTCCCTGGGGATGCAAACTCCCTTAGCTCCTTTAATCCCTTCTCCAAGTCCTCCATCTGGGACCTCACACTCTACTCTACTGTTGCTGTGAAGTGACTCTTGGGTATTTCAAACTTTTGAGCTAATAACCACTTAACAGTGAGTACATACCGTATTCATTCTTTTGTGACTGCATTACTTCGCTCAGGATGATATTTTCAAGATCCATCCATTTGTCTACGAATTTCATGAAGTCATTGTTTTTAATAGCTGAGTAGTATTCCATTGTGTAAATGTACCACATTTTCTGTATCCATTCCTCTGTTGAGGGACATCTGGGTTGTTTCCAGCTTCTGGTTATTCTAAATATGGCTGCTATGAACCTAGTGGAACATGTGTCTTTATTACATGTTGGAGCATCTTCTGGGTATATGCCTAGGAGTGGAATAGCTGGATCCTCAGGTAGTATTATGTTCATTTTTCTGAGGGTCCGCCAAACTGATTTCCAGAGAGGTTGTATCAACTTGCAATCCCACCAGCAATGGTGGAGTGTTCCTCTTTCTCCACATCCTCACCAACATCTGCTGTCACCTGAGTTTTTGATCTTAGCCATTCTGACTGGTGTGAGGTGGAATCTCAGGGTTGTTTTGATTTGCATTTTCCTGATGACTAAGGATGTTGAACATTTCTTTAGGTGCTTCACAGCCATTCGAGTTTCCTCAGTTAAGAATTCTCTGTTTAGCTCTGTTCCCCATTTTTTGATAAGGTTATTTGGATCTCTGGAGTCTAACATCTTGAGTTCTTTGTATACATTGGATATTAGCCCTCTATCAGATGTAGGATTGGTAAAGATCTTTTCCCAATCAGTTGGTTGCCGTTTTGTCCTAATTACAGTGTCCTTTGCCTTACAGAAGCTTTGTAGTTTTATGAGGTCCCATCTGTCAATTCTTGATCTTAGAGCACAAGCCATTGGTGTTCTGTTCAGGAACTTTCCCCCTGTGGCCAAGTGTTCGAGACTTTTCCCCTTTCTCTTCTACAAAATAATGCTTTCTACATCATGTCACAGAAAGGGGAAAATGTGCAATGCAATGGTACAGTGCTCCACCCACAGTAGGAAAATGTTGTAGTGATCCATTTAAGAGATCATGGAAAGCTGCAAGATTTCTGTGGGACTTAGGCAGAAAGCTGTCTACCTCTGTAATGTAACAGTCTTGTCCCTTACTACTACAGTGTAACACGCATCTGAGTAGTGACAACTCTGTGTGCATATTCTGTTTGGGAACCCTAAATCCTGGAACTAGTCTATGCTGCCTACAACCTAGGACATCCCACCTTTTTGAAGTCTGTTTGTGGTGTTTAATTATATCCTGATTGCCACTAATCATGGGACATCAAATGACCACACTGACAGAGCTGTGTAATGTGAGTTGGTTCTACCCTCTTTGGTAAGTTGTAAGGAACATTATCTAACACTTTGTTGTAAATTGGAACCCATATATGTAAGATTAGGTACTGACAAGTCTCCACTACAAGTAAACTTCATGGGCAGCTTGTATAAAGCCTGAGACTCACTGTCACACTGGTCCTTGTTGTGTGCAACAACAGCATCCTCCAAAGTAAAACATTCAGTGGGAAGGAAGTCTCCTTAAGACGCAGGAAGGAGAAAAAAATATTGTAAGACCCACAAAGCTCCAGACTGCATGAGCATTAAGGACGTCCAGGGACAGGGCAAAGTTTCTGAGCTGTGTAGTTGCCTCAAGCCATTCAGAGTTCCAGGGGCATACCTTTTGTAAATTTTCACCTAGGCTGTGATGGGATTTTCCTTTCCACAGTTGCATCTGGGTCATT
>JADRCH010000067.1:6690670-6926538 GCA_019843965.1 Rhynchomys soricoides
AGGGTTGTTTTGATTTGCATTTTCCTGATGACTAAGGATGTTGAACATTTCTTTAGGTGCTTCACAGCCATTCGAGTTTCCTCAGTTAAGAATTCTCTGTTTAGCTCTGTTCCCCATTTTTTTGATAAGGTTATTTGGATCTCTGGAGTCTAACTTCTTGAGTTCTTTGTATACATTGGATATTAGCCCTCTATCAGATGTAGGATTGGTAAAGATCTTTTCCCAATCTGTTGGTTGCCGTTTTGTCCTAATTACAGTGTCCTTTGCCTTACAGAAGCTTTGTAGTTTTATGAGGTCCCATCTGTCAATTCTTGATCTTAGAGCACAAGCCATTGGTGTTCTGTTCAGGAACTTTCCCCCTGTGGCCAAGTGTTCGAGACTTTTCCCCTTTCTCTTCTACAAAATAATGCTTTCTACATCATGTCACAGAAAGGGGAAAATGTGCAATGCAATGGTACAGTGCTCCACCCACAGTAGGAAAATATTGTAGTGATCCATTTAAGAGATCATGGAAAGCTGCAAGATTTCTGTGGGACTCAGGCAGAAAGCTGTCTACCTCTGTAATGTAACAGTCTTGTCCCTTACTACTACAGTGTAACACGCATCTGAGTAGTGACAACTCTGTGTGCATATTCTGTTTGGGAACCCTAAATCCTGGAACTAGTCTATGCTGCCTACAACCTAGGACATCCCAGCTTTTTGAAGTCTGTTTGTGGTGTTTAATTATATCCTGATTGCCACTAATCATGGGACATCAAATGACCACACTGACAGAGCTGTGTAATGTGAGTTGGTTCTACCCTCTTTGGTAAGTTGTAAGGAACATTATCTAACACTTTGTTGTAAATTGGAACCCATATATGTAAGATTAGGTACTGACAAGTCTCCACTACAAGTAAACTTCATGGGCAGCTTGTATAAAGCCTGAGACTCACTGTCACACTGGTCCTTGTAGTGTGCAACAACAGCATCCTCCAAAGTAAAACATTCAGTGGGAAGGAAGTCTCCTTAAGACGCAGGAAGGAGAAAAAAATATTGTAAGACCCACAGAGCTCCAGACTGCATGAGCATTAAGGACGTCCAGAGACAGGGCAAAGTCTCTGAGCTGTGTAGTTGCCTCAAGCCATTCAGAGTTCCAGGGGCATACCTTTTGTAAATTTTCACCTAGGCTGTGATGGGATTTTCCTTTCCACAGTTGCATCTGGGTCATTTATATATATATATATACACACACTTTATTTACATTTCAAATGTTTTCCCTTTTCCAGGTCTCCCATTTGGAATCTCCCTATCCCATTCCCCCCTCTCCCTGCTTCTATGAGGGTATTCTCCCACCCACCCACCCACCCACTCCCATCTTCCCTCCTTGGCATTCCCCTACACTGGGGCATCTAACATCTTCAAACACAAGGGCCTCTCCTCCCACTGTTGGCCAACAAGGCCCTCCTCTGCCACATATGTGGCCAGCACTATGGGTCCCTCCATGTGTATTTGGTTGGTGGTTCAGTCTCTGCGAACATGGGGGGTGGGGCTGGCCAGTTGACACTGTTGCTCCCTCCCCATGGGGCTGCAATCTCCCTCAGCTCCTTCAGTCCCTTCTCCAACTCCTCTACCTGGACCCCACACTCAGTCCAACAGTTGCTGTGAATTGAATCATGGATGTTCTGAACTTTTGAGCTAATATCTGCTTATCAGTAAGTGCATACCGTGTTTGTTCTTTTGTGACTGAGTTACCTTGCTCAGGATGATATTTTCAAGTTTCACCCATTTGTCTGCAAATTTCACGAAGTCATTGTTTTTAATAGCTGAGTAGTATTCCATTGTGTAAATGTACCACATTTTCTGTATCCATTCCTCTGTGGAGGGACATCTGGGTTGTTTCCAGCTTCTGGTTATTCTAAATATGGCTTCTATAAACATAGTGAAGCATGTGTCCTTATTACATGTTGGAGCATCTTCTGGGTATATGCCCAGGAGTGGTATAGCTGGGTCCTCAGGTAGTATTATGTCAATTTTTCTGAGGGTCCGCCAAACTGATTTCCAGAAAGGTTGTATCAACTTGCAATCCCACCAGCAGTGGAGGAGTGTTCCTCTTTCTCTACATCCTCGCCAGCATCTGCTGTCTCCTGATTTAGCCATTCTGACTGGTGTGAGGTGGAATCTCAGGGTTGTTTTGATGTGCATTTCCCTGATGACTAAGGATGTTGAACATTTCTTTAGGTGCTTCTCAGCCATTTGAGTTTCCTCAATTAAGAAGTCTCTGTTCAGCTCTGTTTCCCATTTTTTGATAGGGTTATTTGGTTCTCTGGAGTCTAACTTCTTGAGTTCTTTGTATATATTGGATATTAGCCCTCTATCGGATGTAGGATTGGTAAAGATCTTTTCCCAATCAGTTGGTTGCCATTTTGGCCTATTGACAGTGTCCTTTGCCTTACAGAAGCTTTGCAGTTTTAAAGCCCCATTTGTTGATTCTTGATCCTAGAGCAAAAGCCACTGGCATTTTGTTCAGGAACTTTCCCCTGTACCCATGTGTTTGAGACTTTTCCCCACTTTCTCTTCTATTCAATTAAGTATATCTGGTTTTATGTGGAGGTCCTTGATCCACTTGGACTTGAGCTTTGTCAAGGAGGGACATTTGAGGGAGATAGAAATGGATCAATTTGCATTCTTCTACATGTTGAGCACCAGTTGAGCCAGCACCATTTGTTGAAAACGCTGTCTTGTTTCCACTGGATGGTTTCAGCTCCTTTTTCAAAGATCAAGTGACCATAGGTGTATGGGTTCATTTCTGGGTCTTCAATTCTATTCCATTCATCTACCTGCCTGTCACTGTACCAATACCTCTCTCTGAGAGGAATTTGGGTTTGGAGAGCTGTGGTACAAGGTCAGCTCTGGGGTGCAGACAGAAACCAGCAGGATCCTTGGTTCCTGTGTCCTGATGGCTCTTCGAGGGTCGCTCTTGATTGAGGAATTTGAACAGAAGTGGTGGTCTCCTTGTGCTCAAAGGTGTGTAGGCACTCCTGGGAGACCAGCTCTCTCCAAGCACTGAGTATAGAGCCCTGTGTCACAGGTTCAGCTACCTGGCAGCAGAAGGAAACCAGAAGGCCACTCCTCAATCCCTGTGTCCTGAGGGTTCTAGGCGAGTCCCGCTGAGCAGAGACTCTGGCCGTACCCCTGCTCACAGGCTTGTCCACACTCCTGGAGGGTAGCTCTTTCCTTGCACCATTTGGGTATGGAGCCGCTGCGTGGCGCAGACCACTGGTGTACACTGGAAGGCTCCTGTCCCAGGCTGTTCCTAGGTCCCTGTGTCCTTCGGATTCTGGGTGGGTCCCGCTGAGCAATGTTGCTTGTCTTACCTCCACTCATGGGCTTGTCCACACTCCTGGGATACTAACTTTCTCTTGGTGCTATTTGGCTATGGAGCTCTGTGGCACAGACTGAGGTCCCAAGGTGCAGAAGGAAACCGGAAGGCTCCTGTTTCAGGCTGCTTGTAAGTCCTTGTATCCCCGGGGGTTCCAGGCAGGTCTCTCTGAGCAGAGGTACTGGCCTTACCTCCGATCACAGGCTTGTCCACACTCCTGGGAGGGTAGCTCTTTCCCTGTGCTATTTGGGTATTGAGCCGCTTTGTGGCACAACCATTAATCCCCCTTGAAGTAACTCCTTATCCGTATCAAGTAAGTAACCCCAATAAACTCACTGGTTCTCTAAACAGACTTGGATGAAATCATGCTTTTAATTTTTTCTGGTGGCTTGTCTGTGGTGAATAGATATTTCTTTAGGTATTCCAGGAAAAGTCACATAGTAATGCCTCATCCTCAAACTGAACAAAGACCATGTAGGGATTTCCATGTGAATATTTCCCAAAGGAAGTAAGAATTAAGCTTGGCTTAAGGCCTTTAGATAGTGAAAGCCCTAGTGAACTATTCCTGAACTGTTGGCTGCCTCAGTTAGTGTCCTTTTCTATCCTATTTGTGTGAAGAGAAACCCTGCCAAAGCAACTTATAAAAGGAAGCATTTCATTGGGGTTTGCTTACAGTTTTAGAGTTAGTCCATGATCCTCATGGCAGGGAGCATGGACTTAGACAGGTAGGTATGGTGCTGAAGCAATAGCTAAGAGCTTAAATCCCGATCCACAGGAACAGGAAGAGAAAGAAAACCAAAATGAGCCTGGCATGGGCTTTTGAAACCTCAAAGCTTATCCCCCTCCAGTGATAAACCTCTTCCAACAAGGTCATATCTCCCGATCCTGCCAAAATCAGTTCTACCAAGTGGGACATGATCATTCAAATATAAGAACACATCAGTGTTACTCTTATTCAGACCATCACATTTTTCTACAGAGACCATTCTCATCACTCAGAGATGGAGCTGAAAAGGAACAGTAGAGGAACCTACAGAGTGTGTAGTTTTCAGTCGAGAAGCTTATCCATTACTTTATAGAAAAAATTAGGTGGGTTAGTTAAGATACTCCATGACTGTTTCATCCAGATCCTGAAAGAAAAATGATGGTAAGTTTAAAGAGAAAAATTTCTGCAGTAGAGCCAAGCAGATGCACTTAGGGAAATAAGTGTTAATGTTGAACCCCATTGTCTCAAATATGGACATGTGCCGAAGACCATCTGCAGAAGAAGAAGAAATAGAATATCAGTGGGCAAAATGAGGTAGTGACTTATTCTCCAGATTTTGCCTTTGAAAAGTCAGATTGTGAGTAGAAGAGCCATTATAGCAATGAAGGAGACCACTCACTGGCACCACATGCACTGCCATCAACCAAGGCTCATCCAGTTTCTGCAGCAACAAAGACCGATGCTAAACCTCCATTATGGACCATCCATCAAGAAGAGCAATCAGCTAATTTGTGGTAAGTTGATTACATTGAACTCCTTTCATGTTACCCCAGGGCAGCAATCAATCCTTATAGAGATTAACATGTATTTGTCTTTCCCGTAGAAAAGATCTTAGCTAGCTCTCTGTTCTACCATTTAGAGATTCATTAGTTTGCTGTTATAGGTTTCTACACTGTTATTGTCTCAAAAAAGAGAACCCACATTAGAGTGAAGGAGATGAAGAAAGAGCATAAGACTGTGGAATTCCCTGGCTCATTCACACTCTGTATTATCCTGGATGGCTCCCAGATTAACATATTGAAAAATGATGCAGACACATCTGGGTTGTCAACACAAATGTGTGACTGTGAAGGACACAGTGTCCTTCAGAATGAAGTGCATGCATGCAATGGTTACTATCTACTGTCTACAGGATCTAACGGTTACCCAGGAGACACCTAGGGCTTGTCTGTGAAGGACTTTCTAGATTGTCTGAATTCAGGTGAGAAGACCCATCCTAATTGTGGGTGGTACCTCCCATGGGGCTGGGACTGGACAGAGGAGAAAAGAGATAGGTAGTAACAAGCCATTACCTTTGTTCTGTTTCCTGTTATACTGCCTTCCTCCCAGCCTCTGAAACTGTGAGTGAGAGCATCTTTCCTTCTTCAAGTTGTCCTGCTGGGTGTTTTTTTCTACAGCGAATGTAATGCTAACCAATACCAATACATTTCAGCGAAAAATTAAAATTTTGATGTTTCTCTTGGGAAGCAGAAGGAAATGATAAATTTTTACATTTTTAGTATTTACTGTATCAGCTCATCTATCACAGCATAAGGCAGGACATATATCAGCACTAACCAAATGTACAACCTGAATATTTTTTTAATGGATCACTATTCCCACATTACATTATAAAGAAAACTATAGCGCAGAGAATTTAAGAATCCAAGACCACAGAGAGTCAGAATTCTAATTATAGGCTGTCTCCTAAGACAGTTCCAAGGACGCCACTGCATTTTCTCACTGTCTGATTACAGGATAAATGTGAATGAGCTATGTGAGCTGGGTGGCTGATACCAGATCCACACTGTTCCTCTCAAAAGCACTCATTATTCCCACTAGCTCTGTCCGTGTACTCAATAGGGACTTCCTAGCATATGGGTGATATATATAACTCTGGTAGGGAGAGAAGACAAGACACTAGGTAGGAGAAAAGGTGATCAAGAGAGTGAGGGGGTCTTCTCCCTACAGTGCCTCTCAGCCCCCCCACACCTGTAATGTTCATGTCCATTGTCTCTTCAATCTCACGATAGTGATTAGGTAATGGCTACTAATTTCTTTGTTTGATAAGGGTCATTCATCCCAGGAGCACAAGCAACCCCCTAACTGTACCCACATATGCCTGGGTTCAAAGCCACTGTGTTGTTTTGTGGGGGCTACCATCTTTGCCAACCGTTATTGCTATTGAGGTCCCCGACGTATAACGGTGCATAGCTCAACCTGACTTCTTTGAAGTTATTTTTCATGTGGTCTTTCCCCTTGCTCTAGGGCTTTGGCACACTCCCTAAACATTCCCTGTTGATCCCATCCACATGGCAGCTTGCATTCGATGCCACATAGTTTGCAACCTTAGAGCAAGGCTCTTGTTTGGTTTTTACACTCTTCTCATAGATCTGGGCTCTGATACCCACACTTTCTCCAGGTGAGGGAATAATCAGGAGGCCTTGGGGAACACAAGGCTCTTCCCGTTGGCCTCTGTGGCCTTCCTTCGAGGAGGACTAGAAAGCTTGGAGCTGAGAATAAAGAGTGTGCTTTGTGTTTCCTCATTATTTATGCTGCCGTGTTTGTGTCAATGAGTCAGTTTAATTACAGCCACTGGATGATTTTTTCTGCTTTACAACACATACCCGACTGTGTGAGTGCTACAGCAGAGAAAGACAACATTTATTTCCTTATGGCACCATCAGGAAGAAAGGTCCAGCTTGTTTTAGACACTGTTGTTAGCCAAGTCAAATGAAATGCCTCGGTTCCTACTCACCCTTACCCAAAGGAGGTCTTGAGGAGCTTGGCTGACTGTGAACACACAAAGGATTGAAATGAATTCCCTTTTCTATAGAAAAGCCAGAATGTTGGCTTGGGATCATGCTTTAAGATGGTTTGTAAAACAATCAGCTAAGCTGTCTCTGGAAAGAGTGGAGGGGAGAACTGGACAAATTCGTGCTGTACTGTCTCATCTCTAGTGAGTCACTTCTAGCCAGCAAATGTCTGCTTTGGTTACAAAAGAAAAATAATGGTATACATACATGAAAACTTCATAACAAACATTATGTTGTATGCTAACCGAAAATAGTAATAGGAGACAATGGGGAGAGAATTCCTGATAAAAGCAAAACCTAAATAGCAACAAAATCTAAATGATAACAAGGTTCTCTGGGTGTCGGAGCCGCAGGTGTTGTGAGATCTTCCCCTTTCCCTCGGCTCTGCCTTGTCATTAGGAGGTTCTGCAAAAGGCGGAATTGAAGCAGATACTCTCCTACACAGAAGACAGCATGGTCCTGTGAGTCTACTCCATCACAGAAGGAAAAAAACCGACCTGGCTTCCTGATTTTCTTCTCTGATTTATGTTAGGACTGTTTGGAGACTTGAAGTGCCATTTATCATTCTCTTTGTGACTCACAAGGTGAGTGGGGAGACGTTGTAAATGAGCTCTCATTTAACTCGGTTTTATGTTTTGTCAAGGAAAACACACATTCCCACATGTGCCCTTAGCGCTATACTAAAGCCAAAGCTGGACAAAATACCCCAAAGTGACCATGAAGACATAAGGAAGGAGCTGCACTGCTCATCTCTGAAGATGCTCAGAGAGATTATTTGCTTTGTTGCTGATGGGAAATCCATGCCTACTCCCCAGCCCTAGGCTGAGCAGACTGCCGGTTCATACCAGTCAATATCGTAACAGAAAGGACCGAACTCCGTACAGCCTGCACTTCCGTTCTTTGGATGCACAAAATTGAGTTACAGACAGTTGGATGTTTTTGTTTTGTTTTTAAAAATCCAGCATGGAAGAATTGATAAACAAGCCCCTACACTTATGCCGGTGTGGACATTTTCTGTGATTTTTTTTTCCCTTCCAACTTTTCATCTCTCCAAAGCAGAACATGTTGTGAAGAGAAGGCACATGGCAGCATTCTAGTACTACAAGCTAAAGAGGGATAAAGATTCGCTGTGGGAACACCGACGCTCAGATGGGATAGGTCCAAGTTGTACTGAAGAGATGCTTCCCAGAAGTGACTCATCCCTGGGCCTTTCCATCTCTTTGAAACAGTGTTCCAAAACCACTCGAATACTGTCTGGCTTATAAAGGGATAACTGACTGACCATAAGGATGCTAAATGTGGGGAGTAGGCTAAAATATCAGCAGAGAGAAGAAAGGGGATGCTGAGCCATGCCAATGGAGGCAGTTCTCAGTGGAACCACGAGACAGGCATCTCTCAGCACGAGTATTAGCAGCAGGTTTTCATTACTACCATGGGATTCCTGTGTTTCCAACTCCTAGTCCCACATCTAAACTCTATATGCCAGTGACTTCTAGTCCGTGTGTGGCCATGTTTTCAGGATTCCTGGGCCTCTTTGGTTGTGTTGTGCTGGGAGAAACTGAGAAATCCAGGTGGGTAAGAAGCATATCAGATGACATATGGCAGAGCTGTTTGAGAGACCTTGTTCTCACTTCTTTGGGGCATGTCTCAATCACAGAGAAACAGAAAGCAAAAGCAAAAACAGCCGAGCTTTTATGTTTACCTCATTCAAGTTTATGATTGAGATTGAAAAAAAAGAGAAAGAAAGAAAAATGATGTCTTTGGAAAGGAATCCTAAAAACCCTGGACAACGCTCAGCATAGGCTTGAGTTCTAAAACCAAAACTCGTAACTGATGAATGCAAGGTATTAGTCAACGAACAATCAAAAAATACGTGCCAGAAAGCAGATATTTTTTTCTCAGCAAAAGTGGCTCAGCATTTTTCATGGGGGGGGGGGGCAGACGGACTGTGAGGGCTTGCTTGTGTTCATCTTGTTTAGGGAAGGGGTATTCTTCACCATTAAAGAACAAAAAACAACTTGAACTGGGATGATACAGATGAAAATGGCTCGGAGCAGTTTTGCATAATGGTTTCACACTAAGAAAAAATTAACAGTAAACCAGTGACCTGGCCATTGTCTTTCTCAACGCTTCAATTTTGTCGCTGGAAAAGAGGGCTGGCTGTTCAAGAATGCAAGTGTGACTAGAGAATCCAGCCTTTTCGGCTCTCATGGGGTACTGTCCTTTATCAGGACATTCTAAGTGGATAAATATGTAAATTATTATGCAAAGCAGGATGGAGTAATTCAAATTGACAGTTGCCCTATTTAAAAAAAAAAAACAAACATCAAAATGTGCAAGCCTTGAAATGTGTCTTCAGACAACAAAGAGGGCTTCTGCTAAAAATCAGCGCCCTTTGGTGTGATTTTCCCATGTATTTAAAGTAGAGCAATTCTTCTTGCTTTTCTGTTTTAAAACTGTTTTTGTTCCACCAGTTTATTCCACAGTGATAGATTAAATTTTAGTGATATGGATAGTATCAAAATGGATTATTTCCTTTGCCCTTCTAAGAACTCCCAAGCTGCTACAAGCTCCCACGATGAAGGTCACTGCTAACTCTCATGTCCAGAGTTGAATGTTAGCTCCAACAGCCTCACAGAGAATCATTCCACTACCATGATCCTCATGTTCAGTCTTCCTTCTCTACACAGACTTTTTACCCACATCCTGTATGTTGACCAGTTAGGCATACACAGCTCACAGCTTCTGCTTAACAAAGAGTTGCCGTGAATTTGATACAATGTTGCATCGTCCTTTGCTGTTGAGCAGTCACCAAGCTATCAGCATCCTTGCCTCTATCTATGCACCAGTGAAAAGTTTCTAATGGTCAGGTTCTTTCCCCAAGCTCTGTTTCCCTTCTCTAGAGGCATTGTTTAGACAAAAAGACATCTTTCCTATTTGTTTGTACCACATTCTTTTATATGGAGGGATCTCTTCTACCACTCCCAGCTTAACTTCAGGCATCTGAAACAAGCAAACAAAAATAAAATAAAATAAAAATAAAATAAAATGGCCTTGACTCCAAATTCTTTTATTGCTACATCTCCCAAGTTCCTTGCCCCACAGGACTCCAGGACAAGTGTTGTAGATATGTTTGCTATTTCCCCTTTCATCTTCCTGTTCCTCACTCAGTTATCTTCTAATGAAGCTTATGTTTCTATTCACAGACGGTGAAGTTTAGCTTACTACCGATTTTTTTTTTTTTTTTTTTTTTGTAAACAGTCTCAAAATATAGCCCAGGCAAGCCTTGGCTCAAGATGCTTTTTGTCTCAGCCACCTGAGTTTTGTCACGGCCTCCTGCTGGGATTCCTGGGTTTTGTCTTCTCTTTACCTGTTTTCTTAACAGTTCTAGGTATTCAGTACACCTGGGACACACTCTTTTCAAGAAAGTCTTGTTTTTCTCCTGATTCAGGATCTTCCTCAAGTCTAGACATTGGAGTCCTCCAGGCTCAGGATCTTCCTCAAGTCTAGACATTGGAGTCCTCCAGGCGTTCTCCCCAGACATCTGTTTCAGAATGACCACACAGTCTTTAAGTGATTCAACCATGGCTTTGACAGTGGGCTCTGTGCCAGTTCCTTCAACTCTGCATTTCTGATACGAGCCTCATGATTCAAATCCAGACTCATTTAATGGCTTGTGCGCCTCCTCCAATTGGAATTCACTAGATTCCAAAAACTTGAAATGCCAAAACAAAGCCACCACAACAAACAAAACTTTTAATTTTTTTACACATAAGGTCTCAATATGAAGTCCAGGCTGGCCTTGAAACTTTGATCATTCTGCTTCTGCCTCCCAGGTGTTGGGATGACAGGCATGTCATACTCTGCCTGACCAGAGTGTAACTTTCAATTCTCTTTGGCTCCAACACCCAGCACAAACCCTGTGATATCTTGTTATTTTTGTTTTGAGATTGGGTCTCTCTGTGCTGCCCAAGGATCTCAAGTTTGTGACCTTAAACGATTGTCCTGCCTCAGCCTCCTGAATAGCTGATAGATACATGACACTGTGCTTGGTCTTATGACACTCTTTCTTAGACGTAGTAAGTGAGTGATATTTATTATCTAGGGAGTAGGATCAAAATCTCATCTTTAGGGATCGCAGGGTTTCCATTCCACAATTTGTCACTGTAACTTGTTCTGCCTACAGTGTTCACTGAATTTCAACTTTCCTGCCCCCTTTCGAACCAGAAATATTATTTCCCGATTGGCTGTCTGAGTAGCCACCCTCACTGTGCCTTTTTACTTTTGTATGCCAAGTTATACAAAACTTTCCCACTGTGATTTGTCTAGATCCTGCCTGATATAGTGCAGCCCCACTCCCTCCCTTGTCTGGTGCTCTTCAGTCTGCCTAACCCAGAGCTGTTCTCCAGCCCCTGAAAGTTGCTCTTCCATCTTTACCCTCACCTCCCTAAAAGAAGGTCTACTCAGCCAGTGCAGCTAACAAGAGCCCAGAATGTCCCCTACCCTGTTAGTTTTTCTTGCTGGTGTTATATTAATTTAACTGTAGTACTTAACATGACCACAGTGTAAGTCCCCTTAATGCAAAAACATCCCCATCATTTATCTCCTCATACCTGAATACAGGCGTCATGGAAACAGAGCCATGTTTTTTGTTTGTTTGTTTGTTTGCTTGTTTGACTGATTCTTTTCTGACCTGGCACATAATATATGACCAATAAATACTCGATAAAAGATTGAATTATCATTCCTAGCAACCCATATTAAAATGTTTCAACAAATGTGAAATATATAGATGATGTATCTTCTTATATTCTAAGCGAAGAAGTTTAGAAGATAGATAATACAAAATAAATTTTAATAAATACAGAATCTCTTAGACTTGGTAAAACAACAACAAGCCAACAGAACAGACCTCCATGCACCAATGTGCTTTGATTGCTTCGATGCCACACTAGCTTGGCCCACTGAGCAGACCCTGGCTCAGTGCACAGCCAGTGGTTACAAACTGCTTTGCTGCCCCCAGCACTGCGCTTTAACCCCTCTCTGCCTTCTCCCTCTTCTCAAAGCACATTCTACAAAGTGCTCTTGACTGGCACTTTACAGCTTCTAGGGAGAAACCCATCGGCCACAGCTATGTACAGCCATGAGTCCTAGAACTGTAGGATTTGTCTTATCACTTGAAATAAACGATAGGGCAGGAATGCGGAAAGACGCTATGGAGTATACCTACCACAGAAAGCCAGGGAAAATAGTGGCAGCTAACAGTGCCAGACTTCAACTATATTTGCCAAGCTCTTATACAATGCAAATATGAAATTGCCATTTTCATGATCATGGAGATCTATTTTTGTTTTTTCTTTCTTTTTATATATTTTTAATTGACAGTTTAAAATATATTTGATATCCTCCCCGCAGACTCCTCCCAGATTCTCCCCACCTTCCTATGCGTTCAATTCCATATTCTCCCTCTTTCTTTCTTTAAAAAAGAAAGAAAAGCTACAAAATCCAAAGTCAAACAAACAAACAAACCAAAACAGAAAGACAAAATTATCAAACAAGACCTGTTCAAGCCAGATGAGGTCCTAGGACTGGGAGGTTGAAGGAAACATTGGGTCCTATCCCTAACCAAGAAGCTATTGTCAGTTGATAAGTTCTGATAGAGGGAATCAGTTTTCTCCAGTGGAGTGTCACTGGGTGTATGAAACACACTCAAGCATAGGCTCCATGCCCAGGAGTAGTGAACTAACACAAAATGAATTTCATGCTTTTCCTTGGAAGGGGAGAGGACTTTCATAGTTTTAACTAGAAACCTCTCCCATGGTTCTACTGAATTGTAGACAACTGTTCAAGAGTTTTACAGCTTCTAGCAGAACCATAAAGGTTTAGAATATGAACAATAAGATTCTATTCTTTCTTAACTAAGGTTTCAGGGAGAGCTGCTCTGTTGCAGGCTTTTCTTCTGTTCTTTATCTTTAATCAATTCTGTTAAATAATCCTGCAGTTTTTTTGGAATCAATTGTTAATTGCATCAGGAGGCAGCAAACAGGGACCTTCATAGGAGTGTGGCTGAGGAATTCACTGAAGATTCTGTAGACCAGAGCCATGTGTTTCTTTTACATGAGGAAAAAGTAGAGTCCTACATGCTGTAGAGCAAAGCTAGGGACCAACATACCTACTGGTCCCAACTCTCTTGTCGTAACAAGATCATGAAATGGTCACTGGTTTCCATCTTACTCCCGTACTGGAATAATGAATGCAGATTTAGGTTTATTTAACTTGCCATAGGGAGATCCTAGGAACACCAACACCATCACCATAACTATTTTAATGTCTGTCAATCTGTTGACCATGTTAGTATTAAAACGTTTGCTTGCAGTGACTAGGTAGACACCAAGCACAGGTTAAGTGGTCTGGAAATATCTCCTGGGTGCTATGCAAGACATGAGGTGGTCAAGAACTCAGCATGTTACCATAAGGTCTTCCATTTGGAGGACTCGTAGAGTGTAGAGTTACATAATTAAATAACAAAAACCCGTTCAGAGAGCAGTGTAGAGTTTTGAAAGCTTGTGTACCTAGTACCTCTGAAAACCTTAAAAACACCACACAAGCTACTCCCCAAGTAAGGGCTAAACATTTTCTAATGGTCAGAGAAGTAAAAATTGATCTGACTGAGGAATCAAGGGAAGAGGAGGTAGTTACAGAACAAGGGCCTTAAGCAGGCTGGGCAGGTACCACTGCCCCTGACCATCCAATGCTGGGAGAAAAGTATGGATTTTCCAAGGCAGATTCAGCTTTATTCATCGGTCCCAAGATGCTGAACAGAATGGCCAGCGGTCAAATGACTGAATGGCTTCTGCTCCAAAGGCGAAGAAGGCCTGATATCCAAGTTAATTGTGATCTGGGGATTAAGGTGGAATGTACCAGTCCAAATGCCTGGGTGACCGTTTTATTACTCCAGGTACTTTGGGATGGTATTCTTGGCAGTGCAGGCTTTTCTTCAGACATGAAGTTGTCTAATGGCTAGTGTCTTAAAATTAAAGATATCTTATGATCAAAAACTTCTGGGCTGTCTGTGGCTCAGTGGGTAATACACTTGTTGTTCAAACTTGAGGGCCGAGTGTACATCCCTAGAACCCATGTCTTCCAAATGCTTCTATGGCAAGATGAGAGGCTAAGATAGAAGAATCCTTGGAAGCTCATGGGCCACTGGAGAACGAAGCAACAAACATCAAAGGGACTCATTCTCAAACAAGATAGGTAAAGATCACCCCCAGAAATTACCCTCTGATCTCAATATATATGGTGGAATGTATATGCATTCTCTCTGTGTGTGTGTCTCTCTCTGTCTCTGTCTCTCCATCTCTCTCTGTGTCTCTGTCTCTCTCGTAGATTTTTAAAAGAAAGATTGAAGAAATTAGAATTTTATTTAATTCAGATAAAAATAAATTAATCTAGTCTCTGTCATTTTTCTGCACTGAAGGAACAGGCTCGTCTTGCCTTACTGAAGCACTGTTCTGTTTCTCTTAAACACTGGTGCCCATCTACTCTTGAGGGGAATGGTAGCAGCTGTGTGAGGAGCCTCTTCAGAGACTGTCTGTGTTTTCCCTGGCTTTGATTTTCCCCCGCCCAAGCATGCAGGCACTTTTCTTGTGTAGCCTAACTTATTTCATACTGACATCAGCAACCAACTCTTTCCTTCAGCTTTTATATTCAAAAAAGAACGAACACTTTCTATCCCCCTCCACCCTCATTCTCAAAAGAAATGCAACATATTTAAAACTAAGCCACTGGCCACTTTTCTAGTAGCATAATAAAACAGTCTCACCTGACTACCAAGTAAGGTTTTCTCATGATAATAAGGTTGGAGGCATTGTTAAAATTTTAGGAGACCTTAAACTTACATCTGAAACTTCTTAGCTAGTCCCTATCTGTTTAAGCTTAGAGTGGAATGTATTGAATGTTTGGCTTGGTATGAGAAGAATTCTAAGCTTTGGCATTCCTGAGGAAAGACAAGAATAAATTGATGATAGCACATCCTGAGTGAACTGAAGGAAATACTTCTGCATGTCATAAATAAGTCCTCAGTGTATTGTCGTCTATCAAAAGATAAGGTTACAGTACATTTAATTTGAAAAAAGAAATGGCTTTTATTTGTGATTCTAGCCTTGGGCCACAACTTATCTTACATAATAGAACAGGTTTCTGGTGAATGACATCTAGGGGATCCTAGTGGCAGAAAAGGGCCAAAGGACAGAGAAAACCAAACATTAAGCAGACTGGTGGTCTCAAGGTGACTTTCCATATAAGTCACAGGAATCTCCTTTTACACCAACTCAATCAAAATATTTCTTTGGTTTTCTTGACTTAAGAAAACTGACCAGATTTGAAGTTCAGTTTGCCTACATGGCACTTCATATGAGAAGTATCAATTCTGGATTGATCTCGCTTGCTGTAGCCCAACATGGTGTGTGTGTGTGTGTGTGTGTGTGTGTGTGTGTGTGTGTGTTTCACAATGAAAGTTATAATCATATCTTCCTTCTAAAAAGTCAACACTGTATCTCTAGGATGTCATGAGTAGTAAGTAGCCATTCTGAGATTCAATAGTGGGCTTTCTTTTAGCAAAACTCACAAACCTTGAAGAACAGATTTGAACATGTATGGAATCCACTTTGAGAAATGCTGTGCTTGCGTGCCTTGGGTTGTCATAATTATATGTTTGCTTTAGTATTTTGTTTCTAGCTTTCCCTTTAGACTTAGGTTGTTAAGTTATTAACATCTGGCCTATTTGTCTTTTCTTTTTTGGTATGATGTGCATGTGTGTTTCTGAATGCGTATTCACATCTGTATGTCAGTATGCATGTACATATGTGCATGCCAAGTGAAATTTGTCTTTGGGTATCTTTCTCGATTAACTTCTAATTTACTTCTTGAGAGAGGATCTCTAGCTGAACCCAGTGCTCACCAATTATGTCCTGTGTAGCTAGCCAGCTTGTTCCATCTATTGTTTCTGCCTCCTGAACTCTGGGATTACAGACAGCTACTACATTTGCATATCTTTTACAGGGGTTCTGGGGAACCTCAACTCCAGCCCTCATGTTTGCTTGGTGAGTATTTTCTCCCCTGAGCTACCTCCCCAGCTTTTTATTACCTTCTTTATATCCGCAATTCAGCATAACTGTTGCTGACTTGATAAAGCACTCTGGTGTATAAGTCTTGATAAAACCAGACTGATATTCCACTAGATTTATTCGAAAATGTCATGACTTTCTTCCAAGCAGAAGAGAAGCCAAACCATGATAAACAGTGCGAAGTAATCAACAGCATTTGAGCCTACTTGTGAATTCCCTCTTAAGGAAAACAAATTTAGGACCTACTGTAGATACACATAACCCACTCTATCAAGAACAGACGAGACTCTCTGAAGAATAAAGAAGGACTGCATGAAACATGATGTTGCAGCCAGTGACTGCTTCATAATATCCATGGATGAGGCACCTGTGCCCTGTAGATCACTCACAGACCACACCCACGAATGGTCTAGATATTCCATAGTGACCTGTAAGCTACCTGAGAGTCTTCAGGGGTAGAACTTACATGTTAGTATAGTAGCCTGAAGCAGTTATGTTTTAGATGTGGGATAAACATAGTGATCTAAGTTATCATACAATTGGTACAACACCAATGACAAAACTGCTGAGAGTTCTTTAGTGAGAATGGACAGATGCCAAGAATTAACAATTCTGTTCTGGTCTTCAGATAGGGAATATTCTGAGAGAGCAATACACTCCAGGAGGCAACTCCAATCTTTTCTTTCACATGGATCACTAACAAAAGAGAATTACGAAGATGTAGCTGTTCAGTGAGTTTACCTGAACGGGGGGGGGGGGGGGGGGCTGGAAAGGAAAAAGAGGCAGGGGAAGGGAAGAAAGAAGCCAAGACAAGGTTCTGATCAAGGCTCCAAGGTTAACATTCAACACTGTGTTTATATAGGGAAAGCCCACAGAACCTATCCTTTGTTTTGCAAAGCAAGGTCAGCATGGCAGTTTAATCTTCTACATGCCTGTGAGAACTTGCATGTACAACCAAGGCAGATGACTCCACCAAGGTCGATAAGGTCCATTGTGGCAAGCGCTCAAGGTCTGTTCAGCCTGCTAAAGGCTAGCAAGGGCCTGATCAAGGCTGGAATGGCCTCATAAAGAGGAAATTCTACCACATGAAAATTTCTATTGTTCATGTCTAGTGACATAGAGATGAGGTCCTCCTAACGCCAGAGCCCTTAGAATCCTGCATAAATGGCTGCTTTGTATTAATTATTGAATTTTAAATACAACTATTCAATTAGCAATCCCCTGGAACTTTGTTTCTTGAAAAGTGACTTTGGAACAGCTAGGTCCTGAGGTAGTATTATGTGCATTTTTCTGAGAGTCCACCAAACTTATTTTCAGAGTGGTTGTATCAGCTTGCAATCCCACCAGCAATGGACGAGTGTTCCTCTTTCTCTACATCCTTGCCAATATCTGCTGTCACCTGAGTTTTTGATCTTAGCCATTCTGACTGGTGTGAGGTGGAATCTCAGGGTTGTTTTGATTTGCATTTCCCTGATGACTAAGGATGTTGAACATTTCTTTAGGTGCTTCACAGCCATTCGAGTTTCCTCAGTTAAGAATTCTCTGTTTAGCTCTGTTCCCCATTTTTTGATAAGGTTATTTGGATCTCTGGAGTCAAACTTCTTGAGTTCTTTGTATACATTGGATATTAGCCCTCTATCAGATGTAGGATTGGTAAAGATCTTTTCCCAATCTGTTGGTTGCTGTTTTGTCCTACTGACAGTGTCCTTTGCCTTATAGAAGCTTTGCAATTTCATGAGGTCCCATTTGTCAATTCTTGATTTTAGAGCATAAGCCATTAGTGTTCCTCTCAGGAACTTTTCCCCTGTGCCCATGTGTTCGAGACTTTTCCCCACTTTCTCTTCTATTAGATTCAGTGTTTCTGATTTTATGTGGAGGTCCTTGATCCATTTGGACTTGAGCTTTGTACAGGGAGATAGGAATGGGTCAATTTGTATTCTTCTACAGGGAGACTGCCAGTTGAACCAGCACTATTTATTTGTTGAAAATGCTATCTTTTTTTCCACTGGATGGTTTTAGATTCTTTGTCAAAGGTCAAGTGAGTGTAGGTGTGGGGGTTCATTTTTGGGTCTTCAATTCTATTCCACTGATCCACCAGCCTGTCATAGTACCAATACCATGCAGTTTTTAATCACTACTACTCTGTAGTACAGCTTGGGGTCAGGGATGCTGATTCCCCCAGAAGTCCTTTTATTGTTGAGAATAGTTTTTGTTATCCTGGGTTTCTTGTTATTCCATATGAATTTGAGAATTGCTCTTTCTAAGTCTATGAAGAATTCAGTTGGGATTTTGATGGGGATTGCATTGAATCTGTAGATTGCTTTAGGCAGGATGGTCATTTTTACTATATTAATCCTACCAATCCATGTGCATGGAAGATCATACACCCAGAAGACTCTCCAACATGTAATAAAGATACATGCTCCACTATGTTCATAGCAGCCATATTTATAATAGCCAGAAACTGGAAACAACCCAGATGTCCTTCAACAGAGGAATGGATGCAGAAAATGTGGTAAATGTACACAATGGAATACTACTTAGCTATTAAAAACAATGACTTCATGAAATTCTTATGCAAATGGATGGAACTTGAAAATATCATCCCAAGTGAGGTAACTCAGTCACAAAAGAATGAACATGGTATGTACTCACTGATAAGTGGTTATTAGCTTAAAAGTTCAGAATACTTCAGAGTCACTTCACAGCAACCATTGGGCTGAGCGTGAGGTCCCAGATGGAGGAGTTGGAGAAGGGACTGAAGGAGCTGAGGGAGTTGGCAGCCCCATGGAGGGAGTAACAGTGTCCACTGGCCTGATCTACAGATGCTCCAGGAGACTGTATCACCAAGCAATGAATACACATGGAGGGACCCATGGTGCTGGCCACATATGTGGCAGAGGAGGGTCTTGTTAGCCATCAGGGGGAGGAGAGGCCCTTGGACTGGAGGGTGTTTGATGCTCCAGTATGGAAGAATGCCAAAGAGGGAAGCCGAGTGTGGGTGGGTGGGGGAATACCCCCATAGTGGCAGGGGAAGGGGGAGGGAATAGGGAGGTTCCAAAGGGGAGATCTGGAAAGGGAAACATTTGAAATGTAAATAAAGTATCAAAAAGAAAAGAAAAGAAAAAAGAAAAAGAAAGAAAGAAAGAAAAGTGACTTTGGGTCGTGACCTTAAGATGGTTCCTTTAAAGTAGAAAGCCCAACAAGATTTGGGAACAGGAAAACACATGAGTCCTATCCCATTGTCTCTTGTAATGTTTGCTCCCACCTTTTCAGGTTTAGACTCCCAAATCAGAGAAGCCAGAAAGCTGAGCTTATCCACACAGAGAAAATGGTGGTGTCACAAACCTTCTCCTTTTCATATTTGAAGCCCTTTGCTGTATTCAAGAAAACTGACATTTCTTTCTTCCAAGTAAACTGTCTTCTTTACACAATTAGCAAAGCCCCTGGGCGGATCTCAGTGAGCTCTCTGGAAAATAAAAGTCTTGTGTAATTATTTTTCTTTTATTTTCATGAAATGCATCTTGCAGCTCATTTGCCTGATCCTTTACCTGTACACAAAAAGTGCTCACCTCTCCAAATCTCTTCTGGCTTTTGAGCAGCAGTGAAAGGAATTGCTGGAGGTGTGGGAGGCCAGCTGAGCACCCTTGGGGGTTCACTCTCTGCTGTGTCTTTCTGAGGAAGGGGCATGTGCGTGAGAGAGAGAGAGAGAGAGAGAGAGAGAGAGAGAGAGAGAGAGAGGGAGAAGGAAGTTACTCCTCTATCAAGAAAACCCTTCTGTCTTTTGAAGACAGAAAACCCTTTTGAAGAATTTCTTGCTCAAGCTGCTAGAATCTCTCATAAAACCTATCTTTTACTACAGCTATTTATGTATATATAAGAGTTTTTTTTTTTTTTTAAACTGGAGTATTTCTGATGCGTGTAGCTGTTCACAACCTAAGCAGAGTAAAAACATTGGACAATTTTGTCTTCAGCTTTTCATAATTCACTTTTGAAGAATATTATGTGGAGGCTTATAAATGAAGAAAATAATTCTTGCTTCCCTAAAAGAAGGGCTCACTCAGTCACTGGACCTTTGAATCTTTCCACAGCTAATATGCATTCCTCTTCAGCCCCATCCTGTCTGTCCAGTGAGGCAAGGCACAGCAGTTGGCCCACATGTTGTTCTACTGGAAAATTTAAAATCAGAGCCCAGGATATAACGCAAATAGAGACCTAAGCACGTTTCAAGAAAAGCCATTTGACACTTTAAGAATTTCATCTCTTGCAAGCTGCTCGCTGACACATCACATACAGAGACGAACATGCTAATGCTTACATAACTGATTAGAATTGGTGCTAATTGGCTTGAGATTTGGATGAACAAGTCCTGTCAGATAGCTGAGCTAGTCTGAGGATTCTGTATATGAATGCATTACACAGAAATATAATTTATCGCTATGTAATGATGTTTATTCTATGAAAATTAGGTTAAAATTGAAGACATCATTTCCCTCATCCTCAATTACAACAAATAGCTAACATTTAACTCAACTTTAGCATTCATGGGCCTTGAGGATAAATTTTCTCCATTTTATAAGTATACCATGGCCGACATTTTCCTGGGACAAATGGCCTGGAGGATCAGAGTATCTAAGAAAAGGTTAAAAGAGATTGTAGCACGTGCAGGAAGGCTAATTTTCATGCATCAAGGTTCTTTGAGCTGAATTTGTGTAATGAGTGCACTGGAAATTGAAAGACGAGATTAAAGTGCTGTTTGTCATGTTCAGAGATTTTGGAAATGCTTATCAGCCCTCCGCAGCTGAACACAGCCCAGATTCAAAACCGATCTGACAGAAAGGGAGGCTAGCTGCAAATGTGGAGCTCTACATCCATGCTAATTACAAAGTGTGCATCAGACGGGAGGCCCAGGATAAGAGCAGCTGCGAAGGTCTTTATCTATATGAAGAGACTGTCCACCTACATAATAAGAATAATTACCAGTGAGAGAATTCTTAAAAAGAAATCACATTTAATGACACATCATACAATTTTGGTTTCAAAAGTCTGTTTCGCCATCCCTCAATAAGGTGTGGCTTTATCTTCTTTCTGGAGCCAGGTGATACATCAGAACAAGAAGAAAAGGTCCATTGACATGTATTTCTATTAATACAAGGTATATTTGCTTTCAAAGGGGAAAGAGTGGACACCCTGTGGAGCCCATACCTCCATTTCTAATGATCTAACAAGGGGAAAAATGAAAACTTTTCTAGCAGCCAGGAATTGCTCCAGAAAGGTTACACTCAAGGCCACTTTAATTGGAAACTTGTCAGCATCACCAGAACTAGCCTAGCTATTGCTTCCTTCACTGCTTGACCTGCCAGCATCAGCACCACAGTCTGGTGAAATTGAATTGTAGGGAAGTCTACAATTCAAATCTTTCTCTTCATTTTAAAACACCAAACCCCTTCCTCTGGTCCCTGTAAAGTGCATTTAGTGCCAAGCTGAAGGCATCTGTGAAGAATACTTTCATTTCCTCCACCTCCCCTTCCCTTGCTCCATGTCTTTCTTCCTTTACTCTCATCACATTCTTCTGTTGATAGAGACCGAGCTGATCCAACGCATATGTACTCTGAAAAGCTAAAAAATACTTTACTTTCAAAATAAAATGAGTAAACACTTTTTATTTGCTTTTTTATTTCTCTGAAAACGGAGGACATAATAAAGAACAGAGATCTAAATACCTCCATTGTAATATTTTCAAAAGAGAGCCCAAGAAATTCAGTCTTCTAGGTAGAAGACAAAGCTAGACGTCTAGATCCTTCTAGGGTTTGCTCTACGAGTGACATGCTATGTTTCCCTCACTACTCTAAGCCTATTCTCATCAAATGCTTCAGGATTTCAGTCAGTAGTGTAGTCTATTTAATCTCTACCACCAAGCCTCAATAACATGAGATGTAACATATGTATAGCAGCTTCCTAGAAGTGTATGCATCGTTTCCGGTCAGACAAGTGCTTGAAACCATTCTGGTCAGGGAGTGGGATGTGCTGGTGCTGAGAGGCTTGGAGACCAAACAAGGCCCTATTTCCCTTCCTCCTCTTGTGGTTCCGCTCTCAAGATTGAACAATCTGCTCTTTGCATTAACAAGCATTGTTTGTAGAGGTCAACATACTCTTTTGTCTTACAATCTAATCCGACCTCCTATGTGTATTTCCTCTGCCATTAATGGGATAAAAATGTCAGTTCTTAGAACTATGTCCTCTAAGCTTCTCAAGCTCTTTGGAGAAACCTGTTTGGCTGCTGTATTATAATCCCGTACATGAAGGGCCTTAAGTAACACCTTATAGGCATGGAGGATGAAGAGTCAAGATTAAGTTGTTGAGGTGAGTTTTCCTCGGCTACCTTCCTATGTCAAAGAGCAAATGGTGGTTTTCCATTTCTACACCCCTCTAGGGGCATGAATGGCAGCATGAAGACCATTCTTATGCTGTGAACCAATCTTTGGTATTTCTTAAGACCCTGTCTCCTAAGACTATCACAGTAAGGTTTTAGATTTCAATTGGTAAATCTTATAGGGATATGAGCACCCAGTTCACACTGTCCCATTAACTTTTCTCTTGTCCAACGTGAGGGACTCCATATCACACATCCAGTCATCTTCACACAAACCCTTTGCCATTACCCCAGAGGAAAAAACAATAAGAGCCCCAGAAACCTTGATGTAGCAGTGGTAAACCTTTTCAAGCCTGCCCCTGCTCTGTTTTAGCCAGCTTTATCAATACACTAAAATAATTTAAACAGTAGACAGAAAAAGGAGAATCAGAACATGGACACCTCTTTTCCAACCACTAACATTTTAATCCCTTTGCCTCATTTCCTGTCTGTGCCATAGTATGAAGGATCCCTAGAGGTACCAAAAAATAACTTGAGCAGCAAAAGTATTTTGAGAAAAGCCAGCTTGGCAGGGTAGTGATTGTGGGAATTTCTGGAAAGACATTAAAGAAATCTTTCTGAATGTTTATTGGGTGAAAATTTCATAAATGTACATAACATGTTTTGAGCAAACTTACCCTCATTTCCTCTCCTTCGCCTCTCCCATTTGTCCCCAGCATTATTCCTTCCCACCTTCCCACTTATTTAGGCTCACCCTTAGTGAGCCTTATTTAGGTCCACTTAGTATCACTGGATGGGTGTGGAACCATCCAGTGAAACGTGGACAGCTCATCAATGGTCAAATCCCTGAAGAAAACAGATACTAAATTTTCCCCACAAGCCATCATTTGCCAGTAGCTCTGTAGTTGGGGTGGAACTTACTGAGCCTCTTGCTGATTCATGCTGGATTTTAGCTGGCTTGACCTAGGGCAGGGGTTGTGCATACAATAACAGCCACTGTAAATTCATATGTGCTACATCTCTGACAGGACCACATAATATTGTTTCAAATCCGTCCTCTACTATCCTTGGCTCTACCCCATCTTTGTAAATGATCCTCCAAACTTAGGAGGAGGTGGGATAGAGATATAGCCCAATTTAGGGAAAAGTGCTGTGCAGTCTCTTAGTCTCAGCGTATTGATTAGTTGTGATTCTCTGCATTGCCATCTACTGAAAAGAGTAGCTCTCTGACAATACATATTTAGAAAGCATTTTAATAATATGTGTATATTGCAGAATAAAAGTAGTAGTTTTTCCCCCCTAGAGCCTATGAACTCTTTATCCATTGCTTCTCAGTCCAATTGAAAGGATCAGGCATGAGTTTCATCATGTAGAGTGACTTAAATGCAAGCAAAAATAAGGGGTTACTCCTATAACATTCATGCCACTTCTAGAGTTACCCTGTACTGGCCTCTCCC
Source organism: Rhynchomys soricoides (assembly GCA_019843965.1). Taxonomy (NCBI): domain Eukaryota; kingdom Metazoa; phylum Chordata; class Mammalia; order Rodentia; family Muridae; genus Rhynchomys; species Rhynchomys soricoides. Next base: position 6,714,551 of record JADRCH010000067.1, read on the forward strand.
TGAGGCTATAGGCTATATGGAGATGTCTTGCTAGGCCAATTCCTAATAGAGTTCACAGAATTAGGGGATGGTTTAGATTGCCGTAAGATTTTTTTTCATTGGTGGTATTCATAGCATTTTCTAACACTAGAAAAGCTATGAAGTAGGGTTGAATTTTCCAGGTCAGTACCAGCCTGATTTCTTCATGTCCAGTGACTCAAGTATGTAATGCCGTCAGCAAAAGCATCTTACCATCAAGTTCTGGAGGGTAACCAAGAATAATGATGGCAGACTATAAAGTTTCAAGGGTCTAGAGGACTCTACCTACAAACACTCTAAAAAGAGATAACTTATTCTTGGAAATGAGCTTTTCATTGATATTCTATAGTGTCTGGAAGAAGTATTATCACACCTCCATATGAGATAACTTCATTTAAATCCTGTTTTTTGTAGCATATTTATATGATGTATATGTGCATAAGCTATATCTATATCTGTCTCTATCTCTATCTATCTATCTATCTATCTATCAATCATGTACTTTAGGAAGCTTCTATAAGTTAAAACTATTTCAATTTATTGCTAAAGTTGACTAAAAGAGAAGTGGCAGTATGTGCGCACTCTAGGAGGCTTCTCTAACCACATACATTTCTAAGAGCTCTTAGCATTGGTTATCCCTCCTCATTCCCTCTCCTTCATGCTGCCCTTCCACCCCGTCCTACTTAGCCCTTTCTGACCCACTATTTCTCTTTCTCACTTTATATCACTTATGTTCTGTCATATTCCTTTCCTTGGGATCCCCCATGCCCAGGCTTCTTTCTAGTTTTCTGACTTCTGTGGATATTTTAAACCCACATGTCTAAAGATGAAAATCTAGGGTCTGTATGAAGGACAGCATACAGAGCTTGTACTTTTGGTTACATCAGCTCCATTCATTTATCTGCCATTTTCACATACATTTTCTTTACAGATGAACAGAATTCCTTGGTGTAAATGTGTCACATTTTTGTTATCCATTTATCTGTTGATGAAAACCAAAGCTGTTTGCATTTCCTGATTGCTGTGAATAAATGAGCAACGAGCATGGGTGAGCTCTTTACCTGGAGAAGAGCTCATAGAGAACTTCATAGAACAGTTGATCATAGTCCATGAAACACACTTCACTTTCCCCCAAGATAAAGTTCTCACAATGGAATTGATGTTCTCACAAGGAAATTGATGGCAAGTAGGCTGTCTTTCAGTTGAGGTTAAGGAGCTGTGGTGGAGTTGAGCTTGGAGAGATGACCTTGCTACCCCTCCATGCTGCCCACCTTCCTGTCATCTGTATACATGGACGGCAGAGAGCATAGTGGCTTTCCTGGCATTGTGAGAAGAAAGAAGAATAACTACTCAGCAATAGAAGTTGCCTAGGCAAGAACACAGAGAATATGTGGTTATGGAAATAGACAAAAGAGAAGCCTTCTTTTGAACACCTGCCAGAGACACCTGATAGTGTCTTCCCTAGAGGAAGTGGATGGTGTCTACACCATTGCTTTCAAATAAACTCAGTCTCCTCTGGAACAGGTGGAGTGCCCTGCCCAATGCTAGGCCATTATCCCAGTGATTAGAACAACAGATTCCGTGTCTCTTGCCTTCCTGCCCCATGATTGGTTTCTACAAGTGCCAAATATCACCACTTAACACTGTGACACGCTGAGGTCAGGCCATGATCCTGCCTCCTGCCACATTATTATTTATGTAAGTACGGTTAAGCAGTGGAGGGGAAAGCAAGGAGGTATTTTCTGATGGTGAGAGCACACAGTATGTTTTCACCATCAGATTGCCCTGAGTGACTTGGATGCACTCAACTAAATGATGTTGACATTAGCCAAGTTTCCCATCTGTAAGCAGATTTGCTTCGATGATCTTAGATTTTTTTCAAACTACTAGTTATTGTAATTATTTACTTTGTATTAGATTGTGTGTGTGTGTGTGTGTGTGTGTGTGTGTGTGTGTGTGTGTGTGTGTTACCGGGACTTAAAAATAGTACTTTAAATAGATTAAGTGCTCTACAAGTAAGTTATATCCTCAGGTCAAGATTCTGTTTTTTCATGAGTTAGATATTGGATATTTACCGTGATGGTGAGAACAAGAGAAAATACCCAAATAATCAGGGTTAAATTGTAGAAGAATGGAAATTTGAAGACTAATCAAATCACATTGATCAAATCAAACAAAAGTAAAACCACTAAGTAAACACACGAAAAAGCCTCTGATTTATCTGTACTTGGATTTATTTCTTATCTTAAAATTTTCAGCACTAAAAACAAATGCAAGGTTGGGAACATTTTTTTTTTTTTTAACTCTGTAGCAGGAATAATAGGAAAGATTACCCGTAGTACCCTTCTATGACTTGGAATCACAATAACAGAAACAAGTGAACTAGAGATTTTGGAAGAAGTTCTCAGTTCATCCTTACCCTGACCTTAAGCCATTGGCCTTACCTGGAAATGTGATTGAATTACACATTCCCAGGCTACCCAGACTTAATGAATTTCGACGAATTTCTAACTAGGGGAGCTAAGGTAACTGAAGTTGGATTCTTTCCTCCTCTCACAGTGACTAGAATTCCCCTGTATTGTTTTAAAGGTGCTTTCTAGGTGTCAAATTCTGCATCCAACCACCTTCTCAAATGCCTCTCTGAGGGCAAATGGAAGGCTTGAAATTGGATCATTTAAACTGGGGACTGACAAAAGAGACGTGAGACATGCCCCAAAAGGCATCCATGACAAGTCCTGGTGAGAATATCCCGTGGGTAATTTCACTGGCTGCCAAGCCTGAGAACAGGATTCAATCCCAGGAACACATGTGGCTGAAGAAGAAAAAGAACTTTCACTAGCTATTCTCTGACCATCACAGGTGCTCCATAACAACTGTGACCCCAGCCACCACCCCACATAATAAATAAAAATTAAAAATGTAGACAAATGTTCTCCATGACAGTAACATAGGTCATATTAGCATGCCACACCTGGCAGTAAGGAAAGGACTGATTGGCCTATGAAATCTCACTTTTCCTGTAAGCTTATGGAGGTGATTTTACTGCTAGCTAACCATTTTTTAAATTGTTTTTCTGTTTGACTTTCGTTTTCTCTAAGACAGGATTTCATGTATCCCAGGCTTGTCTTGGATGTACTATGCAGCCAAGATTACTTTGAATTTTTGATTCTCCTGCCTCCATATTCAAGGTTCTGGGACTTAGAGGTATAAAGCCTGGTTTATATGAAGCCAGAAACTGAGCACAGAACCATCTGAAGTCTAAATCATTATTTTATCAAGTGAGTTATATCCCTAGCCACAAGCATTCCCTTGTAGTACAAACTTATAACAGTAGGGTTGAGAATGTGCCATGACTTTTAAATCTCATGTATACACATAAAATAAGAAAAGCATCTTATTCAATATGCTCACCTCCTGTGATGATTTGAATGAGAATTGGCCCCATTGGTTCAAATGCTTTGTCCATAAATAGTAGAACAGTTTGGGAAAGATTAATATGTGTTGTCTTATTAGAGTGAGTGTGGCCTTGTTGGGAAGGTGTAGCCTTGGACGAAGTGTGTCTCTAAGGGTGGGCTTTGAGTTTTCAAGAGCCTATGCTAGGCCCAGTCTCTCTCTCTGCCCCTGTCCCTGTCCCAGGTCCCTTTCCATGTCTTCCCCCTCCCTCTCTCTCTCTCTCTTTCTCTCTCTTTCTCTCTGTCTATAGATCAGGATAAAACACTCTCAGTTACTGCTTCACTACTATGCCCATCTGCTTTCCTCCATGATGGTCATAGGCTAACTCTAAACCTGTAAGCAAGCCCCCAATTAAATTTTTGTTCGTTATAAGAGTCTCATTGGTCATAGTGTCTCTTCACAATAAAAGAAGAGTAACTAAGGCGTTAGCTAACTTTAATTCCTCTTCTGTGCTCAGATGATGAATACTTTTTAATGTTGACTGGACAAATTAAGTTATATCTGAAGATTACTTAGTAATTTCTCCTTAATTTTAAATTTCATATTAGCGACTCTAAGAGATTAAAACCAAGGATTGGTTTGTAACAGTTTTACCACATAATTACACTTGCAAGCAGAAATGTATGGCCTCAAACCTTCAGTCCTTACTTGGGTCAAAATAGCAATGTTCTTTTCCCTTCTCTTCTCCTTTTAGGAAACAAGTCTGAGGTCAGAGGATTTCATAAAGAGAAGCTCATTACACGAGTAACCACAAAGCGTTTGCTTCACAGGGAGTTTACAAATTTATGACAATACAAAGTGTTTATCCCAATTACACATCTTCTTTGAGCAGCACAATATATAATAGTATTATTATCTAAGTCCTCTCATGTACTGTACTGTTTATACATGAAATTTATTTTAGAAGCTAAACAGATTTCATTATACAGAATCAGCAGAGAACTTCAATATAATCAATGAACTATTGTATTTAAAGAAAACTCATCCCAAATATTTAGCATTTGCTAATTGGCACACTGGATAAATAGATGTTGCTTCAAAACCAGTTGTTAAATTAAAATTTTTCGCCTCTAAGCTCTCCTTTTCACCATAAATGGAGATGTAAATAAAATCTACACATGCACATCATTTTCAAGAGACCTCCCCTGGGCAGTCCCACATTACTCCAGTCTGCTATCTCATCCTAGATTAGAACTCAAGAAATGACAGTCATTGTCTTTGTTAGTTTAGGGATCGTTAGAAATAATGCATCACTTGAACAATAACTTCCTCAAACTGAAAGGCAGTCCAAGCACAAATTATAAATAATTCCAGAATGCTCGTAAGAATGCTGTTTGATCTAGATAGGAGGTCTCTACTGCTGGCCACCTGCTTCTCTGGTAGGAACAGATCTGGAACAAAAAGTGATCTAGGAAGGAGCAGGAGCCATGGCTCGCTCTTAATGGTTTAAGCAGCATTAGACTTTTAGGAACACATTCGCTGAAGGTTTTCAGCAGGGAGGACTTCCCTCCCTAGATGGAAGGGCTCTGGCTGTTTATGAAAAAATAGTTGCTCGATACTGTTTGCATAGCGTCAACCAAAAGAAGGCAGGTGTGGAAAGGGGCGAAGTTCATAGTTAATGAGAGCACTGGGCAGCCTTCTGATGTGAGACAGAAAATGCCCTTTTGTACCTCAGTTTTCCATAAACCTATATGTAAAAATAAGTAAGTAAGTAAACAAATAAAATTAAAAGGCATAGGTGGCCAAGGAACCTCAAAAGCATGAAATGGAGCAAAGAAAAATCTTATCTTGGTTTTCCAAGGAGCTTCCATAACATTGTTAAAATTAATGCACGTTCTTGGTGAGGCTAATTTAATGCATCATTGCTTCTAATTGTGTGCTTAACATACACCTCTTTGAACATTTAGCCCAGGATGTAAATAAATGTTAGCATCCACATAGTCACACATCTAATTAATTTCTATGAGAAAATTCATTGCACTATGGTGGCGTATGGGCTTATCTTTATCAGCAGTTATGGAGTCCTTTAAAAGAAAATGTTTCCTGAAATATTGCATCTTGGACAGTGGTCCAAGTGGCCTGTTATACAGCAGGCTAAAAATGAATTGATAAATGGCTATATTAAAAGGAAATTGCTAAGAATTTCATGTTCATTTGTATTTAAGAATTACTTGTTTTGGTTACAGACAAAGAAGCAACACATTATGTAGTTTATAGCAATTTTTTTCTAGAAAAACAGGTTTTGAATTGTTTCAGTAAGAGAAATATATTAAGTTTTTTTATACTTCCTTTAAATGTTTATTATTATAGTCTTCAAATTTTATTTTCTCTATTACAAATCTTATCTTTTCTGTTTGTTTTTTTTAGTTTTTTAAAAATTTTTTTAAAACATCTTACAGACTATTCATTAAAAAAATATGAATTTAAAGGAAACCTGGGCTTGGCTTACTAGACCTAAGCTATAACATTGAAATAAGACTGCATCTCTAGGTAGCAGACTGTATTTGATGGGGTTCAGTTATGTCATAGACATGAATACAAGACAATGACAATAGTGGAATTTAATGTCATACCGTAGCCGGGAATAATGAGCATGTCCCAAATTTAGATGTCTCCTGAATGTGTTACAAGTGGTTTCAGTCCCGGGTTCAGTTTGTTTGTTTGTTTGTTTGTTTGTTTTTACTAAATGTAATTTAGGCTATTATTTTAATGAGTCATGGTCATCTTTTCCAAGCAAAGTTCATATTTTAAACTATACTTAAAATTTAGCAAAATATTAAAATATTTCTTACACATCATCTACTTTCCATACCTTTATTTTTAAGATTTTATTGTAAAATTTTACTGTGTCTTATATTTTTTTCAATTCAATGTAAGACCAAAATACTGAGAAGTATAAAAGAACTAACCTTTCTGGCAACTTCTATGTGTGAAGAAACACAGCATACCTTTCACTAGAGAGTGCCAGACTTTACGAAATCCATGTATATTCAACACTCACAGTGTGTGACAATCCTGTTTATTCCTTAGAAATGGAGATCAGTTTCTTTGCTTAGCATATGAAGCATCATATTCTATACCACCCTAGCATAGTACTGACTAAATTACAGACTGAGCTCACATGTGAAAACAAAACAAAACACTATTCCTCAGTGGTTAATACGGGTAGGAAGGGTTATCATATTGCATATGTCTGTCCTTTCTGTGGCTCTTAAATGCTGTGGTTTGTATGTCCAATCCTCAGATCTGAATGGTTCAACAAGCTTTTCTTGAAGAATTAAGATTTAAGTATAGATACACAGATGAAGCTGTGATAGGGTGATCAAGAAAGTGATACAGGAGGGAATTTCCCCAATAGAAATAGGGCTTGTTCCCTTCAGAGACCACACAGTGGGACCTGCCCAGAGTTGCCAACTGGATCCCAGATGGACTGGGCTGAGGGGCCCCAGGTCAGAGTCTACCAGGAAGTTAGTCATGTAGAGTCTTAGTGCTATTAAGTTTCTACCTCTTCCATGGAGAGTGCCAGAAGTTGTGGGATGGTTTTAAGCTGGAAAGAAGTCAGGACTTCTTGGGTCACTATCATCATCTGTCTGATCACTCCACTAAAATGGCACAGGCTAGGGAGCATACAAATCACTTTCATTTTTTGTTATGGAGGCAGAAGTCCAATGTCAAGGATCAGTCTTATCCAGTTCGGGAGAGGCCTGAAGTCCTGCTCCATAGATGGCATTTTTTTGTTGTGTTCCTTTATGACAAACAAGGCACAGTAGCTCCACCCCCATGATTGAATTATCTCACAAAGGTTCATCATAATGGCATCACATTTGGCATGGGATTTCAGCAGATCACACAGCAGTTACAAAGAGAGGAGAACAGAATTATAAAAGTATAGTGTTATTACTGGCTTTTCTTTTCAGTATAATATTTAATGTGAAGTAGCAGATGCAGACCCTTAAGCAATATCTGACTCCATGTAGGTTCCTTACATCTTACGGTCATGGCAATGGAAATAATTACTGTCTGAACGTACACACATGAACTCACAGCAGTTACAACAGCATATACAAAAGTTGTGTTAACCAAAGCCAGATCAAATCCCAGCATGGAAGAAAGAGCTGAACACACACTCCTACCCCAAGTGGTGATGCCATTGGAAATTGTGAGCTGCTGGGAGAGGGGGAAAGAGAGGAAGAAGCCATTTTCTCTTCTAGCACAGCTCCTGGTAACTAGACAACATTCCAGGGAAGTACACATAGCCAACATTATTTGGTGGCACAAATTGATGCTAAGGACAAAAAGAGGTGTCACAAAGTTGCATGGATAGGGAAGGGGAGTGAGTTGGGATGTAGAATGTGAACCAACCCCCCCCCCCCCAAAAAAAAAACCATTGTACAAAACTCTCAAAGAACTAAGGAAAAGTATTATTTATTTGTTTGTTTGTTTGTTTATTTTAATTTGGAATCCTTAGAATTGCCTGGTAATGGGCTGACCTACCAAGTTATATAAAGATGTAGCAGTTTTTCTGTGACAAGAATCATGTTCAGATTAAGCAAGCATCACTAGTACACTCTTTTGTCTACCTTTATTCCTGGGATAGTGTTCCCCCCATTTGCTCGGATGCAGCAACAATTCTTCCTGAATAAAAGTGTCAGCTCCGTTTCAGGCTACAAAAGCTAATCTTATTAGCCCTGGACTCCAAACCACTAAGCAATGAAGTTCTTTCTTAAATATTATTAGCATAATAAGTAGTTGGAGTCCATCTTCGCTTGATTTTAGCTATATTAATCAATAAATAAAGTGTACTGTCATTTCCAGATAATGGTGGCACCTGACAGTTTATGGGGATAGTAGGTATCATGAGCTCTTTTCTTATTTAGACTTGCTGTCAATGGCCTTCCATTAAGGCCACCTTAAAGCATTTTCTTCAAGTTCTAGTTCAATTTTAACACAAGTGCAGTACAGTGTGAATGTTTGCAAGTTTACGAAGCCATCTTGTGTACTGAATCCATAAGAGGGTATGCTCATTTTCACAGGGCTAGCCTCTTTCTGTAGAACTTCTGACATCTGCAGTCTGGGAGAGGAGCTAACACAGGAAGTTGGGTGTGATATTTACTCAACCTTACTGAATAACAATGGGCTAACCTGTATTTTGGTAAGAATCAAATTAAAGTATCAATTAGAATAACAGCATGACTGTTGTGTGTGTGTGTCTTTGGGCTATGAAAAAGGAAAGGCAACTTTATAAGAGTTGTTGCTTTGGTTGCTAAACACCTAAAACAAGGCTCTCCCGATTACAGACACAACTGTCCCAAGAGGAAGTGAGACCTCTAGCTTGTTCATAGGCTGGACTGCAACTCAGTCAAGACTAACCCTGATATCTTGTTTAAATTGTTTACTTAACACAAATGTGTTAATAATTATACCCTGGGCTAACTTGGGGGGGGGGCATCTCACCTTCCCGTCCCCTATACCACATTACCCACCTCTCCCACTGTTACTCCGTGCATCCCATCTGAACTACTGAAAAAGGAGGGAATGAAGCCCCCAAATATCCAATAACCCCAATGGCTTTTACTGTAGAACAGTATGGTGTGCTTGTTAGCCATAAGCCAATTAAGGCAATTAGTGCTATTTAATACGAAATGCTCTCCAATCCACACACTGGCAGGAATATTGAAAACTACAGGCATGGAGAATGCTGATTTATTTTCCCATTGCCTGAGCCAGCTGCTGAGTGCCAAGCAGTACTGTATGTGCTCCTGGAATAACTTTATTAATAATCTTGGCAAACAAAGAATCCTTCAGCAAATAGCAGTAGCCTTTTGATTATATTGTGTCACAGATAATAATTGCTTCAAATTGAATGTTGGAATCTCATGAATAATGAAAAAGAAGTCCTATCTTATAACAGCTTGATTATAAAAGCATGGGGTGCTTTGGAAAGCTACCAAAAATCCCCCAAATTGGACATTTTAATTGTTTGACTTCAGTTGCTGATCCAGACCAAATTCATTAAAAATAGTTTTATGTGCTCAAATCTCCATAAAACAGAGTTTTCCAAGCCTACTGTCAATAATTCATTTAAAATTAATGAATGTGAAAAATGTTTTTCTGAGATATATAAAAATATGACATTATTGTTATTATTGGAGTGATGCTTAATTCAGCGAATTCCAGTCCACAGAAAAATTTAAATTGGCAGTGGTAGGTTTGGAAAAGGGGATTTGATGAATACTTTACATTAGCAATGGGACTTGATCAGTGTGCTACATCATTTCAGGAAGATATCCTAGAATTACTTCAGTGTCCAATGATGGAGCACTGTAATGAAGTTGTGGAAGTGTACCTGTGATTACTTACATTAACACAGTAGTTCTAATCAGACGTATTCAAGAGTCAGTATGATTAAGACACTGGAAGAAATAGCTTGAAAAGGAGTGAATGTGTTTTGTTTGACACGAGCACAGCCATGTCAAGAACCCACCAATGCCTCAGATTTATGAGGATAGCAAAGCCTTCCCCAGCCAGGCTTCCGGGTAACGCATGAGGTGAGTAAAGCCTCTCCCAGTGAGCCAGTGATTGCAGAAGATGGAACACAGCTTCCTCTTCCTGCATGGCTACAGCCTGAGACTGCTCTCTACAGAGACCTACAGAGATTAGCTTCACTTGCCTCCTCCTTCAACTCTATGCAATAAACCTGTGTCCTCCAGATTCAGAAGCATAAAATAAGCACACCAAGTTTGAGTCGCCTGCTGGTAATTCTATGGTGACATGTCTCCACCAGAGCTCATGGTCTTTTCTGTATGTGCATCTGTGTGTCTGCCTTTTCTTCATTTCCTTGTGGCCGCAATCAGGGCAATCCATAAATCTGTGCAGATCAAGGCACAAATTATTTCCCATTTAATCTCTACAACTCTGTCATATAGATGGTATTATTGTGTCTTGGTCATGGGAGGTATAGGAAAAGATTTGTTGCATGATTTAAATAATCTGCTTTGAATCAAGACAGCACATCTGAGCTTCGGCCCCAGTGAGGACTGGGAGTAGCCTTTTTCTTAGACCCCTTGTTCAAGAGTCTTTCTTTTTCAGGAGTGATGTTACAGAATCTGAATTCCAATGATCCCAAAATAGGACTGAACATAACCACAGTAAGAATTCCTACAGGTGCCTATTCCTCACGAGTTCAGGCAGTGGCTTCTTTTCAATGTGCCCCTGCCACGGGTAACACTGAATAGTTAGTCCTTGGGGCTCAGCACAGAAAGCTGATTTGGTGACTCTTCAAACATGGTGTCTCTGAGGTTCCCTCTCCACAAAGGACTTGACAGCAAAGGAAGAAATGCTAGTTGGAACTGTTTTGAATTCAGCCAAGGACAGGACACTTTTGCTTGGTTTTCTTGAGAAACACTGTATTTAATGAACATCTCTAATTTTGAATTTTTAGTGCATGTGATGGATCAACACACACCCTTGATCCTTATGATTATTAACTATCCCTGAGGCATTTGGTATACATTTTCTCAGAATCCTGTTTTCTTGCTATCTCCATCACTATCAGTCCATCCCAGTTAAGGATAAATGTAAAATAATAATTATTTTGCCTATGAATCCTGTGCAGTTCCAGTCTTTCTTGGAAGTACGAATAGAGCAAGCCTTCTAAGGCATTCGAGTAAAGTTCTAAGGCCACGTGGATGCAATAATATCTCAGGATGCTTACGTGAGGGGTAAGGATTTCCGATCTAAGGTCCACCCTATCTCAGAGCATTCTTACATAACTAAGGTGATTCTCATCTCCTTGCTGAGTGGCTTTGTCTTCATCACTGATAACCATGCCAAGCCTGATACTCTTTTTTTTTAAAACAAAAAACAAAAAAACAAAAACAAAACAGGCTTACAACCTCTGCTTAGTTAAACCATACCCACCAACATTCACTGCCTTTGCACTGACACAAAAGAGCCTTCCGATAGTAAATAATTCACCAAAAGTACATCTTAGAGACAATTCTCATCACTTGAAGCTGCCTGCTCTCCGTCACACCTCTAGCTTCAGGTAATAACTAGAGCACTCTGGAGAAGAGGACCTACTGAAGTCAGGACACAGGGACCTCAACTCACTGGACACCATGGCAACTGTTCTTTTAACTCACTGTGTCTTTTTCCTCGTGTGTCAAATGGAAAGGGAACTTTTGAAGACACTCAATAATGGCTACTCCTCTCCAGGTTATGTTTTGAATATTTTATGACACCTGGTTTATTTCATTAATCCAGACATTCTTCTGTATCTATGTAAGGATCATTTCTTCTTCCTCATTCTTCCTGTCTCCTCTCCCCCACCCACCCAGCAGAGGAGCTGTTCTGACTGTCTCCCATTCTGTGAAGACAGCTTTCTAGTTAGGGAAGGAATTCGGCACAGTTTTTACAAACACAGCTTCTCAAATGTGGATGTAGAACCCCTGGGCATCTTGTCAGAACCTGCAGATTCTAAATCCTCAATCTCCCAGGCTGGGAAAGGGCCAGAGCAGACTTCTCAGTTTCTATCAAGCAGGAAATGCTGCTGTTGCCATTCCACAAACCACATTCCGAGGAGCAGAGATCTAGGTAATTGAATCAAAGCAGCCAAAACCAGTCACACAAAAGCACAAGGGAAAGACTAGACAAAGGGAAGAGCAGAGCCAAGCCTCAGGACCCAGCTAAGTTGGCAGCACCACACGTATGGGGTGGGGAAAGAGACCGTGTGTGGTTACTTATGCACTGAAGTGTTCAACATTTTCTTTGTTTATGTGTGGAGTTCAGATTCTCACTCTTGGAAGAGGTCTCCCTTTGTATTTTTCACAATGTGCTCTTCCGTTCCAAGGATCTTAAGTGTTCGAAGTTACCTTGGGAAGCAAATCAAATGGGACAAAATGCACTTGTAAAGATGTCTGATGTCCATTTCCTATCTGCAGTGTCTACTGTGCACAGGCATGGCTATTGTGAGAACAGTGCTATGGTGCCTCTGAGGATCCCAGAGTTCTTAGCCAAGTTCTGCGCCTAAAGGGCTCTGAATCTTGTCTCTATAGACCCCAGCAGGGATCAGTTATTTCACACACACACACACACACACACACACGAACGCACGCACCACACGCACACACATGCACACATGCACACGCGTGTGTGCGCACACACACACACAGAGCGAGAGCGAGAGCGAGAGCGAGAGCGAGAGAGAGAGAGAGAGAGAGAGAGAGAGAGAGGTTTACAACAGATTGGAAGTAATTGAATTAACAAGTAAACGCTTAGAGATAGGAGGCACCCTATGAATAATAAATGTCATATAATCACATTATATATCACTTATAAGTCTAGATATTGTTAGCTAGTTTGACTTGAAGGCTTGATCATACACCATGTGATTTCTGTATTTTACAAGTAAATATTTAGGGCCCTCCAAACACTCTAATGCATGTTTTATCTGAATTATCACAACATATGATCTATTAGTGTGAATATGTGTTCAGAATTATGGACGCGTAACACATTAATCACATGGACTTTTCTTTTCTTAGGACAGTAAATTTCTCTATGAGGTGATTTGCTGTGTATGTTAATCTAAGACCAATTTTCACTCAGGAACTGCTGGTAGAAAATATCAGTGTGTAAAATTTTAAAAAGTATCCTATAGCCAGGCATTTTGAGAGACACAGACAACATCACAGTGTGAATAGGTGAAGCACTTGTTTAACGCATGCACGGGTATTAGAATGCAGATTGTATAGAATGCAGATTGTATAGAATGCAGATTGTATAGAATGAAGATTGTATGTATGGCCTTGGCTAGGTCACTTTCCTTAATTTAATTTAATTTTCAAGGTTATTATGACATCAGAACCTACCTTGTGGGATTGTCTTCAGGTTTCAACAAGACAATATAAATTAAAATTGTTGGACATCTTCAGTGCTATAGCTCTTTCCCAGGCAGTGTCACAAGGACACTAACACAGTTAGGGACAGGAGCCCAGGCATTGAAGAAATGAAAGCATCATCACAAGAAACCGGACTCTCTAACTCTCAGTCCTTCCAGGCAGGCAGTGGGGATCACACAGGCCAGCCTGCTCAGGAGAGTTCAGAGCCACCTTCCAGAAGGACTTTCTTAGTTTACTGTCTATTTTATTAAACCTAGAGTCTTGTCCTTCTATCAGATAAATATGACTGCTGTTTCATAGTGTTCAGGTCTAACACGTCCCAATGACCCTGAAAATGGAATTAAATGTTCAAAAATGTATTTATCCTGTGACAAATGACAACGTGTCTTCTTTTCTTTCTGTTCTTAAGGCGCACTCCTGTGGCGCTAACACTTAGATGAAAGCATCAGGAGTTGAAGGTGGTGCTCCTCTTCTGCTTAGCAAGTTCAAGGCCATCCTGGGCTGCAGGAAAGCCTGACTCAAGGAAACAGGAAAGGGGAATAATTCGAGGGAGCCTGATTTCTCTGAGGTGACTAGTGTTGGGCTAGGGAGAATTAATTGTAAGAGCAAGCTCTAGTCGAATCAATGAAAGAAAATATGAATCTTGTACAGGCCTCACTGAGTGTGAGACAAGTGACTAAAATTACAGCAAAAGCAGTACTTCAGGTGTGGGCACTTTTCCTGTCGTTGATTTTCATCACCACCTTTCCCCTTCCCCATTGCTTGCACTGTGACTAGTTTGTGTTTTAATTGGCACAGCACAGTGGCCAAAAACAGGACCTGGAGACACACAGCTTCGGTTCACTTTTCTGTTCGTGTCCAGTCCGCAGCATTCACGGGCTGTGCAAGTCTGGACAAGATGCTGAGCTTCTCTCAGCCTGAGTTTCTTCTTGTGGAAAAAAAACCAACAAACCAACACAAACAAAACCAAGAGGCTAAAAATAATCTCCAATCTCCCTGAGGAGAGTAATCAAGAATAGTGTCTTGCTTTTGAACAGTGCCTGGCTTTTAATAAATGGATTTTTAAAATTTTTATCTTATGTCAAGATTGTCATCATTATTATTGGTCTTCGTTTTAGTTTCAGAGTAAACTACCCAGTTTATCTTCGATAGCATCAGCACTGTTACACTGCCCTTTGCCTTTAATTCTACTGAGAGCTGCTTTCATGGGAATGTGTTGTCTGACTAAATGTTCACTATTCGGTGTTTACTTTCACACATATGCCTAACCATGGCTCACAAAACATATGCACAGAGAAAGAGAAAGACAGGTTTGTGCTTTACTACCAGAACAATCAAAGTAATGCATGACAGTGAGGACCTCTGTAGTGACCTCTGTAGTCTACAGAGGGTGGCATCTCCAGAACTAGTACCTATGGTCACAGGCTATTGTTGTATGTCGCCTTGGCCTGATATCATTGATACATATTTGGTGAGCCGGAAAAGAGATGAGAGGGGTCATTTTCAGTTGGTTTAGAAAGAACCAGGTCATGGTTGAAGTTATAGTCTCATTTCATAAGAGGACACTGTGAGAAGATAATTGTTTTAAGGTAACATTTGAGCAAGATGTCCAATTGAAATTGTATAAAGCATATGTAATGCCAGCAACATGAATTAGAGAGGGAAGTCCTGCTGGGTCATGAGTACGTCTTTATAACTAGGTGCCATGGAGACAGAAACCATAGAAACAGGTGATCTTTTACTTTTCCAGACTTTAAATGTATGCAGTTGCTTTAGCTTTGCTTACACATATAGATCTGTATGGGAAATAGGAGATAATTGTCAAGGAAATAAAAAAAAATTGAATTATATGTCTTATTCTCTCTAAGGAGAATATTACTTTCTTATCCAACCCAAAGGCAATTTCTCAGGAAGCTGTGGAAACTGTCTATGGCAGATGTTAAAATCGGGTGCTTTTTGTTGATAAGTGTTTAGGGACCAGGATGATGAAAGAGGCTCAACATCAAACAATCGCAGTGGTTAATGTACTCTACTCCCTCTGAAGGCCTTATCTAAAGCAGAATGTGCCCCCAAGACATAAAAAATAAAACACCTATTTTCCTCCTATACAAATGCAAGTGTAGATTATTGAACATGAGAAATCTATGATCAAAAGTAACTTCTGGGTCCTGGAGAATTAGCTCACCTGTGAAGAGTGCTCACTGCACAGTTATGAGGACCGAAGGCCAGACCCCAGCATCCACATAGGTGAGCATCCTGAAAATGCCTGTAGCTCCAGCTTTGCAGGTTCTCACGCCCCTTTCTGGTCTCTGCATAGCCGTAGATATGCGCACACACACACACACACACACACACACACACACATGAGCACGTGAGCATACACACAGATATATATACACACACATAAAGAAATAAATATTTTATTAAGAGTGCAATTTCTGAGTAAAGAAAAGGAAGGTGGGGTATTTGTTACGTTTATTATGACATTAACCATTTTATTTTGTTGTTTAGGAAATGGTGCTCCATGGGCTATTTTCTGTGTGTGTTTGTGTGTGTGAGTGTGTGGTTTTGTGAATGTGTGTGTGTGTGTGTGTGTGTGTGTCTGTAATGACCAGAGAGTTTAATTAACTACTGTAGAGGATTCCCATATGCATTCTGCACAGAGTGTCTATATTGTGGCAGCTTTCCCATTTAGCTACCTTGCTCTGGCCTTCTACTCTAGGGCCCCATCACAACAGAGATGTCCTGAGGTTCTTTTAGGTTCCTTTCTAATTTTTTTTTTTAAATCAAATCAATCACAAGGTCCATATACTCCCTCAGAGTTGTTTTAGGATATCTGCTGGTTTGGTCATTTTGGACAGGTTTGGGTTACAGCTATCCTTACAAATGTGCTCAGAGTCATTCTTCTGTACCATGACTGTCTTCACCATGAAACTGGTGCTTCTGTCTCAAGGATGGCTTCTGCACACAAGCAGCTCACCATAGCAGAATTCTACTGAGAAGTGGTGGAGGTCAACCTGTATTGCCTTAGGCTTGAGGTTTGCTTAAGTATGAACATATAACCTGGATGTTCTTTGGCCTCATAAAATCCAGGGTACTACTGATATAACAGTAAGATTAATGTAGTAATGATAATAGGTTCTACCCCATTCCTAGCATCCTGGGGCCCTTACAACACCGTTCTGGAAGGGAAGATGTCAGCAAACAGCTCTTTACACATGACCTTTGCCAGGCTGTGATTTATCCTCATTGTAGCAAAGGAGTGCACAGAGATTGGAGTCACAGCTCTGAAGCAAGTTGGCCAAGGGTCAATGAGTCCTTTGCAATATCCACTTTGTTTGTATTGAAAGAAAAGTGTAGGATTCCTTTGTTTGGAGAGCTTGTTTATTTGAGTATATGTCTATTTAGAAAGGGACTTGGCCCTCTGCTTAAGGTCTCGTGGGTCTCCCCAGAGTACAGTTTAGTGGGCTAAGGCCATGGAAAGCCTGTGAGGAGATTTTACCATAAGCCTTCAATCTCTGACCCAGAAAGGTTATGAAAAGTATAAACACATGACGTCCTTGCTGAGAGCGTCACCTGTGTATCTCTGCTGAGCACCAGCTATAGAATCTGAGTCAACTTTTTCTTTGTTCCTCTTATCACTGAACAGGCAACTCTAGATCTGAGATACAGGACAACTTGACCAAAAATTTCTACTTTTTGGAAAACCTGAAATAATATAAGAATATACGGAACAATTCATTTCTCTGGCTATCATCTTTGCCAGGAAACAAAAGGGATAAAGTAATTGGGTTGGATCCATTTATCCGCTGTGAAGTTTTCATGAGATTTAAAAGAAAGAATTGGAAAGTCCCCAATGAAGAAAGTGTTTCTAATAGTGCAAAAACTCCTCTGCCTGTCTCATTCATTCTGGCATGGGGCAAAGCTTTTCTCTACTGTTTTACCAATCAGTTCTCTCTAAGACAGTAGTAACCCTTCCATCCAGTAGTGGCTTGAGCAGGCATCAGAATGAGGTGTTTATTGCCACGATTGTCCTTGAAGTCCACCAAAATGAGCACAAGAAGACAAAAATATAAAGACACTGTCCTCACTGAAGTCAGGAAAGGGCTCTAATCACATATCATACAATTGAAATAGTAACTGTCAAACCCAAGATGACAACGTCAAGGGCAGACACATACTCTGCAGGGTCTGGCAGTCACTGAGGCAACCCAGACTCTTTATTGTCTCCTCCACAATCACACGTCTATCACCACTCCCTCCCGGGGCACAGCCCTGCCCCCGGTTTTATTCTGTGCCAGCATACCCTAGGCTTTGTGATCCTAGTGGCCATGAACTTCAAGGTTAATTATGATTAGTTATGGTCCATTACCATTATTTGGCCCGCTTTAAGATTGAGAAGTACCATGCTTCTAGAAAATGGACACTTCTGGAACATTTCTGTCCCTCTTAAAAAGGGACCATAGACAATGGTGAACCCCCTTGAATGTCTCTGAATGTTATCTGCATGTGACTCATAGAAATACAGCAGCTGCCTCAGAAAGCCATGGGACTTGACAGCCGGGGCGGAGAGCTGCTTGCTGAACTCAGTGGTCAGAAAGAATAGAGGATCTGAGAGGAGTCCTTTGCAGGTTCTCTATTTGACCAATGGTTGGTCTGAAGATGTCCACGTCTTGATCTTTAATTATGAAGGAAAACAACATAAATCTGGGTGATTTAAGCTCTCTTTTTTGCATCAGTAATCCAAATAAAGCAAGTGCCTGAACAAGTGGAGTATACCTCTGATAGAGCCAACATTTTCTAACAATGATAAAGTCTGTGGGAGGCCCACTGGTGGAATCAGCTCTTAGCCTTGATCCATTAAGCTGAATAAAAAGATGTCTGGAGGAAGGGTTGGGTACCAACAATCCATTCGCATGTATATTGACAGTGAACAAACTTAAATGTTACAGTAATTAAAGGGTTTTTATCAAAAGGATTAAAACTTTAGGAATATATAAACAGTATAATTGATACATGCTGGAAGGTAAAAGATATTTAATAAGGTCATTTTGTGTCTTTCATATTGATAAAGCACATAAACTAAGTAATAAATATTCAAGTGTATTGTTTCAACATTTTAAGATATGTAGAAGAAAAAAACTAAATTAACAACATAGTCAACATCAGGAGATGAAGGTAAGGAGGACCAAACACACGTGTTCCTCTCCTCTTATTGTGTGAAGGCAATAGGCCTTTTGAATCTTGTAAGACTGCAAAATTCTAAGTGCTAAAATTATTTTTAAAATATGTAATGATCAGCAGTGCAGTCTTAAAATGGGATATGTATCCTAAAGTCATCATTTGGGAAACACACCAGAAGGAAGCAAGAGATGATTCTTATATAAGAACCAGGCTAGTCAGTGATAATACATCACATAAAAACTGTGAATAAAGGTGCTTATTAGGTCAGTGATTGACAAGGGTGAACTGAGCTAGTGAAAGAATGAGACTTTAGGCCTGGAGGGCCTCAGGGGCTGAATGTCTGAGTGACATGGGTTGAGGGTGGGGCTAGGGGGTGCACCTCGACCTCACACACAAATACACACACACACACACACACACACACACACCTCCATCTACCTCATTTGAAACTTCACTTGCCTTTCTGTTGCCCAAGACCCCACTACTGCTTAGGTTAAGAGTGTAGAGCGCCTTTTATCAATATATGCTCTTCATTTTATGGCTCCAATCCTATTGATTGGCATTCTACTACAAGCTGACTTAAAGAGATCTGAAATGATTTGTGTTTTTGCCAGTTTGACCAAGTCTAGAATCACTTGGGTGATGGGCCTCTGAGAGGGCTTTTGGTGGATTATCTTTATTTTAATTAAGGTGAGAAGACCCACCTACTCTGGCAATGTTTCTTTAATGGGATCCTGGACTGTGTGAATGGAAAAAGATGGGGAACCATGTAGGATGTAAATGGCTGTTTCAAGCTCCAGCTGCCTTGATTTCCTTGTCCTGTAACTTGAAGGATAGGCTAAAATCAACCCTTTCTCCTCTGTGTTGTTTCTGTTAGGGTATTTTATCACAGAAATAGGAAAAACAATACAGACACAGTCCCGCTAGATTACTTTGACTTTTCTAGTCTGTCTCCTTTTGAATACAAATATTCCTTCTCATTTATTCACATGCCTGAAGACAAATCTGTGTACGTGCCAATCCATAAGCTTACAATGTTCAAGAACATAAAAGACTTACTACGTTTCAAACATGGCTGCCATTGGATGTTCTGATGACATGCTAGCAATGAGCCAATGGTTGATCTGGAAAAGCTAACTCTATTTGGATGACCCCACAGCATGCATATTTCAGGTTGTATGATTTATAATTTATAATTTGATGGCCAAGTAACAAATATGCACTGTATCTGGTACTGGAACATGGAAATGAGAGACAGCATTCAGTCAGTAGACCTAAAAGCTTCAGTGTTTCAACGGTCTGAGAGTTTGTTGAAATAGCATTCACTTTTATGAAGGAAAGCAGTCTAAGAGATAGGTTTAAAAGCTCAGTGGGTATGTTCTGAAGTTGAACTGTGGATGAGCCAGGAGGCTTCAGTAGGGAAAGCAACCCTCTATATCTATGAAGAGAAAACCAGAACACCACAGCCTGTGCTGTTTCTTAGCAGTAGCAGCCATGAGGTCAACATATGAGAGCGAGCTCCTGAATAAAATCCAGAAGAGATTCCAGGCCGTCTACCTCCTCCTAGCTTCTTCCTGGGTCATCCTTATTTAGTTTGAAATGCAGGGTTTTAAGTAAGGTTTCTTGTCAGAGAATCCCAAGTCAATCTGTAAACACATCTACTTGAGGGCATGGATAATGGACAAACCATTGCACTGATGCTACTTGTTGGGGGACAGACTCAGAGAAGGCCCTGAGAAGGGCTACAAACAGGAGATATGCGGGCGGGGGGGGGGGGGAGACAAATGGAGTTAGTCCCCAAGAATGCTCGGATTTCTTCGGAACATCCAGAGTGGCTATGATTGATTCTTTTTGCAAAGAAAATCAGCACCCGAGAAAGCAGCCATGCACAATGTGTAAATCATCTTCATGTGTTTGTGCCGATAACTGCAGCGACCTACCACAAGAAACATAAAACCCACGGAATTTTTATTCCCCGGATGTGGAACACGAGCCTGAATAAGCAAGACTGCAGTCTTTCGCAATCGGCTATATTTTTATTGATTTTCATGTGTTACTTGAGTCTTGTTAAGAGAGGTGCAGCCTGCCAAAGCAAACAGAAAGGCGCATGTGCTGCCATCTGAGCTCTCTGTTACGAAGGTTACGCCTATTGAAGGAATTTGAAAGCAAGGGTGCCAGGAGGCCGGAAAAGGTACAGAATGATATATAGCCTGGAGAACAAATGATACTCTTTATTTTCTTTCTAATTTCTACTTTATCTCTATGGTAATTCATCCTTTTGGAAGGGAAGATTGTATAACGTAAGATATCTCAGAGTTATTTGTGGGGGAGGGATTGGGCTTGGTGTGTGTATGTTTTTTTGTTTGTTTGTTTGTTTGTTTGTTGTTCGTTTTTTCAAGACAGAGTTTCTCTGTGTAGCCTTGGCTGTCCTCGAACTCACTTTGTACAGCAGACTAGTCTCGAACTCACAGAAATCCAGCTGCATCTGCCTCCCAAGTTGCTGGGGTTAAAAGGTGTGTGCCACTAAGTCCTGCAGTATAAGACATCTTTATCCCATATACAGTCACCAAACCCCAACACTATTGTGGATGCCAAGAAATGCTTGCTGAAAGGAGCCTGATATAGCTGTCTCCTGAGAGGCTCTGCCAGAGCCTGACAAATACAGAAGCAGATGCTAGAAGCAAACCATTGGTCTGAGCACAGGGTCCCCAGTGGAGGAATTAGAGAAAAGACTGAAGGAACTGAAGGGGTTTGCAACCCTATAGGAAGAGCAACAATATCAACCAACCAGACCCCAGAGCTCCCAGGGAGGAAGCCACCAATCAAGGAGTACACAGCAGAGGATGGACTTGTCAGGCATCAATGGAAGAGAGGCCCTTGGACCTATGAAGGCTGGATAGATGCCCCAGTGTAGGGGAATCCAGAGCAGAATGCCCGGAATGGGTGAGTGGGTGAGGGAACACCCTCATAGAAGCATGGGGTTGGAGGATGGGGGAAGGGATAGCGGGTTTCCAGGAGGTGGAAACCAGAAAAGGAGATAACATTTGAAATGTAAATAAGGAAAATATCCAATAAAAAAATTAAAAAAAAATATCTTTATCAGTGCAAATAAAGTGATTTAATGTTGTGGTTTAAGACTCAGTGTAGCCAGTTTGCCTCTGGTCGCCACAGTCATAACAAAATTACATGGAAATGGTTAAGTTTCTTATAATGCAGCTTTCCTTTTAAGACACAAGTCTAAAAATCAACAGTTGGCAGAGACATAATTATCAACTCACTGAAATCAATTTAAATTTCTGTACATGATAAAACGGGATCCCTTGGTTGATCACCCTTCATCATTTCAGAAGAGATTGTGTTCTGCATTTCAAGAATCTTATGTAAGTCAATCTGAATGTGGGGCTCCCCTGTCTCCACCACGTTGATCCTATCGACTCCCTTGACTCATGAATTTGCTATTCAAAATGGATCATGTTTCCATACAAAAGTTCTAAAATATGTTAAGGCTTTGACCAGGTCTCATCTTAGACATTTTCTTTCGTAGTCTAAACATCCACAGCACCTAAATAGTCTTCTATTTTTAATGATTCAGACACTTTTACAATTTTCAGGGTTTTGTATATTGTATTCCTGGATCCTGATAATCAATCCTTTTCTCTAGAAAAAATGAGTAACAATTTTGAGATTAAAACTTTTAATTTAATCTGGTTTTTATAATAGAAAGCAATACAGACATAGTAGAATCTGTCCAAATTTTATTTATGAAATAAGAGCCAAACACAGTTGACAGCAGTGTCTGGCAGAAAACAATTGATTTATTCATATTTATTAATGATTTGCTGACAGTAATTTTGCTTATATTTATTTCATTTGAAATTGAATTCACCATCAATAACAGATTTCCCCATAACAATGCCTTAAACTCAACTGTGTTTTTTCCTCACTTTTGCAATGTTCAAAGTGCTTGTAATAAAATGTGTTGTTAAAAAGATAAAAACATATAGTAACTAAGTTTGTGATTTTTTTAAATGATAATAGGCTAAACTAGAATTTCAATTAAAAATTTAAAATGAGGGATAATGAAGTGGCTCAGCCAGCCACTTTACCGATTGGAGCCAATTGTCACCAATCCTTAAAACCTGAGTTTAAACCCTGGCACGTATATGGTGGATGAAAAGAATCAATTCCCATAAGTAGTCCTCTGACCTCCACATACAAGATGTGACCCTCATGTTTACACACACACAGTAAATAAACATAAAAAATAAAATAAAATTACATTAAATGTTTCAGTATAGATATTAATCAAATCACAGGGAATACCTACTGACCATGTTCTTCTTTAATGGTTGTGATCTTTTGTTGCAAAAGTATGCAAGCGTATATAATTGATGTAATAATTATACCAAAAAATATAATAGTTGTATCCATTGAGCCCTTGTATATGCCAGTAGCTCTACATATACTTTAGTTCATTAATTCCCATAGTCATTTGAAGGAGTTATAATTTTAGCTCAGAAGTAGAAACCTCTGGTTTCTTTGGAAAGTCAGTTTGGTTGAATATTTTTCTGGGGCATGCAAATGAAAGGATGTTTCGTTATAGCAAACATGTGAACGGACATGTGATGTTTAGAAAGAATATAAATATGACCACACAGGCAGTGGGAGCTCCAGCATTGGTTTGCTTTGCTCCACCTCAATATTCTTCACTGAGGGCACACATATATTGGTTTGCCTTACATTGTATTGCTGAGCTTTGCTCGCGGTGACTTAATAGAGAGAAACTCGAGACTAAACTTCTCATGAGGTTCCTGTGGCTTCTTGCCACTTCTGTGGACTCATGCTGGGTTGACAAGCCTCACAGTTTCTTCTAGATTAAACTGTCCTTGCTGATTAGTGTGTGGTATCTGCCTAGTGGACCTGACTGCAACTGTTGGTTCAAGTACAGTGTCTGCCGAGTGGACTGGACTGTAGCTGCTGATTTGTGTTTGGTGTTTGCTAGTGGACTGGACTGAAAACAACAAAGATTGGAATCACCCCCAAAAAACTATTTCTAAACAGTTCCACTTTCCCTGTATCCTAATAACCTTTCTTTCTACTACCTCTGGTGGGTAGTGGACTAGAGGGAAGGCTGAACCCTTATTAAAGTAGATTGAAAAAATACATGCCTACTTAGCCCATGTCTAGATGATGATGAGTTGATGCACAGAGCTATGTCATTTACCAGGAGACCTGAATTTAAATTCATGCTGTTGGGACACAGAGCCTAAGGTTAACCTCCATATCACAGTGGTAAAAGCTGCAGTGTCACAGTACCCATTTGTCAACTACTTAAGCATCTTTCCATGGGAGCTAAAACAAGTCATTTTTAAAGTTCCAAGAGAACTTTTTTTTTTTTTTTTAAATTTGAGCTGTCAAAAACAAGTCCTTAAGATAAAGAAAAGGCCACAGAGATAATGTGAAATTAAAACAAGACTATATTATATTTTGGCATGACGACATTAGCAAATGGAAAACTCCAGCCATCTCTTAACCACTGAGCCATCTCCTCAAACCCAAGAATGTTTTAATCCAGACAAGAATCCTGTAGACTTGGTCATCAGTTTCACTGGGCACAGTCACTTAACTACCTGTACCCTAGGTTGCCTTATGTATGAGATTTGTCAGGAGAAGTTTGGGGTGGGTTATTTGTAAGGTAATTCTTGGGGTGGTAATTCTTCATGATTGGAAGAATTAGAAAATACCTGAAGCCAAGAAACTTATCTGTCTAAAGTAATTCTTAAATGTTGAGGCCAGGCCGATCTTTCTTTACAGAGAATCTTTTACTCAGCTACTGCTCAGCATGTGTGAACCAAGGGTGACCTGCAGAAGAGGAGAGGGGACTGAAGGAGAGAGGGAAAGGCAGGATCGATAAGAACATGTGTCGCAGAGGCAGGGGGCAGGTAAAGAACAATGAAATGCTGGTGTTCACTGATGAGAAAGAAGTCATAGAATACAAATGCAACCCTCATTATGATGAAAGCATTGAATCACCACCAAGTGTTGCTATCACAGCTTGCCCTTCACCCACCCACCTCCCCCCAGACATTGGCTAGAGGTGTTCTGGAGATATTTCTGTTCAGCTTTTCATCCAGACTAATCTTTCTTCTTGTTCAAATAGCATCAGGAAATAATCGATCACAGGCCTCAGTCTGCAGAACGTGTGTGAAGTGAAGTTCTTCTATGGTTCCTTTTTCTGATGTTTCTGCTTGACGAGCTAGAGCGTGGCTGTCAACATTCATCTTGAAGTCTATCTCCATCCTTCAGGGCAAGTCTTCGACAAAGCTGAGAGTTATGGATGCTCCAGCCAAGGCCCCTTTACCTTACAAATGCATGCTCAGAGCCATCAAAGAATGGTTTTGTTCTCTTACACATGTACATATCTCAGCCCATGACCCTACAAGGACCTGTCAGCCTGCCTCTCTCCCAACCTGACTTTGCTTTAGAAAAGACTGCAGTGGTCCATAATGTTGGGAGCAAACACTTGAAGATCTGAACGGACGTTTGCTATGAACAAGTCATATCGTCGTAAGTCAAGTGTGGATTGTCTGGACCACAGTTTACATCCTTTGTCAGTACCAGTCTCTGTGTGGTCTTCTTAGTGAGTTTGCTGGAATGCAGTTGCAGCCACTGATTTTTAAAATCATATCTTGATTTGTTCAATTTTAGCAAAGTGACTAAGGTTTCTGAAGTAAAATGCTATGTTTACTGAAACTTGCAAAATAAATTCTTTACTCTCCATAATATATTTCTATGCATAACATAGGCATGATGCATTTAGTGGAAACATGCCTATGCATGCTCAAACCATTGAGATGTTGAAAATGTTCCCATTTTTCTAGAGCTTATAATTGTATCTGTAGAGCTAGGTGAGCAAACCAGAGTGCTTGTGACTGAAGTGTGTGTGTATGGATATACTTATATCACAGATTCTCAAAATCCATGCTATGAGATGTATAAAATGTAACTTATGCCTTGTGCAAGTTGTGTTTTACTGGATTTGCAATTCATCACACACACTGGATCTCTGTTTTCGTCAGAACAATGGCTGTCTGGTCTTAAACTGGGTATACAGATTCACAGCCATCCTTACCCTGCTTTGATCCACAATCTTCTATTTCAGACGTTGGGCCAAACAGCATCAATCATTCTGTTTGTACTATGTCTCTAGGAAGAGGTCATATTTGTTTTCCTGACTCTGAAGGTGACAGGTGCCACTTAACCAAAGATGTGTAACATACTCTACATTTAAAGCATGGTTGAAACACCTTAACTTTTTCTGCTCAGACACAACAGAACATGTTAGACTACTCCCATCCCAACCTGACACCTTCTGAATAAGGAAAGGAGACCAGCAAATAAATACAAAAGGATTTAGATTTTACTCCATAGGTGAGCACATCATTCTTATTAGAATGTGATTTAAGGACCACACTGGTTAAGGAGCTCTCCCAGTCCAGTAGGATGGGTCCCACTGTGATTTCTCACACCAAGTTCTCCTCATGGCTGGGCACAAAGTCTTTAATATCTTATGATGAAATAACGTTAATGGGTTCTTGCTTTCTTTCAAAGAAACAAGCTTTTCTCCAAAGATCATGAATCTGATTACTTCCATTATATACTTTAACCTGGGAATAGGCATAATAGGCAACCTGCCTAGACCAAATAATTTTCCAAAATAGGAACCCCAGTTGTTATATTGATGATATGATGGGGCCTCTGAATTCCACAAACTCGAACCTTAGGCGTCTCCAAGCAGAGTGTGCTGTAATCAAACTTGCCACACAACGAACACAGCTGAGGCAACGCCTGAAAAACTGGAAAGTGGAGTCAGAGAGACGACCCAACAATTAAGAACCCTTTCTGTTCCTCTAGAGAACCTGGGTTCAGTTCCCAGCACCCACACAGTGGCTCACGACACCCTCTCATGGCCTCTTCAGGCACCAGAAACTCATGCAACACGAGTGCAACAAAACACTCTTACACATTCAATGATGTAAACAGTGAAAAAATAAAACCTCTTTAAAAATAAAGTAGAAAAATGACATCTTCTCAATCACAGCAAATGATATGTTTTATGAAAGTAAAATCCCAAACAGAATGAACATGATGAAGCGGGGGCATTTTTGTTGTGTCCACCTAAACACCAGAGTGGAAAGAGGCACAAGGCCAGCCAGAAGTACTTCAGGGGTCGGGGTGGGGGAACATAGAATTCATGATGGGTAGCATGAAGAAACTGGAACCACACATATAGGGGCTATTGACCATCGGAGGTGAACGGGCAGCCATATCAGAGATCTACTTCACTTGCACAGGTCCTAGGGAAACACAAGCACATGTGTGGCCAAATTGTACAACTAGGTCTTAAAGTAACTTTTAGCTGAGCAACTTGTCATAGATCAGTTTAAAGACCTAAGTTAGGGACAATTTTGCTATCTCATTTATGATTCACACCTTTTAGAAATGCCTTCTCTTCGGAGCTTGGAGTCTGATGTGTGCCGTTGGGAAAAAAATTCATTTACAGGCTCTTACAACAACTCTAAGAATAATAAGCTCCCTGGCTTCTCTTCCTTGTTATCCGTTTGCTTTTCAGTCCACTCTAACAAGTTTTAGCCTGTCTGCCACTCAACTTTTGAGGAGAAACGTGTATGCAATTGGCTAGCATGTTTTTCTCACAACCCTCAAGCAGACAACAAAATAGTCCTGTGAACAAAGAACAAATTATATTTGTAGTTCCTGCCAGATATACTCAGTTTTCTCTTGACCAATACCTCCTCTAGAAAGAACTCTGTTCTTGTTGTCACAGCTATTTTCCCTCAGGTAACCATGGCCAAAAGCCACTACTGACTTTTCACCAAACTGTCCTTCTCTGAGGTCCTCAGTGATTGGATAGCAAAGTCCACCACCAGTTTATTGTAGTAGCTCATGGTGTTTCTGTTGCCCGAGGCACTGCTGGGATTTCACTGTTTTCAATTCAATAACTTTGACTTCTGGGTGTAGTTAAACCACCTGGTCTCTGTGTGTCTTCATGTCATTTCTTCTCAGTTTTATTCATGGACAATTTTATCTTATGATAACTCTAAGGAGTTAACACTATGTCTTTCATATCACTCTATGCAATGAATTTAAGTGTATTGAATATTGTTACATATCTAGTAGTCACATGGTCCAGTCTCTAATCATGTGATGTGTTCCCAAACTAAATAAATAATCTTTTTCTGCTCTGTTGATTTCCTCATCTTATTTTGTCACACCGACCTTCACTGCCATACTGATGTGTTATGTTCACCATTCTCTCTACCCTAGCCCATCTCACATCTAAGCATTATTCTTCCCAACTCTCTTTGCCTTCACCTACACTTTTAGAGCTCAGGTACCTGAAATATAGCAGCTCTATTGAAGAAGCTACTTATATTCTTACAGTCAGATCTGCAAGATCGATTCTGTCATGTTCCTCTTCTTAGACAGTTTCAAGTTATTTGCTGTTCTCAAAGCCTATGTCTCTCTGATGCCAAACAACATGTCTATGTTCTGATTGATTTATACGTTCTAAATCTCCTGTCATGTGTCCTTCCTTCTGTGAAGTCTTTCCTGACTTTCTATCATCTCTTATTAAGGTCCCTGAAGTATCTTTGAACACACAAAATCCCAAGGCTATTGGCCTCAGGACTGTAGCCGTTTTGACAGTACTAACTTTCATCAACCTTTCCAGCTTCTGCACAGAACTGTCCAGCAGAACATTAAGTCTAAGTGGATACTATCCAATAGACAAAGCAAACTTTACCTGAACCTTGAGAATATTAGAGTAACAGTTTTCAGACGAAATGATTTTAGGTAGTACGATATTTAAAATTCCTAAAACAAGTCAGTAATTTAATGCATAATAAACAGAATACTGTGTGCTGAGTTCTAGGCTGTTTCAGAGCCCAGTGAACAGACAGAGTCCTCCTAGATGGGCCATTCTTAGAAAGAGAGAGAGAGAGAGAGAGAGAGAGAGAGAGAGAGAGAGAGAGATTAACTTGTTAATTCAAAGCCAAGTTCACCAGATAATTACTGGGAGTGTCAGGGAGATATTTCACTTTCTAATTCTTACTATCTCCACTGTAAAATGTTCATAGTTTAAAACCTACATCTGAAGACATCCAAATGAAAAATTATTTCTAAAGTGATTTTTTTCCAGTGTCTGAAAGATGATACAACTGAGAAATATGAGACAATAACAATGTTTAAGTATAGATGTATTTCAAGGGATTTTCACCATCCATCAATAGGAGAATTTGGGTTTGGGAGGGAATCACACAAACTATTTTGAAAGTCAAGACAAACAAATGTGGCATTTGTTTTTATCCCAAGGCCTGAAAGCAAAGAACTCATCATCAGTTAGCCAACTGGGCTACCAAGAAAGCCACTTGATCCTTTACTCCTTTCCTCTCATTTTTTCTAATGGATTAAATGGAACATGGCAGGACTTCAGGGACCAGAAAGCATGGCTAAGGATGGACTTTTCCACGCAAACTCTGGCTCCCTTGAAGGATTTGTTTGTAAAGTCAGGAAAGCTCTAGAGTAGGGAGTGCTCTCTGACCACCGCAGGAAGACAAACTGGCTGCCAGGCAAGCAACAATTCCTCTGGGATTTTTCCACTTCAAGGTGGGGTGCTAGTGCTTAGCCTTTCTGGCAAGTTAACGGCAGCCCTACTTGATACTCACTTCGTTATCGATGGAATGGGCACTGGAGATTCTGATGGGTGGTATGTGCTATTAAAACCAGTTTGTTCCAAACACACCTTATTGTTTTTACTGTGTTTATTGGCTGAATGCTTTATGGCCACTTTTGGCTTTCTTTACAGCAACCATCTGTAGCTAAAAAATGAATTTGCAGTTTTCCAATCCAAACGTACCCTTGTGACTATTAAGTAAGAAATACAAGCTTGTGTTCTGTGCTGACTGTGGAGTCAATCACACCTAAAAAGCTCCAAAATATAACCTTTGTAACCTACATTTGAAGAAAAACATCCTATCAGCCTAGAGGCCTTTATTTTCTTATACCCACTCCTCTTTTTGCAGTGTTCTAACTTTTCTATAAAACTATTTTCAGATCTTGGAATTATCTTTACATGAATATTTTTATGAAGCTTAATGGATTCAAAATGTATACAAGTAATAGGTAAAGTAATAGGTAAAGTAATAGGTAAATTGAAAACCTGATATCTATGTTTATAGAAACTTGGGTATTGCCACAGTATAGTGCATACTAACTAATATTTACTTTCAAAACAGAAGAGAATTAAGAACGGGGCAAAATAAATACTGTAATGCAGTTAATATTTAGAAAATGTTACTTCATGAGACTTTAAGATCACTGGGGCAAGGTAAACTCAAATTGTTAAAAAGTTATAAATATGTTACTATAGACTATAAAATCCTGGAATGTGAAAGTGCAATTAATTTAAGTTGAGGCTTTGGCTGAGACCCCATCCACTTTTCCATAATAAAACAAAGCTGGTCTCATAATTACTCTGAAGAACTGGAAACTATTGCAAAATCATTCTTGATCAATAGACTTGCAGGCATTAACGTTGTAGTCACTAACTGAGAAGTGGGTCTGAACAGGAAGTGTCTGTGTGGCATGTCTAATCAGACAGTCTGCTTGTTAGTTCCAGCTCTGTCTTTTATTAACCAGGAAATATTGGACATGTTATTTAATTTCTAAAGCTACGATTTGTTAGTGTCTAAAGCAGGGGACAGTAACAATGCCTTACAGGCTCCTATGTTGATATCACATGCATATGTATCCTGTGCAGAAGACAGTCAGCCTCCTCGTTCATATTCTAAGTTTTATACTTTTTGATACATAAACTGTTTAAATAATTGGAGATAGGGGAGGCTAGGTATGGCAACATCAGGGGATCTGGTCTTCTCTGTTGCTAGGAAGTGGGCAACCGGAGGGAAGATGGTTTACATCTCGAATGGTCAAGTGTTGGACAGCCGGAATCAGTCATCATGGAGATTGTCTTTCATAACAGATTTCTTCTTGGGAATAGCAGAATTTTTTTTTTTCAAAACTCTGCTCCAGCAATATATGAAGAAAAGAAGAGGCTATAGGAACTCCTCGGATTCCAGATATGATGATGGAAGAGGGCCACCAGGAAACCCTCCATGAAGAATGGATTAGATCAGTCACCTTCATGACCCCAGCCCTCCTCCAATGGCTGGTGGATGAGGAAGGTAAATGTCTGCTCTGAGAACCAGACAACTAGACATACACATGCATAGAAGAAAGCCATCAAGAGGTAAAGAGCGGCTCACGCAGGAGAAGATGCTGTAAGTCCAAGGATTGCTCTGTGTCCTCACAGATGAATGAGGTCATGCTGGGAATTCCCTCTGCAGGATCAGGCCTGACTGATACGCAGTTTTATAAATGTACGTGTTTGTTTCCTTATCTTTTTTGTATAGTTTACTAAATTATTAATACAGTTTTAAGAAGTCAATATTTTTAGGCTGCAAAACTTGATTCTTCATCTTTGTACGATTATACCCAAAATCTTTGATCTGGAAGAAATAAAGGCCATGCATTTAAAAAAAATATTTGGAGATATAAGTTTATATTGCTACATGTAAATGGATTTCTATCAGTAGCATAATCATTAAAAATCATTTTATTTCATGCGTTGATCTTTTCTTTGCATCTATATCTGTGTACTACATACAGGGTTCCTGCCCACACAGGCCAGAAGGTATCATCTAATCCCTGGAACTGGAGTTACAGACGGTTGTACTATATGGGTGCCCAGGATCAAATCAAGTCCTCTGGAGGAGCTGCAAGTGCTCTTAACTGCTGAGTCATAGCCTCAGGGAGGCAGAACTTTTGATCTGGCCTTTTATTCAATCTGCCTTTTGAATGATGTTTTACCTGTAATCTGGTATATTTAGACTACTCATATTTGAAGTGATCAAATTCACAAATTCACGTTATTCTTATTTAAACTGTTTAGAAGTTCAACATCTTTCTACCTGTTTCCTATCTTTAAATTTGTTTTTGTTACTTCATCTTTCCATCTTTCCTTCCTTCCTTCCTTCCTTCCTTGTATGCCTCTCTTGGTACCATAATTTCACTTTGTCTCCCTTGATGAGTTAATATTTCATCTCCGTTTGCATAGTCTTGGTGATTCTCATAGGGTTTACAATACAAAACCGAATTGTTACAATACAATCTGAATTAACGTTCAGTGATATTATTCTGCTCCATATGTATGTACTTGACTGGAGTAGAATGTGCCCAGACTTACCTGATCTTTTATCTACTGTTGTCATAGATCTTACTTTTATGCATACTGATTGCACATTGAGCTTTACCTCACCTTGATTCACTCTAGAGCTCTCCCTCCTTGCTTCCCTCCCTGTTTGCTTCCCTCCGTTTTTCTCCTTCTCTATTGTTGATGTTGATTTTTATATTTTTGAGACAGTCTTACCAGGTAGCCCAGGCAGCCCTCAGTTTCATGGTATTCCTGCTTCCGTCTCCTTCACGCTGGGATTACAGTATGCACCATCTTGTCCAGCTTCATTTCATTTTCTGTGGATCCAAGTTTCTGACTGGCATTCAATGTCATCTGCCTACACAACTTCCCTTAACATTCCCTTAACATATCACAGGAGGATGCTCAGCGACGGATTGCTTCTACATTGTTTGTGTGAGAAAATTTTTTATTTCTCTTTCAGTCCTCTTTTTCTATGTGTGGAGTTCTTGCTTAGACAGACCACCTAACAAAGCCCACAGATCCAGGATTTAGAGAGGCTCCTACGTTGATTTTCTGCTTGGATGTTTCTCATAAGCACTTTGTGGTTTCTATCTTCTTTTTGCCTGGTGGATACCCTCAACATTTGCTAGCTTCACATTCCAGTGTTTTAATTGTGTGTGTGTGTGTGTGTGTGTATGTGTGTGTGAGTGCATGTGTGTGTGCATGTGAGTATGTGTTTGCACTCTTGCATCTATCCTGCTTGGGGCTGGTGACCATTTTTTATTTGTAATTTCTTGTCAGTGACCAATTTTGTAAAAAATAAAATTTCAAGTATTATTTCCTTTCTATTTTCTCCTTCTTCTCATTGGATTTCAATTGCACACATGCTACTACCATTTAAAATCATCCCACACTATTGTATGTCCTGTTTCTTATTCCTTTTTCATTCCGTTTCAGCTAATGCAGTTTTCTACTACTCTTGCACTGAATTCATGATTCTTTTCTTCGGCCGTGCTGACGCTACTTATGACTCTGGAAGCTTTACCTATGTAATTATCTGCTCTTTTAGAACATCTATTTAATTACTGAACATCCATTCCCTTTCTTTTAATTGATTAATTAATTAATTAATTAATTGTGTGTGTATGTGTGTGCACATACATGACCAACACACACATGTGGAGGTCAGAGGACTAATGTGTTGGAGTTGCTTCTTTCTTTTTACTATGTATGCCCCAGACTGAGCTCAAATCACTAAGCTTGGCAGCAAGTGTCTACTCCAAGAGTCATCTCCTTAGCCTTACATCTCACCTTTGACGTAGTCTGATCTTACATGCTATGCTGACCCATTAGAACGAACAAGCAATTTTTTTTTATTTTTTATTTTTTTTTTTTAATTTTTTTTTTAGCACAGTCTGGTTTCATCCATCCAGGAACAGGATAAATTTGGCCTTAACATTTTGTGATACCTGGTGGCTTCACTATAGGCTGGCTTGAGAGTTCAGTTTTATTTCCTTCCTCGGTTTGGAGAATCTCTCCAACAGCTACCCCAGGGCTTGATACTGCCATCTCTGCTGGAAGGGGAGAAAGAGCCTGTGCTGACAAGTTTGTTAAGCCAAAGTTGTTCCAGAGCAGCTGTGTTGCCTTTCCCGTGAGAGGAGCTCCTGACTGACCCAAAAGGCTTCTGTTCTCATTTTCTTGTTCCATTTTCCTCTATTTCTTGCTGCCAGGTAAAGTGACTCTTCACCATTGTCCTAAGGTGGCAGTTTTCTTGCCCTTCTGTGTTTGAGCCTTTTTGGTAGTGGAGATAGTAGGGGAGTTTGTACCAAGCTTGGCTAGTGGCTGCTGCTCCCTCTCTTTGGCCAGATCGACCCAATAAGCATCCTCAGGATTTAGAGTTGGGTACTTTCACACTAGCCCACGTTTTGCCTTTGAAGCATTCTGGCTCTGGTTCCTTACTGTTGCATGTGCATCTTGAAGCATCTGTCATTGGTAGGCAAGTGCTCAGGTTTCATTGATCCCTTTGGGCATCTATCTCTCTATACATTTGGAATTGCTTGTGGCCCTAGCACTTTGCTAGCTTACTTTTTTACATTAATTCTGATTTTGACGATACTGACTTGTTATTAACTGGTGTTATATCAGTTATCGTCCAAACATCAATCCATGTAATTCTCAAGTAATGCTTTTACCAATGTTTCACCCATTTTACAAATGAACACTTCAATCTTAACAGTGTTGAGTACTTCAAGTCAGAAAAGTAAGATTATATGGATATGGGATTTAAGTCGAAATCCTTAATTCATACTCATATAATATAGATTCTTCCTTGATCATGATTTTGCTCTATTATCATTGATTTTGGTGGAGATTTTAGTTGTAGATTATAGTGCACCACTATAATCATTTTTCTCTAACTTTAAAACATCAGACCATCACCTCCCCCATCTTTCTTTAGCTTGCCTCATACCCCATTGAATGCTAAGATAATTAGAGCAAACATTTCACACACCCATCCACTTCTGCCCCCCCGCCCCCATATCTCATCAGTCACACTCCTTATGGTCCTTTTATCCTTCAGGTCTCTAACTACTGAAGCTTTTTTCTGCCTTGATGCTCTGCACCTCAATTGTCCAGTCCTAATCTCTCTGAACTTGGGCATCACTTGATTTGTGCCACTGCTTCTTCCGTGTGTAATATGTCCTTCAAACTGTCAGCTGGAAATGGTGTCCAGTGTAGCCCACCACAAAACCCATCTTCTCCAACCTTGCAAGCATGAATTTTTGTCACCTCACTACCCAGACCTTAAAGCCACGCATCAGCCCTTGCTTATTCTCCTATCTTACAATCAATCAGGCCAATTACTTATAGCTTCAAAACGTGTTTAGAATCTGAGCTATGTACATGTCTCATATTGAATAGTATAACTCCTCCTTGAGGTGGTGTCATGTGACATGCTACTTGTAAAAGAACGTGACTTTCTGTTGCCATATGACCTCTTATTACTATTGCCAGATATCCTTGGGAATAAGTAAGACTCCATAATGAAATTTTGACTAATGGGATGTATACATGAATTCTCTGAAGATTTAGGAGAAACACATCCATGGAGCTGGGGAAACACGGAGTAATGGAAGGAATGAAAGGAGAATGTCTCTCTACGGGAAATAACCAAAAAACCCATTGAAGACCCAAGGGCCAGCGTTGTTCTTCACCCTTTGCACGAATCATAACATTCTTTCCATTTTGTTTGTATTATACAGTCTGATTTAGGGCCAACTTCGAGCACATCAAAAAGGTGAGTACTCCTTAATTTTCTCTGAAGGTAGAAAAGAAGGAGAGCAAGTGGGATTTATTAAAGATCCAAAGAAATGTTGTGGCCTTCTTAGTTTGCTATGCATAACAAGGCCTTTATCCATATATTTATAAAGATTAAAAACATTTTAATTGCATTTTTTTCTGCGTATGCATGTACTTATTAATGCATGTGGATATGGAGACCAGAAAGGGTATTGAATCCTTGGAAACTGCAGTTAAAGGTGATTGGGTGTTGCCCAATGTGGATGCTGAGAATTAACCCCAGTCATCTCCAAGACTGGTGTGTACTTTCAACCACCAAATTATCTCTGTAATTCCTGTTACCCATAATTTATGGGTGAGATATGATTGTCATGAGAGGGCTAAGGGAGGATGTCAAAATGGTGATGAAATGAGATTCGGCTCAGTCTCCAGGATTCTGCGTATATGGCTTTATATATTATGATTGGACACACTATGTGGTTTTGTCCCATAGAAATGCACATTCTACATATCAACATGTCAGGAGTCCATGGTGACGGAGTCAAGACATTTCAGTACTAGTTGAGGACTGTGGCATGCATTTTGTTATCACAAATTACATGGACTGAGGAATTCAAACAACAGATTTTTTTTTTTTTTTTTACAATTCTAGAAGCTAGAAAGTCCAAGATTAGGTGCCAGCAGATCTATAGTGCTTCTTTTTGTTTGTTTATTTGTTTTGTTTTTCTCTTAAAGGACACTGATTCCATTCATGAGAGTTCCATCTTTGTTAATTAATCACCTTTTAAAGATCCCACCTAATACTGTCACACTGGCATATGTCACACTAGCCATATACCATCTGAGTTCTGAGAAGGCACAGATGTTCAGATCACAGAATGTTCAAGGAAAGGTAAATATCTCCTTCTTAAGATTATACAAGGACATAATTAGCTACTAAAAGTAAACATTTGAATATTTGGAATACTTATATATTTAAAGCATTTGAAATACAGAACTATATATAAAGCATACTCTAGAAATGACTCTTTCAGCTATTCAGTATTTATAGAAAATATTTGAATTAAGCATGTTTTGGGTTGCTAGTATGTATTATATGACTGTGGACAAAATTCCATCGAAATGGTTTTACAATATTCCCAAGAAAAAAAAGGAGAGCATAGCTTTCAGGTAATAGTACTTGATGTGGCTCATCTAGTGGAAAATGGTGAGCTGGGTGGGTCACTGTATGCACCGTGCCCATGGGTACATAATAACAAGGCCCAGGTCCTTGGATTGTCTTTGCCTCAACTTCTAGCACACACAGTGGTCATCTACATGGAGTCCATTTATTTGTAGATGCAGCAAAGCAGCAGTTTCTCCACTGAATATAGTTTTAATTTTCACACTGGATGTGATCTCCAACTTTCATGAAAAGAAGTTCAGTTATCACCTTTTTATACTCAAACATGATTTGCATTAAAATGCTATCAACCTCTATATACTTAAAAAATTATAACAGAATCAAATCTTATTACTTTTTTTGTTTCTATCTCCATATTTGGAATTTTTGAAAAGAACTGTGAATGTTAAGGCTAAAGGGGAACTTTCGTTTGGCAGCATTAGGGCACAGGGACCATACTGGGGAAATATTCATTAATGTTTAGTAATCTAAGAATCCTCAGTGTCTAATTATCAAAGTGAGTTTAATTACCACAGGCACCCATTCATTTAATTGGCTGGAAACATAAGAAGAAATTAAATGATACCAATTTCAATTTGGCCCCAATGTCTCATTGCATATTTATTTATCATCTGTATAAAAAAGGTGCTTGCTGCCAGCTCCATGCGCTGAAATAGGTCCCCAAAGCACCACAGCAGTTCAGCATGCTCTGTCCCAACCAAAGACCCATTTAAAATGAGCGAGGCCTTACCTTATCACACATCACATACATTGTAAGCACTCTCTTGCTGTTTGAAATTTGGCAGGATAGTGGGTTTCCACAACAAATTGCTTTAGGACTAACTGATGCTTCTCAGAGGTACCATGGCCTCAGAGTAGTGAAGAAAGTCAAAGATGTCCTGCAGGGTCATGACCTTGTAGATGTGCTTAAAAACCATCTGTTTCCTCACCAGTCATCCTCTGAGCACCATTTGATGCTCTGTGATTCCTCTGGAGAGCGAAGCTTAACTCGTTGTCTGTCTTCACACAGAAGCCTGGGAAACTTGTCCTTCATTCTCTCACCGGTCCTGATGTTCTGCTTATGAGTATGGTTACTTCCAGGAAGTCTAATTGGACAGCCCTGTGCATGCTGGGAGGAAAGCTTGGCTAGCTTTTGCACCTTCTCATCATTATAAGTCTCAGCACATTGGCTGTACTTGGCTTTCATTAACTTTCCATGAGAAGAGATTCTCTAAGGTAGGGAAGGAAGAAGCTTCTTACATACTACAGTAGGATGTCTCCCCGTTTGAAAGGAACACAGGCAGGCTGACGGAAAGGACAGGGTCAATACAGACACACCAAGATCAGGTTCTCAGCACAAAGGAGATTTATTTGCCCAGAAGGACCAAAGGCAGGGAATAAGAGACAAAAGATGAGGGAACAGGAGAAAGAAGCAAGGGGTAGGGAGAAAGAACATTTGTCCCAGAGGACAAAGGACTGTCTCTGGATAGAGAGGAGATAGACAAAGCCCACGGGCAAATGGCAGTTTATAACCTCAAGAGGGGAAACCCTGTGCCAGACTGAGGCACTTAATTTTGATTGCACATGTTGATTAGGTGAGCCAAAGGGGGCTTTTGATTGCTGAACATTGGTGGTCAGCCTCAGGGGGAGAAACTGGTCAAATAAGGGAATAGACCTTGGGGCTTAGATTTAGGAATGTTACCTAATGGGTTTTAGAAAGGGGAAGAAAGGTAAAAGGCAGAAACTATCCACACCATGTTTCCATGCTGGGGTCTGCTAGAGCTCTTCACTGAAAATGACAGCCAGCAGTTCACTGCCATACACTGTGAACCTCAAAGGGAAATGGGCCTAAGAGATGGTTCCCTCTCAAGTAGACATTTTTCTTTATAACCTATTTGTTATTTATCTGCAGGTAAGTTCTCCCTACCACTCTGTTATGGAAAAGTCACCCAATAATTAATATTTACAATAACTCTTCAACAAATGCTCAAGAAATACCAATTGACCATGATTGATGGCATAAAGGATGAAAAATACTATTTTTATTACTATCTTTATTATAAATACTTTCTAGACCTTTAATGCAATCCACAAGTTGTCAAAAGATCCCAGCTACTTAAACCAATAGAAAATCTGAAGGCCTCACCTCCTGCTGCTGTGTATGAGCACAGACTTACGACTTCAGTTTCAGAGACACCATATTTGCTAAAGCAAACTGCTACCTCCTTGTGAATTCTGATGCTCATTTTGTCTCCGGCTGACAAGCCTTCTGATTTACACAGCACTGCAAAGGCAAAGGGACAGCAACATTCTTTCTTTGCCACTTTCGAAACCTTGGCAGAATTTTTTTTTCATCATAGTCTGATGGAAGGAGAATAAGGTTCCCCCAAACAGCTGGACTTTCAACATGAATCTTGCTTAAACCTCAGCCACAAATTATTTAACGTGCAGTTTATTGCCAAAGGCTGCAGCCAAGTTCTTCTCAGCATTGCTCAGGAAAGTAAGATTTAGCACAATGCCATTCCTAACCCATCTCTGTTGTTAAGTGGTGCTCCAACTCAGTAATTTATTTCGGATGGTAGACTACATGGAATTCTAACATATTTCACTTAGAAGAAATGAGCTGGTACCTTAGCAGGAACTTAAAAAGAGTAAGGTAAAGATTTGTAACCTGTAAGCTTCAATTTTTAAAAACCTACTTTTAATAAGGGTTCTCAAACACTTTGACCCCTCTCTCCTTCTAGCCACTGTCCAAAGGCAGGGGAGAAAAGATGTTAAATAAGACAAGGGGATGTGGACCTGTTTAGAAGTTCCTTGGGGTGATTCCAGTCTGTTTGCCTGGATACCATCAGTCCAGTTCAGTAGTGTCAGGATAGCAAACCCAGCAACAGTGGCAAGATCCAGCAGAAACAGCCAGGCCTCTGCCGAATTGGCAGGAGTCATTAGGAGCAACCAGGATGAGCCTGGACAATAGGAGTTCCCTTCTGTGCTTTTCTCAGCAAAGTGAAGATGAAGACAAAAGCCCATCGAAGAATTGCCAGGTTAGTGATGCAAGTACACTGTCACTGTCCACTGAATCCTATTTATACTCTGCAAACGCCAAGTGTCTTCCCACAGGTCTTGCCTCAGCAAAACACAATATGAGTCTGCATCATGTGACTCACCCAGACACTTCCACTTCAGTAACTCAATCCTAAACTTCTTTAAGAAACACACAGTAAACTAAGTAAACTATTTCTTTTAATAAAGGAAGAAAGATAAGCATTTCACCTAAAACCATTTGTGTAATAAAGGCAATTTCTGCTACAAATCAGATGTTTTACATCCTTCTCTTTGACATCAAGTTTATTCTTATTTATCTTCATCTCCAATTGTGAAGCATCTTCTAAAAGGATGTTTGCAATGTGGAGAGAGCTATACCAGAAGACTATAATTGGCTGGGATTAACTGGACTCCTGACCTCTGTCTAACCTTGAAGATTAAGACCTAGAGGACCCAAGGAAGTAATTTTATTGATAAGAGAGATACAAATTAGTAGAGGGAAAAGAAGAGATAGAACAGTAAAGGAACCCATTAATTCCACCTTCCTATTTCCATTGTGCAGCCTCATTGTTTACCTAAAAACCAATGGTGCCCATGAAGTATGAACATTGATAAACACCAATAAACCAGTTGTTCCTGTAGTATCAGTGCATTCAGATTTTAAGCTTCATACATTCCCCAGTAACAGAGTAAAGAGTGACACACCAAAACATGGCACACTACATTTACCTTTAACTTAAAAAATAAAGTTAATATGTTTTCAAATGCCTTTTCCTACCTACTAAGTATAACAGCATCATACATGCTACCATTTCAGGTTAAATATATGTGCAGCCATTAGCCAAGCATACTGCATAAGGCTGTGCATTTTATATCCTGTTCTGTTCATGATGAATTTCACATGAGCCTGTGTTAATAGTAATGTGATGGTTTGTATATGCTTAACTCAGGGAGTGGCACTATTAAGAGGTTTGGCCTTGTTGGAGTAAGTATGTTACTGTGGGCATGGGCTTAAGACCCTCACCCTAGCAGCCTAGAAGCCAGTATTCTGCTAGCAGTCTTCAGATGAAGATGTAGAACTCTCAGCTCTCCTGCACCATGCCTGCCTGGATGTTGCCATGCTCTCACCTTGATGATAATGGACTGAACCTCTGAACTTGTAAGCCAGCCCCAATTAAATGTTGTCCTTTATAAGACTTGCCTTGGTCATGGTATCTGTTCACAGCAGTAAGACCCTAACAAAGACAAGTAATAATAATTAGTATTTACTGAATGTTAACTAGGCCCTAAGCACTTTTAGTAGGTTATCTTTTGTACTTACAGAATAATCAACTTTTAGTGGGTGTTTCATTGTGCTTTAGAAAGGTTAATATCTTCTACTTATCTTACTTAAAGATACTGGATTGTATCTTTCTTTGAGGTTATGTAGGTACTGTAATGTGTAAAATTAGAAGAAAAAAACTCACCAAGCAGTTTTGCATTGAGCTCCCCCTCTCCTCTTTTTATCTGCATATTGAGGTAGGGAAGCAGTGTGTGGCTGTCCTCTTATCCCCTGGTGCATGCCTTTTCTGCACTCTACCTGTGATGCTGCTTAGGCTTATGTGTCAATTTCATGATGCCATGGTACCCAGAAATTGAGCAAACAAGATTCTAGATGTTTCTCCGGAGATTTCATTTTAGATTTGAAAGAAAGCAAATTACCTTCTATAATGTGCTAGCCATCATCCAATCAATTTAAGGATTTAATAGAACAAAAACTGATTTTTATGAATGGCAAGTAGTTCTGTAGTTCCTCTCTGGGCCAGCCTGCACACTTTCAGACTCCTTGATCACAATGAGGCAATTTCTTAAAATAAATTCATCTCCCTCTCCTCCTGTCCAATGTCTAACACACACACACACACACACACACACATACATACACACACACACATACACACACACACACACGTTTTCCTGCAGAGTCCTTCCTGATTTAACCAACAGCTTGCCAGCCAGAACGATCCACAGAGGCTAGAACAGTGGTGAGGAATCAGGGTAGAGGCTGGACGCTTGAAAGGGATTTTGTTGAATGATCCTCAGAGCCTGGCAAATATTGAAACACCTAGCCACTTCTCTTAAAATGCTTGCTTCCTCCTCAGACTGATCACAGAAGCTGGCAGTCCTGCATGCTTTTGACAGCTGATGTAACTCTGTGCTGGGTGTTTTCACATGATTCTTTTTGAAATATTGATACTATCCTCCAGTTTCTATTGCTCTGGCCTTTTATCTAGTAACTCTAATCAACAGCACTGAGCTGAGATAGCTTTCATGGTCTATAATACTCAGAACATGGGCTGCTGTTCTACCCCTTGTCCAGAGAAAAGTTGCATCCTGCACTAGGCAGATGCTTCCTCCTGCCCTGCTCATAGAAACTGGCTGTGTGTGTTTGTTCATCTCCAGTGACTGTGGAAACTGGATGCCTATCTCCTATTCCAATGTTCTTTGGTTCCAAATAAAGCATATCCAGGTCTCAAATGGATTCTGCTGAAGTCCTGTCTCACCTGAAAGCTAATAGCCCATGTGTGGAGTGAACACAGAACTGCACAAAGCAAAAGAAACATTTAGAGCTTATAGCTTTCTTGATTCTTTCTACACAATTTTCTTTCTATGTGGTCTCTCTCCTTGTTCCTTTTGTAGTTTATGGCTTCAACAAGTCTGGGAGTTCTCAAGTTGTACAAATTACTCATTGCTCTTTGCTTTGTATTATAAATTTTACTTTATATCCTGATATCTGCTTTTATGGTATAGGTATCTCAGTGAAAATAGATATGAAGTATCAGTTATACAATATTGCTACTGACTGTTTTAAGGACAAAGAGAAACCATGCCATTTCCACCTTGTGTCAAACTCACGAGGCAGGTGCTTTACTAATTAATATATGTGGAAACTGAGGTAGAGCTATTAAATCATCTACCTTGAGTCACCTGTTTACTATATGAGCTGAGGTGTAAACCCAGGAGGTCTGATTTGTAATCTTTGTCCTAACCACTGTGTCATAATGCTGCTCTCTGGATATTTATCTGGCACTATACTAAAGTAATTTAGTTGACTTTCTTCTATCAAGTGTGTTCTAAAGTGTTTAGGGGAGTGTGTGTGTGTGTGTGTGTGTGTGTGTGTGTCCCCACGCAAGAACAGTGAGTATAAAAATCAATTTCAGGGTCATTCTCCAGGATCCATCTGCCTTACATATAAGACAGGCTGAGAGTGACTGGCCTGCGAGCCTCTGTGTCTGCTTCTCCAGTCCTGAGATTATAATGTACACCATTGCCTACCTCCTCCTCCAATGAGGGCTAGAGACTGAACTTGGGTCTGTGCTCCCATGGCATGCACTGTTCATACTGAGCTGTCATCTTCTCCGCCCCCTTTAATTAACTTTTAAGAAAGAGATGAGATAAATATATGTTTTTAGAACACTCAGCAATCAGGTGAGTTGTTTTTTTTTTTTTTTTAACTTGGATACTTGGGTATCCATTGAGCACTGCCTAGCGAGGAAGTTAGGACTGAGATGCAGTTGGACGACAGTGAAAGAAAAGAGATCTACCACTATGCTAGTTTGCAAGAGGAAGGCATGGCTCTGCATCTCATACATTCTAATCTGCTGTCAGACTGAGCAAGTCTATGAGGAAGATGGCTTAGAGAAAGATGGCACAGAAGTTATGTGCTGTTTCAGGAGTCCAGGAAATTGGAAAGCGCCTCAACTTCAAAGTCATGTTCTCCACTGGTTTTGGATGATTGATATCCACAGCCAAAGACACCCTTGCTGTACATATTCTTGGCTTGAGATGCCATCACACATTAGAAAGTAATGCTTCTGGGAGACTTGACAGTTTATCTTATGCCTTCTCTCACCCCTCTCTCTCTGTAATTGTCCATCGACTGAATAACAGAAAGTGGCAGGGAAAAAAGAAGCACCGTTTGTGAAGTCAAAGGAAAGAAATTTTTGCCTGAACTAAGCAACTACAAAGGTTAAATTTTCTCACTCAATAGTTTTACTGATGGAATGATCAACTATTTCTAAACTAGGCTGGCTGTAGACCACTGATCATACGGTGGGAGGGCCTACGGGGATGTAAATGGCCAGAGAACAAGTTCTCAGCCATAGGTATGACGGGAAAGGAACCTGGGATATTACAAGGAGACTGACATGTGGGAAGGTTTCACGAAAGACGCGTGTGTGGAGTGGGGTAACAAGAGATCAAGCTAAGCCGAGCATGCAGGCTAGCAGCAGAGGAGCAGAGATTAGTGTCTTTATATACTAAGTAACAACCTACATACACTGAAATCAGTATGGCTACGATTGAAGTCCAAAGCAGAGGGAAGGATTTTTGAAAAAGGGATGCTGGGGTCAGGGATATGTTTCCAGTTAACAGCTATCCCAGACGCCAAGAAGCAAGGGTAAGTACAGCTTAACAAATGGCTACACAGCAATGCCCAATGTTCCATTTAACTCTCCTCTTTTGCTGGATGTGATGTCACCCACATCCCAGTGCAATTCTTAGGTGTGTGCTGTGCCCACATCCAAGTGCAATTCTTAGGTGTAGCAATATGGATTAATAGAAGTTTAGCAACTAGGGATAGACTTATGCCATACTGACTGAAATGAGATCAGATGAAAGGGTGATGTTTGGAGGTTGGGTATGGTGAAGAGGCAAGTAGAGAGGGTTGGAAGTGCAGAAGCATTCTCAGAACTCTTCAGGAAGAATGAGAGGCGCTACATGCTTAGTAGACACAAAGGATGTGGACCTGGAAGAATGATCATAGACTGTTGAACAGGGAGACATTTAGGTGAGCTAGTAGGTGAGGGAGACACACAGAGACCTAGAGATGTGGTTTAGTTGGTAAAGTTTTGCTGTAGAAACATGAGGTTTAGGGTTCTGATCACAATGCTCATGTAAAATGCCAATTAATGATTACAGCAACATACCTGTAATCTCACTGCTTATACATGGAGACAAGAGATGTCCTGGGGCTAGCTGGCCAGCCAGTCTAACTGAATCCATAAGATTTAATTCCTGTCTCAAGACAGGATCCATAAGATCTAGATCCTGTCTCAAAAAAATAAGGCAAGGAGTAACTGAGGAAGATACCTGACATCAAGCACTGATCTCCACAAACATGTAAAAACATGAACATATGTACACACAGATAAAAACACCCCCCACACACACCTCACACACACACACACACACACACACACACACACACACACACACCCCTCCTAATAAACAAAGAAAATATAGAAGGGGGCAAGAAAGCAAGTCTACAAAGATTGAAGTCAGACAGAGTCTATGTGTGACAGTGGGTTTAAACCCACAGGATAGCACTGTTTCCCATTGGTCTTCCACTAGTGTACTTCAATCATGATTCTTTTCACTTAAGAGTGCTTTGAGAACCATAGTATTTGGTCCCAGTTGCTTGAGAACTTGACATGTAGAAAAGAACAACAAGAAACACGTCTGAGTCACATCCCTCACTTCTTCTGTAAGGTCCCTCTTTTAATTTTAATGTATTATTTTCTTACCTAACTAAAGTGTTTAACTAGGATTCTCACTGATTAACTTTTCCTTCCAGCTACAACTAGTCCTTCAAGGTCAGGGTC
The DNA here is from genome assembly GCA_019843965.1 of Rhynchomys soricoides. Taxonomy (NCBI): domain Eukaryota; kingdom Metazoa; phylum Chordata; class Mammalia; order Rodentia; family Muridae; genus Rhynchomys; species Rhynchomys soricoides. The sequence continues at coordinate 6,759,527 of JADRCH010000067.1, forward strand.
CCCAGGGAGAAAGCCGAGAGAACATATACTGCACACATGTGCCGAATAATTCTGCAAGCTGAGAAATTAGCTTAAGAATGAGTAATATGCTCTCAATTTAAACCTGGCAGGGGGGATTCTACTTTCATCCCTAAATTGGAATCAGATTCTCTCCACTGGGACTCTTCCAGCATTTGGCATAGACTATGAACAGGGCCAGCCTGGTTCCTCACGGTGTCAAAACTGGCTTCAAGTTATAGCTCCATGTGGCTTTGTGGGGAAGGGAGAGATGGAGCTGAAGCTAATAGCACAACCTGGGACCTTGCTTTTATCAGCAAACAAATGAGCATCAACAGAGACTTAAATAAAACTTGCACAATCCATTCTTAATGCTCAGTTTTCACAATTAACACATCCCCAAAGCGTCCATTATTATTCTTGGACACTTTGCGAGCACATTTTCTTTCTCAAGAAGTAATTCTTTTTCATTGGGATTAAAGCTGTCTCCAACAGAGCATATTTTCAATTGGCTCTTGCCTTTTCCACTTATTCCCCCCCTCCCCAAGACATGAGTTCTCTGTGAGTCTGGCTTGTGGTCCTTTTATTACTCAAGAAAGGAGACAGGAAAAGAAGAGAATGGAATAATGAGTCTATCGATGGTTAGGTTATTTAACATAGTTTAAAATATTATTCATGGGGCTAGGATAATGGTTTCATTGGTAATGTGCTTGTTATGTGAGCACACATACCTAATCTAGATTGCCAGAACCCACGTAAAGGCCTGGGCTCAGTGAAACACCCCTGCGATCCCAACACTGGAAAAGATAGGAGATCCCTCAAGCTTACGGTTTAAAGAAATGGAGAAAGATACCAGAGGTCTATCTTTGTCCCTGGCCTTCTCATGCATGCACACACACCACACACACACACACACCACACACACACACACACACACACACACACTGTAAGCCAATGCAGTTTAAATGTATAGTGTTTTAAGTAGGATCACACTTCTTGAAGAGAGGTGAAGAATTGTATCGGTCTTATAGTCTTAAGCACAGATTCCATCTAGAAACACCCTGAGTGCTTTATCACCATGCCACCTTTTGAGTCCCAGGGCAGACAAATTAATGGCAGTCTGTGCTGCTGGAGGGAGGTCTTGGCAGATGTTAAATACTCCAGATGTTGTTAATGAACAGGTAGACTGGAGCTAGCACAGCTCCTTACCTAGCCTAGGTGTCGTGTGCTATTTTAAGACACCAGTTCTGTCATTTTGATAGCATAATTCCTATGAAAACAGTTACACTTCATTGACTTAGCACAATCTTCCTACAATAAATTATCATTAACCTATTCTGTGGATAATTGAAAAAGGCTTTTTTTTTTTTTTAAGCAAGCAAACCAAAAAAAGCCACTAGATTTCTTGTGCCTCTGTTTCATTTCCCTTGGGAAAGGTCCCTACTGCTTAGAAACTGGGAGGTATCTCTGCATGTACTGCATGCATGTTCCTGCACTTACCCCTTTAACATCATAAAAAGAAAGAGATACAAAAGGAAAATGAAAGAGATTTCTCTGAATAGTGCGTGTCTACCTCGAGAACTTTTTATCATGATCAAAATTATAAGAATATACATTATAAAGGTATATTCATTAAAACGGTTGTAACCCATCTCTAGGCAAGTTCAAGAATTGGCGGACAAAAGAAATATGCAGAAACATTCTCTCATTTTATTTCTCTATGAATTCCTCTGAGAATATGGTTTCTTCTACTGAAACTGTAGGAGCTAAGATGACTGTGAGCAGGAGTTGGCATGAGGAAAGAAAATTTTGTTGGTGAATGGTAACAGCCCTCCAGCATGAGGTACCTTAACTAGCCCCCCGTTCTAGGAAACCTGCTTTCATTTGCAAATGAGTACATGATATAGGAAATATTGTGAATATAACCATTGATTGGAATTTCTCTAAGTAACTGTTAAGTGCTAGACTTCTTATTAAGTACACTCTAGGATCTCCTTGAACCACAGTCACTCAGGGAAGAAGGAACAATCACTCCTTCCATTTTACAAAGGGGGAAATTGAGGCTAACAGTGCCCAGTGCTCACAATGATTTCCCTGAAGATTTCCTTCTGATCAGAAGTTAATTATGGTTTTCCTGCAGACTTCCATCCAGCCTGGTTTACTATCTTTATTTCCTTGGTTTTTCTCCTGCTCAAAGCAGCTTCTTAAAGCTGTGGAGTGTCAAAATGAAACAAAGTTACTACCCTTGTATTGCCAGTGAACTGCACATGAGGCATTCTGGATCCCAGTCCCTGGGGAATCATCTCTCCATAGCCTTTCCTTAGACTCTGCCAGACTCCTAACAGTCAGCTAACAAAAAAAATGCCCTCTTTTAATGTATTGGTTAATGTGAAACATTTGCTGCTTTAAGTTGGTAAAAAGTAAACTACACTTGGAGGGCTTTCTGATTCTTCAACACAGTTAAGAGAGTGTCCTAATGCATCCATGTATGTCTCCTTTGAAATGACAGGATGGTGATGTTGGAATTTTTTTTACATGATAGGAAATGAGCAATTGCACTATAAAGATAGCATTTAGGGAATGTGGGTGGTGAAGGAGGAGATGAGCTAAATGTTCTTTGAAACACTCAAGTGGCCAGACCTGTCCTAGAATAGGGAATGGGGAACACTTGGTCCTGGCCTCAAGTTTTCAAGCTTTTACTCTATTCTCCTTTGACATATCACTATTAGGCTATTTACAGAATTCTCCTATTTTATTGTTGCTATTAATTCCTTAGTGTGCCTGGTTAATAAACTTTATCATGAGCATGTATGTACAGGAAAAAGTATAACATCTACTAAGGGGCTTGCAAAGTATCTCCTTATATCCAGGGGTATTTTTGCTTTCAGGATCATCATCAACTCTTTGACTTTTATCTGTGGTTCACAGTGTAAGAAACTCAACAAGATGTAGCAGGAAGAACCTCTGTGCTGATGCTGCCTACACCGTTCCTGTCAGTTCCATTTTTGCTCCTATTTAGAGTCAAAATTATTAAGGCACTTAAGGGAGGATGACTTTCATATAAACTCAAAATGCAAGTACTGGGGATGGATTTAATCAATTTCCACAAGTCATTGAGATCATAAAAAATAGCTTGAGAGTTTGCAAAAGCTTTGAGGACAGGAGTAGGGATAACACAATGATATTTATTCAGTCTTTCCATATATCCTCTGTTGAAACCACACAAGGGCCTGGGGAATTCTTGGCAAAAGCAATATTGTAAATGGCCAGTTTATTGGCAGGGAGGGCAGTGATATGAACCAGCTAGGGTCTGCACTCTCTCTCCAGCATGAATCCAAGCAGAGCTCTGATTATGTCTGTTTATCTGAAGTGATTTGCTAAGTGATTTATTCCTTTGAGTCTGCAAAGATCTCAGGTTTAGCTGGGAGGGTGTATGTATCTGGATGTGGAGACTGGATATCAACCATGTAGAAGATAACCAGAGGGCTTTGCTGGCTTATATAAACTACCACAAGCAGTATCGATGTTGTCTGTGGATTATGCTTTAGGTAGAGCTTGACTAAAAGCAAATATTCTCAGATGTGCTGGATTAGCTAAAGCCATGTCTATACTCTTCACAGACTCTCAGAGCCACTGGCACCCAGGTCATAACAACCTGAGTCTGAGAATTTCTCAACAATCGCCTCCTCTCTTACCTGCATTGACAATGGTTTTCAACACTTGCCTGATCATTTGATTATTTGTGACTATGAACTTAACTCCTCTTCAGTGAGAATCTCACTCACGAGAAATAAAAGCAACAGTGCTGTCTCATGGGGTTTTGATGATGCTCAAACAAAGCCAGGTTGAAAGTCTTTGGCAATGGTGGATAGCTGCCTGTTAGCTGGCTCTGCCCTACATCTCTACTGATCCCCATCTAATCTCATTCGCTGCTGAGCATTCCTGGGGCAGTGCAGCTCTAGCCCAGCTGTCCCCGCATCACCCTGACTCCATGTCCCCCGAATCACCCTGACTCGAAAGTAACAATTAGAATTTGTTGAGTTTTTCATCATATTGCTATTTTTTCTAGAGTCATGGATTTTGATAGAAAATGCCTTGAGTATGAACTGAGTAGACAGGAAGAGGATCAGAGCAGGAAAGAGAATAGACAGAACCATAGGAAAGCATGTGCTCCCTCGAGGTAAATGAGAACACATCCAATACTTCTAAATCTTCTGTCATTCTTTTCTGTCTTTTGTCCAATTTTCTGATTAGTAAAACAATATATAATTAATGAAAGTTCAGTGAAAATATAAAAACTCATGCAACAACTACATAGCCCACTTTAAAAAAATGCTACCAGGACTGGACAGACGTCTCCATGAGTAAAACACTTGCCACACAAGTACTAGGGCCTGAGTTTGGTTCCCCAAAACTTGTGGATAAAACAACAAACAAACAAATAAAAACAAGCATCCTGAAAGGGATGGGATACATCTGTTAGCCCAGACCTGTGGAGGTATAAAGAGGTGGATCCTGGGCTCTAACTGTCCGGCCAGCCCAGCGGACTCAGAGGGCTTCAGGTTCAGTGAGAGATCCTGTCAGATGAAACAAGGCAGAGAGTAACTGAGGATTCTAAGCTCCACATGTATCCACACCCATGTGTACATACGTCCTTGCATGTGCACTCACACACACACACACACACACACACACACACACCAACATGATTCTAGTCCCTCAGCCCTACAAAAGCTTTACAATCATAATCCCTTACTCCCTCTAATTAAATACAACCTTAATTTTTATAGTTATTGTATTCTTAATCTGGTTTATAGTTTTGCTATGTGACCATTGACCTCCAAATATAATGTTTTATTTTTGAGTACTGCTCTCAAGTTTTGCCTGAGTCACATTTTGCATATAGTGATGTCATTGGTTCAGTATTACGTTTGGAAGATCATTCAGCTCAGCATACAGAGAGCATTTTTTAAATGAATATTCATTGGAGAATAGCATTCAGTTTGTAGGATATAGGGAATTTTATATGTTATTATTATCAGTTTGTGGACATTTGAGTTATTTCCTGATATAGAGACCAATGATGCTTTAGAAAGGCCCCTGCAGCTGTCAATCAATGGGAAGCAGTTTCCCTCCATATGCTGTAGCCATGTTTTCCAGATAGTGTATACAAGCCTTAGAAGAAAACCAGTAGACTGCTTTCCAAAAATAGTGTCTCATTTGCAATCCCTTAGCATTTGTTTCACTTCCTACATGGCATTAGTCTCTTCTGCTTTTTCATTAGGCTGGATGTATGCACACATGTTGATTCTCATTCTCCTGTTCCTCATTTCTGAGGTGGTTTTGGAATGTGGTCTGAATTAATCGTGGATGGCGATCTGGGAAGGTGTAGGCTTGGTCTGAGTATCTAGTTGTGTAATATTGCTGTAACCAATGACCACAGACTGGGTGGGAGAGAGCAACAGGGATGCTTTTCCCTGCAGCTACGGAGACCTCATGTAGAAGCAAGCAAAGGCAGATCCACACTCCTTCTGGAGGCTTCAGAAGAAGCTTTCCTTGAGTTCTTTAAGCCACCAGGAGCTCCTGGTATCCATTGGCTTGAAGCTCTCTGCCTCTTCACACAGCCTTGCATGTAGTACTTCTGTGCCTCATCCCACATTTAAAGATACCAGCTAACACATTTTGGATTCACAACAGGTCCAATGAGATTCCTTCCCTCTTGAGCTTCCTAAAGGATTCATCACTACAAAGCCATCGTTCCAAATAAGGTGCCATTTGTAGGTCTGGAGATTGTGACTTTAGCACATTGGTTTTGGGGTCACTAGTTTCAAACCATTTTAACCTGCACTAAGAGAAGGAAAAAAGGAAAGAAATTATTAGTTAGTAAAGTAATTACTATATACACTATATAATTACTATATACACTATATAATTACTTTATATATATGTAATATATTAACATCTCCCACAGGAAAGGGCAGTAAAACAACCACCCTCTCAACATCATGCACATGATTTAAGAGGTCTTTGGAGTCTGTTAGGTTGCCTTTACAGACAGGTAAGCTGTTGAAAGAAATGTAAGGGTTCTGATGAGGTCATGGGGTGCATCCAATTCCTCTATCTGTAAGTGAGCTTTCTATTGAACTTTCGATTGAGACAGCGGTAGGAAGACTAAGAAGTTGTATAGAAAGAAGCCATTTGTCCTAGAGATACTTTGATTCTGTGATGGTCACATCCTAGTACTAGTCAATGAAAAGAGAGTAGGCTTTTTGTTCAAGATGAAAGGTCATTTTCTCTGCCTAATATTTCCCTTTAGCTAAGCAGTGTCTCCATTCTCCTCTGACTTGATAAGACTGACTAGATCGTTAGTGAAAGGAACACCTCATGTTTGCAGAAACTGAGCCCAGATCTCTACTGACTGGGCCTCCTCCCGTCCATCAGCTAATTCAGTGTTCCTGCTACACCATCCATCACTGAGAGAGAGGAAGTCTATTCACAGTCAGGGTGCTCTGCTCAAGACCACAAATCTCAAATGGGAGGGTGTGCGTAGAGAGAGGCACTGGGTGAATTTCAGCTGTTCCTAGGCAAGACATCAGTTCAATAATTAGTCCTACCTTTTGCCAGGCACGACTACAGGATGAGTGTGATCCTATGTCTACCGTGACATTTCGAGAAAGCAAAAGGTGAGGAAGGCATGGAGCAAAGGGTACAGCAGAAACAGATCACACCCTTTATCAGAGATGGGAGAGCCTTGGTTGACATCAAGCTGGGTCTGATAGAGTACCACATCTCCAAATTAATACCCAAGATATCCTTCTCTTCTTGAGACTCATCAGCTAGCTCTCAGGCTTGTTCCAACCCCTGGCTCCAACTCCAGTGCATAGTCCCATCAGTTCTTGACATGACTAGTCAGCAACCTTATCACAGTATACTTTATAGACAATAAATGGCATCAATGGGTGTGGGCTTTGTACATGTTAGACAAGTGCTTTATTCAAGCCCATCACTCATACTTTGCTAACGATATACAACCACAAAGCCACCATGATGATTAAGCTACAGAATATTCCTAATTTGTCTTGCCTCTATAATATGCATCCTACTCCCAGATTTTGGCATCCACCAACTCCTGGTCAGCTTCTTACCATTATGATCATCTCTATTTTCTAACTTTTGGACAACTGAAAGACTATAGAAGGTGCTGCTTCATTCCTTTCAGTCAACATAATGATTTTGAAATTCATCCTCATTTTGACCATCATGAAAGATGCTACCAGGAACATTAGTGCACAATTTATGTGGAGCCTTATGTTTTCATATCTGTGGACACATATCTGAGTTTAACATTTGTAGTTTAAGGTTACTTTTATTTTCCAGTTTTCCAAACTAATTTTATTGTTTTGTTTTTCTAATGAAACAGTATGAAGTTGCATCATATCTCCAACCCTTGGTATCGGTAGTCATCTTAAGATTCATTGTTTGTGTGAATATGTGGCACTAGCCCTCTGTGGTTTGATGGTTAAACAACACTTTTTAAAGTACTTATCATTATAAACCTTTTTCTGTTTTATTTTCAAATATTTTTCTCATTTATTAAATAAGCTATTTGCCACTTTATTGATTTGTGTTATAGTTTTATATATTTTAGTAAGGTCTTATGTTAGGTCTACATATTGCAAACATTTCTTCCATTCTGTGCTCATTTTTATACTTCATCATGGTATTTTTCAAAGAGAAAAAGCTTTACTTTGATAAAAACATGAATGGATCAATTATTGACATGTAAGGTTTGCTCACTCTGTGTGTGCCAGTTAACCTTGACTGTCAACTTGACTATTTTGAGAAGTACTGAGAAGATTAGAAAACACATGTCTGAGTGTGTCCCTGAGGTATTTCCAAGAAGGATTAACTAAGGGGTAAAACCCACTCTGAATGTGAGTAGCTGCTCTGATAGGCTGGGGACCCAGAGGGAAAGAGAGTAGGCCAGCACTCTAATCCTTGACTGCTATGGCCTGAGCTGTTCTTACCACACCCTCCCTAGCATGATGGACACAAGACCCTGAAAATGTGAGCTAAAATAGACCTCTCTTTCCATATTTCTCTCAGGAATTTGTCAAAGAGACAAAAAATCAAACCAACACATTGCATTTTGTCTAAAATCCTTTGTCTTCTCAAAGGACTACAAAGATTTGTAGTCTTACTTTAGACTTCATAATTAACACTTTTCTGGGGTTAATTAATGCATTCATATGCTTTTATGTGCTATGATGTAAGAGATCATGATAAGTGTTTCATGCAGGCATAGGTATCCTCCTACCCTGGCAGTGTGTGATTTCCTGGTATTTTTATATATAACAAAGTATGCCCTTATTAATCTAAACATGAACTCATACTGCTGTCCCCAGATCTATTACATATGGAGTATTTTAGCTGTTGTCAGTGTTCATATGTCAATACTTCCAACAGGCATCTGGTGATTATCTATGGTTTTAATTAGCCATTTAATTTGTTTAATGGACATAAAGTTATTTAGAATTTCCTTTCCATTTTATATTGTTTTAGTTATTTTCATCTTTAAAAAACTTGTCTGTTTTATTCACATTATCAAATTGATTTTACTTGTGTTTTTCTTTGCTCTTCTTGAGTTTCAGCCTGTCTTGTAGACACCTACTTTGCTGTCTTTATTTGACGGATCTTCCTTTTTTTCACTGATTTGGATACCTTGTTTGTTTGATCACCTTAAAACTGAGTCTTTTAGTCATAGGGCCAGTCAAAATGGGGCTGATACTGAAGAGAGACATGAACAGCTTCTTGCCTATATGGATAAAGTCTGTATTCCCCTTCCTTAGATGTATGGGTGGGTATACTAACATCTGCTTCATCATGATGCTAGAAATACTTGGATTCTCTTAAAGACGTAGACTGGATCTTAATAATTATGAGGGATATTATTCTTATATATTAATAGAGATTAGATATTTTCCAATAGAGCTAAGACATATTTCCATGAATTATGAGATATAACTATATGAGGTGATATATAAATTAATTTGTTAGACTGTGGTAATAACTCATCATGTTTACTATGTAACATAAGATATTAATAAACATATCAAAATATTAATTTTTACGCATTATTTATAACAAATGGCATTTGTTGACAAATTAATGAATAATTAATAAATCAAACATAGCCACCAGGCTTTATGGATTATACTTGGATTTTCTTTAGTATTTAAAGGGACCTGAATCATCTTCAGATATGAAGCAACATCAGTGAAAGAATTACATTCAGAGATTCATCAGAAGACTCATTGCTGTGTGAACATTGAGAGACTTATTCAGAGTGAGCTTTGATATTTCACTGTTGCTCTGGGAACATGGGTCAGTGGTGATGCAATTGTTCCACATACATTAATGAGACAAAAAACATGGGCACTTCCTAATTTTTCTGTTTTTTTTTTTTTTTTGCTTGTTCTTTGACAATTTCATAGGTATGTATGATATATTTATATCATGTTCACACCTCGACATTCTTCTCATGCCCCCTTCTACTCCCTCTACATCCTGGTTCTTCCCCCCACCCCATCTACTTTCAGGTTCCTTGTCAAACCACCCACTGAGGTTAAGTGGGCTTTCTTGCATATACCTAGGTATGGGGTTATTTTCTGGACCATAGGTAAATTGCCTATGGTCCAGAAAATAAATGGCTAATCTGGCAGGCTTTAATTATATAATGTGTAGAAGAATTTAACTATGATTCCCAACTCGTGAGAAAAAGAACAAAGACAGTAATACATATTTCAAGGTAACAGTTAACAGTTATTACTGTTTGTAAAAGTACACACAGAATCAAGAGCAAGATTGTAATGTCCCTGCTCAGATAACCAAGTTACCATATTATAACATGAAATTAATGCTTAGGCTAGAAAATGTCAACAGATACAGTAGAAAGCATCTCCTTTCCCCTGCCCACCATATCTCCCATCTTCCCCTCCATCTAAGTGCCTGCTGGTTTCTTACAGTTTCCAGTGGGCACAACACTGCTTCTTTCCTTTCATAGTATTTTGATATCTTCATTTTATAGTAAAAGAGTCATGTTTCATATAATATTTCTCCCCTTATATCAGATTTAGTTTTATATAATTTTATATACACTAATTATCCATGAACTGATTGTATCTAATTCTACTGTAAATAATGTCAGTGAAAGTCTATGAGTGAAGATAGAGGCATATATCACACATACATATACATCCACATGGCACTCACACAACACATACAAACATACACCACATTCATGTATACAGCACACATACCACATACTACAATCATATCACACCTACAAACACACTCCACGTACTTCACATTCACACTGTACCATACAGCTACATACCACACACAACATACACTCCATACATTCATACATACTTCACATACCACACACACACACACACACACACATGCACACACACACACACACACACTTGCTTATGTCGCAGCATACACACATTTATTTGTTAAACTTATTTCATGTATATCCAGAGAAATTCTAAGCACTATTTTTTAATTTGTTCATATGTATATAAAATCAAATTATTATGTCAAAAGCATACACATTTAAAATGACACCTACTGCATTATTACTTTTTCTAGGATATATGAGAATCCAGATTGCACAATTCCTAATAACACAACATAACCCCAAATTTTCAGAGCTTTACCTCCTGAGGTGTGAAATACTTCCTCATTGGTATTTAGTTTACATTTTCAGAATTGAGTGAGATCAGACATCATCATGTATCTTGTATATCTCAAAATTCACATTGATGTCAGTGAATCTGCTTTGCCTCATTTTTCCATTGAATAGAGGCCACTTTTGTTGACTTGATCTGAGTAAACCATATGTCAAAACTGTTATAAACAAGGCAGCTTGTGTATCATGTATGATCTGAGGAAAGGGAACATGCGCCCAGTAACATAACTACAAAACTCCCAACGAGACTTCTCCATGCTTCCCTAGGGTTATTTCTCTGTTCAGGTTAAGAGTCTCCTTTCATCTGAATCATTTCCAGCTTCCGGCTATTATAAATATGGCTGCTTTGAACATGTGTCTTTATTACATGTTGAAACATCTTCTCTGTATATGCCCAGGAGTGGTATAGTTGGGTCCTCAGGTAGTATTATGTCCATTTTTCTGAGGGTCTGCCAAACTGATTTCCAGAGAGGTTGTATCAACTTGCATTCCCACCAGCAATGGAAGCGTACTCCTCTTTCTCCACATCCTCGCCAGCATTTGCTGTCACCAGAGTTTTTGATCTTAGCCATTCTAACTGGTGTGAGGTGGAATCTCAGGGTTGTTTTGATGTGCATTTCCCTGATGACTAAGGATGTTGAACATTTCTTTAGGTGTTTCTCAGCTATTTGAGTTTCCTCAGTCGAGAATTCTCTGTTTAGCTCTGTTCCCCATTTTTTGATAGGTTATTTGGATCTCTGGAGTCTAACTTCTTGAATTCTTTGTATACGTTGGATATTAGCCCTCTATTGGATGTAGGATTGGTAAAGATCTTTTCCCAATCTGTTGGTTGCCATTTTGTCCTATTGACAGTGTCTTGTGCCTTACAGAAGCGTCCCATTTGTCGATTCTTGATCTTAGAGCATAGGCCATTGGTGTTCTGTTCAGGAACTTTTCCCCTTTGCCCATGTGTTCAAGACTTTTCCTCACTTTCTCTTCTATTAGATTCAGTGTATCTGGTTTTAGTGGAGGTCCTTCATCCACTTGGACTTGGGCTTTGTACAGGGAGATAAGAATGGATCCATTTGCATTCTTCTACATGTGGACCTCAAGTTGAACCAGCACTATTTGTTGAAAATGCTGTCTTTTTTCCACTGAATGGTTTTAGCTCCTTTGTCAAAGATCAAGTGACTGTAAGTGTGTGGGTTCATTTCTGGGTCTTCAATTCTATTCACTGATCTACCTGCCTGTCACTGTACCAATACCATGGAGTTTTTATCACTACTGCTCTGTAGTACAGCTTGAGGTCAGGGATGCTGATTCCCCCAGAAGTCCTTTTACCGTTGAGAATAGTTTTTGCTATCCTTTGTTTTTTGTTATTCCAAATAAATTTGAGAATTGTTCTTTCTAGGTCTATGAAGAATTGAGTTGGAATTTTGATGGGGATTGCATTGAATTTGTACATTGAGTCCCTCAGTAGAGGAATGGATACAGAAAATGTGGTACATTTGCACAATGGAATACTACTCAGCTATTAAAAACAATGACTTCATGAAATTCGCAGGCAAATGGATGGAACTTGAAAATATCATCCTGAGTGAGGTAACTCAGTCACAAAAAATGAACATGGTATGTACTCACTGATAAGTGGATATTAGCCCAAAAGTTCAGAATACCCAAGAGTCACTTCACAGCAACCAACTGAGCATGAGGTCCCAGATAGAGGAGTTGGAGAATGGACTGAAAGAACTGAGGGAGTTTGCAGCCCCATGGAGAGACCAATAGTGTCAACTGGTCTGACCTCCTGGTTCTCCCAGAGACTGGACCACCAACCAAAGAATACAGATGGAGGGACCCATGGCTTGGGCCACATATGTGGCAGAGGAGGGCCTATTGACCATTAAGGGGAGGAGAGGCCCTTGGGCCTAAGGGTGTTAAATGCCCCAGTATAGGGGAATGCCAAGGAGGGAAGACGGGAATGGGTGGGTGGGTGGGTACGGGAATACCCTCATAGAGGCAGGAGGGGGAAGAGGATAGGGGGTTTCCAAAGGAGAGACCTTTGAAATGTAAATAAAGTATCAAAAAAAGCAGGAAAAAAAGAGAGTCTCCTTCCAGTCAGGGAGTAGTACCTTGTGTTATTTTATCAAGGAAGGAAGCAGAGAGAAACATTTCTGCAGCAGAGCAGGAGAGAGCAGAATCTGTGCCTGGTGACCATCCTGTACAAGTTAAGTTGAAGATATAAGGTCTAGTGCTCTCTCTCTCTCTCTCTCTCACACACACACACACACAAAGAGAGAGAGAGAGAGAGAGAGAGAGAGAGAGAGAGAGAGAGAGACTGACTCACACTCACACAGGCATATGCACACATACACACAGTGTAGTCCAGGGCTTGCCAATTTAGAGTTCTATTAACACAGGATTAGGGGGCCTTCTGGAATGTTTGTAGGTGTAGATAGAACGTGTTATATGCGACCACTTTCGAGGCTGTCATTGAATTGCAGTCTGACACCCATTTGAAGGGTGTTTAAAAAAAAAAAAGAAGGCTAAGAGTCAAAATTGAAAGTGTAAATTGCAAATGCTTCTTTTCCCCAGCGATAGGGCTATAAATACTGCCGCTCATTTTGTTAAACACTATGGAGATACTCTGGAATCAATGGAAGGTGTTAGCACCCAGCATCTGAAATCCCTGCGCTAACAATTAAGTCAGACACTTTTGACACTTTATTTGAGACACTCCTGGCAATACTTTGTTCTTCATGGCATGATTCAGAAAGTCCCAGCAGGTGACAAGCAGATTTGAAGGAGATCATCAGAACAGCTTTCTCAGCACTTTCCCTCAACTTGTGTCAATATGTTATAGTTGAGCCGGTTTCATGCTTTTGAGAAAAGGTGATAGGTAAAACTGAGTAGGTTTCCAGAAGAGTGCTCCACGCTCTCTGGAAGCCAAGCAGCACAGCTATTCTGTAAATGGTTGACTGCTACTCCACACTCAGCATGACAGCCAAGACTTTCATGTCACAGTCCTTATGGCTCATAAGAAATCTCTATGTCCTGGGGTGACATGAAGTCTTTTGATCATGTACCTTAACACCTGTGATCCTTATTCAATTAAAATAAAAATATTTCCTGACATTGTTATAACTGCTATTTTAATGACATATAGCTGGAAAATAACAAATGAAAAAGTTATGAAATGTCTTCATTTTAGGAATTTAGGAATAGTCTAGAGCACACTAAACACACTAAACACTGGTAGTCTGTCCACTACAAAGCCCTCGCTAGACTGAGGCTCTTTCAATAGAGTATTGGGGGATAAATTGTTGGAATGTTGATCACAGGAGCAGCTGCTGATGCTCATGGCTTCTGAAGTCCTCCCACACCCACTATGAGTTGCTGAACAGAGCAGATAACTAGAAAGCAACTCAGGCCGAGATTGTGATATGGGCACACAAAAGAGTGTGAATTAGGACTCGCCTATTAGCTGTATGAGTCTGGTGGAGTTTTCAGACCTCCCTTCGTCTCAGTTTAAATATTGGTAAAATAGGTACAGCAGTGGCTCTGTACGTACAAAGGACCTGCCACCATCAGCCTCAAATAAGTAAATGTTATTGTCAGGCTCTGCTCTTTGCTGCTCCTGTCAAAGTCACCTTGTGCAGCTCCAGCAGCTGCTTTTGTGTCAATCAGTGAAGACCAAACACACAGGCTTCTTTCTGGGATTTAGTAGAGAAAAGCCAGACCACTGTTTATGGTTGTGCATGCTTGGCTCACTTTGCGGTACTGCCTCTGAGACAGGACCAAAGGTGAACTCTTGACAGACCACTTGTGAGAAAGCTCAGGGCTCCTGGGGGACACTTGGAGGGTTCGTGGAGAAGATAACAACTTGGAGTGTCCTTCCACCTTCTAGATAAGATGAGGAGAAAGACATCTGCTTTGTCCTGCCTCTTCTTTGCCATCAGACAGCAGTACTGATTTATTGGGGGAAGGAGAAAGAACCGGTAAAAGACCAGAGAGGCTCTGTGTCTCAGCATCTTGTGAGAGTAAGAAAACAATTTGGTCCTAGCTCTTGATCTCTGCGCTCTGTTATGTCTCAGGGTGGGTGGAAGCTCCAGATCTTCCATGTTTGGTCTTTCAGATAAAAACTAGCTTTGATGTTTGCACAGTCATCAGGATCTATGGAGCTCTCTTTGGTTTGGATGCTTATAGTGTCTCTCTTGCCACACCCAAGCAACCCCCACATATACCCCTTTTGAAACTCATGCTGTTCACCATCCAGCCTCAACTTCATTTGCATTTTAGTCTGTGAATGAATAGCTGGAGCTCAGTGGTTGTTCCTACCCTACCATGGCTGACCAGAGAGAGCTATAGAAAGGTCTCAGTGGCTTCCAAGTCCTCCAGCCTAAAAGAGGAAACTGCTCAACAGGCACAGAATACCCCAGTTACATCAGACTGGGTGGCAGTGAACTCGGGAGCTAGGTACATGTTCACACCATACAACTCTTGGATCATGGCTTTTTCTGCTGCAGCAGCTCACTTACCTTCTGTGATTTCTTTTGGGGTCTCTGTAGAGACAGAGATTTGGTACAAAAGCCTCCCTTAGATGTTTCTAGAAGATAGTGCCATGCATATGGAAAACTAGGGCCAGCTTCTATACATTAGCTCTACCCAGTGAGATTGGGATGGTGCTGCCCACACAACACAGGGGTAGAACTCACACAGAACAATGGTGAACTAGTTGACATAAAACATCTCTGTCAGAGGCAGATGGTCAGGCCTTTCTATCTGTCTCCACCAGAAGACAGGATCTGGTTAGTTAGTTTTATCTAGAAACTTATTAAAAATAGACACCATAGATTTTCTCTACATAGATTTATGTAATTCTCACATGAAGATAGCCCCTCATGCTGTGAGCATTCTGTCCTCTTGAGAAATGTAGTTGCTGCGGTAGCACTCACTATCCCCAACAGAGAAGGCAACTGCCACTTGTTCTACAGCTGTTCTGTCCTCTTCTGTATCACTGATATTTACTATTGGCATTCTTTCTAAGACTTAGAAAGAACAAGGCTATTCTTTTTTTTTTTTTTTTTTGAAAATAATTTTTTTATCGGATAGCTTATTTACATTTCAAATGTTTTTCCCTTCGGAACGCCCCTGTCCCATCCCCTCTCCCCTTGCCTCTATGAGGGTGCTCCCACACCCACCCACCCACTCCTGTCTTCCTGAAGAATAAGGCTATTCTTATACTTCTTTCTTTACACAAGGACAGGCAATAAGCTTCATTAACTGCATGATCGGGAGTTGCGTAAGAAAAAAAGATGGAGAAAACAATTCTGTAATCAAATAATCCTTATTGCTTCAAAACACGTCCTGCAATAATGTCACTGACTGTGAAAGCCAGAGTGAAACAGCACGAAGGAATGCTGCGTCTTCTTTTCATCCTCTGAACAATGCTTTCGCCCTGGGCCACCCAATCTTCCCATGTGTTAAGCATTATGATCATATGTCTGGGTAAGACCCTTGAGCACCGCCCTAAGTTTAGTTGCAAATGCTAATTTTATAGTTAGCTTGCTAAGAGCAAAACTTTTAACCATTTACATATTTTTAAATATCTCAGCAGCCTTTGCTCTAGATGGACTTTATTTCCTAGAAATACTGCAATGATGCCCTATATCAGCTGCAATTTATTGAGCATCTTGGTATAATGTAAAACACAGATTTGGATCCCAGACTATACTGACATCCACCCTCTCATTTAAGAGCTGTTGACTTCGAGTAAAACATATTCCTAATCTATGAGTACAATGGGAATTATTATCATATGAGTCACCAGATTCCACAATTAAAGAAGAAAGGTATCATAAATAAAATGTTGCCTTGTGGTCTAATGCATAGTAGGTGTTCAGTAAATGAAAAATATCTACTATAAATAATTTTTCCATTTTAAATATGTAACAGCACATAAAATACGTTCCTAAGCTTTTCGCCGTGACTGTTCTTTACCAGCCCCACATGTAGAAGAATGATTGTGTTGCCCAACAAGTTCTAAGCTGTGTTTCAGGAGCCGGGATGCTAGCTCCCAGGGAGAAGATGCTTGAGTCCTCCTCACTCTTCTCTAATGCAGTACAAGGTCCAGGTAGACAATCTCCCTGATGAGTAAATTATGCATGAGTGAACTTGTATGTTCAAAAATGCAAGTGGTCACCATCAGTAAACAACAAATACTGGAACATTACGGGAGATAGTGTTCTTGCACAAATCAAAATATGTATCACTTTGAGAATTTTCCATAACCAAATCCTAAATTAATCTGACAGTTACCATGGTTCGTAATTTCAAGTACTATGTTGGTTCACTTTCTGTTTTGTTTAAATATTTTAAAAGAAATAATAGAAATGAACTTATTTTGACAGTTTCACTAATGGCTGGGTGCTCGGTGCTGTTGATTTGGGGTCTGCATTGGAGACAAATCCCCTTATTTTCCAGTGCCCAGATAGAGGAAGAGAGGGAGAGAAGGAGGGAGGGGGAGAGAGAGAGAGAGAGACAGACAGACAGGCAGAGACAGAGATACATAGACAGACACACAGAGATATAGAGACACAGAGAGAAGAGAAAGACAAAGTGACAGAGACAGATAGAGAGACAGTTAGAGACACACAGAGAAGAGAGACAGACAGACAGACAGACACACACACAGAGTAAAAGAGAGTAAAGGAGAGTGCGAGAGAGATCCTTTAGAGGCATACCCACAAGTATTCAACTCCTTAAAGTCCTCTCTCTCCTGGTAAATGAGCAAGTCCTCAATACATGAGCCTTTGGAAACCACTTTAGACCCAGGCTGCAGCCAGTATTAAGTGTATGTGATGTAAAAACAGAGGTAGATTTCCTTTTAGCATTGAATATCAATTCACTGTTCATCTGACTAGTTCTTTGTAATGTTTTCATTGAAAAATTGCTAAATAGGTGATTTACATTCTGCACTGCCTACAACGGGTAAATGTGTCAAAGAGAGGCTTTTTGCCTTTCTGATTGGAAGGAAGGATTCTTCCAGACCAACAGAGCAAAAACACAATATTCAGAGTGATTTCTGCTTATATTTCTATTTTTTTTTTTCTGTCTCATAGAAGTGATTTGGGAGGGGAATTTTAGATTGTATTTATTATGTATATGACTGTATTGCCTATGACACTGTAAGCATGCAGTACCCACTAAGGCCAGAAGAGGGTGTTGAATCCCCTAGGACTAGAATTACAGAACGTTTTTTGGATGTCGTGGAGGGGCTGGAAATAGAATCCAGGTCTTCTGAAAGAGCAGCCAATGTTCTTAGCCACGGAGGCTTCTCTCAAGTCACAGATACGAGTTTTCTACAAGAGAAAAATTATTGTTTTATTATGAACTAGATTCAATATCCAAATTGGTAAACATCCTTAATCACCAAGCTGACATCATTTGAGGTTTAGATGGAACGGGAAGACAGCAGTTGAGTCTCTTGCAGCTAGGCAGACGATTGCTCTTTGGGGAATGCCATTATGTAAACAGAACACAGCTATAAGATGACGTAATATGTCAATGGCGCATCTCGTTTCCAGCTTGTGGGAGAAGCACCCAAGGAAATCTTTAATGCAATGGAAAAGAGCACTTTTTGATTCATTAAAACACCAAAAATGGGATTTGATCATCAGAATGGATCCTAGAATGCTTGGCATACAGCAACTGTGACAGAAGTCAGACGGTTCGAACATAAAGTGAGACAGGTCTCAGAAGCGAGGGTTTTCACTGTACAGTGTAGGCCCAATAACTAGGGCAGCCTCTACTTCTTCCCCAGATACTTCGCCTTAGATGCCACACTAGTAAGAAGAAAGGCCCAAGGACAAGTACACGGGTTTAGTGTGTTTTATAGATTAAAGATAGCTTGGCATATGATCTATACAAATAAAATTAGTTCATGTGATAAATATTTGTGTCTCTAGAACTGCTACCTGACTCTCAGAGGGGAAAAAAACAAACAAACAAACAAAAAAACCAACATAGCCACAGGTTTTATTTAAGGTTCACGAGCAGAGAAGAAACTGGGCTGTCTCAGAGCGTACAGCCACCCTTGATCTCAGTAAAGCATGGAAATATAGCAAGTAAGGTCATGGGTAGACATTACAAATTGCTTCTTGCTGCCTTGCAAAACATGAAATAGGTCGTTTAGAGGAAAATTGGTCACTAAGCTAGTTGGTTTAATTGTTTCCAAATAAGAAGTTCTGATATTTGTTAAGGACCTACTTATTAGCAAGTATTGTTTCATATGCTTTAAATGAATGAACTCAGTTCTCAAGTTATCCTTACACTAAAGGTCAAAGCACAATTCCTATTCTGTAACCCATGAAACAGAAGCAGGGAGAGCAGCCCTGGCTCCCACAGCTCTACGGCTAGGAGGAGCCTGAGCCTGGCCCTGCTGCTGGCTTCACTTTCTTGACCCATGGTACTTTATCACTGCTCTCTGCATGACCACTTTGAGCCAGCATCTTCATCTGCCTCTTGCCAATAAACTGAGTCCGGACTTTGCCCTGTACTTTTAGCACTCAAGTGACTATTTAGAAAGAAGATCTCGAAGACCTCATTTTCTGTAACATCTCTTTACCTTGCAAGACTTCTTTCATATCTCCAAGTGCAGAACAAGTCTCTTCTCTAAAGGAATCTGCCCTGGCTTTTAAAAGCACACACACCAATGTGTGTACACAAGGAAATGACTGCCACATGCTCTATATGGTGTCATGGGGCCCTTGTATCTTTTCCTATGGAATTTGTGCCCCTACAATCTTTCTGTATTTTCTATCAGTGGTTATAGTTTGTTCCCCTGGGTATCGTGCCTGGCACTAGTGCCTACTAAATCAAACATGCCTTTGACAGATAATTTGTGTAATTTATTGGGATATGTAAGTCTCAAAAATGTTTTCAGATCTCTGGTGACTTGGTGTAAACTGGATGGTGATGGGCCAGAAAATTATTCTTCCAGAGCTGCAGAAATGACTGTGTATATCTCACCATGATGAACTCAGAGGCAGCTTAAATGCTGTGATTGACTCTCTACACAGTTTGCTGTCAACCCATTCTGAAATAATTATAATAGCCTGAAGATTGTCTGTGTCCTCTGTTCAGTGGGTGGTGGATTTGTGTTTGAATGTATTTCTGCATGGGGCAGATTCCTAGAAGGGTTGCAGCTCTTAACTATTCTCCACAGTAAATGTCATCTCTTAATATTGCACACACATGCCAATAACAGAAGGGTGTGTGTGTGTGTGTGTGTGTGTGTGTGTAAGAAAAAAACATATCTACTTTCATTTTTGATGTATCATCTGAAATTCCAATATTTTAAAATGCAAAGTGGCACAGAGTAGTATATAATCAAGAATTTAATGGCAACTTAGTTTCTAGAAAAATGATTCCTACAATGAATAAAAAGACGATTTCTTGTTTTAATTATCCACAGCATACTTATAATTCACAGCATTATAACCTGAGTCCATTTTAATGATCTACAGAAATGATGCTTACAAGTATAATCTCTCTATGTCCATTTAAAAAAGTATAAATTTGGAACATGTGGGTGCATGGATTGCTATGGGTTGGTAATTGCTACTGTAATTGGCCACACTGTTTAGATCTTAGAGCATTTCAATGGAATGTTCTTCAGAATTATTTTTCC
Source organism: Rhynchomys soricoides (assembly GCA_019843965.1). Taxonomy (NCBI): domain Eukaryota; kingdom Metazoa; phylum Chordata; class Mammalia; order Rodentia; family Muridae; genus Rhynchomys; species Rhynchomys soricoides. The sequence goes on from JADRCH010000067.1 coordinate 6,779,947, forward strand.
AGAAGTTTGATAAGGCACTGTGCTATCCTAATTTTTTTCTGCATTTCATCTAGTCTTTCAAAGTTATATGCTGAAGCATTGATGTCAATATTGTAATATTGACTATAACTCTATAAAAGGGTAAAATAATAAATTCTGGGTCAATCATGACCTTAAACACAAAGAGTGCTGGGTCTGGATAGATGGCTCTGAGCGAGTCTACTATGCTTGTGGAGGACCCTAGTTCTAGTCCCAGTGCTTGTGTCAGGGGCTCCCAGCCATCTGTCCATTCAGCTGCAGGGAATCCAAATCCTCTTGCTTCCAAGGGCATGTGAAACACTCAGAGAGAGACACACAGATGTACACTTAATTAAAAATAATAAATCTTTAAAAAATTAAGTTCCTCATGGTTATTTTTTCTCCTCTGCCAGAAAATCAGACTGTTTCATGGACTGAAAACCTAACAGCCCTTTGGTTCCCCTTCAGGCCTTTGGAATGTCCATAGAAACTGGAGTAAGTCTGGGTAAAAACGATTTAAGATTTTATAAACCTATTCAACTTCCTACAGTTTGTTTTTTAGAAGGTCTGTTTATTATTGTCTATCTGATTTCTCTCAGGAAGCAGTACTAAAACTCTAAAAATGAAGAGTCCCTAACATTAATCCTCAGGTCTCCCCTGTAAGGCCCAGATGCACAAACACAGCTGTGCACATGATGTAGCCCCTCAGGGACTTGGGAACCTCGGTGCTCACCAAAACAGGCCCCTTGATTCCTCACCCTTCCCTCTTCATCTAGGCTGTCCTCACTGAAAAAAAAAAAAAAATGGTTACAGATTCCAAGCTGCTGCCCAGGCGAAATGATGCTTAAACACTCTATTTTAGTGTGGTCCACAGGGAATAAGGAGTGTGAAGGGTGGGCAGCTGCGGCACACAATTGTACCAGCTTCTGCACAGGAGGAGTTTGCACACCGCCAGCACCCAGACCACTTTCAAGTTGTCAGAGCACTCTTTGAAACAGCCTGGGAATCACTGAGTCCTCCTCTGGATGCTCTCCACTTCTGGAGCCTTTCACATTTTGCATCTACTGCTCTCAGAACCTCTTCCTTCCCGAGGACACCCCAAAAGCTGTCTCCCCACTTCTATGTTTATCAGTGTGCTATCTCTTCAGAGTAAGATTTGAAGCATCGTAACCCAAATTTGTCTTCCCCTTCTTCAGTAACTTTCCTTAACACTTAGGATAAGATGGACGCTCACAGTTGAGCCTTTAAAAATCCATTTCTTAAAAGAAAGTTCCTGGAGACCCCGCCTCCCACCTTCCTCTACTTTCTACCTGAGATCCCTGGCAGTCTGTTTGCCTGTGGCTTGGCTGGTTGGGTTGAGTTGTGGTCGATGTTTCTTTACATCCCTGTGAAATGCTCACAGGACTCTCTGCTTGTGCTAGTCCTTTGGCAAGAATCCTTTTCCTCTTCTTCCTCTTGACTCCTATGTCACTCACATACATGCCTACACATTTATTTCACATGCCTATTTTCTTTTTATACCACAAGCTGAGAGGAAACAGAATGAGAGAACAGCTCTTGAGGAGACATCTAACCTGAGAAAATGTTTTTGGTTTCTGGTTTTTTGGTTTTTTGTTTTTCTCATTAAAATACACTCAAGAAGTAGTTCCTGGAAGATACCTGTTGTCTGGAGTCAATCATTACTCCATGGTCAACACAGTCTAGGATTCTACTGGCAAAAATTGTAATCACCCCCCTGGTTCACACAAATGTCCTTCAATCCCACAACCCAGCTCTTTTGGTTGGCTCTGGGCACCACCTAGCTGATTCACTTCTGTCATGTAGAATAGGAAGGGGAGCTGAATTCTGGATCATGGCATGGGGTACATAGAAAGGCTTGGGATAGACACGACACCACTTCTTTTTAGAAAATATACGGGGTTGGGTTCTGAGTTGTGACTTTAAATAAAGAATTTTTGGAATGTTTTTTATCTTTACAGTTCACTTCTGATTATGCCACCCCTAGTGCTTTTTTACAGAACAACAGAGTCTGGGAATGCACTTTGAAGAAACTAGTTTTATTTCAACCTTTGGTCTCTTACCATATAAGAGAAGATGGCAGCAGCTTAGAGTATGACCAAACAGAGAGGAAGTAGCAAACGTTGGTCAGAGAAAGAGATAAAAGGGGACCTGTGCATCACTGCTGGGTGGATTTCTCCCATATGTCCGCATTCCATAGGATTTGCAGAAACAGAAGGAGAAAGCTGACCTGCCATAGCAGTACAAGACAGGGCACATTCCACGTCAGCTGGTATTAAAGAGATGAGTGATCCCTGACGCCTAGAGCATTTGGGGCATTTAGGTTACCCTCCCTGGCTCACATGGCTTAAAATTCTCTCACACAACCCCACTTCAAAGCAGGGCAGAAATTTAGAAGACTCCACTGTCTAATAGACTGACAGCACCCCCCGCCCCCCAAAAAAACACTGCTGGAGATTGAAGCCAAGGACAAGTAAAATACGTAAGATTCCCTTGGCCATCTGTTTAGCAAGCTTTCTATTGAATTAGTTAAGTTGATTTCCATTAATACTACAATTGATGTGTTGTCCTAGACAATGAGAAAGTTAATGGACACACAGGGAAGGATCATAGTGAAAGGTTGCTTGGGCCCTGGGTGGCCTGTCCCAGTGTATAGGGGTAACATGACTGTGATTTTTTTTTCTTTTTAGAAGTCAGAGAATTACAAAGACACAAAAAAACCTGAGGGTGTCGAATAGTGAGAGCAGCTTGAAGACTCCAAGTGAGATAGTGCTACCAAGAGATGCTGGTGTATAAAGAGATGCTGCTGTATGGAGAATACTACTGAACCATTGCTACCCATGCATTTAATCATCATTAAATGACTCACTAGTGTAATTGGATACAGTTGTTTAAATAACCAATATAGAATAGCCCAGGCACATTTGAATACTTTAGAGGGACAGGAGAGAGAGATCATCTATACATAATATGTGGTCTAACCCCCCTCACCGCTGTAGGAGACTGCTGGAAAAACTTGACGGGAGTCCTGAACCATAAGACAGGGCTTGTTTTGCTGGCTTTGTAAGATAATTGGCTCGAATCATCTGTTTACTTCATGGGACATTATATCTTCCTCTAACAGGAACTGCTTGAAATATTTCCAAGTGAAAAGGCTGAGTGTGTGGTTTCTAGTGGAAATCCTTGCACAGGACAAACAGCAAGTAGTTCTGTTTTCATGACTGGGATAGTGACTGGTGGTCGTTAAGGGCTTCCTTCATGCTGGGTCCTGGGCTGAGGACTCTGCCCGTGTATTCTGTGACTCTGTCGCAGTCCTCACTTGCAGTAGGTACCATCATCATCTCCATTTCTCAAGTAAAAAACAATGTTCCAAGTCAAATTTCCTAATTACTCAGTCTTTAGTAAAAGAAAGCGAGAAATCAGAAATCTATTTGAATCTTCTCCCTGCAATGCCCTGCTGAGGTGAGTCTGTAGCCACAGCCAGGACTACTGTGGCTACTATGGATGCTGAGTGCAATGACAGAAAAGATAGAAGGGTTATTTGTGTTGGAAATAGGAACTAAGTAGGTTGCAATGCACTTTTAGTCACACAAGACTCTAGAGAAGGCATAGCACAGTAGTTTAAGGCCAGGATCATCACTGCAGTGCTAACTCTAGCTCCTGCTGTGTATCACTCCACAAATCATCCAGAAAGCATCATTGAATCTCCTGAAACTAATATGAAAGAATTTGATGATTTTGAAAAGGACAAGAGGTTGTGGTTTGAAATAAAAAGGTCCCCAGGAAATATGGCCTTGTTTGAGGGGGTGTGGCCTTGATGAAGGAAGGATTTTGAGGTCTTATATGCTCAAGCTATATGCAGATTAAGATGTAGAATTCTCAGCTCATTCTCCCGCACTATGTCTGGCTGCATGTGGACATGCTTCTTGCCATGACAATAAAGGACTAAAACCTCTGAAACGGTAAACCAGCCCCAATTACATGTTTTTCCTTATAAGAGTTGCTGTGGTCATTGTTGTCTCTTCATAGCCACAAAAGCCTAAGTTAGACATAGTCTCTCCAGCTTCAACATATGAAGAATATAAAACATTTGTGAAAATGAGAATCTCTCCTTACACACGTAAAAATATGACACACAGAAGTAATTTGCAATATATTCTGTGGAGCGCTAATGTCACTTGGCTAAGCGTTTTGTAAATGGACATTGACAAAAGAGAAAGAAAAGAGGGCCAGCTGACTATCTGGCAAGAGAGTGATTTGGGAAATGGAGAACAAGGAAGCACATGGCCTTCATGAAGCAGTGGTCTCTCTACCATCTCTTTTCTTGTCTCTAGATGAAGCCTCTAGCACTTCTAGATGGAATCTACACCTGACAGTTAACAGCTATTCTAGTGACCTGTCCTCCAAGTTAGAAATTCTAAGTGAGATGTTTGACAGGCAGCATTAATTATGTGAGTGTGCTTTCATGGTTCTGACCTACGGCATTTCACCGTTTCTTAGGTTATGTCGCCAGATAAAATATAGTACAAGTTGAAATGGAGTTTCAGGCAAATGAGGAGTAAACTGAGTGTGACCCAAGTTACTTGAGACACACTTACATAGACAGTTTATTCCTTGTGCATCTGAGATTCAGATTTAATCTAGTGTCTTGTCATATTAAACACAGCAACCTTCGCATGGCAGAAAGGATGTTTTACATAGCACTTTGGGTGGGATTTAGGTCAAAGGTGTGGCAAATCGAAACTCTGGCATTTCAATCTGTACTCATCTTTTTGTCCACTTTGTTACACTGGTGTTGAACATCTGTCCTGCTGTGCATTTTCAGTGGGAGGATTGGCTTTTGGGTCTCCCATTAGATGGCTCTCTGCTTTTTCAAGGGAAGGCATATTTATATACAGCATTAAACTGATTCATTAAATCAAAGAGATGTTAGCTATTGATATGAGGCTTCCAAAGGATGTAGCACAGTTTGGCCCACATATGTGGCTGTGTTCTTTGAACTAATTGGGAAATATTGAATGCTGGCAGGCTTCAATAGAGAAATATGTTTCCCCTTTAGGGTGATTTGTCTAATTGGCTGTGGAAAGACTTTCTCTAGGCTTCAGAAAGCTTTTCCCATTTGCTAATCATGTTGCTTCCCCACCTTCTCCCAGCCCCAGGGCTGATGCTACACTCCCTACATTGAACTCTGCTCAGAATTCCGTTGTGGAGCAGGACAAGGCTGCAGACAGAATCTTTGACTTGGAATGAGAACTCCCTGTTTTGGGATTGCACTACATCCTGAAGACTGGGTGTTTGAAACTGTGCTCTGTGAGGCTGCACCAGCTGCCATTTCTAATATACAATGGAGATGAGCCTGGGAGAGGGACGTGGGTACCCTAGGCACAGAGTAGAGTGCTGAGTATGTTTCCGGTTCATGGCCCATCTTCCAGGGCATTGGCTATGGCAGAAACTGGGTTTCCTGGAAATCTATATGCAGGTTTCCTCCTTCAAAGGGAAGTACACTCTAGATACCAAAGAGGGTAATATCCTATAATCAAATTTAGAACACACAAGAGTCCACAAGTTTTTTGTCTATACAATTCTAAACATGCAAATTTTAAATAGACCTTAAAGACTGAATAGATCCACGAAGCCACATAAATGGCTAGAGAAGCAAATATTTGGGACAGTGATAAAGGAGGAACCATAGACACATAGTTGGTTTGGGAAGCCCAAAGGTGCACACCCACTCACTTCTGGGTCAATGCAAAGACAATGTGAACAGAAAGTGTATGTGGTCTGTTTTCTGGCTGCACTTCTTGCTAGTTACATCTTCTGATGCAGACAAGACATTGTTTCCCACAGAGCTCTCTAGAAAAGCAAGTAAAGACAAACACTGGAGTCTTTTCTTCACTTGACCTCCATAGATCCTTGTAGAAAGAGACAATGCAGGGCTCATCATATCGCTTTAAGAGACAAAGCCAAGGTTACTTCAATGTCTTCACACATTCATGTCAATGAAGAAATTTGATTTGAGAACACAGAGGCTCATATTTGATGTTGCAAAACAATTAAAAAGAACTTCCTATGGAGAGTCTACATTGCCTCATGCACAGCAATAATTCTTGGCCACTGATTTATCTAAAATCAGGGATTTATTTACTTAGTGTTTATTCATGTCTTGAAAATTGTGGGAAGGGACGTGCAACTTTCCTGCTCCCTTACTGATTAAACTCCAAACTTCCTTTCATCAAAAATGTCACATAATGATTTTGACTCTGGTGTGTCTTGAGGAAGAGATAGAAAACACAGTTTTGGAAGAGGGATGCTTCTTATTGGAGGTGGGATACAGTGGCGGGGACAACCCATCTCTCTGGGAACTTTCCATTTCCAGTGTCCCTTTATATTGAGATTTTTCTTATGTGATTTTATGAAAGAATTATTTATATTTAGTGTGTGTGCATTTGCACACATGTATATGTACATATACATAGCATTAGTATAGAGGTCAGAGGGCAACTTGAAGGAGTCAGTTTTCTTCTTTGACCATGTGGGTTCCAGGAATATACTCAGGTTCTCAGGTTTGGCTCAGGTTTGGTGACAGGCTCCTTTAACTGGGAGTCATCTCACCTTGCTGGCCAAAAGTTTAGGGACTTCTTTTTTTTCCTCATCATCAAAAATATCAAAAATAGCTATTACATAGTGAGAAAAAAAAGTTTGATCTGTATCAATACCACCTTTCAATTACTAGGTATGTTTAGATTTTAATAACCTGTGGCTATAACCTTTAAAGAAAAAGTCATATCTATATCTATATCATCTATATCATCCATATCTATATCTATCTATGTGTCTATCCTAGGTATATGTAGGGAGATAGATATATAGAGAAATAAATAGATATCAACAAAGGACTGGTTTCTAAGCCAGCATGCTCCATTGAACTCTTTCTGCTTCACTGATGTTCTGAAGTTATGTTGCAGGTCATGATGTGGTTTTCAAAAAGAAGACATCACTAAAAACAAAAAATCCCTTTCTGATATCTGATTTGGGAAATCAAATTTGACAACATGCTGAAATTTTGTCTCTCTTTGAAAGATGATTTTATTTCAAGTCTCCAGATTTTTGGTCTAACTAACCTCTCCAAAAATCTACTCAGTCAGCAACAAATGAAGAATGACTTATCATGCTTTTAATAATGCCAGGTCATCTAAAAACTAAATCTAACTGAAGGGGGTGCACAATAGTATTAGCTTTTCACCTTATAAGTTTGTGGACACTTTTTGTAGAGTAAAGCAATGGCTTTTTATTGCTGTCTCCAAGTAGCTTGGTCTAACAGATGGAATTCAAAATATTCAGGGCTGACACAGTCCACTGAGAGAAAGGTGGTCCTAAATTCTTACAGAAATAACGACTGCTTCAAGGAAATCTTTATGTGAGTGTGCCATGGTATTGAACTTTAAAATGCAGACCTGAATATTCTTCATCAGCAAACTAGTCATTATTATATTCTTATCAAATTCCAAATCATTCAGTCTGTACTTAGCAGAAGAGAAAAATCACCATGGAACATTTTGTCTTTGTGGGCACAAAACTGAGAAAAAGGTAGATAAATACAATCAAGATATTTTGTGTATGTATGTGAAATTTTCAAAGAATAAATAAAATATTATTGAAAAATTTTGCCTTTATTGCATTTTTATTCAATATTTCTAGTAATTATTATTCGACAAAAGAATTCAGATGCTGTGTCTAAGGAAACCATGTACTGTTTTAAAAAAGAAACTATTGAAATGAAATAAATAGAAAAAAAGTACATATGCAGGTATGAGTGTTTATTGTTTTATCTTTGGGTTCTAAAGTAAGCAGTCACTAAAATATTAAATAATCATTAACATCATTTCTAGTACAATAATTACACCAGTCTTACATCAGAAGTGAATTCATAAATTATAATAGTTATTGACTTGAATAAGCTCTCCCTACCTTAGTCTTGCATTTCAAAAATAAGAGTAAGCAGTGCAAACACACACTTTGCAAAATACAGACCTCAGTCGCCAAACATTCCAAATGAGAGATGTTCTCTATGGGTTATTTTCCTCGGAAAGTAGATGGCTTCAATGGTGTTGGAGAGGTGGCTCACTGGTTAAGAACCTGTTCTAGCACAGGATGTGGATGCTTTTCCCAGACCCCCACATGGCAGCTCATGACCTTCTGTCACTACAGTTCCAGGTGATCTGACACATTCTTCTTGCTTCCAAGGGCACTGCACTAATGTGGTGCTCAGACACACATTCAGATCAAACATTCACATACATAACGTACACTCATTCTCATAAAACCCAAAAGTTAAATTTGATAAATGTAAACGCTCGATCCGGCTACTAAACAGTGATTGCTCTCAGTAATGATTCCAAGTGAGGAAGTTCAGAGTTGACGCAGAGTCCTTAGGAGATGGAAAGAGTCCAGCTCTCTTTGTGAACTTCCTTCTCTTGATACTTATTTGAAATATCTTTTCTAACAACGTGCCAAAGCTGCGAGCAGAATACGAACTGCTTCTTGTCTCTGGATTTTTATTCTTACATTTTCTTTTTGTTACCTAAGCAACCCTGGTTCCCATAACTTACACTCATGTGAAGGAAGACAGGCCTCAACATGAAAGGAAATCATGCTTTCTGTCACTGACCTGAGTGAAATTTCTAGATAAATAATTAGAATATGAACGATCCAATGTGGCTGGTCATGGTTCTCACATGAAGAACATCTAGAAACACTCTTTTCCAGTCATGGCTCAGTTGACCCCTGTTCTTCATTCTGGCCACTCCAGACAGAAGAATCCCTTCCTTCCCCCTGCTGCTTTCCAGAAGCCCGAGAGCAGTAGGTCCCCATGCTAGCAACTTCTAACTATATATGCAATCAGTGTGAGCAGGAGTTTAAGTATTCTGGAAGCATCTAATACTTGCCTTTCTAGAAGTCATGGACAAAACCCAACTCTCAAGTCTCTTTTTATATAGGCTCACTTTTTGCCTTCCTTCTTTCAAAACTTAGATTAACTGCAAGCCAGATTATGCATGTTTTTTAAAAAACAGAAAATTGGCTTGTTCCCACACATTTTGTTTCTTGTCTTCAAACGTTAGTATCCTACATGTTTAACACGCTCCCGTGCTGTGTTCTTCCCAATTTATTTACAACCCATTAAGATGGCAACATTTGGAAGCAAATCCAATGTAAATACTGGAAGGATTCCTAGTTTTAATCGAGATGTATTGACTTAGCTTTTGTAAGCTTGAGATATCCATTTGGCCAATTTTATTTTCCTGCCACCCCACCCCTGAGGACTGAATTATAATTTCCAACATAATAAAAATAAAAAGGGAAGAAAAGAAAGAAATCTTTTCCAGCAAGAAAAGTCACTTAAAATAAAATCCTAAAGGAAGGTCTAAGGTGATATTACTCCCCAACTTTGTAGATTTCAGAAGGCTTTCTTGTGAAAGGGTCTTGTGATTAATTCAAGAGCAGAGAATTTGGGAGACTGTGAAATTGATGCTTCTTCCCAGGAAACAAGTTTTTGCATACATGTACAATCCCTACTGTCTTTACCAGTTTAGATTCTCAACATCTGAAGGAAAGTATTGTCACCTCCAGCTCACCATGGACTATTGTTGCAAGGTAAGCCCACCCAGCGAACACATGGATACTCTTAAAACTGATGTGTATTTGTTAGCCCATTGGTCCCATTACTGGAGCAAGAGCTTATGGACATTTTACATCCCAGGAATACCTGGGAAACATAGAGGAACAAGATTTAGTTGGTTTGATGGGTGTAACTAGAGGTCACAATAGGAGTTGCTGTTACTAAGATTTATCATCTTCATGCTTCTGTAGCCACATATGGTCAGGCAGAGCTGCCCCCTATATGATAGTGGTAATAAGCTACATGTGCAGAGAACACGGCTACATTCACATAAGAAGGTGCGTTCTCTGATGACTTCTATCCTCCACTGGCTCTGTCTATCCTGGAGCACAGATCATCTATATTTCCAGCCTTTCTCTGAGGTCATTAGATGTTGTTCTCCCATGTTAGAAGATGCCAGGAGAGCACAGAGCACTCCCAGCAGTCTGAAGTGATCACACAAGACAGGGGAGTGGAACTGGTATCTGAGCTAAGCAAGTCTTGGCTTCCTCATTCCATTTTTAACCTGTGCATGCCCCATGCAATGTGCTGGGCAAACATGACGCTTAGCTAAATTAAGCAGACCAGTCAAGCAAATCCTATAGAGTCTCTTACGGCAAAGAGAGAAGCACTTTTCAGCCCCACCTCGTTAGCCAGGCAGCAGCTGCTGAGCCAAGAGGAGCCAGGTAAAGTGCAAGCATGAGAACTGCTCACAGCACAATGGCCTGACTTGCACTGTGGGCACTTGTATCATCCTGGTATCAGTCAATCAATTATTCATTGACAACTATTCAGTATGCATAGCTGTCTAGGTGATTGGGGATATTACTGTAAATATATAAAATTAAAATCTATTTCAGTAACATAAAAATTTCAACAAAGCTATAAACCATAAAAAGAGTAAAAAGTAAAAATAAAAAGAATTTTAATAAAGCGTGTAAAACACTTTATTTTCAATCAACACCCCCTCCCTGGTTCTGAAAAAAAAAAAAAAAAGCATGCATGTTTGCATGTTTCAGTTGTATTCTTTTGCAAAGCATCTATTTATGAGGCTCATGGACCAGTTCCTGAAGCAAGGCCCCAGGCAAGAGCCTTCACCGAGGTGGGCTAACCCTAGTCTGTAGCTTTCATCTTTAAGAGAATGTGTTGCTGAATTTCTAGCCTCCGGAGACTGGCTAGTTGTGTTTGTTTCTCTCATCTCCTCTGTTGGACCTGCCACATTTTACAGAGGGTAGAACATAAGAAGCTCACATTCCTCTGGACCCTTCAGAGCCCCAGGCTTAGAGCCTACATGTGCCACTGTGGGTGAACTGCATGGTTCAAAGGTTCACTCTTCCTAATTGCTATCGAATGTGGTTTCTGAGCAGGAAGTGTGAGAAACAACCAGGAATTGTGATAAATGGCTCTTGAGGATCAACACATCAAACATAACTCCACAGATGTTTTAATGTCACGATTGCTATTCAGAGACACTGAAACATCCAGCTGCTGAGGTAAACTGTGGCCAAGAAGATTCCAGAAATTTCACGGAACAGTGGCTTCTGATGGCTGTGGCTGCTGAGCTAATGGCTGCTCTGTAGCTCACTCAGACACCTGGTACTTAAGGAACATAAACAAACAGCCTCCAAAACACCTGGAAGATGGTGTTTTGTCTTAATCCTGGGATAAACACTAAGGCCACCCATGTTTGTATTTAGTCACCTCCTAATATCTTTGCAGGTTAAGAACACTCCTACAGACACTCTTTCTTCCATTCAATATTCCCAAGCACTTCATATCCCAGGAATGCTGGCATGAGGCATGTGGATGTGTGACCACATCAGTAGCTACCACATGTTAGTGATCCAGTCGTGTTGCAAGCTAACTCTCCTAAGCACACCTTCAACTCAGCAGCAGCAAGGGCAAACAAGAAACTGAATGGTAAAGCAGAGTTAGTGGATTTCTAGAAATCCCTCCAAACTATGGCAAGGACCAAAGATCCCGAGGATCCTTTTGGGGCAGTATGCAAAATTCCCATACCCCATTAAATAAAAAAATATGATCTTCTTTACTCTTTCATGGTGTGATCATTACTGTTTAAGTAAATGGAGCCTTGCATCTCCATGTGGAGAAAAACACTAGATAATATCTGAGTAGCAGAGAGAGAGAGAGAGAAAGAGAGAGAGAGAGAGAGAGAGAGAGAGAGAGAGAATTTCATTCTAAATTTTATTTAGCATCCGAGGCTTTCCTGCCTGCCACACTTAACCCACTACAATAGAGACATTTGGGATTGTTCACAGGCACTCAGAATTTTCTGTGGTTCTTGAATGATCACTTCATGCCAACTACTGTAAAGCACTTGCTTCAGACACAAGGCAGAGTTACCAACAAGTCTGGGCACTGGGCATCCTGCTAGGTTCTGGAATCAGAAGCAAAACTGTAACTGCTTACGGAATATGCCACTTCTGTTTTTATTCGTCTAAAACAAATTGAACATCTTTCTAACCTTGCTTTTTTGGTATTCCCACTGCACTGACATCTCCCACACACACTCACTGACTAGCCTTTCCTGTGTATCAAAGCCCCCATTTTTATTATCACCCTTTATGTTCTGCTTCCTGCTACAAGCAACTCCTCTCAGGTTCAGTTTGAGATTCAGTTGCCTAGCAAGTTCACCCTTCTACATTTCCTTCAGAGCAGAGACTCCTGTGCTAGCTCTTGTAAGGGTCTGTGAGGAGCGTGGGGACTTCCACAAAGAATGGCATCTGCTAGCCTAGAAGGGTAAGAAGTCCAGAAGGGCTCTGATGGTAGAGAGGACAACACTCCTGCAGGCCAGGAAAGACAGGGACTTCACCACTCTCCTATCCTACTGAAGACGACCCTTCAAACAGCCAGGAAGAATGGCATGGAAACCCAGAGTGCCAATATTATTCCCGTGAGAAGTAGCCCCAGAGAACCAGCTGGTTTAGCATTTTGATGCCGGTCCTTAACCGCCCCTATCTACCCGGTTCTAACCATCAAATCTCTTTTCAAGCTCTGTGGCCTGTGAGAAGAGAACCTCTAACACTGTGATTTCTAACCTCTTTCCTAGTCCGTCTTTCCACATTTGCCACAGACCCTTCCTGCCTCTAGCACACTCTTGGCATTGGTATTCAGCGGCAGCTTTACTAGCTGACCCACCAGCTCTTCAGAATAGGAGCTGGTGACCAGGGCTGCGTCTCTTTCCCCTTCCCTTTCTGCTGAGTTAATATACACAGACACAAATGAGCAGCCAGAGTGATTTGATTCATCTTATTACTTTTAGGATTCTTAGTATAAAAAAAATCTGGTCCTTGCTGTTTATTGATAAAATTTATTTGCACATTCAAAACTGCTTAAAAAGACTTTTTAAGTGTGAAACTAGTTGAGAGAGAGAAAGAGAGAGAGATCAACAGTATGGCCTTGCATGCGTGTGATTGCTATTCACTGTGTCACCAGGGTTCTCCTTGTGAGACTAAAGTCTCAGAATTATTTATAATCATGTTGGGAATTATATCAATACACTCATCCTCCTTCCTTCCACTTCTGTTTAAATTCGGCTTGCAGAGAAACTGAATGTGAAAAAGCTGTCCCTGAAGACACACTATTGAAGCAGCAATGTAGGGCTTGCTTCCTCTCACAGGAAGGGTAGGATACCACATGAGAGGTGCACTGTGATGACCTTTAATGTTTCCCTTTAATGGGGTGGAGGGAGGGAGGAATTTCAGAGAAGGGTACTTGGAGTAGGTAACTCCCACAGAGAGCACTGAACTTGTATGCCTCACAGCCCTTCACGTTAGGAAGCTCAATTGTCTGGACTACAAAATAACCTTATATTTATTTATTGCAACGTGTTCTATCTAAGAAATGGACTGGGGACCTGCTCAACAGTCTGGTGCCCAAAGAAAAATTTAATGAGGGTTTCCTGGTATACCTGCCTCTTCCAGGACTTCAGAGTGTCTGCAGTCACACGAGGTTAAGATAATGACCATCAGAACATTCCATTCTTCACATTTCTGCCCAGAGATAAATGAGAATGCGCTTCCCTGCTGGGCACACATCCTTTTTATTAATACTGGGTGAACAAGAATGGGAGCACGTTTGGCAGCAGAGAAAAACTAACAGAATTCCAAATGCACAGAGTAAGAGCTCCCAGTCTAAGGCAGGCTTTTCAAAGTAGGAGTGCAGAAAAGGGGGAGAAAACTCCAGGAGAAGCACAGCAACTGGAACAAAGCAGGGCCACATATTAAAACTACAGCAAGAAGCCAGAGGGACTCAAGAGCGCACCTGCGCATCGTTGGCTCCAGGGGAAACAGACTATGTCAGAAGGCGGGGACCGCATCAAGGTATAGCACTTAGTTTGAGCTCCTTCTATTCATCTGAACTCATAGATAGCACTCATTGCTTCTGTAAACATTTGATGATGAGCCTCTATCCCTGTGTCCTATACCACTTATTCTCAGGTATCGTCGGCCAGCTCTTAGATGATGGCCTTGATTTACCATTATTTATGTATATCAGGTATTTCAGATCTATATACCTTGAGGTCAAAGACAGTGGCACACATTTTTGTTACACTTCTTCCAATTCCTTATGCAGCTACACTACACATGCTAGAGAACCCATCCCCAGGAACTTGATGGTGTCCCTGGAGTTACAGCTATGTTCTGGTAGCTGCAGTGGGGAGACTTGTTAATTCAATGCCATCGAGGGTTCTAGGACACCCTAAAACTTCTAATATTACTTCAGCGATCTGTGGGGAAAACATTAGTCTTAGTTACGGTGATGTTTAGTTACGATGATTTAATAAATGCTCTTTGGATTTTAAAATATTAAGGGAAGACATGAGGCTGCAGGGCTGCCCTCACATAAATTCTTGTACTGACTATACACCCAGAGGTACAAATGGCAAGCACTCCAGAAAAGTAGCAGCAGCCTATGGAGAGTTTACAAATTCTCATGAGAAAGAGCATCTGTAGCCAGTTACTACATCACCTGCCCTGAAATATGTCTTGGATTTTGTGAGAATTGGATATAATGAAGATTCAGTGAACCAAAAGCTCCATCCAGGCAAATGCGTGAACTTAGAAGTTTCCAACTAAGAGAGTTCAGTCTGTTTTTCATCCCAATGTCCTAGGGGGTGTAGGCAGTTTTGTTTCATCAGTGGGAAATGAGATGGATTCCTCTCGGGATCCATAAAAATGTATAGTTCTCATTAAATAATATTAACCATGTTCTCTTTGAGCAGGCGGCTGCTGTGAACACTGCAAATGACCATCTTCAACCACAGAAAAAAATCAGTGATAAAATCATCAATGGCTGTTGGTTACTAGGCAGAAAGCCATGGGTTCAAAGTAGACCATCTCATTAGAAGAAGTTACTCCAATCAAGAGTCCACATCCAGAAAACGGGGAGAGAAAAGGGACCAATTGGCTCCTGATTTACAAAGCTCTAAAAACCCTAAGAAGCTCAGCTTTGCTTCTTGAGACCAAAATGAGACTGACATATTAGCAATGCTGATTGGCTTTGAGAAAAGGTTTCTGAAAAGAAACAAACGCACAGAAATCAATTAAATCCTTAAGTAAGATTTGATTCCCACCACTCAGCTCTCTCGAACACATTATCCATCCTGATCATCTCCTTGGCCATTTGTCTGTTTTCTCTTTGTTCCATTTTCTCTCCCTGCTTTCTCTCTCATCTCTTTATTTTATTCATCCTTTTTGTAATATGCTTCTTAGAATTAAGATTTTCACTTTCAATGCCACATTCTCAAGAATATGTTGAATTTTTAAAATACAATAAGCTGATTTGCAATCAGGGACTGCCCACAGGCACAGGACACACTTTGAATTGTGCTAGCATTCCACTGGTATGAATGGAGGCAGGCAGGAGGCTGGGCTTTGTAGACTTCTGGCAGTGCACGGATAAGAAACAAAATAAAGACCCTCCATGAGCAGCGTGTTCTTCGAAGATGAGACAGGGACCCTGGGATCTGAGTGACTGGGAACACCTCTAATGAACTCTCCGGCTCCGCACTCCCTTCTAGAGCAGGAAAGACTACAAAGAAAACCGTCAGGCTTGAAAGAGCAGCTGTGGGAGGGACGAAGACAAAGTCTGGATCACAGGCTGGGGGGAGACTCTGCATCAGTGATAAGCCCTCCAGTCTCACCGGCAGACGTTGCTTTCCCCTCCTGCGGAAAGCATTTTCTTAAACACACTGTCTTCCGTTGCTGGTGTCCTTCATTAACTTCTGTTTTGCTAATGTGTTTGCTGGAAATAAGCAGACCCAGTTTTTCTATGTATCTTCATGTTGTGTAAACAGCTACTGCAAGCCAGTGAGGCAAACAGCAGGGTTGTGTTTGAAGGGTCTTGGAGTTATAGCAAATCGGGCACATTCATAGACCACAATCAGGGGCTTACAAAAGATGGAAGTTAAGGAGAACCTGGGGCTGAAACACATAAGGTGTCAACACAGATGGATCTGTTTTGTCCTGTTAATTTGCGCTCTCTCTCCCTCTCTCTCTCTTTCTCTGTGTGTGTGTGTGTGTGTGTGTGTGTGTGTGTGTGTGTATGCGTGCACACATGTGATTTCCTCTCTGAAAGTGCTTAGGCAAAGATAAAAGTATTACCGAATTAATTACCAAATCAAGTAATTGGATCAGTTCAGGATGAAAATATTTAAACCAAATATTAAATTTCACAAAACAAAACAACAAAACACACAGTCACCATCAGGATCACAACAAGAAACAGGGCTGTTTTGTTTTAAGAGTTGTGTCTGTGGCACTTGGAATCCGCTTTTTCAAATGTAAATTTCAACACCAGGAGTGACTGGTTCAGACCAACACTGCTGATTGAGCAAAGCAGCCCAGCCACAGCTCCTATGGGGGCCTGCAGTGTACAATGAGCTCCCTCTGTGCACAGAGCAGACCAGGACTGGGGACCAGGCTGAATTACTTGCTGGAGATAATACACAGTTGCTTGAGTTTCAATATCAGAAATCAAGGGTCTGATGGGGAAGAACTAATGGAAAGCCTAGGCATGATGCACTTTTATTTTTGTAGCAAATACACACAAAAGTACAGTAATTTAGAAAATGGATTATCTTCATAATTGAAAAGGCTACACAGTAAAAATTCTCGATCCTCAATGTTCAAGGCTACAGTTTTAATGTAGCATTAATTTAGTTTTAATGTACCAGTCTCTTACATTAGTTTTAAATGGACCAGTCTCAGCCAACTCTCCAACTTGTGAGTCTTTTGTAGCATTTATCAGTAGGGCCACATCTAGCAGGTCAGGTCATTTGTCTAATGGTCTTCTCTGTTGGATGGGAATAGGCATTATATTCAGTGTCTACATTGAAAACATGGGTATCATGTAAAGTCACCACAGTCCCTGGCAAAACAAAAACAACCAGCACCTATTCACTATGTTCTGCATCATTTTGCAAAAATTTTTGCAAATAAAGAATCTGATTGTTTGAAATAAAATAGCACTAACATCTTTTTTATTTAAAAGTTACTTAAATTGGAACAATTTCAGATTTACAAAAACTTGCAGACATCTCAGTGTCTGTGCTTGGCCTAGATCTCCCAGTTAACATCTTACATAATTGCTGTACATCTGTGAAGACCGAGAACTTGACAGTGATGGATTGCTACTGACTAAACTCCAGACTTACCTTGTTTGAATAACATTGGCCTTTTGAAGAAGGTTCTCTTGTAAAATGTTCACGATCGACTTTATCTGTTGTTTTGTTTTATTTCTCAAGCCTAGTGCAGGGATGTTGGTTTGAGAACGAATACCTCAACTGTACAGCATATTCCCAGCACTTCAGATCAACAGACTTCATCATTAGCGATGTTCACAGTGATTAAGGCACGAGTGGCCCGGTTTCTCCATTGTTAAGTAGCTTTTTTTTTTCATTTCAATACTTACATTAGGAAACATGTTGCCATGTCCAGTTCAATTGTAAAGGAGGAAAATTAAACTCTAAGCCCTGTAACTTAAGTAAATAAAATGACTTTATTTTGGTAAAGATTTATCACTTTTTCTCTTCTACACTATATATTGTTCTATTCAAATAGATCCATGTGTGTGTGTGTGTGTGTGTGTGTGTGTGTGTGTGTGTGTGTACATCTAGACTATATTTTGCCTATAATATAATTCAATTTTATGTTGTTGTTCAAACTCAGCTTTGGGTGCTAGAATATAGCATTTGGATTAAACAATCAAAACAAACTCTAGGAGTAGCTTTGGCAGTGGGGCTTCAGTAAGTGCAATCATCACAGATGAGTAGAAAGAGAGTTGGAGCCCATTTCTATCAGAAAAAAATTCCTAGGCATAGGGTAGAGGTAGTGAGCACTTAAGAGTCAGGTTGAGGGCCACATTTCAGATGCCTTAGTGAAGGTAAAAGAGTGTGGCACTATGCACAGCAGACAGCTGATTTTGCCTGGCTGTACCTGATCACTCTGTCTCCATGAGCTTGTGTTGGAGATGCTGCTGCTTTGGAGACTATACGTGTAAAGATGGATCAGAATAGCGAACCCAGGTAATATGTGACATCAGTGTTGATTCTTACTGTTACCTAGGTAACATGTTGAGAGTCAATATTTTTATTATTAAGACAAAGAAGAAACTAGGCTATAGTCCACGGTTCTGCAAGGGAACCACTAAAAGTGAACTAATTAACTAAGGAAATTAGGTGTGTAAACAGTGTAGATTTTTTAACTTTTATCTCCAAGAAACAATAATTGTAGATATAGAGATGGATGTTGGCAGAATATTTGCTTTGAACAAGACGAAAGTTAGCACCATAATCATTCTAATGCCATAGAAGCATAATGTAGCATTTCACATATAGGGGGTGTTCAAAAACTGTACATTTTATCTATATGGCATATGTGATAGCACTTGCTTTTATTTCCCAGGTCAGTTGCTAGTACTGATGGGCTTTATGCAATCATGCTTTGAATGTCACTAGTAAGATTCTTAAAATGGTAACACATAAGGAATGCCTCAACAAAAAAGTCTCTTAGGGAAAACATGAGTGTTATTTTTGTGTTCTTTTAGGACATTGTTTCCTTGCCTTAACGATGTCTAAACACACAGTGTGCCTCTAAAGGGCTCTTCCCTGCTGCCCAAAACAAAACACACACACATAGACAGACACACACACACACACACACACACACACACACACACAGAGGAAAGGAGAGCTATAGGGAGAGACAGAGACAGAGACAGAGAGACAGAGACAGAGACAGAGGAGAGAGGGAGCTGGCCCTTGTTCATTCTTTAGGACTTTGCTCAACTATTCATTTCTCACTAAGTGTCTTCATTTCTTGAGCTTACGCTCGATATAATAAGCCTGTTGCTTTTACTATTCCACAAAACACTGTCTTCTATGAAGGCAGTATTTTCTAGTTCCTAACTTTTTCTCTAGTGGCATGCAAAAGTAGTTATCAAAAGACAAATTAGCAAAAGGGAGGCACACAATATTAATTTGGATCTACATGCATGTAAGTTCAAAGGAAAAAGGATGGAGGTTTGGGCTTTGGGAAATAAGATAGGAGAAATGGAAGGACAGATACCATTCAACTATGGCAGGAGGAAGATGTTTTAGTAAGGACTAGTTTGGACCACCACGCTTAGCAGAGACTCCCTATCTTTTGTGATAATAGTCCCCTTTCCTTGGGGTAATGGCTAGAGAGTAAGGAGTCCATCTGTCTCCAAAGGACAGTTATGTGCTGCTTTGGGCAGATAAGGTGGGAGTCTGGGATGTTCCCACTCCTAATGATTTTACATTCCCCCACAAATTCTTAATTATCTTCATGACAAACAACATATTCGGGGTGACAAGTCCTAATGCGCTTCAATACTCCACTCATAACATTGGTAGCATCTCCCAGCTTTGCAGGTCTGTGTGATAAATGGGCTCTCCCATAGGACTGTCTTCTCTCTGAATAGAAGAACTCTACCTGTTACCTATCCTTTATCCACAGCACCTACCATACTTCCTGTGCCCTTTTATTTAACAGTACTTATATTATGAGGGAATTACATGACATTTATCCCAGAAATGATTTTTGAAACATTATAGAAATTAGCCGGCACCGTGGATGTTTCAGAACAGAGCAAATACCTTTTGTTTATCCAAGTAAATTATTGATGGCACATGCATCTAACAAGATAGTTAATAAATTATGAGAACCTCTCCATGGACAAAATCAATACACCCAGAATTTCCATAGAGTACTTCCTTTGTTTCTCAAAAGAAGCAGCAAAGTGACATTTCATGGCATGCGAATTAGCCAGACAACCAAAAGGCTGTGAGAACAGTGAGGCACTGAGCCCCACTCCTGGGAGCAAAGTCTAGCCCCCAAGGTCAATGGCTTCTCTCTTGGGGCATCAAAAGTGCCTCCCATAGTATGTAGCTCTGCAGTGTGCTTTTTTTTTCTAGTCTCTTGTGTTAGTTTAACTGCAATGCCATAGAAACACGGTACAGGTTCATGCTAGAAGCCAACATTTCTGTTGGACTCTATCACCGACTCTCACATGCATGGAGAGCATGTTAGAGTGATTGCTGTAGGAAAGGGCAGCACTTCAGTCATATCCTTTGTATGACACAGGGTGGACAGCCCTTATATGAAATTCTTCCGACCAGAAATGTTTTGGATATGGGCTACTCTTCAGACTTTTTGAATAGCTATCTGTACAAAACGAGATGTCAGAGATGGGATCACCATTTGGATACAAAACTCATTTGTACACACTACTAAAATAGTATATGATCCTGTTAATGATCTTATATGCAAGACTCTTTCACAGGGTGGGGGCTTATGCCATCATGTCAGGCTTTGGCTTTTGGGTCATTTTGGATTTAGATTTGGAAACAGTTCATCCTATTCCTACCAGTGTCGATGCACTCATCTTCTCCTTTGCATTTAATCAAATTTCATTCTAAGCCATCCCTTGCCCAGTCCCACTCCTCAACAGAAATCTCCTTTGCTTGTTTCTGTGGAGAAACTCAGAAATATGGTTCTCTGGACACTCGTTTCTTAGCCCCTCCAAATGCCCTAGCATAAACACAAGCTTTGGGTGGAAGGACTCGGCTTGTTCTGGGCTGTGGGAAGACTGGGAACCTCTGTTGAACAGTGCACAAGGGTTTGCTCTGAGGTGACTCATCTCCCTGGGGAACTACACAGGAAGGACAAGCTCTCCCGGCCTCCCAGGATCCCTCCTGGAGAACACACTTTCCCCAGCTGTTGCAGACTCTTTCTCCTTTCTCTCATTTCCTCAGGGGTATACGTCCACTGCTCTCGATTTCTTGGCCACACAGACATCAGTGCAATGAATTTAAGCATTTACAAAAGGCAAAAAGAAACATTGGCATCTGTTTCTTATGTTTTCCACTCTGAAAAAAAAAATATCCCCGAAGTAAGGAAGTAATAAGGAATCAGCAAATTCTGAACTAGAAGAAGAAAAGGTCGCTTGAGGGGCAAGCATAGCTTTAACATAACAGTGTCCTACTGTGTGCGCCTCTTGGCGGCACTGACTGTGTCTTTCTGCTTTTGATATCACACGTGATAGCACATGAAATAGTCCCCAACATAGTGAGCCTTTTCCCTCTTATGAAAAGAGGGTAGGAAAGAATATAAAGAAGAGTCAAGAGAAAGAGGAGAGAAAGAAGAAATAACAATGGGGAAACAGACAAAGATTATAAATCTATAATCAAGGAAACAGGCATGCCTTGAACACAAAAATCAAGGCAACTATACTGATAGTTACACTATTTGCAACCTGAAAACACACTGTAGTCTTAGGACTGCAAAAACTAGAAGATGAGACATTTAAATGTTTATTTAAAAGCCCAAATCCACAGCAGACGGTGAAACATGGTCTACAACATGCCAAGTACCTGCCGTAGTTCTGAAGAGATCCTCCTGAGGCGGCAGCCTTTGTTCATCTTGACTCCCAGATCAAGTCCTGAATTGACTATTATAAAGGGCACCTGATCTGTGGCGGTTTTTTAGCAGTAAACCAAGATACAGCCATTTGAGAGACAATGTGCTGAGTCAGGAAGAGTCTCTCTTGATATTGAAGAAGGTAGTGAGGTAATGAGATGGATCAGGCATCATAGTAAAGAGCGAAGGCAATCCTCATAGGTCAGGAGAAAATGGAAGCTGAACGCAAAACATAGAGTCTAACATTGACCCCAAAACTAACATATAAAGAGCAAAGAGATAGAGACTGGAGAGGAAATCCTAGCATGTAACTAGATATGGGGTAATTTAGGAATCATTGGAAGACAGAGAAAAAACAAAGAGTGAAGGAAAAAAGAAAAGATGGGAGGAAGAAAGGAGGGAGGAAGGGAAGGAGAGGCTCTCATGCAGCCACATGACTAGGGGCAGAGAAGAAACGTGAGTGCCTCCTGCTGAGTGGCCTTCTCTTATGACAGGTTGCAGTCCTAAGATGCACATCCTTATGACCAACTCCTGCTTTGGTGAAGTGCCACATTTGGGTGTGTCTACTCCTTCAGATGAGATGCAGATTGAAAAGAGAAGGTGCAAAGAGAGCCAACTGAGCATTTGTTCTGTCTCCTCAGAACAAAGGACAGCCAGTCCTCAGCCAGGGATCCTCAGCCCAGGACACCCTTTGGGCTACCTGTGCAATTTTAAAATATACTGAGTCTTGGAGGTTCTGACAAGTTTAGAATTAACAAATGTATAGTAGAATCCAAGCCTCCTGTTTTTAAATTTTTATTTTATTGTGTTTTGATATTTTAAAAGAATAAAGCCATGAGGATCATTAGGCACAGCCAAGGGCTAGAAAAAACCAGATCGCATTATATAGTAGCAGCCACAGACAAAGTCATCCTTCACAATGGCTCTGTCTTTCAGCATTGTGTTGTTTCTTTCTCACTATTGTGTGAGCTTGGAAACATAAAGGCCCTCACTCTTTTCCCAGATTAAAACATTCATCATGATGTGAATTGTTTAGGTGTAAAACAGCACAGTTGATGAGCCAGGTATTCTTCGTCATTTGTTCTATTCAGCACACGCTCTTATTTTCTCCTTTAGAGATGTTCTTAATTCTACCTTTGTTTTAATCCATCTATGATCTTTTTGGAATTGAGTCTGCAGTTTAATTATTTGGGAGATGATACACACACACACACACACACACACACACACACACACACAATTACAAGACAGAGTGGTAGACATACCCATTGTGGCATGAGATACCCTAGAATTCCTTGTCCTCGGGCTACACAGCAATAATAGCTGGGGAAGTGGCTGAGCTCATGACCGTTTGGTTTATTACATGTTTCTCGATATGTTTTTTTGTAATGTTCTATTTAAATTATCTCCCCTTCCCTAAACCACTACCCTATGACTTAAACATTTTTCCAAGGATGTGTGCCCAATTTTCTCCATTTTCAAATACTGTGCCAGGAATTTCATTGTTAACATTTGTATTGCTAGTCACCAGTATTCCAGTGACAATGGACAGTAACATCACACTGTCATTTACACCTAGTCACGTAGGGCAAAGGGAGACACTTCACAGTTAGATGGTAGGGTATGCTCAGAAACAGGTGCTAGACATACTGTCCGGACTCGACTTGGTAAATATTACTGACTGCTGAGACTGTGTGAAGCAGTAGGTCAAGCAGAGCAGTGCATCTCACATTTCCTGCAGTCACCTTTTTATTTATTTAACCCAGCTCATTAATAAAGATCTTCTTTCCATTTTCTTCATGTTCAATACTCCAAACCACAAGCTCACATTTTGACAGCTCATTTGGTAGGATATAATTTTCTCCCTTAACCCAAGAGAGAAAAGAGACGGATGATTGAGATTAATCATTTGTAAAATTATAATTCTGTCACAGATAATAATTTGCAAGATCTTTCCCTTTTGTGAAATCCCCAAAATACACCATAAATTGTCACACTTCATAACAAAACGTGTAACACATTAGAGGCCTCCTAATAGAGCCAGTCTGCTAGAAAAATAAACCAACTGCCCTATAATTGGCTTGTTCTCACCCACGTGACTTCATTCCATGAGCGCTGGGTAAAGAAGGACCTGAAAATTGTTATTCAGGGGTGGTTACCCACATCTGATTTCCATTTGAGTCACCCCATGGAAGATTGTTAGAACATATAGTCGTATGCCCACAAGGCAAACTGATCCCTTGTGGAAAAGTGAGTAAATTTGAAAAGTTTTAATTAATTTTCAATTAAAAAAGACTATCACAGTGGTCATGTTAAAAATGACTTTTGGAGAGTTGTTACAAAAGTCCAAGGGGGAAAGGGTTTGCTTGGATATTAGAACGCCCTGTAAACCTTGCTGTACCATGAAGTACATCTTAGAAGCACTTAACACTGTTTAAACAACAAAAGCAAAGAAATGCCTAGGCCTCCATATGAGTTTGCCAAAGAGGAAAAGGATAGTGAGACTGTTAGTGTGCCCTGACCTATATTTACCCTGACCTATATTTACCCTGACCTGTATTTACCCTGACCTATATTTACCCCAACTTATTTGGGCTCCAGCTAAAGGATTATGTCTCTGATCCATGTCTGCTAAGGCCAGGTATTTTGTTAGTTCTGCTATGTGTACATGCATAGACTTCATCGAACTCAAATCCACCCTGTAATATGCTGTGGTGACTCAGATAACAGAGAAAGAAGCCAAAATGACCCTGTCCTGATTCTTATTTAATGTAGCTATGATAATAAATAATCTGTTGTATATTTCACAGTAAGTAAGTACATTTACAATACCTCAACATTAAACATATGACAGATAAAAAGCAAGATGACAGGTATGTTAATTGGCTTGTTAAATCATTCTACAATGTATACATGATCAAGGCATCTTGTTGTATACCCACAAATGCAATTATTATTTGTCAATCAAACATCATGTTGTAGAACCCACAAATGCAACTATTATTTATCAACCAAATATAAAGTAAACAAGGGCAGTGGACATCAAAAAACTAGAAGAGGAGCTGGAGAAAATAGTAAGAGCCTTGGCTACCCTTAAAGAAGACTTGGGTTCAGTTCTCAGCACCCATATTGGGCTGCTCACAGTAGCCTGTAACTCCAGAACTAAGGGATCTCGTGCTCTCTGGCACCCAAGGGCACCTGCGTACACACAGTGCACATATAGCTCATGCATATATATGTATTTGAGAAAGTCAGAAGAAAGATTCTGAAAGTATTGTTTTTCTTTTAGACAGGGTCTCACTGGGTAGTTCTGGCTAGCCTGGAAATCACTATGTAGACTAGGCTAGATTACACCCACAGAGGTCAGTCTGTTCTGCATCCCAAGTGCTGGAATCAAAAGTATATACTACCACACTCAGCCAGATTTTGAAAGTTGAAGAAATATGAAAATTTAATTAATAAATGTTGAGAGGCTTATAAACCTGATTACAATATTATATCGGGAGAGTACATGGTATCTCCATAAATATATACAATTTTATGTATTTTGGATTAGTTAAAGTAAATTTGAAGTAGAAGGTAGTAGTTAAATGTCATAATGAAACACAGCATTTTATTAACTATTTTATTCATTTAAATATTAAGAAAGGACATTAAGAACTATAGTCAGCAAGTAAATAAGTAAAGCCTGGAGCCTGGATATTCAACAGCAGTCCAGAGAGACAAAACCGTACAACGCCAGGGTTAGCATGCCTATGCATTAAAATGGAACATTTTATATGTATGAGAGCATCTGCAATCCCATTTGAATGTGGTGCACAAAAGCATTGACTATCCATAGCAGATTTCATGAATACCTGATGGGTGTTTGACACAGGTCCAAGTGAATGGGTTTGGCAAGAACACTGCAGGAAAGCTATGACTTCATGAGGCTTATAGTTTACTGCAAAGACTGTAAAAGACATGAAATGTAGGGCATGGTTCTGATGTTAGGGTCCTATTCTTCAATTGGTTCTTGATCTATCAATAAAGATGTCAAGGGCCAATTGCTGGGTGGAAGGAAACAGGTGGGACTTCTGGGTCTCTGAAAGAGGAGGCAAGGAGACATGGAGGAGGAAAAGGAGGAGGAGGAGGAGGAGGAAGAGGGGGAGGAGGAAGAGGAAGAGGAGGAGGAGGAGAAGGAGGAGGAGGAGGAGGAGGAGGAGGAGGAGGAGGAGGAGGAGGAGGAGGAGGAGGAGAATTTACCCCATGCTTCAGAGGGAGAAAAGCCAACCATCCATATGAGATCTTAGATGGAGCAACCATAGACCTCTTGTCCAGGCAGGGGTAGGGGGTAGTTAGAATGTTGAGCTGGGATTAAAGGTAACTGAGCAACTAAAGCTGAGGCCAGGTTGAGAGGTGCTGAGCTAAGAGTACTGAGAATGGCACACTAGCCAAGGAAGACTTAGAAGTGCCCAGCAATTGAGCCAGTAAGACAAGTTGAAATTGAGCAATATGTGTGTGTGTGTGTGTGTGTGTGTGTGTGTGTGTGTGTGTGTGTTTCGTGGTTCTCTGGGAGGGGGCTGGTAGTATGGTCCCCCCAGAGTTTAGAGCAGGGTAGCAAAAGCTACACTCTATAATACCATGTCAGCACACTGCATACTGTCCTAGAAATTACGAAGAACTGGCCATTAAAAATGACTTAGACTAGACCAGGGAAACTAATATAACAGGGGCTTGTATAGCATCAGAAGTGCGTAGCTACATGTTACCAAGGGAATGGGGCCAATAAGTGAACAATTTCCATTAGTTAGGAGGTCAGCCATCTCTACGTAAATACCCGAGAATTAACCTGATGAGTTGTCTCTAAAACCTAGTACCTAAAAAACCTTTCAATATTATTTAATTAAATAAGTTATTAATTAATTATTTTATTTAATATTAAGCTATCATTAATTAGTTAAGGAAATCTGTCAGGCTCCTTTGGTCATGAAATAGCTCTAGTTCAACAGATAGCCCCTTGGGACATTCCAAATGTCTTGCTTTATAAACATTATTCTACAGTTGCTGACTTCTTCCAGGGAAGTCTGTTTTCTTTAAGGGTAGATATGCCGTAATCCAGTGGATGGCCCCATATCCATGAGCACATGGGCAGCACAAAGAAGATGCACTGGGTTATTTTATTAAAAAAGAAAGGAATGGGTGAAAGACACAGAGAGCATCCGGGAAGGTAAAAGGATGACTTGTGGGCAGATATAATCAAATATACTATCGAGAATTCTCAACGAATTAATAAAACATTGGCATTAAAAATAAACATTATTCTACCCTGAGCTGTTAAGGTTAGCCAAACCCACAGAGCCAGGATTTTATTTTGTAGCCATGAACTATCTTCTTGTTTGTTTATTACCATGCCTACAGGAGAAGAAAGCAATATAGGTCTGGGAATTATCAGCTTTATGGTTCTGTATTCCATATACATGGTGGTATTTATTTATCTACTCTCCTATATGTATGTGTTGTGACACACATGCCACAACTGTAGCTTGTGTGGACATATCAGCCAATTCATAGGAGTCAGTTCTCACAGGTCATTAAGCTACAGGCCTTTATTCATGAAGTGATCTCTCTGGTCCCTACAATTTCTGTTTCTTTAAATACACACACACACACACAGAGAGAGAGAGAGAGAGAGAGAGAGAGAGGGAGACAGAGAGACAGAGAGGCAGAGAGACAGACAGAGACAGAGAGACAGAGAGACGGAGACAGAGACAGGGAGTGAAATACCCAGCAAATCTGATGAGTAAGTATAGATAGATATGTTATTAAAGTGTGACAGTTTAACAATGATCCCTAGCATTTCTCCTTTTACTGTGAATCTATTCCACATTTCTTGGTAAAAAGGTGCTGTGGCTGTGCAGAATGTGCACATTCACTAGTTAAATCCTAGGTAAAGTCGGTCATTGAAAGTGAGAAAAAATAAAGACAGAAAAGGAGAAAGAAAGAAGGCCAATACCTTCTTGGGTTAGCATTTGGTTACTATTTTTCTCAAAAAGAAAAATGATCCAAAAAATTAGGCACACTTGAGGGTAATAACTGATACATGGTAAAAATCCAAGGTTTTGTTTTTGTTTTTACTAATATGTCAGCAACTTTTATATTAAGTTTAGTTTAAACTAACTAACTGGCACAGGACTTCCAGACTTGACCTTCTATGATAAACAAATATGCTTTGAGCTCACCCATCAGAGATCTGTTTTTCTGTATCCATTTGACTTTGCTTATTATTTTGTTGTGTCTCCTCTGTTGTAAGGGCATGAATGCTTCATGTCTGTTCATGGTCTTTAACATCTGGATTCCTTGGACCTCTGCCTAAAAATTGTCACTGCACACAGCCAAGAGAAGGTCATCTTCACAAACAGCATCCAGACTCACTAACAGTTCACTTGAAGACTGTCAGCTCATCCTGGGCCCAGAGAATCAAGTAACTGGTCTCTTGGAAAAGTCCTCTCTTCGAGCTACATGGAGAGCATGCTCTTAAATGAAAAAATGTAGGCATGCTTTGCCAAACAGCTAGGTTGACACTGGGCAATTCTATCAGCCAGATGTTTTAATATCAGAATCTTATCAGGAAAGTTGGATAGATTGCTTCTACTTTGTTGATTCCCTTTCTTAAAAGTAATTGCTTCTTTCCTTTAAGATAACAGACATTCATTGTGGAAAACATAAAATTCAATACACATGTGAAATTAATTTTAGAAAACTCAAAATCCCTATACTGTTCACATTTTTAATATGAGTCTTTTTAGAAAGCCCTTATTTTCAATGTGTATGCATGTCCTTGTATTTTTTATATACACTTTATCTATGTAACCTGGAACTTTTAATCTAAAATTAGACTGTGAATATTTTCTAGGTTAATATTATTGATTTCACTTGTATTTTGTGTATGTGCATGTATGCGTTTATATATACAGATGCATACATATATGTATAGGTACAGATGTATACATGTACATGTATGTTTGCATGTATGTGGAGGCCAGAAGTCAGTCTTGGGCGCTGCTCCTTAGGAACTGTCTACCTTGCATTTTGAGACATGGTCTCTCTGTTGGTCTGGTACTCACCGATTAGGCTAGGCTGGCTGCCCAGTGAGCTAATTGCCCAGGGTTTAAAATGTCTTTCCTCTCCAGAAAGCCACCACATTGTGTTTATGTGTGTATGTTTGATATATGTGTGTATGGGTGAGGAACTGTGATGGGCAATTGTGTCCAGGCTAAAGGGTTGGTAAACTTTGATGAATTCTCTTGTATCTGCCTTCCATTTTGCCATAAGAGCACTAGGAGTATAAAGAGGCACTACAGCCAGATTTATGTGAGCTGTGGGGATCTGATCTTAGGTCCTCAGTTTTCTGCGGCAGGAGCTTTACTCCCTGCTCTGTCATCAAGACCCATGTCCTACATTTTACCTGGTTTCCGAGGATAAAACTCATACTTCCAACTTGAATAGCAAACAAATAAAAACACATTAACAACTGGCTTGGATTTTTTTAAAATAGCACCATGATTTTCTTTAAAATGTCAAGTTTTGTTGGGCCATTAAATTACTTCTTTTTTTTTTCAAGCTTTTTAAAAATATAAAATTAATCATATCTAAAATTGAGATGTATTTCAATCACTGTATTCTAGTGGGAATGGATCCATTGTATAGCATATTACAATTTTATGTCGCTGTCTCCAGTGATGTGCTTTTCTACATATATGCTCACTCTGACAGCAGCATTACATCATCCCATCATACTTGCTGGGGGAAAAAGGAAGAAGAGGCAGTGCCTAGCCTCTGCTAGTTTTACAGATGTTTTATCATTTAAGCAAGTATAAATATTGCTTCATTTTAAACCATGTACTTCCTTAAACCAATACTGGATAAATAATTATGAAAAAAGGGGAAAAGGATATGTTCAAAAATATCTAACTTTACCTAAAAATGTTTCAGTTTACATGAGAGAATATTTGATAATATTTGTAAATATTTTGAGTGGTTAGAAAACATGAAAAATTTTTTGGTAGTACTTCAAGACCATAGCTGTTTGCACTGTCGAAGCAAGAATCAAAGGCTCGGTATTTTGAGCTCTTTAGAGACCAAGAAATGTGAAGCAAAAAAGATGTTGCCAGTCTGTCCACAAGTGTCTGCAGGAATTTAAAAGGCTCTTTAGTAATTACAACACAACCTAATTGCTCTGAAGACATCCAAGTGGAATAAACCCTGGCAGCCCTGCGCACTTCTGGGGAGGATTTAGCTCCACTCCCTGATCTTGAGAGTCAAAAAAATCTTCCAAGAAGTAATTTTGCCAGATATTACAGAGTACTTAATCTTTGATGCCCAGAGATAGAAGCAACTGGGCCATCCTGCAATCAACACGTAGTCAAAGAAGGGAAGACAAGGGAAAAGCATGAGTTAGTGAGCTCCCCATGCCTCACCCATGATGAATTGTGCAAGAGAACATAGCAGCACATTTTTAAAATATGAGTCATTGCTTTCAACTGTCAAGTCCATACAGGATGACTTAGTAAGAGCTTGGGAACGACTATGAAAGTCCTAAAACTATGTGCCAATAGCTTTGGGGCATGAGCTTACATCCACCATCCCAGTTTTACCAAGTTGGGCTGGGAGAATCCTAATGCTCGGGCTGTCATGCTTATCCTCTGGTCTGTGAGCACAGCCTAGCTGGATATGAGACTCGGCTACTGACTTGTTTTGGTGGATTAGCCAAGAGTCTCAGAATTTTGTTTTGTAATTTTTGTAAGTAACACACTAAAACTAAATAAAATCAGACAAGGAAGCAACAATGACAAAGATTTTAAAAAGTAAAACATTTCAGTGCTTCAGGAGACACTGGCTGCCACCTCAGCTCCCTGCAATGAATGCAGAAAGCACCGTAAGTCTAGCACCGGGGTTAGCAATTACACGTATGCTGCTTTAATTAAACCAACTAAATCTCTAAGTGCCCATTAGAGGCTATAAAATAGGCAGCTCAAAATTTATTGTGCTTTCCCAGGAAGGAAGATAGCATACCTCAGAAGTAGCATATTGCATTTTGATTTGAAGTTTATTTGATGTTGATCACAGGGAATGTCACCATAGCTTGTTAAAGGAAGTAAGAGGTACAAACTTCAGTCAACATCGTGTTAATCTATAATAATACCTTCTTCCCTAACCTATATTTTATGTATGAAGTTAATAAAAGGAGAAAGCCCACATTCAGAAGTTGAGAAAATTCAATTACAAGGCAAATATTTATTAGCAATCAGAATAGAGAGTGGACTCTGGCCTGGTTTGAACCTATAAAATAGAACCGTTGCTAAGACAAGTAACCCTCATGAGAATACGTTAACAATAACATGTCCACTTGTTCTTAGGGAACAGAAATGCTTTATGGAGCCAGACAATGTTGTGTACTACATAATTATGGAGCAAGACAATATCATGTTCTACAATATTATATAAATATATCTGTCAAAATACTTATCTCATTCTGTCAAAGTAAATGTAAATATTGATGTTTTATACTTTTATTCAAAAAGATAAGCTCTTATCTCAGGCCTTTGACACTAGGGTATAGAGCTAGAAAGGATGTGTTCTGTTTGCTTCCTCCCAGCTTTTACTTTCTGTAAATAAGTTTCCCAACAAGGAGATGGTGAGCATCTAGTACAAAAAAATTGTGAACAATATTTAACACCATCTACAGCAGAAATGGAAAGGCTGTGAGAGAAATTAGTGTGGGCTTCTCTAAGAGTCTGAAATTTTTTTTCAATGAGGCAATTAATTAACACAAGATATAGCAGAGAAAGGAATCTTCCCGGATCTTGACCAAAAATGTTCCTTAAACATTTCCCAGAAATCTGGCAAGGTAAGCATTGCATCATCATTTCTCAAACAAGAGACAGAGGCTTAGGCAGATCCTGGACAACTCTTTCAACATTCTCCTACAGGGAAGTGGACCAATGATCCCATTGTTTGCAGTTCTGTGTCATTTTGCAAATAGAAGAATGAAAACAGAGTGACAGATGTGAAGAATGTATGCTCAGAAGGAATATTTGCTTGGTTAAACCAAGTACATGATTTGAAAACTGGAGGTAACCTAGGATCCGAGAGGGTGTGACATGGCAAGACAGCACAGAGGTTCCTCCATCCTATATTCTTGTTGAGGCCATTTCAGGTGTAACTAGGATTTAATCTCCTTGATAAAAAATCTGATGGGAAATTACCCAACTTTATTCTAGGACCTGAGGCCAAGCTACCCCTTCTAACTTACCTTAGCTTCTGTTACACTGCCTGCCGTGAAGAAACAACCTCCAGCTAACACCTTATTTTAGCTTCTGTTAAACTGCTTGCTTGTACAACCTCCCACTGCAGCTACTGAGCTATGTAACAGGGTGTGAGTTTTGCCTTTAAGAAATCTTCCAGTCTAAATGCTCAGTGCTACACTTAGGTCCTGAATATCTGAGAGTAGTCCAGCTAGTTGAAATAAAGACTCAATTTTCTATAAACTGTGTCTAAGTGGTCATTTCTAGTGGTCTCCTTGTAACAAAGGTGGAAGAAGATAGCCTCCTCTAACAAGAAATGAGCCTGATTATAAACTAGAGATCAAGGTCTCAGAATGACTTTCCTAATCCACAGTAATTGAGATGCTTATAATTCCTGAGAATAGGCTGAGCCACTGTTGAGTTCCCACTGGAATCCTTTTTTTTTTTTTTTTTCCCAAAGTCTTCTTGCCCATATGAATCTATCAAACTATCAGGAGCCATAAACATTTAATCACTAAGCTAGAAGAGAACTACAGATCTTAGTGACTTCTCTTTAAAATTAGTCTTCAAAATATTTTGGAGCCAGACATCATTATTCTCATTATTTTGTGATCAGTTATATCTGACTATTAAGCAACAATAAAAATGTTATTGGCCATGCTGCACATCCTCTGTACATGCCAGAACAATTTCAAGTTAAAACTTAGGATACTTTCAAAGAATGAATATTTGGCTCACATGCATACTTACAGTAAATATATCCCTTCATTAGGCAAGTCAATTTCTAAAGAGAAGGATCACATATAAGAAACAAAGTCAGTACAATTCAAACAGGGTTCCCCATGGCATCTGCTTCAAGTGACTTCATTTATTTAAATGCTTTGAAGCTTGGATGCAGACAATACACACATACACACACACACACACACACACACATACTCACACATACACACAGACACAAACACACATATATTACATGTTATTATTTAATATATATTATACATATAATATTTTAAATATATAATATATTCATATTTAAATAAATGATATTTATATTTACATATATAAGAAATACATTTATACATTTTATGAATTCTTCCTAGAGTAGAAATTTCTTCAAATATAATAATAGTTTCTTCATATACCATTGACTCTGAAAGGAATTTCACACTTTGATTATGTATCATTACTGTTTTGACTATAATTTTCATTGTAATTAATATTTGACTTATAATAAAAGAACAAAATGTGTGTGCACATTGAAGAATTTTAAAAGAAGCACATACCCTTCCCCTGTGCACACTGAGATAAAGATGGATGATGTTGCCTGCATCCCAGAAGTTCCCTGTGTTCCTTGCAGTTGGTGCTCTTATTCCAGCTTAATGAAGTCTCACTTATTATTGCAATATTTAGTCAAAACTCCTAAACTTCATGTGGATAAAGCTATACAAGCCATGTCCCTTGTCCCTGACTTTCCTGCCTTCATGTTAGTTGCATGAGGTTCATCCATGCTGGGTGGTACTCTGAGTGTCCCACACTATCATTTTAAATAATAAATGTTTGCTGAGCATTGTCCATTTTTATGCGTAAGTGTTGGTATTGATTGACTCCCCTGGGTGGCTTAAATGATAGAATAGGAGAGATTGTTGAGCCCACATTTATCATCATATTGTTTCCTTTTTAAGGGAAGCTTTAGGATATTAAAATAATTTTTCCATCATTTTACAAATCTCATTGTCTTAGACTCCCCTTTAGCCCTTGGTTTCTGTTCTCCTTCCATTTTCTTCAGGTACACAATGATTCCTTCCTGACTTTTCTGTTGATTTGAGAGTCCTGTATGTGCAGTGAGGTGAACTGTGAAAAGAGAATAGTCTGGGAACATCTCCCTCACCAGCATTAGGGCATGTGCGAGCAGACAGGGACCCAGGAGGTTTGACAAACAGCATGAGCCCTGTAACAACATTTTGTAGAACCCAATGCAGCAAACCCTAAACCTGCTTCATGTCTCTCAACCTCTGGTGCCTGAGCCTCTGTCTTGCCACTTCTCATCATTAGCCTGCCCAGATAATTACCCTCTTTTGAGGTCAAGGTTCTGATTCTTAGTCAAGAAAACAAAATATCACCGGCAGCTCTTCCCAGCTGTGTGGTTAGTGATTCCAGATGTTGGAATCAAAGAGAAGCTGGCAACAATGTACTCTCCAAACAGAAAGGAAATGAAATGATTTCTAAACATTTCAAAGACCTGGAAATGCAGCCAGCACCAAAAGTCAACATTTGTAATTTAGTCTTTGCTTAATTTGAACTATTAGAGACTGCACCAAAGATAAAATCCATTTGAAGTGCATTTTTTCATCATTAGTTTTGTCTCGATTCCTCTTCTGTGAAGCATTTTAGAGGAAGTAGATATTTTATGTTTCTTAGTTAAATATTTCATTTTTAAAAGAAATATGCTTCTTTACCAGAAAACACTATTTGGAATTCTGTATTGGAAGTTTTCTCACAATATTATTATTTACGGTTTAACAGACCTTTAATGTTTTTTATGTAATGAGATTTAACTAAATTAACTTGGAACTAATTTTTATTTACAAATTTCCTTGATGTGGGCTGGATGCATGTTAAAGAGTGACTATGCATAACTACAATATTTACAGAATATTATAGTTGACATACTTTAGAGTTTTAGCTTAATTTAGAAATGGTGTAGTTATGAGACCATTCCAATAGTCTTTGTTAACTAATAACTTGTGTTTCTGATCATTTCACCCAGCCAGAAGATAATGAAATAAATCAGAAAAAAACAAAACAAAACAAATGGCTATCAGATAGACAAAGCAGACATATCAAAGCATGCTGCCTGTGTTTCTTATCAATCACTTCAGGCTTTACCTAAGTGTTTTTACCTAAGAAAACACTTATTTTCTTAAAGTAATGAAGAAAAGAAAGATCATTTGTTTTTAATTTATGTATAATTATAATTATGTCTTTTGTGATTGTTTATATATGCTTGGCCCAGAGAGTGGCATTATTAGGAAGTGTGGCCTTGTTGGAGTAGGTATGGTTTTCTTGGAGTAGGTGTGTCACTGTGGATGTGGACTTGAAGAC
This sequence comes from Rhynchomys soricoides, assembly GCA_019843965.1. Lineage (NCBI taxonomy): Eukaryota > Metazoa > Chordata > Mammalia > Rodentia > Muridae > Rhynchomys > Rhynchomys soricoides. The sequence goes on from JADRCH010000067.1 coordinate 6,814,971, forward strand.
CCTCTTCCTAGTTGCCTAGAAGCCAGTCTTCTCCTAGCAGCCTTCAGATGAAGGTGTAGAACTCTCAGCTCCTCCTGCATCATACCTGCCTGGATGCTGCCATGCTCCTACCTTGATGATACTGGACTGAATCTCTGAACCTGTAAGCCAGCCCCAATTAAATGTTGTCCTGATAAAAGTTGCCTTGGTCATGGTGTCTGTTCACAGCAGTAAAACCCTAACTGAGATGTCTTTCAAACTCAGTGAGGAAGAGGAAGAACATGAGTAGGAGATTGGAGTAATGCTATAGAAACCACATGCATAACACTGAGAATGAAAGCTATGGGAATGCCAAGGGAAATCATAATGACTTCACTGTCACTACTGAAGAAATATGGCATGTGCATGAAAGGAATAGAAAAAATTCCACACAACCATGGGCACCTGAACTTTAACAAAGCAAGAACACATGATAAGGAGAGGGAAGTTCTTTCAATGAATGGAGTGGAGAGAATGAGCTGTCCACACACAGAAGAATGAAACTGCAACCATTTCTTATTTGCGTGTATACAGGGTCCCTGCAACACTTCACAGATGGTAAATGGACTAAATATCAGAGATTCATAGGACAAAAGTCCCTCTTAAAAATAAGGACTCTCCTTCTGTAATATAGACTTGTCTGCATTCACTGTGTGGCCTAGGCTGGCCTCAAACTCATGATAGTCCCCTGCCTCAGTCTCCTGAGTAAGTAAGATTATATGTGTACATTATCAGGCCTTTCAAAAAGAGTTTTGTGAGATGGGTCTTATCAAAAAGATGAACCCTACAAGCACTGAAAACAAATGGAAAGACAAATAAGTCATATTTCATAGTTAAAACTAGTATACCCAGTAAAGGAATCAGTAGAATAGAGGGAGAAATTAGAGAATGGGAGAAAAGGCTGAGGGGATGGATGGTTCATAAACATTGAGACCCAAGTTTAGATCCTCAGCACCTCAGTAAAGCCAGATGCAGTATCATGCACCTATAATCCCAGCACTCTTTATCAAGAGGGTGGACTACAGCAGAGAACCCCCTGGAAGCTCCCAGGAGTTCAGGGAGTCTGGCAAATGCAGCAGTTAAAAAGAGAACCTGTCACAAACAAGAAGGAAGTTGAAGTTCAATGTCAGACCTTTATATGTGTGTTGTGGCATGTATTTACACACACACACACACACACACACACACACACACACACACAAACCCCACAGTTTTTAAATAATACCAAAACATTCAGTAACTTTTTATCTGTTGAAAAATCAACTCACAAAATATATAGGGAACAGACACAACTCAATAGCAAGAAAATAAAAATAAATTAAAAAACAAACAAGCAACAAAAACAACAACAAAAGTAATTGCAGGTGTGGGCTACACTTGTCAGAAGAGCACATTCAGGCCACCCAAGCCAGAAAAACAGATAACCAAACTCACACAGAGACTCACTGCTAGACCAAAGTCTACACTGGTTACCAGAACCCCAGATAAGTGGTCCATCCATGGACCTCCTCCATTCTCTCAGTGTCACCCCACACTATCTCCAATCTCTGTTCCTTTCCTCATCACTACACTCTACCCCCAACTCAAGCATAGATCTCCTCACCTCCCACACCCACACTGGGCCAAATGCTAAGCTACTGCCAGAAGTCCAGCCCCCATCCTAGTCAGAGACTCTCTCTCTTGGGCCAGAGGTCGCTCAGCCAACAGAAATCTAGGCCACAAAAAGCAGAAGACCAAGAAGAAAACAGAAACGAAGAAGAAAAACACCCATCCAACAAAGAGAAACTCAGAAATTGGCACCTAGACCTATAATTATCACCAAAACAGATGCCTAGATGCCAGTTTTAGAACCCATCAACAACAGCCATGGCAATATGGTGTCACCAGAGTCCAGCTACCCTATATATCAAGCTGTCCAATACAGCTAAAGCACAAGGAAGTAGCCTTAAAAGCAACCTTGTAAAGATGATAGAAGCCCTTAAAGAGGAAATTAATAAATATCTTTGAGAATTTCAGGAAAACACTAAACAAACAATTGGAGGAAATATATAAATCCCTCAAAGAAAACCAGGAAAACACAAATGAATAGGTAAAAGAAATGAATAAAATTGTCAAAGACCTAAAAATGGGAATAGAAACAATAAAGAAACAAAAAACCCAAGAAAATTCTGGAAATAGAAATCTAGGTAAGCCAACAGGAACTACAGAAACAAGAATCACTGACAGAATACAAGAGATAGAAGAGAAAATATTAGGTATAAGAGATATGAGAGAAGAAATTTCTTTCTATACCAAAGAAAATGTTAAATCTAAAAATCTCCCAACACAACACATCTAGGAAATCTGAGACAATTAGAAAGGATTAAACTTAAAAATAACAGGAATAGAAGAAGGAGAATCATCATGACTCAAAGGCCCAGAAAATACATTTAACAAAATCGTAAAAGAATATTTTTCTTACCTAAAGAAGGACATATCTATAAGGACACAAGAAACTTACAGAACACCAAATAGATTAGACCAGAAAAGAAAGTTCCCTCACCACATATAATCAAAACACAAAATATACCAAACAAAGAATATTAAAAGCTGCAAGGGGGAAAAAACCAAGTAGGATTCCAAGGAAGACCGATTAAAATTATGCTCTACCTCTCAATGTAGATGCTAAAAGCCAGAAGGACTAGAACAGATATACTGCCAGCATAGTCTACTACACCCAAAACGTTCAATCACCATAGTTGGAGAAAAGAAGATATTCTTTAACAAAGTCAAACTTAAATAGTATTTATCCACAAATCTAGTCCTATAGTACATAGTAGAAAAAAACCTTCAACTCTTGTAAGTTAACACAGGAAATAAATAACCTCACACCAGTAAAAACAGAAGAAAGGAACACATACACACACCACCACCACCACCACCACCAACAATAACATCATAACAGAAATTAAAAATCATTTGTCACTAATATCTCTTAATATCAATGGATTCAATTCTTCAATAATAAGATACAGGCTAACAGAACGGATGTGAAAACAGAATCCATCACTTTGCTGCATACAAGAAACACCTCAGCATCAGAAATAGATGTTACCTCAGAGTAAAAGACTGGAAAAAGATTTTCTAAGCAAGTCGATCTAAGAAGCAAGAACATATAGCTATTCTAATATCTAACAAAATAGACTCCAAACAAAGAATAACCAAAAGATATGGGAAAAGACATTTCACACTCACCAAAGGAAAAATACACCAAGATAATGTTTGAGTTCTCAACATCTATACCACAATTGCAAGGTTACCCACATTCGTAAAAACATATACTAAAGCTTAAATTGCACATTGAACATCACACTTTAGTAGTGGGAGATGTTAATAAAACTCTTTCACCAGTGGACAGGTCACCCAGACAAAAAAAACAACAGCAAAATGATGGAGCTTATAGGCATTATGAATCAAATAGACATGACAAATATCTACAGAATGGTTTACCAAAAAAACAAAAGAATATACCTTCTTTTCTACACTTCACAAAACTTTCTATTAAATTAACTACATACTGGGTCTCAAAGCAAGAAAGTTGAAACAACCCTCTGTATCCTATCAGATCACCATGGTTTAAGGCTGAATTTCAACAGCAGAAACAGCAAAAAGCCTACAAACTTATAGAAACTGAAAAACTCTCTACTGAATGACTAATAGATCAAGGTAGCAATAAAGAAAGAAATTAAAGAATGCCTAGAATTCAATGAAATTAATGTACAACATGCCAAAACCTATGGGACACAGTGAAAGCAGTGCTGAGAGGAAAGTTATAGCATGAGCACTATGTGTCTTCATAAAGAAATTAGAAAGATCTCATACTAGCAACTTAACAGAACACTTGGAAGCTCTAGAACCAAAAGAGTCAAATATACCCAAGAGGAGTAGTCAGCAGGAAATTATCAAACTCAGGACTGAAATAAATAAATCAAAACAAAGAGAACAGTATAAAAAGTCAGTGAAACAAAGAGTTGGTTCTTCATGAAAATCAATAAGAGACGAACCCTCATCCAAACTAACTAAAAGGCTGAGCGCAAGTACACAAATGAACAAAACCAGAAATGAAAAGGGAGACATAACAACAGACACAGGGAAAATTCGAAGAATCATTAGGCCATACTTCAATAACCTGAACTTCAAAATTTTGAAAATTTAAAAGAAATGGACAACTTTGCTGATAGATACCACCTACCAAAGTGGAATCAAGGTCATATAAAAAGTTTAAATAGATCTATAAACCATAAGGAAATAAAAGTATTCATTAAAACTCTCCCAACCAACAATAAAAGCTGAGGGAAAGATAGTTTTAGCATAGAATTCTACCAGACTTAAAAAGAAGAGCTAATACCAGTACTCCTCAAACTATTTCACAAAATAGAAACAGAAGGAACACTGCTAAATTCATTTTATGAGGCAACAGTCACCCTGATAACCAAACCACACAAAGATTCAACAAAGATAGAATTACAGACCAATTTCCCTCATGAACATTGAAGCAAAAATATTTAATAAAATACTTGCAAACAAATTCCAAGAACACATCAAAAAGATCACCATGATCTAGTAAGATTCATCCCAGAGATGCAGGGATGGTTCAACATGTAAAAATCCACCAATGTAATCCAGCATATAAACAATCCAAAAGGAAAAAACATGATCATCTTCATAGATATGGGAAAAGCCTTTGACAAAACTCAACTCCTTTTTATGATAAAAGTTTTAGAGAGATCAAGGATATAAGGAGCATACCTAATAAAGGCAATTTAAAGCAAGCTGATAGCCAACATCAAATTAAATGAAGAGAAACTCAAAGCATTTTCACTAAAATCAGGAACGAGTTCGAGGCCAGCCTGGTCTACAGAGTGAGCTCCAGGACAGCCAGGGCTACACAGAGAAACCCTGTCTCGAAAAACAAAAACAAAAACAAGAAAAAAAACAAACTAACTAAAATCAGGAACAGGATAAGGCTGCCCACTTTCTCCATATCTATTCAATGTAGTACTCAAAGTTCTAGCTAGAGCAATAAGATAACTAAATGACATCAAAAGGGTACAAATTTGGAAAGGAAAAAATTAAAAGTATGATTATTTCCAGACTATATGATAGTATACATAAATGACCTCTAAATTTCTACCAGGGAACAGCTGATACACACTGGCAGTGAAGTAGATAGATACAAGATTAACTAAAAAGAAAAGAGAGAGAGAGAGAGGGAGGGAGGGAGGAAGAGAGAGAGAAATCAGTAGCCCTTCTATATACAAAGAACAAATGGGCTGAGAAAAAATCAGGGGGACAACACCTTCACAGTAGCCACGATAATGTAAAATGTCTTGGAGTAACTCTAAGGAATAATAAAAGACCTGTATGACAATAACGTCAAGAAGATATCAGAAGATGGAAAGATCTCCCATACTCATGGAACAAGTAGAATTAACACAGAAAAAAAAAAAAAATGGCCATCTTGTCAAAAGCAATCTACAGATTCCCACTGCAGTAGCCATCAAAATTCCAAACAACTTTTTTTTTTTTTTTTACAGGTTTTTGGAAGAACAATAATCAACTTCACATGGAAAAAAAACAAACAGGATTAAAACAGTCCTGTTCAATAAAATAAAATCCAGAGGTATTGCCATCCCTGATTTCCAGCTCTACTACAGAGTACAGAGCTATAGTAATAAAATCTGCATGGTATTGGCATGGTATTGGTAGCTCAGTGGAATCAAATTCCAGACTTAAATCTACATACCCATAGACAACTGATTTTTGATAAAGAGGCCAGAAATACACACTGGAAATAAAGACAGCTTCTTCAACAATGGTGCTAGTCAAACTGGATGTCTGCATGTAGAAGAATGCAAATAGATCCCTATCTATCACTCTGTGCAAAACTCAAGTCCAAATGGATTAAAGACCTCAATATAAAACCAGATACACTGAACCTGACAACTGAACCTGACAGAAGAGAAACTGGAAAATAGCCTTGAATGCACTGGCACAGGAAGCAACCTCCTGTAACAGAACACCAATAGCACAGGTACTAAGATTGACAATTAATAAATGGAACCTCATGGAAATGAGTAGCTTTCATATGACAAAGGAGTTATTCATTTGGCCTACAGAACAGGAAAACGTTTTCACCAACTTCACATTTGACAGAGGGCTAATATCGAAAATATATAAAGAATTCAATAAACTAGACATCGATAAACTAATCAAATTAAAAATGGGTTACAGATTTAAACAGAGAATTCTCAACAGAGAAATCTCTAATTGTTGAGAAACATTTAAATGCTCAATATCTTAGCCATTAGGGAAATGCAAATCAAAACAACTCTGATATTCCACCCTACACTTGTCACAATGGTTTACATCAAAAACATAAGTGACAGCTCATGTTGGCAAGGATGTGGAGCAAGAGGAGCACTCCTCCATTGCTGATGGGAGTACAAATTTACACAGCTATTTTGGAAACCAAAAACACCAATTTCTCAGAAAATTTGCAATCTATCTCAAGACCCAGCTTTATCACTCCTGGGCCTGTACCCAAAGGATGTTCCATCCTACCACTAGGACAATTGCTCAACTATGGTCATAGCAGCTTTATTCATAATATCCAGAGACTGGAAACAACCTAGATGTCCCTCAACAGAAGAATGGATAAAGAAAATGTGGTACGTTTACACAATGAAGTATTAGTTGGCTGTTAAAAAAAGAAAGAAAGAAAAAAGAAAAGAAAAGAAATCAAGAAATTTGCAGGTAAATGGATGGAAGTAGAAAAATTCATCCTGGGTGAAGTAATCTAGGCCCAGAAAGACAAGCATGGTATGTACTCATTAATAAGTGGACACTACCTATAAAGAATAACCATGTTACAAACCACAGACATAGAAAGACTAAGTAACAAGGAGATCTCAAAGGGATTAGGAAGCAAGGATATCCCTGGCAAGGGAAAATATATTTCATGAGTGGACTAGGGGCAGTTGGTTGTTGGATCAGGAGGGCTCGGGTAGGGGTGTGAAGAGGCAGCATAATGGAAGAGTCTCCTGGAATTGGGGAGCATTTAGTGAGCAAGGTAAAAACCCAGTGTAGTGGAACTCCCTGGAATCTACAAGGTGATTCTGGCTAAGACTCCTAACAATTGAGATGTATGAAGCTGGACTACCCATCTTCTATAACCAAACATGGCTTCCGGTGGAGGGACATGGATATCAACCAGACAAAAAACTTTCAACCTACAATTTGCCCTGCTCATAAGATGTGCTGTGGTAAATGTGGAACAGTAATTGTGGGAGTGGCTAACCAATGACTGGTACACTTAGAGACTCATGCCATGAGAGGGAGCCTACCCCTAACACTGCCTGGAGGGACAGGAACCAGAGACTGAATATCCCAGAGACCTAGGAAAGAACCAAACATTACTAGAAAAAAAGAGTAAATAATATGATTTCTCATGATATTTTGCTATGCTCATAGATAGGAGCCTAGCATAATCACCATCAAAGACTTTATCTAGCAACTGAGAGGAACAGATGCTGAACCCCAATTCTAAACATTAGGTGGAGCTTGGGGAATACCTCAGAAGACAGGGAGGAAGGACAGAGGGGTCAACGACACCAACAAGAACACAGCCCACAGAATCAAATAACCAGGCTCATAGGGGTTCACAGAGACTGAAGCAGCAAGCAAGGGGCCTGTATGGTTCTAAGCTAGGTCCTCTGTATATCTGTTATGGTTGTATAGCTTTGTGTTCCCTTGGGACTCCTAGTAGTGGGAATGGGACTTGTCTTGGACTCTATTGTCTGCCTTTATGACCCCTTTCCTCCTTCCCAGTTACCTCATTCAGCCTTGATATGAGGGTGTGTTTTTAGTCTTGTTGTAACTTGTTATGCCATGTTTGGATGATTCACCTGGAGGTCTGCTCTTTTCCAAAGGGGCTGAAGGAAGGTGGTGGTGGGAACTGGAAGGCAAAGGAGGGTGGGGACTGGAAAGAGATGAGGAAGGGAAAACTGTGGTCTGATGTAATACATGAGAGAAGAATAAATAGAAATTTAAAAACCTACTAATATCAGACAAAAGACCTGAAAACACATTTTTTCAAAAGAAGACATACAGATGACTCACCATCCCTAAGCTCAGGGAAAGACACATTAAACTCACAATGAAATCTTCTATCACAGTTGTTATGACTGTGTAAAAAAGTAAGAGACTACAGTGTTGGTAAACACACACAGAAAATGTGCACATCATTGATGGAGACAGAAAGTACTGTCACCATTGTGGGCAACAATTGGAATTTCCTTGAAAATATGCTATAGCAATTCTTCTTCTGTGCCCCTTGTCTTCCTGTGGGAATATGTAGTAACTTAAGAAAATGCGAAGTGCACACCTAACCTGCCACTACACTCTAGGGTGGTCATTAGGCTGCTCACCCTGATGATCAGCTGAGTAGAAGCTGGAGCTCTGAGCAGTTCCCAGAGTTTCTACAGGCCATTACAACATACCTATAACATAGGAAATGATCAAGTCTCAAAATGGAAAATACCTTTTCTGATGAATGTCATTTTCAGACAACTTTCAGATTGAAAAAGAATACCTCTAATATAATATCATTCCAACTCAAAGAAAGGCATCCTCCAATCTGCAAAAAATGTAGATGGAGCCTGAGGATAACATTCCAATGTGATAAATCTGCATGTTCAGACAGACGTTGCATGGTCACATTTATGTGAGATTCATAAAGAGGGGGAGTTTAATGTTGTGTTTGTGATGTGCTAAGGGACGCAGATAGAAGAGTTATTGTCACAGGATACATCTCAATTATGTAGGTCTAATAAGATATAAAGACCCATCATGCAAAGCTGTGACTGGGGTCCACAAAAATGTTTTTTTTCTCCTTGAATGTTGTAAAAAGAGTAGGTGTGAGGTGTTCTCACCATATAAATGAGAGGTAATAAGCTTGTGAGTTAATAAACACATTAATTACGTTTAGCTATTCCACATTATGTCTATGTATCCCAGCATCTCATTTTACCCCATAACTATAATTCATATGTGTTAATTTTTTAAAATAACAACACCTACAAACTGCATATACTCCTGTATTTCAGTCCAACCCCCAAAGGGTTGCACTAAGATAGCTGTAATCTGGAAACGAATAAGAAACAGGCTGAGTATAGACATCCCAGAATCACCATGACTGGTTTCTAACTACAGCACATGTGGCACTGTCCCTTCACTCACAAGACTGAGCAGATTTCTTGGTGCCTTAGGTGTCCATGATGTTTGAAAGCCCAGTCAATAAAAGGGTGATAGCAGAAATACAAGACAGCTAAAGATCAGGCAGGGCTGGGTGTGGCAGAACATACTACCTTTAAAGTAGCTCCTGAGGAGAGACTGAACTTCTGATCATGGAGTAACACAAATGTCTAAGACCACACCAGATTCCTCAAGTCATGAGGCCAGACATGTGTCCAGAAGTCCCTTTTTGACAGATGGCACAAATATGAAGTGGACCATGTTCTGCAGAGCACAAATTCATGAAAAACAAGTGACCTCTTGCATGTCAACTCCTTATGTAATATATTACTGTCTCTTTCATCTCATACCTCTGACCTCATAGGGGTTAACAACATTCAACTGACAGAGAAAGGAAGCCATAGCATAAAGGTCTACAATGAAAACAGCTCATATTGTGTGTTGGTACTAGCAAGAAATGGATTCATGGTACAGAAGTTGGTGAAGGCCTGGAAGGGTTGAGGAGTCAAATTTATCACCAGAGAAATAGCCCCTACAAAGGAAGAATGGATTTGGGTGGTGACCTCTTTGCAGTGACAGAATTCACTTAAAGGAAGAAGGGCTTGTCTTAGCTCACAGTCTGAGGATGCAATGCATTACAGAGAGAGGAAGCAAGAGCTTGAGGCAGCCAGCTACTTTGCATCTGCAGCCAGGAAAGCAAGATTTGTGAACTCGGGAGCTCATTTCTGTTTCTCCTTTGTACTCTGCTGGGGGAGTCAGCCAGGCATCAGACTGCATACATTCAACATGGATATTCCCTTCGTGGTCCTTCCTGGACACAGCCTAACAGACATATCTGAGAGGGCTTCCATGTGTATTTTAAGTTCCATTAAGGTTGACAATGAAGATTAGCCACCACAGCTGCATAGTTAGTAGTCTTTATCAATTCTTCTTTCCAAGTTATTTGATACTTACTCCATGGAAGGCATGATTCTAATCCAGTTTTTATACACATTTCTAAAGATTGGGTGTTGTTCTGATATTTTTAAATCATATTCTTTTCTTTTTGCTTAAGGTCATTACTATAAATAATAGGTTATCAACTGCAAGGCTCATACTGTCTAATATCACAGCTTATATAATGAGTTTAAGATAAGAAAAATGAAAATCCACTTAGCCCTGCTGCTTAAGGCATTAGGAAATACCCTGTGCACATTAAATCCCTATATACTTTTTAATGACTCTAACTCAAGCGATCAAGGTTAATGTATTGATTCACAGTATGAATGTCCTAATATCAAACTTAAGACTTTTTTTTTTTTTGATAATTTTGGGATTGAAGAGGACAGAGGGATGTTGCAGTAAGCAAAGAAAGCAAGAAGAGGAAAGGCATACTGCATGCCACTAAAGTGCAAATTGACTCCATGGCTCCTGCAATTGTACATCAGTTTTCACAGAGATGAAGGCCACTTGCAAGTTGGCCCTATTCATCTCTTATACTGCAAGCCTACATCTATATCCTGAATGTTGAGAGTCCACCAAAAATTACATTTCATAAAAAGAATCTATTCCTAATACAAATTTTGTAAAGTACACTTGGAAGCTTCTGGCCATACCATAGACTACAGCATATCTATGTGCTTTGGAATGACCCATGAGTGAATATTCTCCTTTATTGAAGGAGGATTTTGTTATGTCATTCCAGCTTTCTCATAGCCCACTGTGTAGCCTGGAGTGGCCTTGCACTTGTAGCACTCCTTGTGTCTCTGCTTTCCAAGTCTGGAATTATTTGTGCACACAGCCATGCTCAGAATTAGAATTTTGAAGGTCCTATAATTCCTAGTCAATGGTACCTTGCTATAGAGTCTCAGCTCTTACACATTTTTAACATCAGAGACAACTGAACCATTCTATTAACAATATGGTAATGTAAATGTAAGCTTTGGGGAGCTACTCAATGCCAAAGCCAAGAGTGGATCTGGCTTTTTGTAGCTCTGGAAGTGAAAATGTTCAGAAACAATTTAAAATTGGCATCAATAGCATCACATCTGCTCTGTCTGCAGTGACAAGCATCGTGCAGAGTCACATTTGTTGTGCTGGGCTAGATTCGACAGATGGATCTGATTGGCCCATTGGCCAAAAGTACTTAAAAACACCTCCCCAGTGGTGAGCTTGTATGAAGATGTTTACTGGGACCAAGAAGGCACAGGATGCATAGCGGAATGTGTCTGAGCATGGCCATGTGAACACTGGTGCAGGGAAGGCAGGCGATAGATTATCACTTGTTTCTTCCAATCTATTAGTGGAATCAGGAATCCTCTGCATGTGGAGGTGGTGAAATGGCCTTCTAGTTGTTAGATGAGTGACTCACGGTAATGCCAGGATGCAGTCCCTTAGACTCATCTCGTCTTTGGAAACCAGTCAAGGACTGTAGCTTGACTAAGTATGGGCTATGTTTTTGGTTTTAGCAATGCTGGATCTCTCCCAAAGGACACTTGCCTCTTAGTATGTCTGCTTCTACTTAGAGTACAGCTTTTCTTAAAATTAAGTAGGTAGTTCGCATACTAGGAAAATCATCTTTATCTAACCTCTGCAGACAATTATGCTATTTTTTTTTAAAGTTCTCAAAGTCTATTGAGTTAAAATTTCAAAATCTGTTACATGGAGACAAATATCCCTTTATTTAAAAAACAAACAAAAAAAGAGATTTTTTTTCTTTTAAATTCTGCCTGAAGTACAATTCGTAGAAACAAAAATAGAAGCAAAACTGAAAACAAACCAGGTGTGGTAGGTCACACTTATGGTCCCAGCAGGCAGGGGCATTGCTGCAAGATCTTGGGCAGCCTGGGCTACATAGTAAGTTCTAGCCTAGGCTAGGCCACAGAATAAAATTCTCTTACAAAAGGACAAACAAACAAATTAGATACTGAGGCAAAAACAACACAGTAGAGTAATCCTTCAATATCCTTATCCATTCCTTTTGGCAGCACAGCCCTCTATGCTCGTTGCTGAAGAAAATCTGCAAGGCAGATCCATAGGGCATATTCTTGATTACTACTAACAGAAACAGAGCCCACTGTGGGCAGTGCTGCTCCTATGCAGGTGATCCTGATTTGTGTAAAAAACCAAGCTGAGTAAGTCATGAGAACAAGCCAGTAAGCATGATTATAAAGTTTTCCATTCTCACATTGATTTTGGTCATGGCTTTATCTCAACACTAGAGAAACAGAGCAATGCAAAGAATATATAATTTCATACCAATTGATAAAATTTGCTAATGTAGACTTCACTGATGTAGGTATGGCTGGCATTTCTTGTTCCTGTACACCCCCTGTGGCACATTAAACCATAATGCCTTTGGGACAACTGAGAAACAATTTCTCCCCCCAGGGGAGGGTGATCATGTTTCACAACTATAAGCTACTTTTGTTTCCTTTCTTTCTGTGCTTATTGACTGCTTTTCTTGGGTCACTAGTATCTTCATTGTTGATTTACTAAAACTCAATATTACCTAGGGCTGTCAATTTTATATTTACATATACAATGCAAATATATTCTATTTATGCAAGCTTCTGTTCTAACATCATTTGTTGTGTTCTTAATCATGAAAATATTTCTATTTTATGCAAAGCCTTTGCCTTTTAATTGTATGACTCCTGAGTTCTGTGTCCTATTCACCAGAATGTCCCTCCAAGAAGATATAGCTATATACTTGAACAGTATCTCATTTTGTGTGAAAAATCTTTGGACCATTGAATTTATTCTGAAGGTACAAACCCCAAGCCCAGCTTTGAGTCTCTGCTTAATCAAGTATTCCAAATCATTTGCTCAGTAATTCATTTGTTGGATCAAAATTTCTACATCTATTGACCCTCCTTATGAAATATTTATTCTGGAAAATACATTAGAATGCTTATTGCTGCTTCCTGGGAGATGTCTAACAGCTAGGAGAGCTAGGGCACGCAGTCACCCTTCATTTTGGAACATTTCTGCCCAATCTGAATCTATCTCAAGGAATTATTGTTACTCTTTGGCCTGGTATTGAAATTTTGAATTGATTAAGGAAGGTCTATTTCAAGCATGCTACACAGGAGTTGCAGTACCTTTAAAGAGGGAGAGAACAGACAGACAGACTCTTTTTGTGTTTAGGGGATAGACAAACAGACAATATGTGAGGTATCATGAAGACAGAATGTCAGTTCTGTCATGGACTTCATGTAGACAGGCACAACCAGGTCTTTGGATTTACTCCAGTGGCCTGGGTGTGACAGCACATTTAACATTTTTCAAATAGATAAAGGACTTGCATTTCTAGGTTATTTATGTTTTATTGATAGGTGAGATTTTTGTACTTCATTCCAACTTGTGCCCATTATCTGCGGCTTGGGGAAAATAAAGTTTTATGTGGAATCTATAAGAAACTTCTGGATGCATAATTGTACCAAAGTTGATCTTTTTACATATTCCAGTGTTATTACAATCTGGCAATAATGAAACTCTAGCATTCTCCCTGTAACCTTTCTGACCCTTCTCCCTCTTTTCTGGCTAGAGATATTGCCAATGCCTACGTACATTTAGCCAACACTGTCCTGCTATGCAACATTCGCTTGTATCTAGCCTAATGGAAAGCTATCGAGTTTCCATGAAGATTCAGTATTACAATAGAGGATCATGATTCTATTTCTGTCTTAGAAATTTTTCCTCAAATGGCCTCTGGGCACATATTAAAATGCTCAAGTGACTGCTTTCTGTGTACTTGTTAATACATACTCTACTTTAACAGAGCTTTATGTTTAGACATATCCTTGCTTTGAATTTAAGGTGGTTGAGTTATAATCATTCTTACATATGTAACTGTAGTTTATTTGACAAGACTACATTTGAATTTGGAACTGATGCTATAGGTAATATTTAATTTTATTTTATTGAGTCATGCTGTGTTGTAAGGTTCTGAAAATAGTGACTTTATAAAACATACATACATATATATACACATGCATACATATACATACTTACATACATATACATATATACATACATACATACATACATACATACATACAACCTTTCCTTCTTTCCTCTATGCTCAGAAACATTTTAAACAGACCGAGAGTTTCTTGTTTCTTTCAGATGTTATCACGTGGCTGACAAAATTGTCTGGACTGGTGTTTCTGCAGTTGATGTCCCCTAACAGCTTTTCATTTTGTGTGCTCTCCAGGATGCTTATTTCATTCATCTTAGGTTTCAAATATTTTCTCAAAGATCAACAAAGTACACTTTACTCACATTTGCTCCTACTTTCTTTATTCAAAGGTAATCTGTGCTTTCTTCTTCCCCTCTGCACACATGTGGATTCTCTCTCTCTCCCATCTCTTTCCTTCCTGCTCCCCAGACTCCCATGGTGTTGCCTTTTCTTACCTTTTCACTGTCAATAAAACAAGATTTGTATTCGATGTTTTATCTTTGATTTAGAGTTTTGTAATTTGTGTATTCCTACTTTTAAATTTACATTTTTCTTTTTTCCTTCTATTTCTTTTGTTATCCTTCCCCCAGCTTTAAAAATCTGAAGTGTCATTAATTTTTATGGAGTAGATAGAATATCTCTTTTGATGGGAAAATAGATTTTGAAGCGTCAAATGAGTACATTTGTAGATTACTTGCTGTGTTCTTGGGGATTTGTCAAGATTAGAAAGAGTTCCTTTAAGTTGATAAACTCCTTGCATCTGAATAATTCCTAATACTAAACCAAGATAGCACAGAATTCCAAATTTATCTAGGTATTAAACATTGTTCAAGTGGACTTTAAGAAGGACTTTCTTCAACATACCAGCAGTACATTAGAGTGAATACCAGCGGCTGCCCTCACAAGCCTCCTGTCTTGTCCCTTGTTTACACAGTGAGGATCACATGTCCTTGCCTTTATCAAATGTACAAGTTTTGGGTTTAAGAACGTAAAAGGTTTTCTAATTCAATATTTAGGGCACTCACAAGGAAATCTTGCTTGCTTTTTAGTTTTTTTTTTACTCTGTTCCCATGTCTCCATTCTAATGTCTAAGTCTCCTGTCTTGAACTCTTCCTCCTCCCCCCTCAGATTTAGAAATAGATTATGGCATAATCACAGGACATGGGTATTTCTCCTCAAAACGTGCCAACTGCCCCTGTCTTCTGAAAGACAATCAATGTTTGTGACCTTCTCCACCATACCAGCAGGTAGAGACCTCAGCTTCTGACAGTGTCCTGAAATATCAGGCTGTTGATCATCACCAGGCTTCCATATACTTTTTTTTTTTTTTTTAACTTTTTTTCCATCAAGCATGTATTGAGAATCTATTCCCAGTCAAGAAATGTTCTAGAAGTCAGAGACTGATGAAAAATAAAGAGAAGATATGCTCCTCTCTTTCCAACAGTGCATGACTGAGTGGAAGGTAACCCACGGACCTCAACACGTCAGAGTGTCTAAAGCCGGACTGGAGGGTGCTGCCTTGTGATATAGCATCCTAAGCCATCTGGTGTTTTGTTAGCTGCTTCCTTTCATGGTCTGTGTCCATTACTTGCTTTCCTCTTGATTGTCTTGATCTGTCTCTATTCTACAATAAATATTCTACTATTCTCTGTTGTCTTAGCTCCAATATATGTATTCTGCCAGATGCTGGTCACTCTTTATGCCTGAATGTGCCATGAGTTATATTTAATACTTTAGTCTTCTACTTCTCTATGAACTTTGCTGATGTAGAAATACCAGCTCTGGAGAAACAAAGCATCTATACTGTTTATTGATGACCAAATGTGTGACACTGCTAGTATTTTATTTTATTTAAAATAATGATCTCTGGCTTCATAATCATTTTGGGATCTTTTCAGAGAGAAATGGCAGGAAATACTAGCATCATTCATAAGGTTGATAGCTCAACATATGTGTATATTTTCCAAATTTTCAAGCACTGGCCTTAAAAGTAAATTTCCCTAAAACAAGGAAAGGGGCTAACAATTAGATAGCCAAACTACCACACCAAGATGGGACACTTAACATTCAAATATGTATCTTAATGGAATGACAAATGATTGTCTATCATGGAACAGGAATAATGTGACAATATATTCTTGTGGTTGTTAAGCCTAAAGCCACCAATAGTCTCCTACAAACCAGAATGTCACTGTAAAGTGACAAAACAATGCCTGAGGTGGCTAGAAATAGGGCTATTGGCATAGGTATGTGGGGATACGCTGTTGTAAAGGAATCTAAGGTAGGATTTATCCCGCTCTTCCCCCCCAAACATGTTTCCCAGCTTGCATCCCAGGAGAAGCATTTGAGGGAGATGCTGATGTATTATTATAACCAGAAAGGAAGTAATACATGAACTGCACTCACTCTACAGACTTCTCAGAGCAAAACTTTTGACTTGCTGCCAAACATCCAGATGACAACCAAAGAAAAACAAAAACAACCCTGCAGATGTTTTCCCTAAGTAGGAGAACAGAAACAACTGCTCTGACTCCTTGGGGTGGGAAGTCCTGTGTAGTCTAAGAGAACAAGGACCAGATGAAATGTCAGGATTATGAAAGACCCTGTTAACCCCTCAACAAAAAGACAGCAAGGTGACAGCTCAGCATTAGGTAATTGTACCATCCAATCCCATCATGGTAGGTATCGTAGATTAATGGTGTAGCCCAATCTCATATCTCTCTATGTCTGTGATTTTTGGTTATTGAATCAACATGTATATGCCTGTATAGACATAGTATACTCTGTGATCTCTAATAGAGGGCACACCATTTGACTTCCTTTAGTTGGTAGGACTTTCTTGAACAGGTATAGTACCCATAGGATTCCTCAGTGTGCTGTGTTTGAGGCTTTCTTGTTTGCCCTCATGCTATGGACATGACTGAAGTTAACCCAAAGACCGTACTTGTTCAGAAAAGATAGCTCCTGAGACAGCTCAGGTCTCAACCTATAGAGAAGAGTCAAAGCCAACCTAGACCAGCTAGTTCCCAACCAACCTAGTCTACAACTAGGATGCTGAGAGGCAGAGAACATTTAAGTCAGTGAGTTTCAGGATAGTTTGCCCCAGAGAAATATTGTGGAAGTATTCGACCTCTACTTTGGAAATAAAACCAACACAGACTGGAGTGGATAGATGGTCCAGGAACCAACCACTCTCCAGCTCCATTACTACTGTTCAGCAGCACATTTTAAGACTGCCTTGGATACACCAATCATTTTGTACCTCAAAGTCTTGGATAGCTCCTTGCCATGAGCTATATATCCTCCAGTTCCCATCCCCTCCTGAATGCTTTAGCATTCCCATTACCTCACCAGCCAGTATGATGCTTCTATCCCACAGGTGTGTATCCAGCAGCCTTAGAGGAGGAATTTTAAATCCATTGACCTTTAAAAGAAGCAAAAGTGGCTGTATCATTACAAACACTGTTTTGATGGTTTCCCTTTGGTTGGAGAAGAATCTAAATGGATATGTGTGAAAGAAGGTGGTATCAGTGGGATACTCAGAACTTTGTGAAGCTATTTTAATCTAATTGGTCAGTCATTTGCACTGTTCTAACGTTCTTTCTTCCTTTATTTGGGGAGAGGGGAGGGTGCTTTCCACAATTAAAGATAAAGGACAAAGTCTTAAAGAATAAATTAAGTGACTAAAGGTGCCTGTTTGTAAAATATGACTCCTTATAATTTATCCCAATGCCTTATTTGTAGAAAAATGGCATGAATTTATTAAATAATCCTAAAGCAACACTTCGGCAGTTACAGTTACACTTGGAATTCTTAAGTAGATGAAAGATTGTGTGATCCCAAAGAATTCGATATAAGAACTTTTAAAAAGAATTTGACATTACCTCCTATCCAGACAATTCCTGTAGCATTAATAAGCTGTGAGTTTACTGCAAGGTAGTGATACAGGCTAGTGTGTGTGTGTGTGTGTGTGTGTTTCTGTGTTGCTGTAAGAAAAGCCTCTTAGCAAAGTGCTTAAGATAAATGGCTGATGGGCCTGCCTGTTTTTGCTATGTTTCCTTATTATATAAAATGAAGGTACTGATACTTTAAAGCACTGAGGATTGAACAAGGGCCCATACATGCTGGGCAAACATTTTAACATGGAGTTGTATTTGCAGCCATGAATACTTATTTTTTAATTGACCAAAAGTAAATACATTTATAATTTATAACATAATGTTGTAATATATGTGCACACTGCAGACTGGCTAAATACCATAAATACCACCAATTAATGTTTGGCCTCACATACTTAGTGAGCTTTTTTTATTTTTTTGGAATGAGACCACTCAAATAAAATCTCAGGAATTTCAAAAATAAACTACATGATTAACTACCCATAGTCACCTATTTTATACAGTAGGAATTGAAATTATTTCCTGTTATCTAGCTGATATAGTCTGTCCTTAATCAAAAGGCGTCTCAGACCCTTTAGCTTTCTCACCTGCTCTGGTGACCATTCGGCCCCCTACCAGTGTAAGGTTGACTTACTACGATGTTAGCTTCAGTGCTTGTCCTTCTCAGCTAAACTTTGGAACATGGCATGTTGTCCAGGTTCATTCACATTGCTGCAACTGACAGATGTTTTACTTTTTAAAGACAGAATTGTATTCTTTTATGTACAATCTGCCCATTTTCTTTATCCATTTCTCCACTGACAACATTTTAGTTGATCTTGTATCTTAGCAATGTTTTGCATAGCACTTCGTAGTGTTTGGTTTGCAAGAATCCCACACAGTCTGCACATCCTTGACATTAATAGTCTCCTGTCTTTTTTGACTATCACTGTCCTAAGATGTGAATCTTACGTCATTGTGGGTCTTAACTTGCATTTCCTTGGTAGTAACTTGAGGAAGGTCCTATTCTCACGGAACAACCAAGTAATGTTACAGACCAAGAAGGACTCAAGCCCAGGTCTGCATTTTGGAGGGTTCTTCTTCATTCTTTTTGTAACCCCGTTGACATTTTCACCTTATCCACACTGAGATCTCTAGTGAAGAAGAAGTGGGTCTGTCTGTACGCTACAACTTGGAAGTTTCACTCAGCCCATTCTATCTTAAAGATATATTTAAGACTTAGATTAATCTTTCCTCTCATCATTCCAGACTAATTACATTTTGTTAAAACTCATCTGGAATTATTTCTAAATGTGGCTACCATGGTAATCATCAGAACTATTCAATTCTTTAAGCATGTGGAAGTCTGGGCATTGCTCTCTTGTATTACACTTGTAGGTGATATTCCATGTTCAAAGACTATTACCTAATTAGCCCATGAGAAGGGGAAGCCTGGCAATGGCTTATCTCAACAAGCATCAAGATATTAAAAAGGATGTCCCAAGTGGTGACAAACAGATTAGAAACCCAAGGACTAAATACCAGTAAATATTTTGCAATAAGCAACTTTAAGACTACCTTAGTCAGAATGTGATAAGACAACTTACAGAGTTGAAGGAAATATCAGCAGATTATCTAATAAAGGGGTTGTGTCTATAATATACAAAGAAAATTTAAAGTAAGGCTAGAAATGCAAACTAACCCACTTAAAGAATCAATGGGGAGCAGTGTGAATAAACATTCAAAAAAGATATAGAAATGGCCCAATCAGCACATGAATCAATGTTTGGTATGGTCAGCCTCAGGAAACTGTGCTCAGATCCAGAACACAGTAAGATGCAATTTCACAACCCAGAGTGACTTATAAACAACAAATGCTCATGAGGACGTAGTGAAGTTGGGAAGTTCAGACACAAGGTAGTATGTATAATGGTACACCTTCCAGAGAAAAGTTTTTATCACTTTAAATACTATACAGTGTCATTACGTACCCAAGAGAAATGAAAATTTATATCCACATGCTGGAAATTCTCAGCAGCTTGATTCATAATAGTCCCCCCATGAAAGCAATCCAAATGCCATTACATCATAAATTTATGAATGGACAAAATGAAATGTGGTATAATTATTCAGTGGAATATTATCCAGTCATAAAAAGGAATGAAACGTGGATGAACTTCAAAATATACCAAGAAGAATTTAAGACATCTTACATAATTACATCTTACATAATTAGTTTTGTGGGTTAAATTTCTGGAACAGATAAATCAATGGGGATAAAAAAGTAGATTAGTGGTTGCCAGTGGCTGGTAAAAAAGGATGAAGGAGGAGAGACCATTAAAGGGTATTGAGCTTAAAGGCTAAAAACCATTGTAGAATCAGTCATAAGGATAGCACAAATATATGACCATATGAAAAGCACTAGGCTGTGCCACTGAAAATGGTGTTTCTTCTGTATATGTCTTACATCTCTCTCTTTTTAAAAAATTATACAACTCTAAGGAAATCCTTGGCTAATGTCTTTCATAAATCTGTGGGCTGTATATATGAATAGGATTTCATGTTTTTTATCTTAACATTGTAGCCTTTTTATAGGGTAGCTTATGAGAACTGATTGTTTTATTAAATCCATGCCAAATACTCAATGGGAACACCGAGTGCTTGGCTTGAGCGATTCTTTGTAGTAGATTTTAGGTCATGGCTATTTCGTTTCATTTTGGCTCTGCTCACAGTGTTCTGCCTGATATACTAAGCTTTTATTATCTCAACATTAATTGCTCCTGGTGTAAGGAACAGAAATTTAAAAACTATTTTTTGACATTGAATCTCACCCTGTAACTTACACTGTCTCACGGTCAGAGAAATCCTCCTGCTTCAGCATCCCAAGTACTGAGATTAAAGATGTGAACCATGCTTCCCCCAGTGTATCCTGAGAGGTAAGCATGACATACAGGTGACTGTAATATACAAATACAACATTTCCCTTGCTAAGTCATTCTAACCAGACCTGTTCTTAGGTTGGGTATCAATTCTGGAGATTGCTGTCACAGTGTCATGGGGAATTTTTATATCAATGAGACATAGGGGTACATATTGTTATTAAGATCACTCAGAGTCTCAAGAAAATCATTGAATGTTTAAGTCATTCTTATAAAAAAAAAGCCATATTGACCCTAGCTCACTTCCTCTTCACCGTACACTAGATAAACTATAAACTAAGTATTTAGGAAAAATAAATGTCAAAAATTAGGAAAAAGGTAAAACCCAACATACAGGAAACACTGAATGTGCTCTTGTTTTCTATGAAAACATTGCAGGTTTTTTAAAAGTGGTTTATGCAAATGAAGGAAGGGTGAGGTAAAGGAACTGGGGCAGACAGACACAGAGGGGATGATGGCCTGATGGCAGCAGAGGGAAAGATATCACAGCAGCAACAAGAAGTCTCCTGATGCCAACGCCAATGCTGGTGGTTCCTAATGACTAAGACACACAAGGAAAAATATAGCATCCCTCCATGTTGTGCGTTTTTATGATATTTTGTTTCTTATTTGCTAGTGGTCACAAGTGATTATATTTTTAGCAGGTTTTTTTGTTTGTTTTGTTTTTTAAAAAAACATTAAAATTCTGTTATGTTGTTGTTCTCATGATGCGGAAGTGAAGCCTGCTGCCGTATGTACTCTTTCTGTACTGCTGTGGGATGTACTCCTTTTGGTTGGCGTACAAAAAACCCTGTGAAGATTAACAACAAGTCTTTCTGTACTCACAGAGCCTTGGGATAAATTGGTACAAAATGTGGCTCTACCAGAAAATAAATGTGTATGGCACTGGTGATGTGAGTAAATGACCAGAACAACCTGTCAGTAGGACAAAGGTTCTTGGATCCATCTTCTTTCCCATCACACGAATTACTCTTGGATAGATGTCTGGCTGCTTGGAGTGAAACTTCCACCCTCTAGGACCTTTCTTAGACAGATCTGATCTGCTGATCTGGGAACAAAGGACTTCTTGTTCTTTGCAGTCTTTGCCACCAGTGGTATTAAAATGCCCACCCACAAGTTAATCTTACAAGGTATATATGTTAATATGGAGTTTTGAATGCTATTGTCCCCATTTGGAGTATTCAACCTTTTATATCTGCAAGACCTGCTTCTCCAACTGGAGGACAAGAATAGTTTCGTTACTGTGTACATTTTGCTGTACCCTCATATAGTGCCAAAGTGTAACAATTCTCATGCAACTAAACGATACTCTCAATTTAGACAGAGTAAATATACCATCAAATATTAAAGACCTATTAGAAACGTTCATTATTTATTTATTACTTATTCATCAGTCATGCATACAGTATATCATTACCAGCCACAATTTGTTAACGTGCTTGAAAATCACTTCAACTCACATAGCCTTATAGCAATGTAGCTAGGTAAATTCTAGGGTGGTCACCCACATTTTACAGCTGAAGGATCCGGGACCCAGAGAATTATTTTGTGAATAGATAGTAAGGACCGGATACAGATTTCACAGCAAAGTAGTCTTGCTACAGGCTCTTCTTTTGGTTACCGGTTTTTTAGATAGCAGCTCCGTGTTGGCTCTATCTCTTTCTAGTCTTGGTTACTGTCAATGACGTTCTCCATAGCACTGATCGTGAGGACTCTGGGTCCAGCTTTTGTTGCTCATCCTACGTGGAATGAATCAGCAAAAGCATCCCAGGCATGAATTTGCCCGCCTCCTCATCAGTCTCTGGCTAGCAGTTAACATCATTGCTTCGATGCCGCTGATCAGTTTCAGTACACCTACACTGCTTCCCATCTTAGTCCCTTCAGTTACGGTTCAGTTGCTAAGAATGTTCCTATTCAGATTTGTGTTCTTGGATCCTCTTCTGGGTGTACAGCGTTGCTACCTTTAGGTGGAAAATAGGATGTTAAAAAGTCTGTCCTGGCATCTCTAGCTCTTATAAAAGCAGATCTTTGCCAAGCTCTCTTTCTCGGCATTACACATCCAACGGGACATCACCACAACCTCAGCCTGCTTCCAGAAGCCAGCCGGCAGCTCAGCCAAGCTGTCCTGGAAAGAGAGCTCACCTGAGGATCCACATTGATCAAAACAGTCCTTTAAAGACTCTTCCATGCTAATCAACAAAGGCCCATTGTACGTGGGTTTGCCTGAGAAGCAGAGGGCCAGTGTCCTCTGTGAATGTTGCTATCTTGTTCTCAGCCCAGACGCAGGACGACTCTCTGTCTCCAAGTGTCCCGGCATCTGCATAGCACAAATAAATGTGATGTGAGCCAGAGAAAAAGCAGCCAGGGGTGGCTTGGCCATTGGGGAGAAAACCCTTTACTGTGTACTCCCTGTTGGGGGTGGAAGAGACAAATGATCAAAGGGCTCACACAGGCCAAGACTCCTCTAAGAGAACATGGAAAAGACAAAGGTTGCTGCACTGAACCATCTGGCAACTCTCAATGCAGCATGGAGAAACAGTAGACCTGCACAATGCCTTGTTTATGCAGGCCAGCCTCTTGCGTATAACTGCATTAGCTATGCATTCAGAAGCAACTGCTCATACAGGCAAACGGTCTAAAGTCCATGTGGGAGAAGCAGAATTCACACGAAGTGTTTATCCATAGAAGTGCTCCTTTGAATACATTTTCAAAGGGTGTTATCTTAATGGCTCGTGAACAGACTCATTGGAAAGCTCACGTTAACAAAAATTGCCAGTGGCAAGTGAACACCTTAACTTGGAAGCTCCATTGTCTGTCTACACAGTATGTACATAGAGCAATGCATTGAAAATAGACACTCAAACACCTTATGCATTCCACACTTTATGGCCATGTGCCACATCCTGGAAAAGGGTAGATCGTAGATGGCTCTCAAAGTCTATGCTTGTTCTGAGCTTCCCAGTCCCATGCCCTCCCCTTCATGATGGACTGAAATGCCCTAGAACACTGAGCCGATTCCTTTCTTCACTGAAACTGCTTCTGTTGAGTATTTTGTTCCTGTGACAAGGAAAATAATCAATGCTGAGGGTTTATCTCTGGCATAGATAGCCTGCCAAGAGAACTTAGGCTAGAAACATTGTGATATTTAACATCTAACCATTAATGTTGAACTTGCTGATTTGAGCTTGTCATTGACACTGAGTTTTTCCCGTTCACACATTTCTTTACACAAAGACTGCCCAGGGGTCAAGTGTCTTGCACCATTTTTTCTCTTGTGAAGGTGTTTATTGTTGCCCTGCACTCAGCTTGGTTGGCTTGTCTTATTTTTGTATTTACTTTTCTTTGTAATAACTTTTCTTCCTCATCATCTTCCTCCTCCTTCTCCCTTACGCCTTCCCCCGAGTCCACCACTATCACCACTACCATACCTGTTAAATCGCAATTCAAACATGATCTATTCATTCTTGTTAATCGAATACAAAAAGGTGATTTAGGAAAGAAATGAGTCCACAGAGTCTTACAGTTCCAGGGAAAATAGCTTTAGAGACAGAAAGTAATAGCTGCATCTGGACTCCAGTTCCCAAAAGGTTTTAACTGTGCTGTTTATTTAAAACAAACAAACAAACCCCTCAGCTATGTTTTCCACTGCTGTTCCTGGTAAAGAGGCCAAGCCCAGACAGAAAGCAGGAAAAATGGTGTCAGTACAGGAAATAAATAACTTGAGTTGATAGGTTAGCAAGCCAAATGCCAGGTACTATACTAAGTCTCTCACATGCACTAAGATATTTAATCACCACAACCACCTCAGGAAACCCACGCTATAGCCATCACCCTCATTTTACAGATGACAAAACGGAGGCATGGAAAGAGCCAGAAACGTGCTGGAAGTTGGATAGCGTTAAGATCTGAAGACAAAGGAGGATTGACTGTGGAGTCCAAACAGGAAAGAACCACACCACAAGGCAGGACTAGAACGTGTCTTTTGTTGTGGGGTCATAGAAACTTGGTATAGAAGGTAAGATTAGATTAAAAACCACAGAGAGGACTTGTGGTCTGTTATTTGGAGTTGTGGAGAATTGCTTGTTACCAGGACCTGCTTGTGATGTCTACATTGATGTTGCTAACTATTGCAAGTGGCTAGACTTCAATACTAACCATATCATAAAATTATCTACATAACTGGGTAAGTCAGCAAGTCAAGAAACCTGGATACTCTGGAACACAGGGATTTGCTGGAATTGAGTGTAACACCAGGAGCCTTTAGTTGTCTGCCTTTTGACCTAACCTGCTATCTTTTTCTTGTTGTTTATAATTCTTAAAGATTATATTTTAATAACATCATTTCCCATGCATCCTTTCCTCCGTCCAAACCCTCACATGCACTCTTTCTGAAATTCCTGACTGCTTTTAATTGTTGTTACATGTGTGTGTGTGTACACGTGTGCGCGTGTGTCTACATATACTCCTAAACACATAAATACAACTTGCTCAGTCTGTATAAGGTTAGTTGTGTATATGTTTTCAGAAATGATCATTTGATATTGGATAAGCAGTTGGTTATTCACACTAGTATATTTATGGCTATCATCCTTAGTCCAGTCTGTTTTAGGCAGTCATGTTGGTGAGACAATGTGGGTGTAGTTTTTCTGAAATTTCTAGGAGACACAATTTCATAGCAAGCTAACCGTTCTTCTAGCCCTTGCATCTTAATACCCAACTGGAGCTGACTAGAAAGCTACAGGATTGCCCCAAATATCACCTCATCTGTCTAAGTTTCACAATATTTAAAGAGATTTTCATTACCATCTTCTTCAATTTTCAGTAATTACATTTTAAGAGAAGGTATCTTATTTGGGGATATTCATAATTTTAGGAAACTTGTCCCTCTATCGAGTAAACTCCAATATAGTGTTTAAAACAATAGCCAGTATAAAGCTTGAACAAATACCAGGGTTTAGTATTGTTCTTAGTTATTATGGGTTGTTTTGATAAGATTAATCATATAGACAGACCTTTTGCTGTCATTTGAAAAAATTTGAAAGTTTGTCTTCTCATCTCTGGGGTAGCGATGGCCCTTTCTATTAGCCAGTTTGTACGCCATAAGGAAAACTGTCTGAACAACACACAGAAGGGAGCTTTTGCTGCTGGGCGACAGATGCTGCAATCAAGTTCCTTCTAATTAACCAGTATCAAAATCCACTCATTCATAAACTGTCACCATCATCAGCAGGACAAATATGCTTCTCAAGCCTAATGCTGACAGTATGCCAGTCACTGATGCACCCATACAGGGCCTTAGGTTGACCAAAGAGTCCCTCTGTAGTTCAGAGCAGATGGAATCTCAATAACTCCCATTAGGGTCATGGGGTCCCAGAACCACACCAGAGCTGCACCGTGCACAGTATCCCTGGGCCTTATTGAAAAGAGGAGACATTTTGCAAAGGAATTTGACAGCATTCACATGAAGAAGATACACATAGACAAAGAAGTCACTGCTGCAGCTGAGGCAGAGGTGACAGCACCACCTGATGACCCACTAGAAAGAACCCAGGAGTTTGAATTGTTTCCTCCAGCGCCCAGCAGTTTCCTATAACCTGACTACACAGGGATATGTATACAAGCTGCTCTTCTTAAAATCCAAAGAATGTTCATTTCAACTTGAGGACTTCAAAAATGGCTGTCAGAAATTCATTTGAAATGGAACCCAAGAGGATGTACTGAATAGCTTTTCACAGTTTCCTATCAGGATAGGAAAAACAAAAGAAAACATTGTTTGCTCAAAAGCATTATCTTATTGTCATTGTAATGAGCAATCCTGAGACGGTTTCTTTTTCTTCACTCTGCCTAGGGGCCACTTTTGTCATGGTACATTCTGCATATTAAGTAGGGGGAGAAACCTAATCTTGTATTAATAACTGCACAAAGGAAAGTGTTTTTGATAAGAAAAGGGTACTTATGCTCAGGGTGCAACATGCATTTAAATGAAGATTTAACCTTTACAATTTCTGTTTTTCTAGTGGAAAAACAATGGCCTAATACTTAGATTTTTCCCTTATGTCTAAATCTAACTGCAAATATAACTTTATAAGTAGGTATGACGAAGTATAGATTTGGTTTAACCAGTTGCATTTCAAATGTGTCTTACCTCACTATGACAGAACTGACACCTTTCTGGGAAGAGTTCTTCAAGTATTGGCCTCATGTCCTTGACCAGAAAGGCTACACTGAAGTTTCCACTATTTGGTGTCTTTTTTTCTTTTTGGAAGGGGTGGGGTTGAGACAGAGTTCTCTGTTTAGTCCTGGACGTCCTGGAACTTACTTTGTAGACCAGACTGGCCTAGAACTCAAAGAGATTTGCTTGTCTCTGCCTCCTGAGTGCTGAGATTAAAGGCATGCACTACCACCACCCAGCTACTATATTGTGTCTTTAATCAGCATTTCTTACAATGCAGGAGTTATTGTTATTAAACACATGTCATTTGCTGGCTATTTCTTGGGTTGTATACCAAGCTCGAGTTTCTTATAACTTTATTGTTCACTATAACTTGCAAAATGAATGTTCTTAACCTTTACCTAAAGCTCAAGGATGCTCTGAGTGCGAGCAACATCAACCCACTGCAAGCTTACAATGGAGCTACAATCCCCAACCTCAACGCAGTGTTACCATGGCCTGGACATGTGCTACACTCTATGGTCTGTGCTAACATCCTCGTAATGCACCTGCTGAATCAGATGCATGTCCTAAACCCACACCATCCAACGTTATTTGCCACAAGTAGCTGCTGAGTGCTCAAAATGTAGCTGATATCCTGAGGAATAGTCTTATTTAACTTGAATTATTTGAAGTACAAATATCCACACTGCACAACTGCCAGCTCAGCAAAGCACTGTACTGAACAAGGAGGACACTGAAATTGATTGGTTTTGGTTTTATGACCTTACTCCTTTCCTTCCTAAAGAAATTAACTCATTCTGGGCTATAGATATTCAAGAAGCTCCTATCAACTTAGTGGGAGGAACGAGCCTTCAGGCCTCCTATCCCCAGGCAAGAGTGGTTTGCCCACTGTATCCTTCTCTGAAAAGCCTACTCTCTCACCAAAATATAATATCCATATTAGACTTGGATCTCAGACCTCAAGTCCTCCAAGTGGCAAAAGGATGACACTTTTGAACTCACTCTCGATGAGTTCATTGCTTCTTCCAAACATCCATCAAGATCAGCTTTCAAATGTTCGAACACCATCGGAGCACGATTAATTTCAGTGTCAACTCTGTGTCACACATTCACCCTGCTTACTCACTGGGGTAGTCATGAAACCACAGGAATGGACTTTTCACTGTACAAATGAGGACACTGTCTGATGAACCACAAGATCCTATGTTCTTATACCCCTCCAGTGTGCCATTACCTCCCAAGCTTGAGGTTTTCTCCAACCTCTGCCTCGTATTCCTCTCATGTAGAGGCCATGCATGTGGTCCATGAGGAGAAGTGTGTGGATAACTGTCGGTATAAGGGAAGTGCTTGTAGATGGGGAATCATCTCCAGATAAATGTCAGGAGAACAAGAAAACTGGTCAGAAGTTAAAACCCATTTGAGCTTACTTGGATTAAAAATGAAATTTGATTATTGCTGAAGATAAACTGCTGAGACTACATCGTGACAAAAAAATTAGATTAATAGAAAGATAAGATTTGATTAGCTACCTAGGATCATCCATCAAGATTTCACGTGTTAAGCTTGATTCTATTAGGCAAGGAAGAAACTAGGAAGCTGGGACAAAGGTATGTATTCAATATGCATCCCAGTAGCAAAGGTTTAGTGATCAAGGTAAGTTGAAAGGAAAGATCTAGATAATTGTTTTCTCAATAGACTTCAAATAACAAGGGAGAAGGCAAAAGCAGCATCCAATCTGTCTCGCAGTCTTCATATTTATCAGTTCGAAGCTGAGAACCAGGAATAAGTTTGTATTTGTACCTGACTTCTCCAATTTCCAAGTTCTTTAAAAAAATGAGAATGATGTTGTCAAAGGAATGTATCTCATGAGAAAGTCAAAGATGGAAGCAGCTAGCCTTCAGTGTTGGAGAGCTAAGAGATCTTCATACACTTTTCTGTATGCTTCACTTACAAAATGGTATTTAATGTTGTGTGCGCATTGTCTCTATGTCTGTCTATGTATTTTTATTTAAGTCCCACTCTCTTGGCTCCTGCAGGGTACATGCTTGAAAGCATAGATACAAATCATGGCTTCAGAGTCGATATACACAGGAAGGTGATGTTTATCTTGATCACCTTTCCCATATAGCATCCTCATCATGGTATATAATAATGTAAACTGCTTCTCAATCTCATAGGTGATATTTTCAAAGCAGGAAACCACTTACCTTGGTCCTCATTCTCTGACTGGTAATGGGAAGGTGGTCCCAAGCACAGCTGCTGTATTCTAACTCAGGGTCTATGATACCTATTACCCTACATAACAACTTGTTTATTTCTCCAAAAGTTGGTATTCAACTACATGGCTGCAACTAGTTCTTGCCTTGCACCCTTTGTCAAACAAAACGCTCCATGCCTGGGATTACTCAGGGTTGGTCTAGGGAGCTATTGCAAATGGAGATAAATTGATACTGTATCTAGGGAGCTCTGGTCAGAAATGCAATTTTCAAAAGGATGGTGACTAACCTCCAGAAGTATTCCCATCAATGAAACATGACAGGTGTCACCAAGAACAGATATCTGGGCAAAGAGAAATTAGAGCCTCTCATGTCCCAACTCATCTGTGGTTTCCTAATTGCAGTTGTTGGCGTTAATTGATGCTGGTGCCATTTTTGATCAGGTGGAAAAGTCGTGAGTGCCTTGCATTTCCATAGACCTTGACATTCCGAGAGCCACAGCATGTTCTGATCAAGTCTGCTTTCAACATGCCATGTTTGAAAATTCTCTTCCTGAAGGTCATTAATGAGAACAGCCTGACAGACCCTTCCTGTACTGAAACGGCACACACTGGCCAAGACCGGGCTCACAGTCTCTTTTACACATCTCAAAGACATGCAGCAAGTGGGAACATTTTGCTGCACTGTAAAGTTATGTAACCACACGCATAGTTCTAAAACTATCTTTTCTTTTAAGTGATCCTGTAGTGTTCCCTTTTCAGCATGCTCCAGGGAGCAATTGTCTTAATAAATGTTTTCATGAGTTTGAATGAGACAGGGGTAATTTGGGGTTGAAAACAAGACTTCTTCTTTAAGAGCAAAGCATCAGTGTGATTTTAAATGCAGCCCAAGTCACTTTTTCTAAGGATTGTGGATGTGATTGAGAAAGAGAAGTTTTGCTCAGGAGCCATTGAGTGTTTGTTTGTCTGTTTGATGTTTTTGTTTTTGTTTTGTTTCTCAGGAAATAGCAAATGCAGATCTCATAAAATATGCAAATGAAGATCACATGAAGTATGCGATTTCCTTAACTTCAGATCACCTTCTGTTAGGTCTATTGAGGATTTGCACAGTTCATAGCACATCGGCCAGCTTTCGGTTACTGTATCTCTGCAAGAGTTTCGAGATTAAGACACATTCAGAAGATGGAAAGATGGTGAAGTGGATGAGAGCATTTGCTTTGCAACCATGAAGACCTGAGTTAGAATCCATAGCACCATGTAAAAAAGTCTGGCAGGACTGTGCATTAACTCTAACACTGAGTCAGACTAATCATAAAAGCTTGCTGGCCAACCAGCCTAGCTGAATTTGCGAGCTTCTGGAACAGTGACAGACCCTGTTTCAAGGGTGATTGGAGAAGACACATGAAGTCACACTCCAGCCTCAGCATGAATGTATATGGGAGTGCATGTTCACACACATGCATGCAGCAGACATACGTACAACAAACTCACCATGAAATTGTTTTAGCATCTAATGCCACATGATCTAAACAAAATGTGGGTTTGGTGGGTGACAATGAGCTTTCCCTTTGGCCACTGGATGTGAATTCTTAATCTATTATATCTGCCACTTGAGATATTAAAGAACAATAAATAGATAAATCCATCAGCAGTAATGAAGTCATTGCTGATGTTTTTATTATCACCAGTGTTATTATGTTACCATCATCATTATATGAAATACTGCATATTCTTTCTGCATTAACCAGAAATATCTATCTGACTTTCACGTTTGATACAAATATACATCTTCTAACATTTTATCAAACTCATTTGGGAATTTTAGCTTCATGAAAGATCATAATAACTATTCTCGATCCCTGTCCTTGCCAAAATAACCATGTTTTAGCTTGTCTGCTCCTTTAGAACAAATAAGATATTTCCTGAATTTTCAAACAAACACTTAGCAACCATGTAATGAGAAAGTATGTAAACGATGAGATGCCATCTATGGTATTTCCTACACAGCCGAAGCCAGGCTCCTGAATGCTCTGCACTGACCTGGTCACTGTGGATTTGTTAGTAAGGTCAGTGATTTGTTTTGGCAGAGGGCTGAGCTGGGTTCTGATCCCTCTTCACTCCCAGCTCTCAGCTGTTCAAATTTCCATCATGGTAACAAAAGCCTAAGATAAATCAGCTTAGGAGAATGAAATGTTTCTTTGGGTTCTTGGCGTCAGAGGTTTTACTGTCAGTTGACTCCGTTGCCTTAGCAGAAAATGTTGGATTGATGTTGCTTTCGTTATGGTGAACAGGAAGTAAAGAAGGAGCTATGGGAAGGGGCCAAGTTCCCAATATCCCCTTCAAAGGCATTTATTTACTGACCTAACTTTCTTTGACTAAGCCTTTCCCTCTGTAGGTCCCACCACCTCCTAATGCTGTCACAGGTTGAGACATGAGACTTTGGGGCATCTAAAATCCAACCCTAACACTTCACGCCTTCTTCCCCAGAGAGCCAGTGGAAGCTAGGAAAGTCCCTCCACAGACAGGTTCCCAAAAGAAGGACAGAATGGGCAACACACGAGTGAGCACACATGCGTGAGCGCGCACACACATGCAAAGCTACATGTTTACGGGGACTTTTAATTGAGGAAAATAGGTCCTCAAACATTAAAGTTTAAAGTAGAGAAAAAATGTGAAAATAAAAAGATTTTATGCCTCTCCGAGTTGTGTCTGTTTTGCCCTTTGCCTTCAAATAAGGCAAACATTTAGTTTGTCAAAAATATTTAAGGTATATACTCACTTTAAAATTGACACAGGAGAGAGAAATCTCTTGGGGAGCAAATGTTATAGAGGAAAGAACCTCATTACTCATCTGTGGAGACAAATGAGCTTCCTGATAAGGTAGAGAGTGCACATCTGGGTCCACCACAGGAATACTACCAGCCCTTTCTGAATATTGGAGGTCAATGCTCCCCAAATATGCTTATCTATAAAACATACATTTATACAATACACATCATAATATATGAATAGACATAATATATTCACATATATTATATAGATGGGTTGGAGATTTTGCTGTGTGGTAGATCATTTTCCTAGCAAGCACAGGGTCCTGGGTTTAGCCCTCAGACCTTGGGGGAAAACTATATCTTTATATACATTAATCATAATTTGAAAAAAATAAAGTAACGGTCAAACACATTTCTACAGCTAATTGTATTCCCTTATATATTTATGGGGTACACACATCCCACACATTTTTGAAGCACTCACCAATTCTTAAATTTCTTCATGCCATCGGAGCACCCTTACCTCTCTGGAGTAGGAAACAGTGTAGTTTCCTCTCTTGCATAACTTTATAAAACCAAATGTTTCTGAGCTTTGGCCATTGTGATCTAGGGAAGCATACAATGACTTTCAAACAGTATTAATATCTTACCCCTTATTTGGACAGATTCTTTTAGAAATTTAAGACAGAATGGGAAATGGGAACAGCAGAGCCCAAGTTAAATGGAGTAAAGTTTAAGAGAGCTGAATGGTGCAGTATATTCAGAGACCTCATCTGATTTTGCTAATCCCAAGAAAGGGAAAACATGGAGACAGTGTGCACATGTGTAAAATTGGGCCCAGTCAAATTCTTGAATGGGAAAAGCTAAGGTAAGGTGGGAAGCAGAACAGTTTGCTTTTACACTCACTTGGAAGACAGAGCAATTTTCCTGAGTCACAGGGATGTTCTCTTTCTTGACTGAACCAGTGTTATGTGGGAGTAAGAATTATTTTTAAGTCTCTGTATTTCACCACATGTCAATTTTGTCTCAATGCATAAAACCACAAGCAAACAGAACAGTACCCAAAGAAACCAATACAACAGGCTACAGATACTGAAAAAGAGAGAAATAATTGTTTCAAGACCAAATAAATGCCTATCAACTTCAGATAGGATAGAGGGACCAAGTCCAATTTGGTGGACCACCAAGCCTTTGAGGAATGGAACCAACGAGTGTTGGTGGCTTCATTACGGAAGTGTTGGTGGGAAGTTAACAGAAGCACAGGGAACGGAGGCAAGTGTATTACCCAAAGCCCCACCCCAGCATGGGTGACAGGTCACGAAAGAGGCATTACTTGATTCCCACTGCACTAGTAAACATTTCACCTACTTAGTACTCTCCTCCCCCCATCCCAACTCCTGGAAGCATATGCAGCGGGGCAACAGAAAGTAGTAGTTGACATCACATGTGAGAAGCTGATGACCCTCACCCATCTAGAAGGGACATATAGTAACTACAATCTGTGAGAGTCTTGTGTAGGTAATCAGAGCTGCTCAGGCTTCAAGATGATAATGGCGATGCCATGTACTAGGTGATAAGTCATTCTCCGCTGATGAAATGAACCAATTCAAGTCCAATTAAAGCTTATAAAGTCAGGCTTATTGGGAAGCCACTCTTGGGCGGATTCACTAGTCCAAAGGAACAGGGTGGAGTGAGGGGAGTCACCATGGGGAAGGAGGGAGAGAGGAGGGGGAAGATAAAGAGAGAAAGAGCTAGGGCATGTAGGGAGAGAGAAAATGCAGAGAGGGAGAAAGAGCAGAAGGGGTGTGTGTCCAACATGTCTGGA
Source organism: Rhynchomys soricoides (assembly GCA_019843965.1). Taxonomy (NCBI): domain Eukaryota; kingdom Metazoa; phylum Chordata; class Mammalia; order Rodentia; family Muridae; genus Rhynchomys; species Rhynchomys soricoides. The sequence continues at coordinate 6,849,028 of JADRCH010000067.1, forward strand.
TTATAAAGGGAAGAACTTCTGGGGGACTGGCAACCCAGCTGCTGGGCTGGGAAGTTCAGCATAGAGGGTGGGTATGCCAGCCATGCCCAGGAATAGGTAAAACTCTAGGATACAGAAGAACCTGGAGACCAGGTCTGTTTTGGCATGTTAAACATGAACCTCAGCCTCTATATGTTCAGGGTCTGAGTCCCAACAGTAGGAACACAGATTCATATGTACTGGGGACAGATATTTAAACCAAAGAGCAAAAATGTATAAATCCAGGTGAAATGTCCAAAGTGTGTGGGGGTTTTGCTTGTTTTCTTGTTCCTGTTTGTCTTTGTAAAGTTCCGATGTGAGCTCAAGATGATTAGCCATTGATTGTAGAGTCCATCACACTTCCTTTTGAAGAAACACCTGTTAGAAAAAAGTAGATGGCAAGCAGTACTCTTTTTTTTTTTCAGCATTCGGAGAGATTTGTGTTTAGAGAGAAAATAAATCTTATTCGTGCTAACAAGTCATGGGAAATGACACCTTTTAAAAGATTACCTGACGATGTACCCTTAAATCTTCAGTTTGATTGCCATAAAATTTATTGATTATTTCCCACATGTAAAATTGTGGTTTTCATGCTTTAAATGCATGGCTTGATTTACCTTCATGCGAGTACTTATCCCTTTCACTGCTTGAGGAGCTATAATTTTGCAGCAGTGACTTGATGCAGTTTCCAACTAGACTACGTTTGTAACTTTGCAGCATAAAATCCACGCCCTGAAAATGCTATCTATGCAGTTGCTGACTAACAGAGAGTAGAGAAAACTGTGTTCCTAAAATAAACATAGCAGGAATCAAACAAAGCTCATTCTCCTAAGACAGACTCCATAATGATTACCTATCATTTTGGGTGACCAATCTCTACTTCATGATCTACCAGGCTATAGAATCCTTGATGCCTTTAAAATATATCTATGAAGAATGATGACCTACATCTTGGACACATCTGAATGCCCTGTAAGGATTCTACTCTTCACGCTAGAACTTTCTTATTTCCAGTAAACTGAACCTTTATTGAAGTGAGTGTCAACTAAGTCCCTTGAGTTAATGAAAGTTCTTCTTATTGGTAACGGCAAGAGATGATCTTCCAAAAGTGGGTGATATGAAAAGGCATCCAGCCTCCTTAAGAATCAGGAAGACCTGAAGGCACACTGCGATGCCGTGCCACAACATGCACTCCTGAATGGTTAAAATAAGAATGACTGACAGGGTGTCGTGCTAATGATGGTGATATGGAGCAGCTGGGTCTCTCACTGTGGGAGAATAAATTAATACAGCCACTTTGGAAAATTGACAACATCTTTAATGATGAAAATTATACACCCTGTCATCCAGCAATTCACCTTTGAGGTACATCTCTGAGACAAAGGTACCCTGTGTTCCCAACAGACATGGATGCGCATAGTACCACTCTGATAATAGCACACAATAGGAAGCCACCCAGATGCTACTGTTAATGGAATGAAATTACCATTTAGCTACACAATGGAACAGTTCTGAGCAATAAAAATGAACACATGTGTCCTGTACCTAACCACCTGCCTGAAGCTCCCAAATACAAGGTCGAGAAAAAGAAGTAAGGTATAAGACATATTCTATGAGAACTCATTAATAAAAGTTAAAAAAGAAACAGATGAAATCATTCATGATGACAGAATTCAGAGGAATAATTTCTTTGGGGGGGGGAAACAGGGGGTAGTGACTGGGAGGAAGCGCAGAAGGGGCCCTAGGGTTATTGGCAAGATTCCACTTTTTTATTCCTGTGGCATTTCCAAGGGCATAGTACTTTGAACAAAAATGTACCTAAAACTATGTGTACAGGGATGTTAAGGGTATTTTTAAACATGGGTCCTATTTTAAAGTTTAATTTAAAATACTTATTTTCAAGCAATGCCTGAGAAAATTATTGAGTGAACACCAAAGTGTAAATGTGCACAGTGTGTGCAGTGTGCAGAGTGTGTATAGTGTGTACAGTGTGCAGAGTGTGTACAGTGTGTGCAGTGTGCAGAGTGTGTATAGTTTGTGCAGTATATACAGTATGTGCAGTGTGTACAGTTGGTACAGTGTGTGCAGGATTGCAGTGTTTATAGTGTGTGTAGTATGTGTAGTGTGTGTGGTATGTACAATGTATGCACAGTGTATGTAGTGTGTACAGTGTGTATAGTATATGCAGTGTGTGCAGTCTGTACATTTGTCTACAGCTTTGCCTTCTGATGTTTCAGTTATTTTCAACCAACTACAATAGAAAAATATTAAAAAACAAGTTCAAAAAATGCTGTAAATCAGAGTTTCTCCACCTATGGATCACAACTTCCTTGGGGAGGGGGTCGAAAACTCTTTCACAGGGTTTGCCTAATATCAGAAAGCACAAATATTAACGTTATGATTCAAAACTAGCAGCAAAATTACAGTTATGAAGCAGCAACAAAAATAATGTCATGGTTGGGGTCATTGCAACATGAGAAACCTTACTAAAGGGTTGTGACATTCATAAGTTTGACAACCACAGCTAACTATTCTTACATGTTGACTCGTATGCCATTCTATGTATCACACAAAATCCCATGATGCTTTGCTCTGTGCTCCTAAGACAGGAATCATTTTCTGTTCACCGTATCCATACTGTATTGGCTACCCACTGGTAGTCACTTAATACAGCAATTGGTCATCGGGTCTACTGCCATAGAAGCATAGAACTTGTGTCTACTAAGTCTCATTTTTCTTAACTATGGCTCTGTAGCTCATAAGTGGCCAGTAGTGATACTGGCAGTTTGAATATGCCAATGAGAAGCTAAAAAAGAGAAAAATAAACTTCCCTTAAATAAAATGTCAAATGATATCAATTTAACAGGGAAGGTAAGAATATGCCAATATCTTCTCGTACCATTATGAAAAAAAAATTACCTGGGAATCACCAGGAAGGTTGAGACAAGAGTGTCACAAGTTCCCAGCCTGTGGGAGATGCTAAATAAATTCAAAATGTGTGTGTATGTGTGTGTGTGTGCGCAACTTAGAGAGGCTGTGTCAAAATAAAACATAATGAACAAATTGACGAATGAATGAATGAATGAGCTTAGTGAGCACTTGACTAGTATGTAAAGACTTTAGATTCAAGTCTCAGTACTGCAGAAGAAAGGGAGAGGGAGAAAGAAAGGGGAGGAACACACACACACAGAGAGAGAGAGAGAGAGAGAGAGAGAGAGAGAGAGAGAGAGAGAGAGGTCATTGCTAGTTTGTTTCTTAACTTCAAACTCACAAACCAAAGAGTGCCAGGACTTTGTGATGAGGTTTGAACAAATCCTACATATAGGAATTTAGGAACCACCAAGAGTCTCAGGCCTTTACAAGGTTCTTAAATTCTGTCTCTAATGCATGAGGACAAAAGACTGGCAATAGTTGCAACACTCAGATTGCACCTCTCTACTCCACTCTAAAACTGCAAAAACTATTGAGAGTGCGTATGGATAAGATTTGTGTAGGAAGAAAAGAAAGCAGTCAAAACTCAAGGGAAACGCTAGTTTCCTTATCTTGAACAGTGTCAAGTGTACAAAGATTTATACATAAATACAAAATAATTACTGGGATTTAATTATATATGCTGACCCCAATGGACATTATACTTACAAAAATATTGGCCAATCAGCTACCAGACCTTTCCTTTTATTGGCAAAGAGAAGATTCTAGAGTCCTCAAATTGGGATTCTCCAAGGCTTGGAGGTCCTTAGGTCAATAGCTTTCTTCTGGAGAAGAAGGAGGACATTTGGCCTGTGACCCCACATCACTGGGTTCTCTTGACCTGTGACCTGCAGGTGACGAGGTGCCCAGGCATCTAAGCTTGACAGGTCCTATTCCTCATACATGCTTATCTTTTAATGTCTCATAAAGTTGCAATCTATCTCCTGGAAATCTACCAGAAAGCAATGTGTGTGTGTGTGTGTGTGTGTGTGTGTGTGTGTGTGTGTGTATAATATACATATAAAATTTTACAAGTAATCATGACTTAAAGTAAACATCTCAGTGACATATTTTGCAATGAAAATGCCAGCTGCATACAAAAGTAACAAGCTTCAATTTTATATGACGATAAGAACTTGGGACATTCTCTCTGCCATATAAATAAATGAGTGTGCTTTTATATGTTGGAAAGCATCTATTAAATACAAAATTAGCTTTCCCTCTCTGCAGTCAGTATCCACAGCTACAATATGCCTCTGAACTTCCCCCTCCTTGTTCCTCCTCCTCTCTCTTCTTTCCCCTTCTCTCTTTCCTCCTCCTTCTCTCTCTTCCTCCCCCTTCTCCTTGCTCCTCCTTCCCTCTCCTCCTCCCCCCTTCCCTCCTTCCTCCTCCTCCTCTCTCCGTGTATCTTCCAGGACTCTGGAGTAGTATTCGTCAGCAATACATATTTGTGGCAGATCTCTGTTTTCATCCCCCCCCCCCCCAGATACTTTTAAATGTTTACTTATGAAAATAAACACCCAGCTCTCGGCCTCTCAGACAATCTGCAATAAGGGTATTTTTCATATAGTTTTTCATTTAAGTCACCTATGCCCCAATTAAGGCTTTCTTCCACATAGCACATTTGGAGGTTGTTAGAAAATTGTTTAGCTCTCATTGATACAAGTTCCACATTCTCCTTCTCTTCCTCTGTTACTTACTAATGTCTACCTTGCTCAGGATGTTGGAAGCTCTAAATAATGGGATTCACTCTTTCATGTGTTCATAAACTATTTCCAAGAGGGAAAGACTGTGTACAACTTTTAATTTTTAGTAATTTTACATTTATCATTATTATTGGTGGTGGTGCTGCTGCTGCTGGTGTTAGTGTGTGTGTGTGTGTGTGTGTGTGTGTGTGTGTGTGTGTGTGTACGTGTATTTGTTTGGGTATGTAGAAGCTGGAAGATATCTGTGGAGTTGGTTCTCTCTACAAGCTGGCTTTCCCAGAAACATTTCAGATCCTCAGGTTTTGGTACCAAGAATCTTAATTCTCTGAAGCATTTCACTGGCCTCCAAGGTTGCATTTTTAATGAAAATACACAGATGTCATAATTCCTGAGATTGTCTAAAGTTGCCACATATCTCAGCCGTCCCTTGCTCCTCTCTGGTCCCCTGCCTCTCTCGCCAAGTCTTCCCATGAAGCTTGGCATTTTGTCCTCAATTATAGTTACACACTCAGTTTAAAAAGAAAAACAAAAACTGGCCCTGGTGACAAGGGTTGTATAACTTCCGGACAAAGATTCTATGTCCTGTGTGCTACAGTTCTCCCTCCCAGTCTGTGCTTCGTTATGGACTGCCAGAGAGGCAGATGTGGCCGTTCTGCTTTCAGAGCCTGAGAAGGGAGCCTATGTGTTGAGTGTTTGATAGCCAAGTGATACATCGAAGTAGTGGATAGTATAAACTCCAGAAACCTAGAGATGAAGACAGACTTTGCCATGGAGGATAGTCTATTTAATTCAGGTTCTCAGACTCCGAGTCTTCCGAGGAGCATTGTAGATAAACCTGGAATTGTATGGCTGGTCTGAGGGAAGCAGGTTCATCTCAAGAGGACAACTTGTCCTGTGTGATGGAAACCTCCCAGTTATTTCCTCTGGGGAGTGCAGGGAGCTGGAGGGGGGACAAGGGCTTTATGATTGTCCTCTGAGCAGTAAGTTTGCATTACACCTTCTGTCTCATCTCACCTCTGCTCCTGAACTGGCCCCTGCCCCATACCGAAAGCCACATAGTTTTCCTGGACTCCTAGATGCCTGGATTTTTGCCCTCTCCATTCCCTGAATATTGGGGCAGATAGCAGTGAAGAGCGGCATCCTTGCTTTGAGAACTGCCATCAGTAAAAACCAACTACTGTGTTAGAAGTCAGATCTCCTAAGTTTCCCTTCCTGCCCTGCAGGGACACACACACAAAGAGTGTAGGGAAGGAAAACAAAGCAACCTCTCAAAATGTATCCAGACACTTTCCCACACTGAAAGCATGACTCACCCTGAATATGCAATATTGATATTTCCGATTATATATAATTGAACCGAGGTTGTAGTTTATTTTCCAAATGTAAACACGTGTTTAATTAGAACAAAATGTGCATCTCCGTAACGCTGAATTTTAAGTACCAAGTTCTAAAGTTTATTGATTGATGATTATTGTGGGGAAACATGAGCTCTTATGCATAAATCTTTTGACAGGAGCTGTCTGTCAAAAATAATGATCCTTTTAAAACTCATGAATAAATAATGATGCAGGTCCACTTTACATAAAAATACATACTCATTTACACTCTGTCCACTGAAATGAAATATGGTTATTTAAAATAATGACTCTGTGATGGGAGAGTAATGAAACATTTTTAATTTAATACACGTAGTATTTTATACTCACTCTCAAATGACACGCATCTATTTTCAATATTAACACATTAGGCCAGTTTTTAAAAGACCTAGCAAAATGTCTGGGGCAGTGAATCCTTTCACGGATGATATTGTGCATTTTAACCCTTTGGGGCTGGGGTCTTATTTCAGTAACAACCCAGCTGTGGCTGGGATCATTTTTGTCTTACTGACTCAGGTCATCCTGGAAAGCCCCGCCTCCTCTCTTCCTAAGGGAGAAAGCATAAAGGACCCGGAAGTATAAGGAAGTATAAAGAGAACACCTTTCTCCCTCCCTCCCCATTGAATGTAGTGTGTTCCCATCCCCCACTTTCCCTTTCCATTGCAGACTGAGAAATAGCAATCCCAGTGTTGCTGGCCAATTTTCTGACTGTTTTTCCAGGAAGAGGGGTAGGACGCTAGGAAAATTGTATTCCTCCCCTTCCTTTACTGGACCTCCGCTCACTCGTGCCCCTTGGATGGTCTGTTGGTTTTCTTCTGAATCTTTTCTTCCCCATCACGACCCCACTTTAGGAGTGGCTGGAAAAGGTAACCAGGGACGAAGAAATAAGAGAAACCATAGCTCCTCCCTCCTGCCCCCATTGCTAGGCCTGTCCTTCACTTTAGTATCCAAAACTGGGTTTTAAACGCTCGAGTTTGCAGCTCTGAGGAAGGACGCCAGATGGCCAATTTCCAACACAGTTTCATAGATGGGGAAACTGAGGCACGGTGAAATGACAAGCAGCTTCTATGCATGCACCCACCATCCACCTTATGAGCAGTAAACTCAGGCAAGGAAACACAATGTGTATCTGAATGCAATCCTTTCCTAGGCTCACAGTGGGTGTGCCTGAGCATGGATCCTCAGAGCCCCTCTCCTGTCATGCCAAGACGAGATCTGCTGTCAGAGTTCTGTGCTATTGTCCCCATAGTGAAATGTATGTTTATGAGTTTAACAGGAAAAAAAAAAAGGCTTCATAATTTCAATCAAGTTATTTAAATAACTTAGACAGTGCTCAGCCTTCAGAAGACCTCCATATTTGGTGGGTAAAGTACTGACTGCTCTTCAAACTGAAATCAATCTGGATTTTACAATTTTGTGAAACCTTTGTGATAATTTAGATCCCCTGTCATGTTGCTGTAGAAAGTTTGGGAATCCTGAGGTTACCAGGAAGAAGGCCTTAAAGACAAATAGCAAGTAAAATTAAGTTTAAATCTGCTGCTGAAGACAATCACTGCCTAAAATATCTTTGAAAGGTCTTACCTTAAATGCCTCACAAATTCATATTCCGTGCCCAAGAGTGATTTAAGGTGATTCATAAGAATCTACATTTATTAACATGTTTAGGTATGCTTCTCACATAATCATGGGATTGTGAATGTGGCCTCGACACAAACCCACCGTCAGTACAGGGTTAACTGCAGCCTGTAACTCATTTTCTTTTTAATCATCTTGCGCATGAGACCTCTGAGCAGAGAATGAAAATTGATTCATTTCTATACATGATCCTCTTTTCCTGCTTATTTACATGGTGAGAATGGTTGCTTTCTTAGGAATTTATCCCAGTGTCCCAGGGTCACTTGATCCATGGGATCATTGTCAGTCTTCACATACGCTGTCGGCAAGTCATTGATTTTTATAGGCATGAGCCACAGTTATTGTTCTAAGTTTATGCTGCTAAATTTAAGGAATATAGAGTTTGGTTTTCACTGTGTCACAGGATACCACAAAACTGTTTCAAGCCACTAGGCAGCAAAATGTGCAATTCCTGCGTCGTGCAGCACCGATCTGGGCCAGCTCAAAAGAAAGAACCTCACAAAGAGGAATCACAAGCCTGAAACCGAGCATTGTGGGTTATCACAGTCACTGATGATCCCAGAATGGAGATGCATCCACCAGGGAAAGTGCAGCATAATTAATTCAAACATTTCTCTGGAAGAATTTTAACTATCTCTAAATATGCGTGCCAGTTGGGAATGCTTGCCTTTTGTAAATAAATCTGCTTAAATTGGTACCTCAGAGAGATACTTCCTGATACTGATTTTAGTGTATCTCCAAAAGTATATTATACTATGAATATTTGGATACAGGAGTGTTAGCAGCTGGTTTCCAGGCTGTGGCGTGTAGCCTCTCCTGCCAGGGCCACCGGAAGGCCATACCTTTGCTCTGGCCTCAGTTTACTACTCTGTTTCTTTTTCCAAATCCGATGTTTTTGCTGTGATACTGGCCATCACACCAGCCAATACAAAGGTAGTATTTATTACAGTCATAATTCTACAGGTAATTCAACTTACCTTTTAGAACATTGAACAATTAGAAAAAATATCGATTTTGTAGAGGAGAATAAGCTAGCTTAATACATGCATGCTTCACACACAATAAACATTCATTGGATATTTGAGATTGCCGTTTTATATCTTGATGATTTGTACAGGAGAGATATATTTTAAAGAGAAAATGTAGAGAGCTAGTGAGGAATTCTTCCTAACCCTTGAGACTGTCATAGCTTGAGTTCAGCGTCTGGCCCTGTGACTTGCTTGGCTATTATTTGTATGACAGAATGCTTGTTGTACAGTAGTTTTATTTGGTAGTATGATGAGCCTTATGTTTTCAATATCTCAGTTTTTTGCATGAATATGTTTTATTAAAGGTTAAAAGGGGGGGTCAAATAAGGTGGAAGTAAATATTTTTAATAGTACTTTCTTGCAAAATTCTGCTGTCCTGTAAAAGCTGTCTTCTTTAAACTAGATCGTCACATTAAATGATAGGCCACTGGAAATGCTGCCGCCAGCATTTATCGATGCCTGGTGCAGTAATGGGGGTCTACTGGAGTTTTCTATTTTGCTGTTTTTCTCTAGCTCCCTCTTGGGACTGTCCTTACCTGTGGCTTCCTATAGTATTTCATTCCAATTTTTTTCTTTCCCCTAATCTGCTGCAGGCAAGAGAAGAAACTGATAATGAAGTTTATCAAATCTTTAATAAGCTTGTTGATCCCTTGAGGCCAGATTTCTTTTTTTTTTTCAGTAAAACCCCTAAGGGCTCGAACGACGGCATGCTGCAAGCTCAGCATTGCTGAACTCTGACCTTGGATGGGTGAGGGAGGTCTTTACCTAAGTTCAGAAAGTCATGGCCTTGGAAAGGGGCTCAGTTTCCTCAACACCCTGTCGTGGAGACCAGGGTCATTCTGGAGGATCAAAGGAAGCTGGTGTTTTTCTGTTGTCTCTGTCTGAACACGCCCAAAGATTTTCTAAGCAGCTATGTCTGTTCTAATGAGCTTATCTGTTCCCTTTATACACCATATTTTCATTTTCTGTTTATCAGGTGATGAATCTAGGAGCAGCTGAAAGCTTGATTCTGTCCTTATGGGTGTTTTGAAAATTCCTTGCCTCTAAAGACACAAGCTTATCTCAGATTCAAGATGTCATTATCATGTCTTCATGACAATGTCATAAAAACTGAATGATAGGAGTGAGCAGTAAACAACAAAAAACTGAAAGCATATCAGATCTCCCTGAGTAAGTATTAACTGACTATAAGCTCTTTTTCGTTGTTACTATTTTGCCAGCTCATGGATTCCTCTCTGTCTCTCTGTCTCTGTCTCTTTCTCTCAATCCTTCCCTCCCTTTCCCTCTTTGCCCCTCTAATTAACACTGTATAGTAAAATATGCAACCCATATTAAAAATTTTCCCTGAATAGTAAACTTCATATTTTCTATTCACACCAGCAAACAGAAGTTCCGGGATCAATCCAGGCCCACTCCCCTCTCCACTCAGTTTTTTACGGAAGTTAATGTTTTGCCTTGTGTGTTGACCATGGGTGTTTAGCTTGACATGGTTTGTTTTCCCCCAGGTTTGAATAAATGCACTTATTCAGAGTGTCACTGTTTGCATTCGTCTGCCCTTCACACTCCTTACAATCTCTTTCGATGAACAGAAGGTCTTGGTTTTGCTACAGCTCCTGTTCAAGCTCTTGTGACCAACATCCCTGCCCTGAGCAGGTCACGAAAATAACTTTGCATTGTACATTGAAGAAGCATTATCTTGTTTTGATTTTCACACATGGATCTAGAGTGTATCTAGAATTGATTGTTTGGGGTGGCATCAATAGGGAACCATTATTCAGTTTATCACTGTGAATAGCCAGCATCCCAGGACTGTTTACTGAGGAGCCATGCTTTCTCAGAGTCCTGTAGTTGCTCTTTGTAGTCAGTCAAGTGTCCATGCATATGAGGAATTGTTTCTGGTTTCAAACCTATGCTGCTCATCTACTCTTCACTGGGCAGTGGCTACAGTTACTGAGATTTATACTAGAACTTGATATTTGAGGAAACAAAAAGCATCTTCTCCCCTTTCCTGCTTCTCCTCTTCCTCCTTTTTCTCTTTTCCAAAGGCTCACCAACTTGTCATCACTACACAAACAAGAGCCAAGTTTTCCAAACAGTAGTGGTTCATGAATAATAGAAACCAGCAAGAATATTATGATGGAAGTTTATTTAGTGTTTGACTGGGTCAAGATGAAGGAGAGCCTGTATGATCCTGGGCCTTTCAAACTACAAGCAGAGCTTGATCAGGATGTTTTAGGTTATCTTGGATTTCTCCTATTAATAATATCCACTTTTCAGGATCTTATTTTCTGTTTCTTGTAAATTAAATGCAATTGATATGCCAGGCATAGAGGCACACAGGAAGCAGAGGCAGAGGCAGGTGGATACTTGTGAGTTTGAGGCTAGCCTGGCTTGTGTAGAGTTCCCGGACAGCCATAGTTATTTAGAGAAAACTAGTCTCAAACACACACACACACACACACACACACACACACACACACACCAATTAATTTAGAGTCATCTCATTTTCATGGGGTCTATTTGCAAAGGTCATTAATCAATTCTAATGATTTTTTGCAAATTAATTTTAAAAGACATTTCTTTATTTTTAGTTTAGGCAAATTCCTTTTTCCCCCCTTTTGGTTTGGAGTTTTTGTTTGTTTGGCTTTTCTTATTTTCTTCTTTCTTTCTCCCCCTTTCTGTTTGTTCCCTTGTTTTGTTTCTATCTTCATAGTTTGTTTGAGACAGAGTCTCACTGGGCAGCTCTGACTGCCCTGGAATTTATGTAAACCAGGCTGGTCTCAAACTCACAGAGATCTGATTGTCTCTGCTCCCCAGTGCTGGGATTAAAGACATGTGCCACCACGACTAAATTTCTTTTATTTTTCTTGGCTAGGATTTCCAATATAGTGTTGAATAGAAGTAATTACAGCAAACAACATTGAATTGTCACCATTATCAAAAGGAAAATACAGGGTTATTTCAGAAGTAAGGAACGGTTTAGAAAATTTTCAAGACAACCCTAGTAAACCTTCTTTGCCAAAGATTAATTTTTAAAATCATGAATCTATATTGTACCATGTTAGGTACTTTTTATGTATTCATTAAGAAAGACAGATTTTTTTTTTAAAAAAATCATATTCTATCTATGGGATGATTAAATTAATATTTTTAATGTAAAAGCAATTGTAAATTCTGGAGTTGAACTAATTTCTGGCTTAGTCATCTTTGCTTATATTCTCAGATTCAATTAATATTGTGCTTCAGAATTTTTCGATCATGTCCTCAGATACTACCCAGAGTACACCGTGTGTGAACAACATGGTGGACAGCAGAGGACCCAGAAGACAGAGGCCCATCATTTCCCACAGCCTTTCCAGGTAGAAACAACAACACAAAACAAAAACCCAAACCGAACCAGACAAAATAAAACAAACAAACAAAAAAAACCAAACAAGACGTGCGTGCGCGCACACACCCCCCACACACACACCCACACACCTGTTTTGAAGGTGGTTGAACAAATGTTTTGCAAATTGTCATCTTAAAAGATAATTTGATAAGCTATTGGGACTTCATTTGCATGTAACAAACATGGAGGTATTTGCAGGTGAATCCCAACTTTAAAAAGTTTAAAAATTCTTCGTTGTCTTAAGTGCAGCATATTTTTTAAAAGGTAAAATGAAGAACTGGTCAAGAAAACATGAACAGAAGCATATGACAAAAATAGTGTATTATTTTACATTAATATACAATAAATTATGTAGAAATACAGGAACAATTTTTTAAAAGATCATGAGTGGGAACACCTAGTGGTTCTCCTTGATGTCAGGTTTAGAGACAAGGTTCTTTTGACCTGATAGTTCCTACTGTCCGTCTCTAAGATACGTGCTCCCTGAGTGAGACAGTCACTAGAGAAGCAATTTGGGAAATTTTATTAGTGAGAGTGCTTTCAGTTAAAGAATGGATCTCAGGCTGGGGGAGTGAGTAGGTGTGTAAAGGTCTTGTCACACAAGTGGAAGGACCTGAGTTTGAATCTTAAAAACTACAAAAGGCCAAGGGAGGTAGCACCATCTTCACCACTAGGAAGGTGGAAGATGGATGCAGGAAAATCTCTGGAAGCCCAGGACCAGTTAGCCTGAGATTTGCAGTGTAGCTACAGAGACTGGTCTGCAAAATCAGTTGAAGAGGAATTGGTACTCTAACCTCTGCATGCTCATCATGGTATGTATATGCTTGTGCATGCATATACACACACAGTTATATACAATTTCACACAAAAATAGCTTTTAAAAGCCAATCTCAGCTCTTATAGAAATTTCTGTAGAATTAATTATGTATTTTTTAATTCATTTTTTTCATGTTTATAGTCATTGTCTCTAAGTTCTTGTTTTTTATGTTCCTTTGGTCAGTAATTTCTTTTTATTTTAAAATATTTTAAGCTTAGAAGCTTAATTTACTTATTCTTAATATATTATTTTTACTACTTGAGAATTTCATATGATGTATTTTGTTTGTATTGATTCCCCGCTCTACCCTTTAGCTCCTCCCAGATCTGTGCCCAACCTCTCCACTCCTTTTTTCTCTCAACTGTATATTCTTATTTTTATTTATTTATTTATTGTTTTACGTAATTCCCAGTCTGATATGTTCTGGCTCCATACTCCTGGGTGTGAACCATCCTTAAGATTTACCAGAGGCCACACCCTTTAAAAACCTGTCTCTTCTTTCCCTCAAAGCTCTCAACTCTCAGTCGCTCCTCAGTAAGGGGCAGAGGCACACCTGCCCTCCCCGCTCCTTTCCAGGTGAGGACTAGCTTGATCTCCTGCAGGTCTTACACAGACAGCCACAGGTGTTTATGTGTGAAGTGTTTCTGTCGTGTCTTGATGACAGTGTTACACACTGGTCCTCCCTGACCATTGGCTCCTACAACCTTTCTGCCTACTCTTCTGCAATACTGCCTGGTCCTCAAGGGAGTGTGCCGATGTAGATTCTCACTTGGAGTTGGGCATTCCAATGACTTAATTCATTAAATTTGACTCATTAGTTAGGTGCCTCTCTGGGTTTCCACACACACACACACATTTACATTAGAGTTTTTATATTGATTTCTATTTAGCTAAATTTTGTCATCAGTATGATTTTAAGTGTCAAAATTAGAATAAATTGGCTAATAGATATTAAATTATACTATAGACAATAAACTAGTAAACATAATAGAGTATAGACTAAGAGACACAAAACATTTAAACTTTAAAAGTTTGTTGAAGTTTGTCTTTGCTGAATTTTACTTTGTATTTATATTACGCCATATCCTATACATTTCACCATTTTAAAACCCTTTTGGCAATATTATGTTTAGTTATTATTTAAATTTATTGTTAAATAATTTAATTGACGTTTTATCATATTTTTGTGTATTTAATTTACTAAGCTAGGGATTGGCTATGCTTGCAATTCAACATTATGTGGCACTGTTTGTAACTGTGACTCCTCATGCTTCAGACAGTTGCTTTTAAGGAAAGGAATTAGAATGTATTTTCCCAGTGAGTCTTTTATTGTTGTGGGCTGTTATTTTTCTCTTATGGTACTTCTTGAGAGTCTAGGTCTGTTAGTAGGGTAACGGCACATTTCTTTTGATCAGTGTTTATAGTTATTTCTTTCCTATCTACTTTTAACCTTCCTATATATTGATATTAGTGATATGTCTTTTCTTATTTTTCAGTTTGAAAAATTTTATACTTTAATTCTAGAATGAAGCTAATTTTATGTAATGTCTTCTGTTCTTTTTTGTCACACATGATCTTCTTTTAGATTGATACAAACACCTTCATTATCCACAGGGTGTGTGCTTGGGTCACGTGAAGTCAAAAGTTGATATGGGATGTTTTCTTCTATCACCTTGCACCTAATTTTTTGAGACAGGGTTTCTCATTCTGTCTGGGAAGATTGGCTGGCCCAGTGAGCTCTGCCTGTGTTCCCCCTAACACCAGCATTGCCATTATAGACATGTGCTATAGCACCTGGCTTTATACTTGGGTGCTTGGCATCTGAAGTCATGTCTCGTGTTTTCAGGTGGGTATTTTATTCAAGAAACCATTTTCCCAGCTCCCTCAGTATATACTATGTTAATGTTCTTTTCAAGTTTACATAGACACTGCAATATGAACCTTTCACTTATCAAAGCCTGAATCGATGACACTAAGATCTTCAGAGGTAATTACTAAGTGCTTTGGCAGTGACTTCTAAGCAACCTTATGTGTCTTTGTTCATTTCCTGCAGTCTCAATTGGTTTCTGTTGTGTGTTTGAAGTCTATGTAACATTACAACATTACAGAGTAGCAAGCTATCGCTATTCATTATTTATTCAACAATGTATCGCTATACAGTATACATTGTTGCTATTTCTTTTGCTCTTGCTATAGATGTGACCCTTCTTTTCAGTTCAGATTTCAGATATTTTTTCCCTTTACCAAAAATTAAATCTGTAGAGTTTGTTTAAATATTGACCTTTACATGACCATTTAAAGAAAACTTTGAAAAATTATTTTATACTCACTCTTGAAGGACAGATGGTTACAGAATGTAAATCAGAGGTATTATTTGAGTGTATGTTTGTATTTCTGAGTTCTACAATGTTATCCCATGTTCTACAAATTCAAAAGGCTTCTGAGAGATCCTCAGTTGCCAACTAAGTTCATTAGATACCTTCTGAGTTTCACTACTTTTAAGGATGCCCTTTGAGGGGGGCAGTTTTACTTGATTAGTATATGACTTGTCTATGTACTTCATTTTCCTATATTTTTTACAGCTATCTTGATGTTTCTAGCATGCTTCTGATCAGTATTCACCTGACATGATGGGCATCTAATACATACACACATCCCTCTTAATGTTTTTTCTGTGTCTCCTACACAATTCTGCTTCCCATCTTCTTCACAGTTAATTTAGTCCCCCCACCCCCACCCCCTCTCTCCGTGTTTTTTCATTTTAATTTTATGTGTGTAAAATGTTTTGCCCGAATATCTGTGTGTACTACGTGCATACTAGGCATGCACAGAGGCCTGAAAAGCATGCTTAACTCTCTGGAAATGAAAATTTAACAGTTGTAAACATTATGTGAGTGATAAGAATCAAACCTGGCTCTCTGCAACAGCAGCAAGTGTTCCTAACCACTGAGCCTTCATTCCAGCTCCCTTGCTCACTTCATCATGAGTTAATCTGTTAGGTATAATTTACTATTAAGCATCCACTTACCCCTTAGCTTTAGTTATTATATTTTTCAGTCGTATAACTGCTATGTGATTGTCTTTGGTACTTTTCTGATTTCAGTTGAGATTTTGAACTTGTTTTTTATATCTCTTGATATAACTATAACATGGTACAACTGTGTTGAAGTCTAGACTTTATTGGTCTCAAGATCTGGAAGCCTTTAAATCTAGCCTTACATTACTAGCTTAAAGATGTATTCACAATACTATTAAGTGCTAAGCTTCTATCCAATATCACAGAAATCAGAAAAGGTACGTTGGGGGTAAACAGAAGATGAACTCTGACTTCGCTTTTGTACATGTAGGTTTCTAGCCAAACTTTCTGTAATAACTGTTTATTATTTTATTGACTCCCAAATGCCATGAGATATATTTTACATTTTGTTCAGCTCCTTTAGAAAACCTTGCAAGGATATTCACTGAATGATCCATTCCATGATGAGCAGGTGCAAGAGTGTCTGAATTTACTAATTTATTTACTGCTATCACAATATGTGTTAACTATTTTTCTAACAAAATTGGAGACTTCAACTCAACTGGCTTCATGTTAGTGATTTCTTCGACTTCTGTTGACTACAAGATTGAGTGTTGGTTATGTGTTGCTATTGCATAGATTTTTAAGATTTTATTTGTATTCTATCATTTAAACTTAACTTCATGAACATGACTATCCCTTTAGGTTGTGGTTTTAACACCAGACATGGTGTTTGTGATGACATGTACACAATCCCAGGTTCTGCCCATTTATTACATACCTTATTTTCTGCCCAACTTGCAAACATTGTCAGGTAAGGATCATGAATTTCCATGAAATTACTATATGAATACTCTGTAAAAGCATTGTCAATGTTGACACAAATGTGAGTTTAATTTCTCACTATCAAAGAAAATTTAAGACAAATTCTACCTCTTTCTTTATACTTTATACCATATTATGTAGGGTGACTCTGATAAGAAAATCCAAGCGTCGGGTGGGATGCATAGGAGACGGCAATGGAGAACAGTAGTGGGGAAGGGGTTAGACTATGGGTTCCATTCACCTTTGAGAGGCCAAACCTACTCCATCTTTGGACCAACCTCCATCTTAAAGGATAAGGAAGAAGAAAAAAGAAAAAGAAAAAGGAGAAGCCCGAGAACATGATCTGCAGCAGAACCTAAGTTGTACTCTCCAGGAAGGACATCATGGCTTGTCCTTGGCCAGAGTTACTCCCTAGCTCCTTCCTAGCAACAGTTAATCAAAAATTAGTCTGATTGTTTAAGATGTACTTTCAGACCATTTGTGACTGTATATGGTCTTGCTTCAGACCACCCACCTTTCAGCTTACAATAGGCATTCAGTTAGATGCTTGCCAGGATAGACCCCCCTCACTTACTTCCATTTCCTATAACATCTCGTCCTGCTGAGGGTTCGAGGCTACTCTGCCTTCCTATCCTGATGTGTAAGGGTTGGGTTGGAGGAGAATCCAAGTCCAAGCTTGTAATAAAGAGACCCTAATGCTATTACACCCGAAATTGCTCCTTGGTGGTCTTTTGGGGTTCACAAATGCTTTCTGGAGCAAAACATTCACAGGAAAGGTTATTTTTAAGGTGGCTTTACTTAGAATTGCTATTACCTATAAATAGTAAAAGGGATCCAGGCTTGTACTTGATTTCTCATTATAACCTTATTTCTTGTCTTTCACAGCTAACCCACTTCTATAGCATCTGTACTCAAAAGTACTCCTGTGTCACAGAGAGTGGCTCTCATAAGAGGTCACATGTGGAAAATGGTGAAACTGTAGTTGTTATTTGATGGTATGATTTTAGTATTCAAAAATAAAGAATAAACTGCATCAGAGCATAATTAATGTCATTCCTGTGTCAAATGTACCCTGATATAGTTAATATAATCAGCGTAAATTAATTGGGTCGAAAGCAATATGAAATTTCCCACAATAGAATCACCATGTTCCATGCGCATAACTCTTCGTTAAGATTCAGGTGGCCTTTTAAACCTTTAATCTTTGAATCTGATTTCTTCATCTGAGTGATCACAGCTTTGGACTAGCATATAAGATGGCTGTGAGAATATCAGAGCTGTGTCAATGGAGGCCATCTGCACACTGGAGTGCACTGTACAGTGCGAGCTGATAGTTTGTAATGACAGCAAACAGAAACCTAAGAGGTTTCTTCTAACTGGGTGTTCATTCATATTACACCGTCACCAGCAGATTTTGTGGGATGCTTGTCTTTTATGTTATTTCCTCAATCTTATTCATGTCTCGTGCTACTTTCTTCTTATTCTAAAATGTAAACAAGTAAAATATGTATCTACACTCATCTCTTTAGAAAATAAGGAATTATAACCTATCCGTGTATTATCTCAGCTCACACTGGACTAACAAAGCAGAGTATATTCAGTTTCCCTCCATCTCTGGCTTGTCTGAAAAATGTTTAAGTTGATTGGAAAATTGAACCATGATTAGGATAAAGGAGTGTCCTATTTCTGTGACTTTTCATACTGAAATTTAGATTTTTGCCATCTTTAATTATTTTTTTCCAGAAAATAATTTAATTTTACTGTATTTGGAAATTGAGATTTTTATATGAGTTTATGTTTTCTATTATCTATTTTTTGATGAAGAAGTAATAATTAATAGGAGAATATAAGAATATACATTCATTTACTTTAAACTATGCAACCCAAAGAAAAAATAAAAATATATACCTTTAATAATATAAAATGTGAATCCTTGTCACCCTTAGATATCCATGTCATTTGTGATGTGAATAAATGTTATGTGCCATGTTTGGAACCAGTTCTTTTGGAGAACACACAGATAACATTTCATTTTCCCTTTATTTTAAAATTTTCAGGAGGTCAGTCATAGTCTTTCAGATTATGACTTTTTCAATTTTTAAATTATTTTAAACCATATGTAGCTGTGTGTATGTGTCTTCATGTGGGTATATGCGCATGGGTGCAAATGCCCTCAGAGGTTTCTGGAGCTATAGTTTTGGGTGTTTGTAGGCCACCCCATGTGTGTGCTGAAAACCAAACCCAACTTCTTTGGAAGAGCAGCAAGTGTTCTTAGCTGGTTAACTGCCTTTCCAGCCCAAAGACTACGGTTTCTTTCTTTCTTTTTTTTTTTTTTTTGGTTTTTCGAGACAGGGTTTGTCTGTGTAGCCCTGGCTGTCCTGGAATTCACTCTGTAGACCAGGCTGGCCTCAAACTGAGAAATCTACCTGCCTCTGCCTCCCAAGTGCTGGGATTAAAGGTGTGCACCACCACTGCCCTGCTCTTTCTTTCTTTCTTTCTTTTTTTTTTTAGTAACACCAGATATATGATTTCCCCCAAATTTGTTCATAGCAGTAGTCAAAATTAAGTTCTGCTATTATTTAATTAGATCATTTTTGTGTTGTTGTTCAATGTTCCTAATAAGATCTGTCTGTCTGTCTCTGTCTGTCTCTCTTTCATTTCTCCTTCCCTCTCCTTTATGAAAAACAAACAAACAAAAAAAAAAAACAGGAAAAAAAAAAAAGAAAAGATGTATTTCAAGCAACAAAATAGTCAACTTACTATCTCAAACAACCACTTGTTACAGAACCAAATTATTCCAATATTTAGAGTTCTTGGCATTTTTTATCCAGCATGCTTAGCAAAATGTGCCTAATGTTTACAGTTGTTGAACTTTTGGAGCTCTCCCTTAAAGTTCTTGGTTAGCTTATCAATTAGAATGTCAGTGGGGTATCACTCAGGGAACAGGAACAGATGGAAATGAACCTTCTGGAACAGCCTAGTGCAGCAGTTTGCATCCTACTCCATGAAAAGATTCCTACCAGGATCACACATATCAGGGGTCTGACACTTTATGCTTCCACTTATATTACTAAAAAATAGATAAAATGTACTTCATATTTTAATGGTCTGTTGATAAAGGAAATGTGTTACCACTAAGTGGTCCATCTGCAATGGGGAAAGATGGGCTCAGGAGTCTCCGACTGGAGGTCAGGACTCTGGCTCTCTTTCTATCATATTTACGCTCTATATTCTGACCCATGGCAACTTTCTAAGCACCCAAGGTACCATTTCTAAATGTCTATATCATTTGTAAAACACTTGGGTTAAGTTTGTCGGATAATAAGGCCACTTATTCAATTCTCTCTCACTGAAAAAGAAACACGCCTCATCTTAGACAAGAAATAAATAACAGGCAACTAAGGAATGCGGGAAATGGAAGAAATGGTAATTCCCAAGGAAGAACACACCAGCTGGCTATCTAACACCAATCTATCAGTTCTGAAAACATGTACCTACAAATAACAAATATATATTGTATAGCAAATATAGATTGAACATGTTGTGTTTATGTATTTAGGAACACACAAGGGGAGAGAGACAGAGACAGAGAAAGACAGAGAGAAACAGAGAGAGACAGAGAGAAACACAAACAAACAAAGAAACAGAGTCCATAAATTTAAAAGAGAGTGTACTGGCTAGTTTTGTGTGTCAACTTGACACAAGCTGGAGTTATCACAGAGAAAGGAGCTTCAGTTAAGAAAATGCCTCTGTGAGATCCAGGTGTAAGGCATTTTCTCAATTAGTGATCAAGGGCGGAGGGCCCCTTGTGGGTGGTACCATCTGTGAGCTGGTAGTCTTGGGTTCTATAAGAAAGCCAGCTGAGCAAGTGAGGAGAAGCAAGCAAGCCAGTAAGTTATATCCCTCCATGGCCTCTGCATCAGCTCCTGCTTCCTGGCCTGTTTGAGTTCTAGTCCTGGCTTCCTTTTGTGATGAACAGCAACGCAACGTGGAAGTGTAAGCTCAATAAACCCTTTCCTCCCCAACTCGCTTCTTGGTCCTAATGTTTGTGCAGGAATAGAAACCCTGACTAGGACAGAGGGTAAGACAAAGGAGGAACACAGGAGGGTGTCCAGAACAGAAAGGGAAGGGGAAATGATGTATTATATTATGATCTCAAAAAATCAAAAGGAAATATTAAGGAATATGAAAGACATGTCTAAACCTTTGCTCTCATTAGTTTTGGGCAGTTCCAGTACTCTTTCTTTGATGGCTGCAGAAATAAGCAATCTCAAAGGCTTTTGATGAGAAAAACAAATGTCTGAAAGCCATGAGGTTTTGGAGACTGATCTGCCCTTAGGAGAGACAGTTGACTTTGTTGGCTAAGAGAAATGAAGGCATTTGAAAAGGACCGTGCTAAATATGAATTTTGAATATTGAACACTGGCACAAATTCAAATATGGAAATCATTCAAATATTTAAGAGTTGGAGGAAAGGGCATTTCCTTTGAAATATTCTCTATAGCTTTTAACTAGAATACCGCACATTTTAACTATTAATATAACTCATACAGTATTAAGTGGTACTTTTAGACTAAGTGATATTGTGAAGGATTTTATTTTATAAAAGAACTTACTAGTTTTATAATTCTTTTTCATTTTGCAACCAGAGGTCTTAAAAAACGCTGTTCATAACTATTATGTCCATTTCTGCCTTCCGTACTTCAGCTCCCCATCACTGGGGATTTTTCTGATATCACTCCACTGTCTTGTTCTTTTCAAAATTACTAATGCAACAGGCAAACCACATTTGGCCCAGTCTCGGTGTAGTCCTCCCTTTGCTTAGCTTTCTTAAAGTCACTCTCCTAAGATTTTCTAGCTTTCTCCCTCTACTTCCCAATCTTTTCTATGGATCCATATCCTGTATTCTCCATTTAATCATCTCCTGAGTCTCCCCTTTCCTCTTCCTGTTAGCACACTCTCTCGATGACTCCTCTGACATTCAGAGTTGTGTATAGATGGTTTCTTGTGAGGCCCCAATGGCTCACTATTACAGAGGTGGGTCGAGGAGAACTTCAACCCTGGATACCTCAGATGAGTATGGCAAGAGGTGGCTTCCTCCCCCTCCCAACTTGATGCTGTGAAGTCAGCTGCCTCATCATCAACCCTAGTAAGAATTTATCATCCTGACAGTTATCAGATTTCACTCCTTGTTTGACCTTGTAAGGTTCACCCTCTACACACACACTCTACAATATGCAGATGAAGTATCTTCTAACTCTCATGCTTTAGCCAGTGGTACATGGCCCGCTACACAAACCTTGCCCCAGAGACCCTAGCTGCCTCCCCGGGGGCATAAATACCATCTCCTCTCCCCCAGTAAACTGAGTCAGTTCTCTGAAGCTGTTCCCATGTGTATATTATTTGCCCACACACTGCCCACTGACCAAGATCCTGCCTGCACCCACCTGCCAGCTTAAGCTTCCCTCCAGTCCAGGCCAGTGTGGAATCAGCTTGCCTACCCTAGGGGAGGGAAGCAGACACAGGCCAGCAGTTCTCAGCCCTCCAACTTCACATAAATCTGTCTATGAACTTGATGTTCTTATAGCCAACAACCCACAGGGGTATTTTTCTGCTTAGACTTGAGATCAACCTTTGAAATCTAGCTTTGTCACAGTAGAGCTCATCAACTTTATTTCTAGCACAGATCTTCTCTCAGTGAATCAACTGGGAACTTGAGTTTCACGTTTGGGCTTCACACCCATCGTAGCTATAAATTCATGGTGGGGATTGGTAACTGCATTGTGACCTATCTGTTAAGGTACTCCTCTCTGTCATTGTTTCCCTTCCTTGCCTCTGTTAGCTCTCAATGGGTTGATAGGCTGGTTTACCGTTGCTCTGCAATCTGTTATCCACTCCAGTCACTATATTGCTTCCATAGTCCAGACACGATCACGTTCATTTCCTTTCTATTATTCTTTCAATTATGTCCAAATGTGCTAATGAGTTGAGGGTCCCTGCAGGAGTGCTTGATACTCTGCCTTGCCTCTCAGCCTCATCTCCATGTTCACCTCCCCTTGTGCGAGGGCTCTTCTTGTTCAATACTTTGTATTTCTGTACACCACTGCTCCTTTCTACCTGGTACCTCTGACAGAACGTTGTCTCTTCTAGAACTACCATTTCATCCCACCCACTCTTTCAAATCTACCTATTACAGAGGCTTCAGGATCAAGTCAGTAGCTCCTTCTTGATAAAGGCTTCCTTGATGCCTTGCCTGCCAAGCCCAGGGAAGGTGATCTACATGGCACAAACTTTCACACCTCACCACTCAGAGCCATTTCTCCTCTCCCAGTGCTGCCCACTCTCTCCAAGAAGAGAGAATAAGTCGAACCTGTTCGATTGGCAGTCCATGCCCAGCATTGTCCCTGATCACATCATTTGGTTCTGTATCGCTTTCACTTAATTTGTTTTATTTTTGTTTGTTTTGTCCCAAATAGTTCATGCTTTGGCATAAAATATGTTAAAAGTTTCATTGTTCACCAGGGATTTCTGGTTTAAGTTTTAAGAACAATGTGTTCTGGTCATACAGATCACTTGAATGTTAGAAGATACAAAAGACATGAGCCCAGAGAAGGACTAAAAGTGTCACATATAGTACGTGCATACTGTGATTTTCCATACTCATATTGACAATGACAATAATGACAAGGACAGTCCCAGCAGCGTCTGACCTCTACACCTCAGACACGTGAGTGCTATTTTAAATGTATCAATCAGCAACATTCACAATATATGATTTTCAGAATGTCGCAAACGTAACGGGAGATTCATTATCCTAATCAAATAATTAACATGCAGAGGTGTTCGAAAACCTGGAATGCTGATTCCTTAAGTATCTTCAGCTGCTTCCTCTCGCTGCTGCTTGTTTAATGTTTAGGAACTCAAAAAGTATGAAAAATGAATCCATACAAAATGCATAGTTTTGATGTTTCTTTGGGAAATTATATTTTAAAGGATTAGGGTGAAGTGGCAGAAAAGACAATCAATGAATGAGTTTGGGAGATGCTCTGGAATTCAGCCATGTTCTTTCTACCCCCACCCCAGCCTCCAGGGGACATTTGCCTTGTATACAAAATTCACCAAGTACTCAATATCATTTGAAGGTTTCTCTTATGTTCTACCACCTTCCAAAGACACCTGGCTTGGGGAAAAGTCTCTGACACATGGGCCTTTGGGGAGACATTTCCAACCCAAACTAGAACAAAATCTGCCCAAGAACTAAGCAAAATCAGCTCCCGGAGGACACCTGCCAAGGAGACAGACAAAATAACTGCACTGCCAGATTGCTTATTAAAACCTAAAGCTTTCAACTTAATGTGTGCATGGAAATCTTGAGATTCACAAGAGAGCCATCAGGTTAAAATTAGATGGAAGTCCTTGCATTCTTTCTCTTACCTAATGATAATACATAGATGCTTCAACAAAACTCATAATATATGCAAAGCATTGCAATACTAGCTGAAAGTGCTTACGGATGTATTCTTTCCTTGGAAATTGGTGCTAAAACATTCACACACGACCTCTTAAAAGAGCTGCTTGTCATCTTTCTCCTATGCCTCCCAGAGATTCCTTCACTCCTCAAGAACATGT
Source organism: Rhynchomys soricoides (assembly GCA_019843965.1). Lineage (NCBI taxonomy): Eukaryota > Metazoa > Chordata > Mammalia > Rodentia > Muridae > Rhynchomys > Rhynchomys soricoides. The sequence goes on from JADRCH010000067.1 coordinate 6,873,439, forward strand.
ATCAAATATTAATAACAACTGCTGCTCTCAAAATGTTTAAGAACTTGGATCCCCAATCATGTTTTCTAATTATGCATAGAAGAAGTTTTGGGCTCTGAACTTCCACAATAATTATCTAATTAGGTTTTATTTTAAAGTGCTTATAAAATTCATATGATATCTTTATCATTACTTTATCATTACTTTCAAAGACTTCCAACGTGGACTTTTTTATAGGGCCATGTCCAAGTTTCTTTCCATCTGTATTCCTGTTGATTTCTGGAATATCTAGAGGCTGTGGGCTCTGTTCTTGGGGAAGTCTCTAAGTACAATAAAATGCCTTCTAGTACATGGCATGTGGCTGGGCTAAGATATGATTGTTGAGAAGGGGAAGCCTCACCCATGGGAGTCTTCCGTTCTGTACCATTTTGGACCATATTTGTTCCTTTCTTATCCAGTTAACATTCTCTGGGTTTTTGTGATCTTTCAAAATATCTGGCCTTTCCCAACACCCTCATGGTGGCTCACTACTGTCTGTACAATTCCAGAAAATCTGATGCCTCTTCTGGACTCCACAGGCACCAAGCACACACTTGGTATCCAAATATATGTGTATACAAAATGTTCTGAAACATGGAGTAAACTAATAATTATAATTTTTAAAAGATTTCTTATTACATTTGTAATTGAATAAAGATTCAAACATTAAACCTGATTTTAAAAAATAGTATGAAGTGCTATATTTTAGTTGTATCTTCCTGTGGTACTGCTATCATGGTTTTATGACAAATTTATTATGATAAAAATACACCTGAATACATATTACAGGTAGAAAAATCATCTTTTGTGATTTAAAATATTTTCCTGTGTTTTTTTCCTGTGTTATGACTTTTTATTTTTTAACCATACTCAGAGTTGATAGAATTTAAGATTCTAAAAATTTAGATCTTTTGAAATAATATTTCAGCTCAAATACAGTATCATACGTTTATGTTCATTCTTCGTGGTCATTTGCCTCATTGGATAGTAGAGTTCAGGTCATTTACATATACATTTGCCTCATTGGATAGTAGAGTTCAGGTCATTTACATATACATTTGCCTCATTGGATAGTAGAGTTCAGATCATTTACATATACATTTGCCTCATTGGATAGCACCGTTCAGGTCATTTACATATACATTTAGAATCACTCCTTATGCCTAGGTAGTGGAGGGTAGAGTTAGGAGGAAGATTTCTTACAAGAATTTTGTATTTCTTATATTTAAGATATATGAATATGTTCTGTAGTTAAAATGATTACAGAATTTCTAACTGCAATATGTTTTTCCTTGATACATATTACTAAATCCAATGGCTCAAAGCTAGCTTGTGAGAGAGTAAGTCACTGTCCCACTGATTTCTGGGAACTCAGGTCAACCAGAACAGAAACCAGAGCCTCTATTCCTGAGGCAGATGTTTCCCTGAGATTCCAGTGATCATTTTGCCTAGAAGATGAAGAGCCTTGTGGCCTGCAATGGGAATCTCAGGAAGTTGTAAGGATCACTGTGGATAATCCACAGACTATAGATAAAAGGGCTGAGAGTGTGCTCTACAGAGTCTGTGTGCTTCTCTCATAGGCTTCTCTGGGGCCTGCTGGTCTACCTTCTCACTCCAGAGCCTGGAAGCCATAAAGACAGCAATGTACAGGAAATTATAATAGTAAAGCGATCAGCAAAAAGAGGCTTATGGAAAGAAAACCAAATGACCCTGGTCAATATGATCGCTTACAGAAGGAAATAAAAGGAAAATAGAAACTGGTTTCTACAAACCACAGGTTTTTCTTTGCTGACTAAAACTTCTTTGCTTCAGTAAAGTCCACTTAGGATCTACAGTGTTCCTTTTGAAAGGCTTTGCCTGATGCTCTCATCCTCAAGGGACCCTGATTCTTAGATCACTTTATCTCCTACTCCTGTTCCCCCCAAGAGAATGGCTGATGATCAAGATTTGCTCATGGCTGATTTTTGATAGTCCCTTTTGTTCTGTCATTACACATTTAAGTGGTATTAGTAAGCTAAGCAAAATGCATTCAAAACAAAAGTTGTTAGTATATTCTGAGATTATAGCTCACCAGTAGAGTGTTAGACTAACAGGCAGCTTATGTTTAAATGCCAATTCAAGTGCATACATACTTGTATATATGAGCATGCTTGTGTGCATTCCCCCCCACACACAAACTAAACCCCACAACCTCCCCACACACATGAAATTATTTGTATAAAAACTAAATCAAAGGTTTTGATGAACTTTGATAAAGAGTTGTCAGTCCAGTATTCATAAAGCAATTTCGAAGATTAAAAGACATTTCATGTTGAGAATTAGTTCCCATTCACCTTTAAGTCCTAAATGCACTTAACAAAAGCTGAAACTGGACATGTAAAAGTCCAATGTTTTGAAGATATGATATATGCAAGAAAGATGATGTAGAATTTGCTAGCAGTGTCTTGGCAGCAAGAATTGTTCGATAATACAAACTCACATATTAGCCAAGCAAATATCTGTATGACTACAATGGACCATTTTAAACATACATGGTCCATTGTATGTTTAATCCATTTTAATACATGGATATTTTTCAGGCAAGAGATATTGAAGAAGATGCCTAAAAATGGAACTCTTGGCTTAGGTTGAAATCCAGGTTTTGATGTTTAATATGAAAATTTGGGAAACTAACAATATAATTTTTGTAACTCCTTTGAGAGTTGAGTTTTGTTCTCCCAAATGTGGAGAGTTGGAGACAGTGCTGATGAGGTGCTGGGGAGGACTTGATGCAGTAATCCATAAAAAAACCCAAAAAACCTAGGCACAAAGCCCAGGTTATGGAAGTGCAGCCACCACTGTGTTTGCCCCGATGTCCCTAATAACACTAAGTTTCACATGTATATTTTACTAAAGACATGTTCATTATTATTCAGATTATTATGATGAGGTTATTCAGGAAATAACTGCTGAGTGTGCTACTTGTCAAACACTAAGATGTGCAGGACAACACATCCAAGAATTGTCAAACAGTTCTCTGCCCAATCTTAGACCCTTTGGCACTATACAGATGTCAGATTAGAAATCACAAGAAGCTGAATTATTCTTTATCTTGTCTCATAGTCAAGCACTAAGTAGAAGAAAAAAATCATATTAATGATGATGAATAAGTGTCAAGCTCTGAGGAGGACTATGTTTTGGGAAATATTCATTCATCCTCTTGTTAAGTAAACATGCTTTTATCAGAATACCCCGTTAGGCAATACTGTCAATGTGGGTAGTACCAATATATGAAGTAATAACTATATAAAAATGAAATGTACTGTGGAAGGGCAGAGAATAGATATATGATATTCCTAAGTGCTTTACTCTACATAAATCTATACTTTATATAAATTTATTTTACTATATATGTATTGTTTACTATACATAATTATAAATATTATGTATACTTTACTATACATACATCTGAACAGCCTGTCCATAGAACTAGGCTTGGTTTTAAATAAGTTGAGCCCTTACTGGCTAATAACATTGTGTGTTGTGAGGATGAGCACAGACATTGAGTTAACCAAAACTTGGAGTCTTGACTTTGCCACTTAATAGCAGTTGGTTGACACTGGGAAATTGTTAAGCCCATTGGAAGTGTCAGCTGCTTGGAGACCCCTACAGAAGGTGGCTGTAATTGTGACAACTAAGAGTTCGTTCAATGCTCTGATTGTACAGCAAGTGCCAAAAGGTTTCCCCCAGACCAAAGGCTGCACAGACACCTAGGAACCTCCCAATGTCTTTCACGGAGCCTCTAGCTTAGCCTTATGCTGTCATCTTCAAATAGCTGTCTTGTTTACCTTTTCCATTTATTTGTTCTACTTTAGTGAAACAAATCTGTCCCTTGCAGCTATCAGGAAGCTGAGCTCATTAAAAGATGTCAACTCTACTTCCAAAGAGAATGTTTTTATTTATTCAGTTGTTTGCTTGGTTTTGCTCTACATGGAGGAAGGAGTTTTTTTTTTCTTTTGTGTTGTTATTCCGTATGATAAGTAAAATCTATTTTATAGAATTTTTTTACACTATACATCACCTCCTCTGAACACCTCCTAGGTAACTATCCAGAGTTGCTGATGATTACTGAAAGTGCCTGAGCTAAAATTCCTTCTTTGGACAGCAGCTGTATATTCCAGCACCATTCATCGCCGGTATCTTATATTTCCAACAAAGTCAGTGCCAGGTGAATATTTCTGATGGTGTTATCTTTCTGAGTGAATGACTTTCAAGGTCTTACAGTGTCTTGTGCACAACTTCCTAGAATCATCCAGATAAAACTAAAACTCCATTGCACGGATACTTCATGGGAGATAGGTACCAAGTAGTTCATCTGGAGCATGCGGTCCCAGAAACAACCCAGATTTCAGCAGCTTTGGAAGAATGCAAGCTGTAGGGTAAGAAAAGCAAAACCACTTACTCCAAAAATTAAAAAGAAAGGAAGAATAAAACCCCTAAATCCACGGACCTAATAATTTAGGAGAATGAAAGAGAGGGGGAGGTGGGGGGAACAGGGGAACCTGAAGCTTTTACATTATAAGCAAGAATGTAAATGAAATTTTATAACCTCCTCCATCATTTCAGCTTTACTGGCTTAAAACTCCAAACAACACATGGGAAGACTGGTGCCCTTAAAGGAATTCCCTAGATTTGCCTCTGAGTTCAATAAGCGGCCCTGTTCCTGGAGACTGACAATGAGGAATTGCCTTCCTATAGCCAGTGGGAGCCACCTTTAACTATCTTTGTTCTTATTCTTATAATGCAACCATAGCTAGAAAAAGAACTCATCGCATTAATCTCTGGTCATACACACTTCACAAAATAGCTTGGAAAAATTAGCTGGCATGTTCGAGTTCTCAGAATCTCAGCTGTTTTTCATTTTGGCCGTCAGGTGATTAACTAAGAGATGAATTGATTGATTCGCTTTCCCACCGCCTCTCTGTTCTAAGCACTCTCCAATTTAAGTCTGAACTCATTCCTTCCACTTATCTGTGACAGGAGGCAGCACAAAGGCCATGATGCACGCTTTCTCCTGCCTAAGCCAAAATAAGCAAGAGGAGCTGACAGAGAAATGAAGACACCTGACAGCTTTGCAGCCATGCTATTTCCTAAGAGGATTTTTGAGTTTTGCAAGAAGGCCTCAGAAGGTTTTTTCATTCTTTGTCCATTTTTTAAAAAGGCATCATCACTGTTTCCTTTCATTGATGCATAGACCTGGGGTTCAAACGTCTCTGAGTCTTAGCTAAAGGGAACCATTTACTTTCAGATCAAAAAAGAAGAGACGAGATGAAAATAGTTCTGAAGGCTCATGTTCAGAGTCCAGAGAGAGAGGCAGGGCCTGATCCTGTCAGCTGAAGGGACAAACCCTCTCCAGCCCTTGAGGCATCAAGCGACCTGGCCCTTCAAGAAATCACATCTCAGGTGGTGGTTTATGAGGTTTGGAATGTGACATTGATGATGAATGTGCTTCAGACTGTGATAGGACTCCTTCTACATGTAGGACTTAACACAGGACAAACAATTTGACATTTGGATTGTACCCCATCCCTCAGGTTACTCACTGTGTGAGAACTTGGTTCGAAGTGAACAAGATTCCTGCATCTGTTGGTGCAGAGGGGTGGTTTTAGTTTTGGTTTGTGTTGTGTTTCATTTAGCCTTCCTGATCTCCGTATCTCACGTAGAGGTTGATCTGAGGGCCAGGTGGAGCTATTCAAACAAAAGCAGAAACTTATTTCAACTCTAAAGCTAATGTTTCAGTGTTTGTGCTCTTCTGTGTGGGCAGTAGCTGAGTGAGTAAAGGCACCTCATGCACACAGAGACATTCACAACAGTGCACATGAATGGAGGGAGGATCAGCCCCAATTTCCTTATCATCTCTGGCGTGGTTTTTTGTTTGTTGGTTTGTTTGTTTTCTTGCCCTGCTTTCTGGCCTTTCATTATTGGCAGACTCTTCTCTGAATATGATGAGGAATGAGGTTTCCTATCACTACCCAGCTGACAGCACAGGGATGCTATAGCCAAAGAGATAGCTATTCTGAGGTTAATGTAGAGATATGCTAAGGTGTTATCTTTTGAGCAAAAATTCCCACATGTAATATAATGACCTGACAATAAGTAATTATAACAGGAAGATTTTAGCAAGAGAAAATACAAGCTTCTTGTTATGCATTATATTACCTGAAAACATTGAGAGCAATGGCTTTGCACAATTAAAGATTCAAGGACACATGGCGCACATCTGTCTCCTCTGATGAAGAGTAGAAGGGCTGGTAAGAAAGAATACCAGAGGATGCCTCCATGTTGCTTTCCTTGATCTACTAATTCTTTTCCCACACAGCCATTGATTGAACAACTGTATTTTGGAGATCAGCCTGCTAGTCAGGACACAGGGGAAAAGGTGTCATGGTAGTGCAAGACGTACAGAGGCACCCAAAACTCAAAATAGAGACCCATGATAAATTATTTTGCAATGCAGTAATTTAAATTTTAATGTAAAAGATTCTGACAAAACTTTTAAATCAAGACAGTATATAAAGTTATACTCAGAGTGAAACAGTGATGTAAGTAGGTACCAGATTATTCCTTCACTTAAAACATTCATTGATGTTATTATTTTTATCATTATTATTACTACTACTATTATCATGTGTGCATCCATGTTGTGTATGTATGGGCACACATACCACAGCACATGTGTGGAGGCCAGAGAACAGCTTTGTATATTTGACTCTCACCTTCCACTTTGCCAGTATCGTGATGGAATGTGGGTCCTGGGGATTCAACTCAGGCCCATAGGTTTACATGGGAAGAGCTTTTACTCATGGCCCCAGCTTCCTAGCACCTGGCATACATTTTTAGTATTTATTTGATTCTTCTTAAATAACACATCAAAATGATGTGTTTGAGGACCACTCTAAAGTAACATGGTTCTTCTTAAATAACATCAAAACGATGAGAGTTTGAGGACCACTCTTCAGTTTTGCTCTTATGATGTTTCTCTCCCTTCATCCTAGTGCCGAGTCCTTTCTTAGAACTCTCTTCTACCTTCTGAACCCTTGGCTAGGTGATAAACAAGAGTCTCTCCTGTGGAAAGCACTGCAAGTTTCTGGGAAGGGCAAGCATGAGAGGACTTTCATCCACTGATTTCCATTCCCAGCAGCCTTCTGAAGTCTTCAGGCCACCACCAAAGTACTAACCACCCCTGACCACACTTTGTTCCCCAGAGGATAAAACGTGTTTAAACACATCAATGAGAATGTGGACTGGAAAGACCACTTCTATATTAAGAGACACCAAACTTGTAGAGAAAACTTAGTATTAGAGGAAGAAAGATGTGACATGAAGGGGGCTTTCTTTTCTGTAGTCTTAAGTGTACTCAGATCTTCCACAAAATGTGCCTTGATTTTGGGTTGAGAAAACATCTGCAGTACAAGCATTGCCATCTTCTATTATATAAGAGTCATATAAACAAGATTATATATGTATATAGATGTAGATAGGATAGATGATAGATAAAAAGATGATAGATAAATAGATAATAAATGGATGGATGGACGGATAGATAGATAGATAGATAGATAGATAGATGATAGATTTGTAACCTCAATCCTCCCATAGTCTTTATCTGTACCTTCATTTTGGTGACCTGAAGTATTCAGAAACAGACTAGTATTCAGTCTTCTCTTTCCCTTCCCCCTTCTCTGTCTCTGACATGAGTCCATTTAGCTTCCCATGTTTCTCCCTCCAAAGCTTTGGCACTTTTTTTCTTGGAGCCAAGTTTATAACTGCATCAACATAACATCTTTACAGTACTAATACACTAACCTCACATACGGTTATGTCTATATTCTTTCTAGAAAAATGGATAGAAGTGGATATCATGTGAAAAAATAATAATCCAGACATAGAAAGATAACAATCACATTTTCTCTCCTATGATGAGTCATGATGAAAATAAAATTCAACCTAAAAGAATTCTAAATAAAGAAAGAGAGAAAGTAAAATGGACTCTCTGGGACAAGAAAGGGAACCAGCGAGGAGGAATAGTGAAGAGTTATTATGGCCAAAGTATAATGATAGATACGTAATAAAATGACAAAGTGGACATGTTTTTGAAAAGAGATCGTTCTGCCACTAGAAGTGGGCAATAGTTGCCACGTAACCCGGTGGACCACAGTCATGATCTCTGCAAAATGAAATTGCTTTAAATGAACTTTAAGAAAATGTCCAACTCATCTACTCTGGTTTTCTTATGATATCACCCAGGTATCCCCTCTGTTTACTGTACTGTTATGCCTTACCAGAAGCAGGTTATTTTGTCACAGACGGAAACCCATAAAACTGTAAGTAAAACTAAACCTTTTCTCAATCTAAGCTGTTTGCCTCAGGCATTTTGTCACAATTATTCAAAGCTGATCAACATAATGGCCAAAAGCATGTCCATTAGCACCAGATCGCATCTGTTTTTCCATGTTTTCTACACTGACTTCCTTAAAACACCATGATCATGAAACTTGGAAGCCATTATCAAACAAAGTAAAGATATTTTAACATAAGCATTATGTTCTGTAGTAAATTCAGATGTCTTCCAGGTGACTAGTGGGAGGGTAGCATATAGAGACCAGATAAACCAGCAAGGGATCTGGAAAAGACAGAGATATGGAGTGAGACTTATCATGCTTACTGAATAAATGTTCCATTTAAAAGTACAAATTACTTATGTCTAGGATTTTCCATTTGACAGCTTTGTACCATGAGTAACCTTTGGTAACTGAAACCATAGACTACGGTACAGCATTGCATTTCAGGAATGCCTCAGTTCTCTGAGAAGATGAGCAAACAGCAGGGGTGATGATAAAAACCACTCAGCTCAGAGTGGAACACCAGGAGCTGCCTGAAGAGGAAACAAACACACACAGGGATATGAAAAAAATCCAATAGTTTTGTAAGAGCATCTTTTTAAAAGTTAAATTCTTATGTAATCATCCATGGAAACATAAAAGTAGTGCATGTGAGTGAGAAACAAAGCCATAGTTCAGTACATGCACACAATATTGAATCCTGAAATCAAGTTACATCTATCTCTTCCAATAACTGTTGTTTTGTTACAGTGAAAGCATTCAACTCATTTCTCCTGGATTTTGAACTGTAAAATATATTATTATTAATTAAGATAGCTCTACTGTGCAACAGAACACCAGAATTAACCACCCCCACCTTTAATCTTTCCTTTGTATAGACACTGTATTTCAAAGATACACACATAATTTCACGAAAAGGCAAGTAATACAAACTTAGAAAGCATATCAGTTCTGGTCCAGTTACTGAAACCAAAATGTATAGAGGTGAATTTATGTCAAAAAGCTCATTACAAAATTTTGGTTGGGTAGAAAAGACAGTATATATAGTCGGTTATAATTGCAACTTTCCACAAGTTAGAATCACCTGAGTAGCCTACTGTGAGGAGACCTACCTGGATTATGGGCAGTTCCTTCTGATAGTAGCCTGGATAAAAACAGTGTGATAGGAAGACCACTTTGCCTATCCTGTTGCTGCTGCCAATTCCTTCACTGATACGGATTAAGCACCAATAGTTCTCCAAGAATCTTTGATGGTTTTGCTGTCATATTGGGGCTGCTGAAGCGCCCAGTCTCATGGAGGGAGCTACTCCTGGGTTGGCCTTTCCAGTGACAGATAGCTACCACAGAATTCCAACTGCTGAATTACCTGCCCTCAAGAACTGTATACATGCCTGGTTTTCAGCCTCTCAAATATGATTCCAATGTTGTAATTTTAATGTTAAGTGGTTGGTTCTATTCGCTTAAAGATTCCTGGCTACCACTGACAGTAAACAGAGTTCTTGGAGGTGGAGAGGCAGATCTCTGCAAACACCAAGGCTGGCAAAGTAATGATCCACAAGAGGCAAGAGAGAAATCTTGTTCAACATGACTAAATAGCCACTGTTGGTTCAAATTTCTAGAGTCTTATTTTGGGCATATTTAAGCACAGCATAATTTTGGGAAAAAAGTCTAATGATAATTAACTCAGTTCCATGTGTCCGGCAAAGCTTAAGACTTGTTTACATTGAAATTCTTCAGAGTACATATGGCCTCTTCCATAAAGATGAGCTCCATTGACTGAGAAACAACACTGAAGATCAGAGTCTTCGGGAGAATGGTGAGATAAACAGAAAAGCCTGAAAAAGTCAATGTAGCCTGACCCTCCAAACAGCACAGAGGTCACAAAGGCTCTGCTCCATTTGTAAAGTACATGTGGCATCTCCCATAGGATGGGTTTTATTGACTTAGAAACAATGCTCAAGACAAAGGTCTAGGAGAGAAAGAGTCTGGAATAAACATAAAAGTCTGAACAAGTCTGTTGTGACCTGCTCCTACAGGTAAGACAAGTCACCAGGCTGTTAACTCCATAAATTCCCAGATTCCTGGGCAGAAAACATTTCTGATTGCTGTAGTGCTTATCTGTGAGCAAGAGGACCTTATTCTGATATATGTATTTACTATCAAGGCTGCTGTCAACACCACTGGAACCCAAGGGTCACCTTACATACAAATTCCTGTTTCTTGACATTCTCAGATCAGCAAACATAACTGAAGGCCTTTGAAGGCCACAATCACCCACCATCACCTGAAACTGTTGGCCACTGCCTCTACCAGAGCCAGAAAAAGGATCTGTTTTCCCTCCATGGCCATGCAATCACACAGGATTCCTGCAGGCAAAGTTTAACAGGAACCAGCCACTGAGAGAATGTGAGGAATGCAGTTTCTGGGCTTCAAGTCCCTTAATCCAGGGGAAGACACAAGAAGAGAGGACAACAAAGATCAACAGCTGGGAATATTCAGAAAGAAAGACAACCCTATTCTGGTCACTCCATCATCAAGAGCAATTCTGTGCCTTCTCTCTATTTAAACTTTATTTGGTGGTAGGGGATGTGGGGCATGAAATGTACAACACTGCTGTTCAGGTTCACATATTCTTTTCTACAAGAATAATCACAGTTTAGTTCTTGCAAAGGCAAGCATACTATGAATGGTGCTCATTCATTTCACAATCAATTTAAAGGAGAAAATGTCTTCCTTGTTATAAAATAGAATTTATGGAACAGGGTGAGTGAGGTGGCTCAGCAGGTTAAAAAAAATAAAAGCTCGTCACCATGCCTGACAACAGTTGTCCCAGACTCACACAGCAGGATGAAAGCAATTCCTCCAATTGTTCCACCCATGTCCTGCAGACACATGAACCCAGTCATGGACACATGCATGCAAACTCACAGTGAGCAACCAAAATAAATGTAATAGTAAACAATTCTTGCGATACATTTGGTTTTTTGTTTTTTTTTTTCAAGGAAAAGCAAAAATGTGACCAACAGCAGTTGGGAGGCAGAGAAGAGGGAGAAGACACTTTTACTTTCTCGTTTAGAATGGCTAAGGTGTTGATGGGTGGAGACATCCATGTGTATAACACCTGTCAAGTTGGCTTCCATGTGAACCTAGTGATACCAATGGAATGAGATTAAAAGAAGAGACCAACACGCCTGGGCTACTTTCATCTTCCTTCACATTTGTAAGTAAAAACTTTAAGATTGACAGCTAACGAGCAGAGTTAGCCCAAAAGATGGAGGAGTAGCTCAGCTGGTAAAGTGTGTGCTGCATAAGTATGGAGACCTGGGTTTGATCTGGAGAAACCACATCATGGTAGAGCATCTTAGTAATGCCAGCACTCAGGCAGTGGACAATGGCAAGTCCCCTGGAGCTGGATGGAGCTGGCCCAGCCTACTCAGGATCCCATTAGCCCCACCCAGTTGAAGATCTTGTTTCTAAAATCATAGTGGACAGTTCCTGAGGGAAGCATTGAAATGAACTGTCTGGCTTACACACACACACACACACACACACACACACACACACACACGCAAGTAAATGCATAGCATAAAGCTGTGAAGATAGAACTGCATATATGTTCAAGAAGGTACTTCCATTTTATCTTAAGGAGCAAATCATTTTGACAGCTCTTCGGAGATTTTTCTAGTTCTGTCTGCTGAGTTTGAGTGTAAGATCTCACTGACGGAGAGGTATTTGAAGTGAAATCCCAGCCTACCACTTTGTGAGAACTGTGGATCAGAACACTGAAGTTTGTGGCATTTGAAGCTTTCTCTCCCATTCCCCATGACCTTGTAGCAGTTCCAGTTCCCAAGGGATTCACTCCTGAACTAATGCATAAAAGACAAGTGAGCCATCTCCTCAGTCCAGCATGGCCACGAGGCCCAAATGCAGTGGTCAAATATGGCAGGCCTCAAATGGCATGTCTGTATGTCTTTGCTCATCCTCTTGCTCCGGTTGCATTCATTTCCCATAACCAAACACTAGCTCAGCAAGTTCTTTCAGCTTAGAGTTCATTATTCAAAAGTCTTCATTTTCAAGTTAGTTCACAGGTCCTCCCTGATAAAAGCTCAAGAATTCCAAACAGTCTCATGAAATTGTTTTCCAGCTGAGTGCCTCCATTTTGTGTGGGTCCTACATGTAGGATAGTCTCTCCCAAGTTTCCAACTGCATTAAATATTTGACATGGTCAACAGACCCTTGGAAATTTATGTTTTAGAAAAGTAAACTAGCCGGGCAGTGGTGGCGCACGCCTTTAATCCCAGCACTTGGGAAGCAGAGGTAGGCGAATTTCTGAGTTCGAGGCTAGCATGGTCTACAGAGTGAGTTCCAGGACAGCCAGGGTTACACATAGAAACCCTGTCTCACAATAAAAAAAAAAGAAAAGAAAAGAAAAGAAAAAAGAAAAAGAAATAGCAAAAACAGTTACCCACCATGCTCAGAGAGCTTGGGCTGACAGCTTCTGTTTCACTTAAATTTCTGGTTGACTATGGATTACTCAAAGAAAAACAAAACACACTGTTTATTCAGAACTTTGTAAAAAAGAAAGAAAAGAGCACTTATTGACTTTTGTGGGGAGAAGGACACAGTGACCTGGGCATAACTAGAAAGTATGTGGAAAAGAGGGTTAAATTCCAAGACAGTCTCCCTCTTACATGACTGCAGTTTTTAAAAGTTTTACATGTTTTATTTATTTATTATTTATTCAAGCCCATGCTGCCCTTGCCCTTGCTATGTAACCCAGGCTGAATGTCACCTTCCACTGTTGGAATTACAAGCATGATAACCCATTCATCTAATATTTTACAACCTGAAAGAATGCTGCCTGTATGTATGGATTTAAAGCCGACAGTTGTAAATTTTTTATCAAATCAACAGTTTTGAGCAATTGGTAAATGCTCACTTCTGGGCTCACTGTGAAGACAAAAACATAACAATAATTCTGTGTAATAATGCCTTCAAGAAATTCCCAGCAAAACAGAGGCTCATTAGTAATAAATGCTTGGAACACACTGTGTTTGCTTCCACACTACAGTCATTTTGACAGTACCGTGGGGACTAGATAGCAGAAGCTACTACCAATAGCTGGGGGTGGGAAGATGCCATCCAAACAAGCTTTGGAGAGGAAGCAATTTAAATAGCTCATCCCTGAGGTGTGCAGGGGGACTTCTGGGCAAGCAACATATGTAAAGGAAAAGACTTGAAAACTCACAGCATGTCTGAGACTCTGCAAGTGATTGTTAATAATGAATAAAGGGAGCAGGTAGGATCCTGACAGAAAATGAACTTGTGAAGAGTGAAGAGACTCAGCCCTTCCACATAGAGAGTTCCAGGTTTTAACATATAGTGATGGTGGTGACAGAGACTAACCAAAAGGGAGACATCTCATTTGGTTTTTGTTTTTAAGAAAAAAATGATCTCTTCAAAATGGAGGACAGTAACTCATACTTAGGACAGAGAGTCCCCTAGACTGATGGGAGATATCTATCATGACTGGAATATAAACTGTCCCCTGGAGGCTCATAATATTTGAACACTTAGCTAACAGCACTGCCTAGGAAGGTTGAGAATCCTTCTGGAGATGGGCCTTGCCAGATGAAGTTGGTCACGAGGGAGAGGGGAGGGGTCTCGAGGTCTTCCTGCCCTCTCTCTGCTTCCTTTGTGTGTGTACAGCTTGGAGGATACAAGCCTCCGGCTTCTGCCACCTACACTTCCTGTGATTCTATTGCTATGCTTTCCCCTGCCTTGTTTCGGATTATAATATCTTGAGCCGTAAAGTCAAACTTTTCTTTCCTGATGTTTCTTCTCGTTAGGTACTACATCACAGCAAGGAAAGAAGTAACTAATTCGCTTTGAAAATTTGGCAGAGGGCTTTGAGGGTCTGAGGACATTGTTTACCTTCAGTTACCTGTAGAACCATAGTCATGTCTGGAAAAATGCCACAGTGCAGAATACGCATGCCACTGGATTGAACCTCATTATCTCCTAGCCATTCTTTAAAAGTTAATTTTAAAAAAAAAATCTATTAATTTAGGTAGCTGCTCTTTACCTTTGTAATATAAGGTAATACTGGTAAATTCAGTATTTTTCTTAGGGAAGATTTACTGAACATTTCAAAAGGATCAGCCGCTGTTCATTTTCTGAACTTGCAAAAGGGAATTCTACTGTCTATCTGCAAAGTATCCTGTCAGGAGGGATGAGGAGCTACATGGGACTTCTGCCAGGGAGTCTGAACACTTTTGTCACCAGTTGGTATTTATTTGAAGATATTTTAAGTCATGTGAATCTCATATTTTAATCAATAACTTTATCTTAACAATCATAACAATACTATTGTAAAGTCTCTTCTTCAAAATCGTGTGTCTATTTGAAATGCTAGGATGTGCTGCTTGGTCTATGTCAACTTGACACAATCTAGAGTTACCGGGAGGAGGGGAATTCAGCAGATGAATTCCCTCCATCGAAGCAGCTGGTGGGCAGGTCTGTAAGGCATAGTTTGGTCAGTGACTGATCTGGAGGCTCCAGCTATGGGTGGGGCCGCCCTTGTGCAGGTGGTAAGCCATGAGATGCAAGCTGGTAAACAATGTTCCTCCATGAACTCTGCCTCAGTTCCTGCCTTGGTTTCCCTTAATGATGGACTATAACCTAAAAGCCAAATAAATGGTTTCTTCCTTCAGGTTGACTTGGGCCATGGTGTTTTGTCACAGCAACAGAAAAGTGACTATGACATAGGAAAATGTCCCATGTTTCTTAAGCAAATTCTTGTTTCTTCCCTAGGATAACACCAAGGATAAGTTTCTGATTGCCTTCAGCATCTCTAATTTTATTCTGTGTTGGTAGACACCAAAGGCTATTCGGTAGTTTAGACCATTGAGTAGATCATTAACTATAATGTCACTATGGTGTAAGCACTCTCCTCAAATTTTTACTGTTAAAACTCAGATTTCAGGATTTATTTGTGGAGATAGTTTTCATTCAAGAGTTCTGGAATTGATGCCTTTAAAAATGACCATGAATAATCTTCCCTTTCTATTGAGAAGGTCAGTGAAATTGTAGACTCTGGACGGCGCGCACACACACACACACACACACACACACACACACACACACACACACACACCAGCCACCGCTCTTTTTCTTTTTATGCTCTATAGCACAATAGTTCTGCAGCTGCCTAGATGCAACCCAAATGGCCTGTCCTCCAAATGTTATGGTTGATTTTAAGGCCACATTGCCACAAATTAGATTCATCTGAGTAGGTGGCTTCAACTGAAGAGGTCTTAGTTGCCTTGGTTGATGTGGGAGACCTACCCAAATTGTGGGTTCACCTTCTGGTAACACCCCAGAGAATGGAGTGGTGAAAGAAAAATGATCTTTCTCTTTGCCAGCTTGGCCTTCCATCCTGCATTGAATTAATTTGCCCTCCTCCTGTGGTTGCTGCTGCTGCCGCCACTTCCTTGTTGATAGCTGAACCACTGTTTTCAAGCTTTCCTAGTGAACTAGGGACCAGAGGCTCTCCAGGAGCTGATCATCCTTCCAGTGCCAGATTGGGACTAGTGAGTCGCCCAGCCTCTTAGACTGAATAACTAGTGGTCACTGTCCTTTCCAGTAAAGAATAGCTATTTCAGGGCTACTTTAACTCCTGAGGCTCCCAGCCTCAAGAAAGGTAGCTGCAATGTTCTCAGTCTCATAGGTGTGATTGTGCTGTGGTTACTAATTTAAAGCTGACTTAGTTAATTCACACATGTACACACACACACACACACGTACATGTGAGTTATATGTTTGTACGTATATATGCATGTATATGCATATCTTTATATTCGTGGCATCGATTCTGTTTCTCCAGAGAACCCTGACTAGTATACAAGGTAAAGTTGTCAGGATTTCCTATGCTATGCACCAAGTTAATGCAACTAGACCACAGCCACTGGAAACTGGATGCACAGAACACTATAAAAGTAAATTATACTGTAAGAAAACACATTGTAGAAACCTACAAAAACATAAGTACATTATAAAAAATCATGTTCAGATGTAAAATGGTAAAGACCATAGGAGAGCAAAGTAAACTAAAAGTGAATTACTGTGGCATACTCTAAAACTCTGCCAGGCTAAACCCTGTCAACCAATTTTGATCATTCATTTAAAGAGCCAAGAAGAACTGGTAGTTTTTAAAATGCTTACTGACTATCAGATAAGCTCGGTAACAAGGTATGAATATTTTCTCTGTTTTTCCAAAGAAAGTACAAAGGCAGAGTTGAATGAAATTGTGTTGGATCTCTTCCAAACTTATTAATAGGCATTCTGCACAGGGATAAAAACAGCTTGTAATTCTGAACCTCTCCACATCCACTTCCTTTGGGAAGCTCTTCCTTTGGGTTGAAGCTCTTAAGCATAGCTTGGAACACTCAGGCCAAATCATCTCTCCTTTGGGTCCAAAAGTATATAAATCATTTGGCATGAAGGGCTTTCCTGGAACTGAGTATGCTAGTAAGACCTTGGAGAACAGGGACAGCCTGCAGCTTCCTAGCTTATATCCTCTGGCCCCATCGGAACCTGTGCCTTAGTTACTTTTCTTATAAAATATCTGACACAAGCCACATGAGGCAAGAAAGAGTCATTTTGGGTCACTGAAGACACCATCCATCTTGATGTGGATGGCATTGTCTTAGATATTTTCCGAGTGCTGTGACAAAATTCTGTGATCATCATCATGGTGAGGAGCATGGCAGCCAACGAGCAGGCATGGGGTAAGCTGAGAGCTTACATCCTTATAAGTAGCAGGAAGAGAGAACTTCGGACTTTTGAAACTTCAAAGCCCAACCCCCAATGACATACCTACTCCTCAAGACCACGCCTCCTAACCATCCAAACAATTCCACCAATGGGGACCAAGTATTCAAATATATGCTCCTTGCGGGCCAATCTCATTAAACTTCCCCAGCAGTTGGAATTCGAGGTAGCTGATCACCTGGTATCCACAGTCCGAAAGAGAGGGAGGGAGCTGGAGAGATGGCTCAGTGGTTAAGAGCACTGACTGCTCTTTAGGAAGTCCTGAGTTCAATTCCCAGCAACCACATGGTGGTTCACAACCATTGTAATGGGATCCGATGCCTCTTCTGGTGTGTCTGAAGGAAGCGACAGTGTTCTTACATACATAAATTTTTAATAAAAAAAAGGGGGGGGGAGAATTCTGGTACTTAGACCATAGTCTTCTTTGCATCAAGGACTCAGTTCTACCTTTCACAGATATGCCCAGGGGTGTGTCTCCAAGGTGATTCTAAATCAAATCAAGTCGTCAGGAAAAGATCAACCATTACAACTTCCCTGTGCCAGCTCACTCTATCTTCAATAACAAGAGGTGCAAACAAATTACTGCAGCCCAAATGTGCCAGGAAAATTCCACTAGTTATAGTGGTAGATCACTCACTATTCATAATCACTGGAATCCCTGACCCCAAATCAATTTGATGTGTGCTTTTATGCTGGATTATCAATTTTGTTTCATCCAGGAAAAGGGCTGATGTATAAGTAGGCATGGCAAAATAGATCCATTTTATTTACCAGTGATAGACTTGGATATGGGACCACAGAAGAACATGCAGCTTAGAGTTCCCTCGATTTTCCAAGCACTTTGCTAAGTCTTGAAGAGAGAAATGTCTGAAGATGAAGCAAGGGACTTCCTCTAGAAATCATAATCTCAGGGCTTTCCTTCTCAGAAGCCTCCTTATCCCCACAGCTACCGGGTTACATTTTCTTAAGGAGCAAACTGGGAAACGCCAATGCCTTGTCTGCTTGGTCAAACCCAAATGCGGTTGTTTGATGCCTGGAAAGTAAATCTTGCTGTTAAATGACTAAAAAGGCGCACAAGTCAGGTACATACGGGTTTCAAACGCTGCGAGTCACATGCCCTTTCAAAGCACTGAGGAGCTCAGCCGCCTGGGTTAGAAGGTTTCTTTCCAGGGCCCTCTCTCTGTTGGTGAGGAACTCTGTGACATCAGGATCACATCCACACCTCTTACCCCATCGAAGAAATGCAGAAGTGTTCTTGAAACGGTTGGTCTCAGGTCTGTCATTCCGTAGCACCGTCCATCACCTACATAGGGAAAGCCCTCAGTAGAACCGGGTACTGATTTCTTCCGTATTGGCATTTTAAACGGCTTCCCCCATCAATTGCAATGCAAACCCCAAAGCACAGTTTTCTAGTTTTTGATATGCTTTGCTGGGTTTTGCTGAGCTAAGCGGAAACATTTAGGTCTTGGAATGTCAAAAGAAGAAAAATGAATCCCAGCAGCTGCTCAGTCCAGCGTAAGGAGGAACTTTCCGTAAACCCAAGAGGATTTCCTGCAACTCCAAACACAAAGACCTTCACAGGCTCAGCTGCAACTTGACCCGTATACGGGGCAGGAGATCCGGGTCTTTCTAGCCAAGCAGCTAAATGCAAGCTAGACTTCACTTATTAAATAGAGGACCAGAGGAACAAACCAGCTCAAAAAAATATTTTTTTTAGTAAAATTTCTGAGATTCAGGTGAAGCCTTGTATGTATAAGGGGAAAAGATAATAACGCCTTCACACAATCAAATTCCTTCCTTCCGCCCTTTCAAGTGGTTCCATGAGGCAAAGCTTAATATGCTCACTTAATGGACAACTAGCCTTGAGATGCTGAAGAAGCAGCCCAAAAGAGAGCAAGAGTCACTCCCAAATCTGTCTTATTCTGAAACTCATTGTTCTTAAAGCCTCTTATTGAGCTTGTAAACAAGTTGTGGGTTTATAGGAACGTTTCTTCCTACTGCTGAAATCAAATCACATCTGCAGTTTGTTCTGAGGGAATACCTTCAAAGGTTCACGTCTAGCATATCAAAAAGTAAGGGCGTGCAGAAGTGAAGGAGCAAGTGCCCATCTCTTGCGCCCCTCCCTTCTCCCCTCTACCTCCAAAGCAATTCAATTCTTATATAGCTATGAATAATACTTTTATAAACGAGTTTGGAGGAATTTATGCCAATGTTTCATAAGCAGCAAGACAGAAGGACCAGGTTATAAAAGAAAGAATGGAGAGAAAAAAGAAATTTGAAAAACACCACATGACTTTATTAGCCCATCTCTTCAGATGTGGAGAGGTTAGCTTCAATCCTCTTTCATGGGGTAAGTCCAGAAGGTATTGTACATTTACAAATGACATTTCAAAGTTCATCATAAGCAAGATTGCCTAAACTGCCAAGTCTCAGACTGGATATTGTAATTTTGGTGGCCCAAAGTAACTAATGTTTATTCCTTCTCACATTACATGTCCTACTTAGCAACTTAGTGATGGCAACCCATCTTCTGTCTCCATTTTAGGACTCGCCCTGAAGAGGCCACGACCCACATACTATCATGAGTAGGAAATCCACGAGACAGAACTTGATGCTTCTGTATTCAGTGACTTATGCTAGTCCCAGTCTCATCTCTTTGGTTAAATCAAGTCATACGGTCATTGTGACCATTGGACATGGTGACAATTACATTCCTATATGCATGCCAGGAAATACTTCAGAAATAGTATTAGAGTGGTTACCTATTTGTACTCTGACTATATATTTTCCCCCTTTCTTCCCATGCTAATACATACTCTCCCCTCCCCCAGACTCCAAACTCCATTTCAGTTCAATCATAACAACAAGCCTAAAATCTCAAAATATTCATGCTAAGTGGGTAAAGGGCAAGATGACAAGATAAGTACACTAAGTGAACCATTGGTAGAAAGGAGAGAGGCACAGGCCAGTCACTGGTCCACAGCACTGCTGAAATCTTTTCATTTTGAGACATAGTTTCATGTAGCTTAGGCTGGGCTCAGCCTCTAGATGTAGCTAAGGATTGCCTTGAACATTGGCTACTCCTGCCTCTATTGCTTGACTTCTGAGATTATGGGCACGTGCTTCCATGCTGAGTCAATATGGCACTGGGTGTCAAATCTAGCATCTCCAGCATGCTCAGCAAGAAATCTGCAAACTGAACTGTCGCCCCACTCTGCCTTCTCTCCCTCTCCCCCTTACTCCTTCTCCTTGTCTTTCTTTGTTTCTTTTTTCTTTCTTCTTTTCTTTCCCTCCCCTTCTCTTCTTCTTCGCCTTTACCTCCTCATCCTTAATTCCTATTTGACAGAACAGCTTTTGTGTTTGAGGTAGGACTTTGTTATGTAGCCCAGCCTACGTCTGATCTTGCTACACTGTCATCACATTTTGTTCTCTTGAGGTTGTTTCCTGGAGGATGTACAGGGGAGGGGTGTTGACTACACACATTTGCTGGAAAGTCCTTTATTTCCCATGGTCATTTTGGATCACACATGAAGACAGTATTGGCAAGATATGTTCTTGAAGACTACACAGCATCCTCAAATCCTGTTTTTTCAAAGGAGTGGGGCAAAGTCATTTTAAATCTTAGTCACAATGGTAGTGGTTCTTTTAAGATGCATGCCAGCCTTTATCTCTTTCCATGACATCTAACATTGACTCTCTATCTTATTTTTCATATCAAGAAGTTTGCTCCAGATATCTGTAATGAGAGACTAGATGTGCACGAGCCTCTGCACCCCACCCAATGCTTTTGGGACCAGATGTAGTCATATGGACTGAGACAGTAAGCCAGAGTTCTCTGAGAATGTGGCTTGGTACTCAGATTTCAGAGTACCAAGATTCAGATTTTTTGTTTTCTGGTGGGGGTCTGACTATTACTCAGGTTGGGAGATTTATAAGGGATACAGAGCATTCAGATGGTCACAAAGAAGCTAAAGATCTGCAAATGGAAAGAACAAAAATACAGTTGCATTTACCCCATTGAAAGGAGAGAAGTAGGCTTGCTTTTCAACTCTGTGATACATTGTGATCCAGAAAGTTCTTTACTTCTTATGTTTGATATGAATTTCTATAATTTGTAACCACATGATCAGTGATTAAAAAAAAACCCTTAAAATATTACTGCCTTGAAAAAATTTTCCTGGATGTCTGTGTGCTTGATATTATGAAAGATTCCTCAAAGAATAAATATATGAATAAGACATAATGACAGGAATCACAGTATTTAAAAGCTTATTGGAGAGGATAGTAGGCAAATTTCCATGTGAAGATAAACCTGTGCTTACATAAAACACTGTAGCCATGTCAGTCTGGATGAAATATCAAGACACACATGAAAAAGAAGGGACAGCAAAAATTGAGAAAGAGTTATAAGAATAAAAATTCAGAGGAAGAAATGAGAGATGCTGTCACCTGACGTGACTGGAAGGAGAACACTCTAAATAGACTACTATTTGACTAGACATAGAAACATGCTGAAGAGTGGAAGCAAATGCCTCTATACAGCTATTTGGTGGTGGGATATCACTGGATCCCCCTAGAACTCCAGTCTAGGAGAATTCTCAGAGATCATTCTATAAAACTCTGCCATTATAGAAACATGAGAGCCAAGTCCTAAGTGCGTTGTCTGAATGACAAAAACCTTATAAACATAAAAAGATAATCTGGCAAATATCTGTTGATAGATAGTTAGAGAGTCATCTTCAGGGTGGACTCTGACACAAAAATAGCACAAATGAGCCAGAAGTCTAGAATAAGGGCTACATGACAAAGGTCCGTTTTGTCAGTGGCGCAGGAAGTGTGTAAATGCTGGTCATTGGCAGCATGGCATGCCTGCTGTGTGCTAAGTGCCATGCTAAACACTGTGCCATGCTCCAAAAGACACAGACAATGCAGCCTCCATGTGCCTGGGGAGCACAGTGCTCTAATTGACAGGGCAGTTCAAGGCCATAAGCAGATCTTGCTGAGGGACTCCAACCCAGGATGGGAGAGAGACCTTGGGCTCTCAGCATTAATCATGTGTTCTCAATGGTTCCAACTAAAACCAGGAGGAAGTTTATTACATGTTAATAACAAAGACAGATTTTCTAATTTTACAAATAAATTCTTCCAAGTATCTTACTGTCAGGGGGGAGAGGGAGAGAATGGCTTGCTGTCTTCATTAAGAGTGGTTCTATTGTTTGCTGAACACGCAATGGAAAGAGTGGCTGCTGTTAAATACATTCTGGGAATATGTATGGATTCTCAAATAAGTTCAATAAATACTATGCACTGATGCTTCGAACATTGTTTCAACAAAGAAAATTTGTATTTTAAGGCCAAAGTAAAAAATGAATATTAATTATAATAAAATTTTAATACATTGGGGTATGTATTATTTTGTAATTGCAAAACTTGGATATACTCCATTGAAAGATTTGGCTATCCTATATGATTTCTTAAAGTATATCTGTTTTAAAAGGTTTACACCGCAAATGAAAAGTACTGTGAATGAGGCAGTAACAGAAGCATCCGTGGAAGAATTGGAGCAGGTTTTAGAATAACTTTTGTTTTTCCATCAGGTCTGCTCTTACCCTTACCATATCTGAAAGGAATAAAGAAGACAAACTAGCTAAAATTGAGAGAGAAAAAAATTCTCACCAGTGACCAGTAGGCACTATTTCTGCCTCTAGAAATTTACTTTGACCTATTTACGTACAAGCGAAGGAGGGCATGTCCACTTTAATTTGAATCTCTGGCTTTGACAGCTAGGATTTGCATTTTTTTTTCTTCTGTCAAGCAGTATGATATTATTCCTAGGGATTCAGCACACAGAGCTCTCTTCTACCCCAAGTCAGCCTCTCCAAAGACTATGACATCAAGGGACAGAGGAAAAGCACCTCACACATCCTCCCAGTTAGCAGAGAGTGGGATGCTGGGCTTTCTTCAGGGACAAAGATTTTCAGGGTGTCCACATTTGAAGAGACATGCAGATGGTGCTCCTGAGACCTGAATAGCTCATTCTTTGCTGCTCTGATGTGCTGTGCTGTGCTGTGCTTTCAGAAGTAGCATTTCTAATTCTTCAGGACACGAGAATGTCAAAAATGTTTGGCCCAGAAACACCTACACGAGCTCTCATGTAAAGAGACAAACACACACATCCCTGGGTCCTTGATGAGACAAATTCTAAAGCCCTTTTTTTATTATTCATTCTAATGACTCATTTTCTGCAGTCGGGGAAAAAAACCACATCTTCACAAAGGTCAATGTTAAAATATCAAGGTGGACTGCCAAACAGAAAAATCTCCACCAGGACATGTCTTTATCTCCTCACAGAAGGATTTACAGCTACATAATAGCTTCAAGGTCACTTGGGGGAGAGGAGGGAATGAGGTTTTTTTAAGGAGTGTAACGAAATCAGAATAACATATGTGCAAACAGCAGTCAGTTCAGTTTACTGAGAGGTATCACAGAATGTGGCAGGTGCATTTTAGCTACAAGACCCCCTTACACTCTTACAGTCTGTACAATGGCAACTCGGCTATGGACAAAGAGCCCACAGAGTCCACATTACTAATAAAACAAATCCAAAAACTTTTAAGGATAACTTTGGGACACAAAATAGTTTTGAGGCATATGAACTGGAAGTAAAACTCTGGCTGGAACACACACCCGAGACTTCATTGTCTCTATCTAAATTGCTTTGTGAACATCAGACTATATTAGTTTTAAAATTCCTATCAGCAGGAATAATTTCAGTAGCAGGGCATACTAAATAAATAATACAAATCAATATCGGTGGTGAGCCAAATTGATGTTTCTGGAAGGAAGTGTATTCACAGAATCAGCTGAGCCAAGACTTATACACAAGGGACACAGTCTGTAAGAACCTGAACAACTCTTTGTTAGAGGACCAGTAGAATCACTACTGCCTCTGTATACTGGATATCATATACATCCCATTCCTGCCTCCTGAGGACAGCTGGAGCTGGAAACCTCTCTCTGCGCAGAGTAAGCTCCTCCCTCATCATGTTGCTACCAGAATTCCAAGAGGATGCCTGAAAGTCATTCCCCCAAATATCACTGCCTTCTTTTTATAAGAAGCTTGGAAAACACTTCTAAGTTTCATAGTCACTGCTGGGCCATGCTTTGATATAAGGGAAGAAAGTAGGAGATAGTGAGAATAGATAGATAGATAGATAGATAGATAGATAGATAGACAGAC
The DNA here is from genome assembly GCA_019843965.1 of Rhynchomys soricoides. Taxonomy (NCBI): domain Eukaryota; kingdom Metazoa; phylum Chordata; class Mammalia; order Rodentia; family Muridae; genus Rhynchomys; species Rhynchomys soricoides. The sequence goes on from JADRCH010000067.1 coordinate 6,897,910, forward strand.
AATGGGAGAAAAGGATAGATGATAGACGGATGGCCAGACAGACACACAGACAGATAGATAGATAGATAATGTATGGGGGGGGGAAAGGATAGATGATAGATGGATGGCCAGACAGACACACAGACAGATAGATAATGTATGGGGGGGAAAGGATAGATGATAGACGGATGGCCAGACAGACACACAGACAGATAGATAATGTATGGGGGGGAAAGGATAGATGATAGATGGATGGCTAGACAGACAGACAGACAGACAGAATAAAATGGAAGAAAAAGAACACACACATATATGTGTATGCTTATGTATGTATGTGCATATGTATGGTGTATACATATGTATATGTACCAGATTAAGGAGCTCCTAAAGCAAGCTGTCAAAGCAAAAGTTGGAAATATGGTTAAGTGAAGACAAAAGGGAAGTTGAAGAGGTCTGAAGGAAGGGTAAGAAAGTGTGGGATTGGGGTTGGCCTGGTGCTGCTGTGGATTCAAATGATAAATGCAGGCCCCCAAGATTTTTGTTGCAGTCCAGGTGAGCAAATTGGCGTTTAGACCAAACATTGCTGTGTAAACATTGCTTGTATTTATTCTCCGACTGCTTAAAGATAAGTGGCTGACAGCCGATTACTAAGGAGAATAGAGATAGGCAGGGTTTCAGGTCCCAGGCAGAGGGGTTGCAAGCAGGGACCACAAGGCAGAGGGAAGGAGGGGAGAAAATGGAGAACCATGAAATGGCCAGATGGAGCAAAGCTAGCACAGACAGGTCAACTATTGGCAAATAACTCGGGAAGTGCAGCTGGGAAATAACCAATCTAGCGTAGAAAAATAGTTTAGGGGTAATCACCCAATAATTGTACTAAAGCTAATTAAATAAATATATAGGACTCTGTCTCAGTTATTGGGGGGCTGGCCAGGTCATCAGAACTAATAGGGTTCTGTGGGCTGGGCTTTGCCTGTAGCTGCTTCCTTGGGTCACTAATTTCCAACCCAGAGGAAAGCAGAGAGAGATGGAAAGATATCCTGGCCTAAGGCTCTGTGGCTATGGGAGAGGAAGGAGGTAGAAAGTGTTTGAGCCCTCACAGGGCACGCCATAAAGCAAGGCCAGGACAGGAGGGACCTAGCTATAATTCATCAAAGCAAAAAGACCTCAGAAATTTCAAAAGAGCACCTTGTAAGAAGGCTGAGACCCAGGACATCAGAAAGCAGCTACTGAAGATCTTTTTGTTGGGAATTACTTGGACTGTGGGGAGACACGGCAGCAGGCTGCCCTGCCTTACAGGCTGCCCTACCTTAGCCTCCAGGCGCAGGAGTCATAACTTCCCAGATTTTATCTTTTCACCCTCTAAGAACTTTTAGGATTTGGGGTACTTATTTTTAACTGATATTGAAATAATAGCAACCTTTAAAAGAACAGGATGGGTTGCCCCCTAGACTCCTGCATCATCACCCAAATTTGTCAGTGGTTATAACTTTCCATGTGCATCACCAATCCTGCCTCTTTGTATCCATCTTTCTACAGAACCATTTCATGGTAAGCTGAACATAACGTGAAGATCTTTTGAAGACATTTCAGTGAATATTCCCAAAGATCAAGTACATACCATCGCACAATCCTGATCCCAATGACCAAACACAGAGAAGCTACTCCTACTGTTCGTACTGGGACCATTCCATCTGCGTTAAAACTCTGCCCATATCTCAATGGTGCCTTTCACAGATGTTTTTCTTTTCCTGTGTTCCCGAGCCAATTAAAGATCACAGGTGCTCAGTTATTCAGCCTCTTTCCCTGAAAGGATTCTTCAGTCCATCCTTCTCTTTCTCAACACTGACTTTTTTGAGGGTAGTCTGTCTCAATTCACCCCATGCTGTTCACAAGGAGGGTCCCCCTCGAGCATGTACAGCAAGACTGTCACACCAGAGGTGTGTTATCTTCAGAACATCCTCCCTGGAGGCACACAGGACGTGTCTACTCCTCATTGTTAAAGGGTCACCAATCACTTACATCATGTGGTTGAATTGGTGTCAGCCAGCTTTTGTATGATAAGATTATCTTTGCGTCTTACTATTGGTTGTATACAGGGAGATTCTCAGAGAAAACACAAGTACTGCTTCTCATCAATCTACACCCACAAGTTTCAGCACCGTTCATGAGTTTTGGCTGAATCCGCTTTTATGATTCATGTAAAGCATAGATTTTTATGTTTACACATGTGACACAATAATAGCCATTAATCAGCGTACCACTGTGGCTAAGAATGCTCCCTCCTCTTTTACTTTTACATTTCCATGTGCATGTCTTGTGGGTTTATACATTCCTGTTGTAATCAGTGAGTTACATCATCCCTTGCTGTCATTTTGGGGAGAAACTCATGGATTACACTGTGGGAATGCTCTTTTTTCCTGAGATATAATAATGTTAATCTTGGACTTACGGTCACATTTTAAGGCAACCCAGCCAAACAAGGCTGGTCCTGGTGTGATCCGAAGCTAAAAGTACTGGATGAGACTGAGGAGCCCGGAAAAGCATCCTCTGCCTGATGCCTTTCCCCTAGAAGAAGGCAGTGCACTTTGGGACCATTTCCTGGCCAGGGAGACAGATTTGTGCAGTGTTTCTTCTGTTATCCAAACTCACTGACTCCAAAAGCAGATAAGCAGAATGAGGACATCATGTTCTCACTAGATGAGGAAGTGGGATATGTGGTTTATAACCCCAGAATTTCCAGCTGCTGGGGGAGACCACTCCCAGCATCTAATGACACCGCTCAATGCTGAGGTCCCCCCAAAATTCTATTCTTGGTTACCAGGAAAAAGGCTGCACATGGCAAGATGACTGTTGCCAAAAAAGAAAGAAACAAAGAAAGAAAGAAAGAAAGAAAGAAAGAACAATAGAAAAATAGAAAGAAAGCCTTGATGCTGGCTAAAGGTCTGCTCAGCTGTGAAAATTCCCTGAGCACTGTATGTATATTGTGTGGAGAAATTTTCAGTTATCATGTCTGTGTGGAATCCAGTTTGTTCTAGAGATAGACCAGACAGCTGTCCCTGCAGAGTCACAAAAGCAGCTTGAGCCTCCTCTCTTTCTGTGAACCTCGGAGGCTGGCCCATGTTTGCCCTTGCCTGACCTCTGCCCTTCAGAATTCAGTGTTTGGCTTCCTCACCATCAGCTCCAGTCCCTTTAGTGCTTTGTGCTTTGTGCTTCTGCTAGCATGTTAAAAGTGAGCTCTTGCCCTGGCTTCTTCCCTCTCTTATTCCTGAGGACAGCAACATGGCCCTGATTTTGTTTAATTCTTCCTTCCTTCCCTTCCTTCCTTCCTTCCTTTTTCTTTCTTTCTTTCTTTCTTTCTTTCTTTCTTTCTTTCTTTCTTCCTTTCTATTTTTCTATTGTTTTTCCTTTCTTTTGTTCTTTCCCTTCCTTCCTTCCTTCCTTTCTATTTTTCTATTGTCTTTTCTTTTCTTCCTTCCTTCCTTCCTTCCTTTCTATTTTTCTATTGTCTTTTCTTTTCTTTCTTCCTTCCTTCCTTCCTTCCTTCCTTCCTTCCTTCCTTTCTGAGCTGGGGATTGGGATTCAGGACCCTGCACAATCTAGAGAAACATACACTTGGCTTCCTTACAAGGTTCACCATGTAGTAGAGGCTAACTTAGGGCTCACTCTATAGCCTAGGCTTTCATCCAGCTTAAAACACTCCTGCCTCTGCCTCTTAGTCCTAGGATTAAAAGGACAGATAGTCCACCACATCCAGGCCTTCGATTTCATTTTGCCCTACTTTATACTTGTATGGTTTATTTAGGCTGCCTGTGGAGGCCCAATGTCCATTTAAAAGTGCCTTTTAAATCTTTATTATGTGCCCCCCCCGAAATGTTTATCTACTATTCTAATGGACTTGTGGATAGTTTCCAGACAGAAGTATTTTGATTTAATTGTCAAGAATAATCTATATTTCTTTTGGTGACTATGTCTGCACAATTTTGCTAAGCATATGCCTACAACGAAATGATTAGGCTATATTTATGTTCTGGTAATGCTGACAAATAAATACCTTTGCAGAATAATTGTAAAAATTAAAATTCCCCTTAGGCCCGTGGTTTTTGTTTGTTTGTTTGTTTGTTTTGTGCTCCTGACTGAGCCCAGGATTTCATACAAGTTCATTAAGAAGGTGTGGAGCACTGAGTAGTACAGTAGGCATTTTTAAATCACAAAGATATATGATAATGGCAGTGACTTAAATAGGTTTCCTGGAGTACAGGAAGGCAGACTTCAGGGGACAATATAAAGAGTGCATGCATGCAAGCTTGGCGACATGCTGCTGGGAAACAAGTGTGAAAACTAAGCTTCACCCTGCAAGAGGGAGTCCCTCCAACTCACCAAATTTTGAAAATTTCCATAAAGCCTAATATAAAACAATGGATTCAAGAAATGTTCAAGAAACGAATGAGCCAGATGGTAGCTCATTCCTGCCATCCTAGCACTTAGGAGGCTGAGGCAGAAGGATTGCCCTGAGTTTGAGTCCAGCCTGGATTACACAGCCAACACACACAAAAAAGGAATATTTGGAAAACATTGTTTTTTAAGCCCTTTGGTTTTAAACGCAACATACCATTCAAATTTTAATTTTGAGAGAGAGAGAGAGAGAGAGAGAGAGAGAGAGAGAGAGAGGCTCAATCAGAAAGGGAGACTGGTAGAACTAAACCAAAGGGGAGGGGAGGGAGAAGGGTAAAATAGAACAACAAGAAACAACTTGCCAGTGTGATTGGAAGTCAAACTTGTCTGTCAGGACCACTAGCAAAGACTGTAAGTCAGTCGTTATTGCCCAGCTTAGGATGAAATGACTTCATTCCATTTACATCATATGACGATAAAGTAGCATTTAATTCTGAGAAGTCAGATGATTTTACAGCAGGAGCATCTGGAATGGTTTCTGCTAGGTTATCGCAATGAAACAGTGACTGGTTTCGCCTCCGGTAGCACAGAGATTGGGACTTTCCTAACACTGTGAATAATATGTAAATGAAGAACTTTTCAAATTAGCTAACCTGAGCCTAAACCACAAACTCAAGAAAAGACCCCCAGGAAAGTGCATCAATAAGAAACCAGCAAGCGCAACAACAAAATAAGATCCTGCCAGGACGGAGACACAGCTGGTGACATGATATCCCCGGAAGGGTGGACTCTTAGGGGTGATGTTTTTCAGAATGTACTCAGTGAGTAAGTAAGTAGAGTCGGATTTCAAGGGATAAGGAAATCTGGGTGCTTTGCTCTAGAAATGATAATGATCCCCAAAGCAGAGGAGACTTCATGCTTGCTGAAGCTTCTGCTTAAAGCCGGCCTTGGGCAGCAATTGCACAATCCCAGGCCAGATAGTGATGACAGGCCTTGGAATGTGTGGCATTTGCATGGTTGTCAAGATTGAGGGCTCTAACAAGCCCAGGGTTCTGCCAGCAGGAGAGCTGAGGTAGTGTTATAGGCACACCCAGGGCCTCCACCTTTGAAACCTGAGCTTCAAAGGTGAAAGCTAAGCCTAGCTGCAAGAAAGATAGATCAGGGCTGAATCTTTCAAGATCTGTCGCATGATAAATACCAGTCAAGCACAGTGAAAGTGGGGGTGGTGCTGTAATAGCTGGAGCTATAGATGTTAATGTGGAAAGAGCCCTTTAGCTGGGAAATTTTTCCATCCAGGAGAAAGGTCAATGAGGTCTTGATCTTTCAGCACCGCAAAGCGGCCATTAAGGTTTGGAGAAAGAGCCAAGGCGATGGGACTGAGTGGGTAGGGAGACATACCTGGGCACGCACAGAATGGAATGGAAAAGGAAGTTCACTGCCTGGGTGATTGTTCACTTAGAAAAGACGCATTTTCACAGACATTTGACAGATTCCTTCTTTTAAGCTGCATGTGGTGATTTCCAGAACTTGGATGATGGAAAGCAGAAGGATCAGGAATTTAAGGTCATCCTCAAGAATCTGAGACTAGCCCGGGCTACATAAGATCCTGTCTCAAGAAAGAAAACAAAACAACACAAAAAAGCATAAGCAAAGTTAACCTCATTATACTCTCAATTCCTAAAAGCAAGATAAATAATATTTATCTGTATAAGCTAGCTGTAGTGTATATTCTCAATTGAAAGTTGGAAAATTCAACATTTTGGCATTGGTTAGAAATATATCTTCTATATTGCAGTTAATTACTTGTGCTATCAGTGCTGTATGCAGACTGTGTGACCTTTATCACAGACTTCACTTGTATGTTATCTTCTAATTTATTTTACGATTTAAACAATGAAAGCAGGGTCAGAGGGGGATGGGTTATTTTAAAACCTTCTGGAGGTGCTTGTTCAGCCACAATGTGAGTGGTCATCTGAGGAAAAATTGAGGTTGTTTGTTTGTTTGTTCACTTGGTTTTGTTTCTTTTTGCTTTTGCTTTTTGGTTTTTTGAGACAGGGGTTTTGTTTGTTTGTTTTCTGTGTAGCCCTGGCTGCCTGCAATTCACTCAGTGGACCAGGATGGCCTTGAGCTCACAGAGATCTGCTTGCCTCTGCCACCCAAGTGCTGGAACTAAAGGTGTTTGTCATTATTACCTGGCCCAAACCAAAAAAGTTCTTATTTTATTTAAGAAAGTATTGAAGTGGACATCTGGCTAAATAAATAAATAAGTTCTTATTTCATTTGATAAAGTATTGAAGTGGAAACTGAAGGGTTCTTTGGAAAGCCAATTGAGTTGGATGGTGTTTTGCTGGGGCAAACGTGTGAAGGCGTGTCTCCCTGAAGCAGATACAAGTGAATGGACATTTTTGCTAAAGCAGACACATGAAGGAACGCTTCGATGAAGCAGACACGGGTGAAAGAATGTCCTGCTAAAGCAAGCATGTAACAGGACATGTGATGAAGGATTTTTCACTAATGACACACTTGTATTGGTCCACCTTACATTGTGTAGTTGAGCTCCATTTGTCAGGACTCCATAGAGAAATGCACCAAAACCTTCAGGTGGTGCGCTACAGCTTCTTGCTGCTTCTTCAGACTCCGGCCAATTGGCAGAGTGATGTCATATAGACTCAAGTGGAGTTTTGCTAAGTCAGACTCAAGTGCTGAGGTAAGACACGTGGTGAGGCAAGACCAGTGGAGGGCACATGGTGTTTGGAGAGACTTTAAATAGGACTCAATGGACTGTGAGAGGAGCTTGGAGCTGGGGGCTTGGCTTGCTTGCATAGCTAAACACTTCTTGGTCTCAAGTCTTCGTTGATCTTCTCTTTGTTGAGAACTTCTGACATTCCTGTTGGTCTTGGTCCTTCCTGCTGACTCATGTTGAGCTGAGGCCTAGCTGTTCCTACTAAGTCATGCCACCACTGCTGCTCTCCCAACACTACTGAACCGGACTGCTGGTGTATGTGAAGTGTTTGCAAATGGATCAAGCTGCTGCTGCTGACCTTAAACTGAACTGCTGATTTCCTGACAATGCAGATGGGATTTGCTCCAAAGAACCTTTTCTAAACAGGCTCACTTCTGCTGTATCTTGTCTTTTCCACTACCTCTGGTGGGTGGTGGGCTAAAAGGGAAGTTAAAGCATTTAAGAACCATCATTAAAAATAGATTTTGAAAAAGTTAAGTTCCTTAGCGAAAGTTTACAAACTAACATTGCCAAGTATAACCAAAACGTTCCCAGACTTCAGTACCTGCAAGAAAATGGAATCCCTTCATCACATATCCCTTGAGTTGATGGTCACATGCTTCCAGCTACTATTACTAAGACTTTAACAGAACCTTGGTAATAGGTTTTCTCCACTAGTGAAATAAGCCAGTTCAATCCTAATGGAGAGCATAAATGCAGGTTTATTGGTGGTAGCTCTGGGTAGGTTCTTGATCTGAGAGGAGGAGGTCAATGAAGTCGCCACATAGAAGAGGGGCAGCAAGGTAAGAGAAAAATTCAAGAGGGGAGCAAAACGTCTGGATTAAATAGAGGAGAGCCTCTGGGGGAGGGGAAGTCCAGCTCCTGGGTTAGAAAGTTCAGGGTGGACAGCAGGGTATGCAAGTCATACCTTGCTCCTAACAGGTAGTGATTGAGGGATCCTGGGAGAACCTGGAGGACAGGTCTGCTTTGATATGTTAAATAGGCACCTCAGCTGCATGTCCCAGGTCTGAAACCCAACACTTGAGGGGTTCTGTCTTCAAGGCTGATCTCTTAATGTCATTAGGTCAAGGGACAATCTAAAGTGTGGATGTTTGCTGTCTGTGAGATACAGAATATCTACCAGTAAGTGTGGCCCCAGGGCCATAGAACAACAGAGGCAGAAAGATTAACTCTCAACCTGCCATTACTGGGCAGCTCTGCAGCAGGCTACAAAGCAGGGGGCTTTCTCTGAGCTTTTCTAGCTCTTCTACTTTGAAAGGAGTCTTAAGCTTACATGTGAGAAGGTTCCCATCCTCTGGGGGCAAAGAAACATTCTTATCTCTCAAAGGACTCAGAAAACGTTATCCAAGAAGTCTTGACAAGGCCACCCCATCATTCATTACCACGAGACCACCCTTGTTCTGTAGTCTCATTCTGTAAGAGTGTCTCCTACACATGAAACCTAAGTTTCAAAACCATGCAGAAGTTCTCTGTTTCCTTGGGTCTTTATTTCTGGAGAATCTCATTTCATGTCAGATTTGAATTAAAAGACTGGGCAGGTGTGCTTTTCTCTTGTTAATCTGTCTCATGTATAGGGACCTAATCCGTTAACCTAAAATGGGGGAAAGGGTTAGTTCTCCTCCCCTAGCTGCCAGCAGCTTATTTGAGTGACACTACTAATCTGCCAATACTTCTAAAATCATCAGAAGCTCGTATACCTTCCCTTTGGGCTGCCACAACCTTACAAGCCTCTTGGTGTCCAGCTGTACCATGATTCCTTGACTTTCCACCTTGATGAATGTAACATGAAGGAGGGTTCTTCTCAATTCTGGACCTCCTGGATGCTTTGCGGTAAAAACTGGCCTCTTTGTGCAGGAAGCTCCATGAGTCTGTAATTGATGATGATGCCAATGTCCTCTTCAAGTTTGTACCCAGTAGAACTACAACTAAAAATTAGTCTTCAAATCCTTCAACAGTACCTGACCCTCACCACCATGCTGGAGGCTTGCAGGCTGTCAGCTGCACAGGAATCTCCCTACTGCCTTTCCCAGCTCACACTTTGCCCAAATAGTCCTGCTACTTGAAAAAGCAAATGTCTTGGGTCCCAAGCTTTAGCTGTTTTCTAGAGGCGACACGTAATTTATGGCAGAGTAGAAATAAATGTGGATGAGATGATCACTAACAGTACATTCTTTGGAAGTGTGCATGTCAATCTTGCTGGGAAGGAAGCCCAGTCAGGACTCAGAGAGTGAGCCTTCTGAAAGTCTAGATGACCACTCTCAGACTCCAGCCTGACTCCATAGCAGCCTGTTCGCATGCAGTCATGGATCAGCAGGTCTGCTGGACAAGATGCTCAGCCAACCTCTGTAATGTAGGTAGACTAGAGACTTTGTACAAAAATTTTATACCCTTTCTTCTGGTTTTTTTTTTTGTTTTGTTTTGTTTTTTTTGTTGTTGTTGTTGTTTCAGTTCAACAGAATTCTTGGAAACAGTATTTGAAATCACCGTATACAAATAAAGTATTGATAAACAGAAACATTGCCAGCTACTTGACATGAAGAATAATGACCCCATCTTGTATCTGTGGATAATTACTTCCTTAAACACAGCAACCCAAGACTGCCAGAGATTTAGCATCTGCATTTTTGTGGTCTCCTTTCTTGTAGGTTGTTTGTGTACGCTTCTTAGTATCTGAGCATACTGGGCACTGTTGATTTTGCGACAGGGTTTGGCTTAAAATAACTTCAGGTTTGGTATTTTCTAGTCCTCCCTGTGTGTTTCCTTCTAAGCACCTCATGCTCTTAATCTGCAGAAGGAAGTTTGGAGGCTTGCCACTTAACCACCATCCTTTTTACTGAAAAGTCTTGCTCAGCCATGTGAGAAGAATTAAATAAAAATGAAGCAGCAGTGTGCTCACCTACTGAGTTCTTTTCGTTGGCAGCTAGGATACAGGTCTTTACTGAGGGTCTTTATCATCTGATTTAGGATTCCCATGGATAGATATTTTATGATACCCAATGTGAACCAAGCACAGGAGAGAAAGCCACAGTGACCCCCTTTTTAAAAAGTTTTATATGTCCTTACAAATATTAGATAACTAATTAGAGACAAACAAAGCTTGACAATCTATAGTCCAGGGTCCAACCGAATCTGTGGTCTAGTTTGTTAATAAAGTTTTACTGGATTGACGTCATGGCCATTGGTTCACTTCTGTGGAATACTAACTCCACATTACAATGAACTAAGTCTGGTAGTTTCGACAGCAGTTGTATGCCCTGCATCTAAACTGTTCCTTTAGAGAAACGATACTCTAAAACAATTCAATCTGCAGAACTAAACCACACGTAGCTGTGTTTGTTCTAACTGAAACAGGGGCATGCCAAGGTGAGTACCTTAGAATACCACCTAATTCTGCAGGCTACTAGACTTAATTTTTTAAAAAGGAACTGTGTTCAAGTAATTTGGATAATTTCTAGATATATTATTTAATGTGCCACTATGGAGCAATTTTACAAAGGGGATTAGATTACACAGAACCACTCAAGTTGCTTGGCTTGAGAAGCCCTGCCCTTTTTGTGGGGCATCTCATAGAGGTCGTTTTGGATGAGGACGTGGGGAAAGGCAAGTTGGCAAGCCTAATGACATTGGATCATAGAATATTTGTCTCTAAGGAGAGTCAAGCTCACGCAGCAGCAGTTGGTAAACTTGGAAAGGGTGACTGCCCTAGCCCCCAAACTTACTCTGGCTTCACTTAGCTCCGAAGCCTCTCTTGTGGCAGTAACTCGTCACTCAGAAAATCTTAGTGACAATGTCATTGGACCAGTGCTACAGCTGCACACAAGACTCCTCTTGATAAACAATTTCTAGGATCCTTTCTTCATTTCCAAAATTGGAGAAAAGTCCTTAGAATAATTTTCAAATCCCAATGAGCCATGACTGTGGCTTACTTGTGACCTGCCATCACCTAGAGCAAGGTTATGTGGGCGTCTAGGGGTCTAGGAAAACCTGGTGTGGCCTTTAGGGAAAGCTATGAGGAACAATGGGAAAGTTCCTGAATATTGGGAAATGTTTTCTCAAGATCAAGAGATTTATTGGCATGCATTTCAAATTAGAATGGTAGCTGCCAGGGCTTGCTCTATTCATGGGCAACATCAGTACAGTAGCACACAATGCCCCAGGTGGCCCGAGCAATTTAGATCCTGTTAGGTAGCCATTATGTTTCTAAAAGCAGAGTTTTATCACCGTACATAGTTTTGGAATTCCTTCTGACTTTGTCACCAATTTGCCTAAAAACATTATTGGTAGTAAGCCAGGTATTTGTTTAAAGTAGCCAAGCAAGATCTGGAAACCAAAACAACTTCTCCCCAGCTCAAAGACTTGGCAGTCCTCCGGAATGACTTCCACCCCAGCAATGAGAGGAAGCTGCCCCTGGGCATGCAGGCTTACAGCAATACAGCACCTTAGTTCTATGAGGTAGAGATTCAGTCCCTGCTTGTGTAAGAAAAGAGTCTGAAAGAAAGCAGGAATCTAAGCCCCAAATATGCCACATTGGCACAAGTCATTGCTTTTGTCTGCAAGAAATTAAGAGTAACATCATTAAGAACTTCCTATTCTCCGCCTTTTCCACAAGGGATAAAACTCCCTTTGAAAAAGTAACAGGCACTTACCTTGAGAAAACCTTTGACTATGGAGCCACTGCATAAGTCTCCTGCAGAAGGCCTCTTTGTGCTCCCAGACAACTATCCCTAAGCTAAGGACTTTCACTGGTGAGCTAAACTGAAGTTCCCACTCCCCCGGCCATGGGCCCAGACTTTGTCATGCCCCCATTCCTCTGTGCAGCACCTCAACAGCAACTGGATGCCTGGAAGCTTGGGAACCCCAGCTTCTGGATCCCACATCCTAGGCTGCATTTTTACACACACACACACACACACACACACACACACACACACACACACACACACACCCGGAGCGATGTCTTGGTGCTTCCCTAAGGCCTAGCACAGACCATGATGGCAGTGAATGGTAAAAGCAGTCTACTTCCCCATATTTCACTCCCCAGTGACACTTCCATACCCCAGCAGTGGGGCAGAACTCAGACCCACATATCTCTACCACATATTTCTCAGCCAGCATCCTAAAATTAGCACCCTAAAAAAAGAGACTTCTTTTCTGTATGCTCTGTTCTATTTATCATCTTCCAATTTGCTGGCTAACTGTATGACAACCTGATACAAGCTAAAGTCATCAGAGAGAAAAAAAGACTCAATTGAGAAAATGTCTGCATAACATGGAGCTGTACAAAAACCTGAAGACATTTTCTTAATTAGTGATTGATATAGGAGGGTCCAGACCATTGACCAGTTACCCCTGGGTTCTATAAGAAAGCAAGGCTGAGCAAGCCACAGGAAGCAAGCCAGTAAGCAGCACTTCTCCATGGCTTGTGCATCAGCTCTTGCTTCCAGATTTCTACCCTGTTTGAGTTCTTGTCCTGACTTCCTTCAATGATGGTGACGTGGAAGGTTAAGCCAAATAAATCTAACTTTCTGAAGTTGCTTTGGCCATTGTGTTTCTCAGCTATAGAAACCTTAACTAAGACAAATGTACAAGGCCCCAATTCTAGCAATGCCCTTGATTCAGCCATCACCAACCTCTGCATGCATGTTCATTTAGCAGGCAAATAACAGTTGCTGTCAATCTTCTTTCCAACAGTTTGACTCAGACATTAGCTCCTGAAACAGAGTGTAGAGGACAGGGTTTCTGTCTCCCCTATAAACCAGAGGGGATGACAAGGTGTACATTAGTTGCCATGATAGTTAAGGTTTTCTGATTCTTAAGAAATTCACAGGGAACAGTCCCTGCCAAGGAATTCTTTGTCTCCACTGTTTCAGAATCTTTACTGCTTCAGTGGCCTTTGAGTAGGTTCTAGAAGGAGACATCCTGGTCATGACACAATCTCACTTTAGAAAATAAAGAAGTCCCATGACATCAGCCTTCAAACACAAGTAAAAGAGACTACACAGCAAAAGCAGGCATAATAGCATGAATGGATCATTTAAAGCAGATCTAGATCCTGTCCTGGTATTAGCAACAGCCTCTAATTTTGAGTCTTGTGTACACGATTATCAATAGAATTTTAGTTTCCAAAATGTTCTCAATAACCTAAAAGGTCCCAGTGTGCTGCCTCTTTGGGTAAAGAGACTTGTCACTGAGCTTGATCACTTGAGTTCAATTTCAGGACACCTAGTGATAGAAGGAGGGAACCAATTCCCACAAGAATCTGACCTCTAGAGGTTCAGGCATGTGTTCATGTGCAGGCATATAAATAAATAAGTAAATGTTTATGTTGAAAAGAATCAGTAATCTATGAGGCAAGGATGATTACATTTATTTTACAGAAGATGTAGTAAAATCAATTTAAGCTTGTCCCTGACTAGCTTACAAACAAATGAAATTCAGACTATGGTTATTTTATTTGGATTTGACAATTACTGGGGGGTGACTCTTAATCTACTGCCTGGCTTCCTCTCCAGCAGTGTACCCCAGATACTTGCTGTTTCTCCTGGCCATGTGCTCATCTTCCATCTCTCCTTTTCCTCTCCCCTTTCCTTCTTCCTCCTTCTGTTCTTCTTCCTTCTGCTCTTGGTCTCTCTTGACAACTCTCTCTTCTCCACCCCCCACAGGTAACTCAAAACTCACCTACCTCTAATCTCTCCAGTAATTGGCTGTTGTCAATAGTTTTAAATCAAGGAACAAGGTTTGCATAGAAAAAGCTTATAACTGTGAGCAGTCCTAAATGTTCCCTTCAGGTGCAGAATTTAGCATTACGATACATAACACTGACCAAACCTCAACAGAAGAAACTAATCCTAAGAGGCTAATTATTTTGCCCGACCACATATGATTAACCCAGGTCTGTCTGCTCCCAGAGCTAAGATGTGCTGCCTGTGTGCTGAGTACTGACTCTTACTTAGACCTGGGTCTCCTCCCGTGAAGGAGCATCTGTTAAAGTTAACAACCAAAGACAGATATTTGCTGATAAGTACATTCATTTGGGAAACATTTCCCAAGGGCCTGCCATATGTCAGGCAATGTACTGTTAGGAAAATACCAGGCAATCATTCTTGTCCTCATGAAGGACTCAATCATGTCTGGAGGGATAGAGGTTTGAAAGTTACATATTATGTCACACATGAGGAACAGGCTTTGGAGAAGCTGCCATCTGAACAGAGAGTTGCAGGAGGCCAGGAAAGGAGCTCCGAGGGTGCAAGGTAGAGTGATCCAGGCAATGGGACAGGGGCAAAGGCCCTGAGATGGAGCATGACTCATAGTTGATTCAGAACCAAGGAAAGGCCAGAATGCCTGGAGTGAGCGGGTAGAAGGCACCAGACAAGGAGATAAGCAATGCAGTCAGTTTCCCATCTTCATTGCTGAGCATCTGTCTCCATGACTCACTTTTCTCCTGCTACCACTCTCTCACCATCCTTCTGAGCTGTCTGTGGCTATCTGCTCTCAACAGAGTTACAGGTTCTTGTTCTAGATGTGCACAGTCATCTTTCCATAACTGTGGTCTCTGATTTGTTCCACATCACTGAACACCTTTAACCACTGTGGTCTTCTAACAGCCTACATGCACACAGTTCAATCACACACACACACACACACACACACACACACATACCCTCACATGCACAGACACCCACACATAGAGACACAGAGACACATACACACATGCACACACACAGACACTCTCATGAACACACATACACACAGACACACTCACATGCACACACACTCACATACACAGACACACATAGAGACACTCACACAGACACACTCACATGCACATGCATGCACACACACACACATACACAGACAGACACACATAGAGACACACAGAGACACACAAACACACACACACACACACCTCAATAAGAGTGCTTCCACTCTAGGGGAAGCCACTGTCTTGTGAAGAAGGCTAAGTTGACCCTCTTTCCCCACTTCCCATGGGCTGTCCACCTCACAGCAAGAAGTCATGACTTGGAGTAAGAAGGCTCTGTGACACAACCATGGAAACTACTCTCTTGACAAAGCTTGGTTTCCTCCAGAATTTAAATACCTAATATTTCACCCGCTTTCCTTGCCAGGGAAAGGTTCTTTCCTTTTCCCCTCAAACCTTCATTTGGCATTTTCTTAATTATAGTCTGGCAGTCAAACAAGACTTTCTGAATTTAGGATAGGAACAAAACTTTTCTTTGGTAAAGGAAACTGCCCTTGCCCTGCCCTCAGCCTTTGGAACTTCTAGTTCCCTTCAGTGTCAAAGGGCACCTCCAACCCAGAAATCCAAAGACACTGTCCACATGCAGCTACTAGGAACTAATTCCCTGTGGTAAGCCAGGTTTCCCAAGATCTTATACAAGGTACAAGTGTTCCAACTCCTTTGTGTTTTGTAGAGAGAAATCTGAGGCCAAATTTGAGCATTTCTGTCCAGGATTGATCCACAGCCATATCTGCATATGGCAGATAGTTCCACACCTCACCTCGCATTGGTTCCACCTCTTCCTGTCTAGGCCTTCACTCCTTGTTTGGTATCCTTATCCCTTGTAAATCAGCACTTTGCTGCTGAGTGTTTGCTTTGGCTTTACACTAGTCTAATCCTGGCTGGGAACTGGACCACTTAGATCACGCAAAGTTGCCTACCATTGGTGAGGACACACTGCTGCTATCTGTTAACCATAGCTTTTTATCATCTATCTGTCCCCCAAGCAAACTAACTAAAATAAACTGAAGATACTTAAATCTATGTTCGTTGCTTTGGTTTAGGATCTAAGTCATAATATACACAAAATAGAATGTAAAATTTAACGTATACTTAAATTAGAATGTGTTAAAGTATTGGAAAGGAACATGTAAAAAAAGTCAGTCTATTAGGAAGATAAGGGATGGTGGCAAGGATTGGAGACAGAGTTTTAGCACAATCCAGGGTTCAGTTCCTCTCTCTGGAACTTTCCAAGTTGCACATTTTGACCAGTGACTTAATTTTCTGAGTTTATGTCCTCATTTGATGACAAATGGGGAATACACATAAAGTGCTTATCCACAGCTTTTGCAAGGGCTAACTACTCAATAAAATCAGATTTTAGCCTTTTCTGGAAGAGTCTGGTAAGTATTGCCCATGCAGGCCAAGCATCCTGAGTCACTTCTCACCCACTCTCACAGTGGAACTGTTTCTGATGCCAGATATCTGATCTCAAGGGGGTTTCCTTATTCTGCTCTGTACTTACTCTGCATTGGAGGTTTGTTGAGAAAGACAGATGATGCCCATTCCTCTTGACAGAAAGGGGCCCTTCACTAAAATCAAACACAATGTCACTCTGAAAGAACTTTGCCATCTGACTTCATCATTCTTTCCCTAAGCTGAACTCAAACAAGTTAGAAGCTTGTGGCCATTTACAAGCCTTTGAAGGGCATATCTTCTTCTCAAAGGAACTCAGCATCAAAAAGTTCCATGAGTTTCCCGCTCAGCTTCTTCAGCAGCTGATAGCACATTGCTTCACAGTGTTGCTTCATGGGTTAAGCACAGATGGCTTTCACCTTAGGTTTGCTACCCACAGTCTCATTTCTAAGAAGTTTGTTCCCAGCTTAGCTTTAGTTTATAGATGATTATTAAGGTTCTAGTAGTAGGGGAGAGGAGCTATTCAAAAAGGATGGATAAAGTATTTAAACTCTTCCAGGATTATGTGATGATTGAGGCCATTTATTACAATGAAAAATTTGATCTGGTTTAAGCTTTGAACTTGAGAATGTTAGCAGAATTCTAAGCGGCTTAGGGTCAACCCAGATGAGAAAGCACGGCACTGATATGTCAGATGTTTTCTGGGAATATCAAACCTCAGACCTTAGCATTATGGGCAGGTTTCATGGTAGAAATTATAACTAGAAAGTATTGTGATAATTTGCATTTGTGGCTGACTTTTGTGCCCTTTGTTGTCTACACTACTGGCTCCCGCATTTTCTGTGAACAAGGTCAGTTTTAACTTTGTTTCTGTAGGTACTACTAATATGGATATGCATTCTCCTTATACAGGGCTCTACAAGTGTGTGCTTGGCTCCACACATTGAATCTTTCCTTCTTCCTTTGAGATGTCCATGTCTATCTAATAAGGCATATTAAAATCCTCTTCTAATACACATTTCTTCCCCTACAAACTTACAAGGAAGTTCAACCTATCTTTGGGTTCTGACCTGCTGTCCTTCCTAAGTCCCCTGAAAGCTCTCTATCTCCCATTGCGTAGGCGGCTCCAACAAAGTGATAGAGACCAGCAAGTTTAACCAAGAAAACTGCATTTTTCCCAAAGGTTACAAATCAAAGATGGAGATGCCAGCAAGGGTGGTTTGAGTGGAGACTTCTCTTTAAGATTATGTAGCTTGCATCTCTGATTAGTCATTTGGGGTGTGTGTTTATGCCGCTGGCAAGTCTTCCTCTGCATGTTCTACTCTACTGATGAGGACAGCAGCCTGCTTGCATGTAGAGCCTTACGTAGCATCATCTTTCTAATTAATTAACTCTAAAAGAGTCTGTTTTCAAGTCCTGTCACATTCTGAGAAACTTTATTGCTGGGATTTTGAGAGGATTAAGCCCCTCCAGGTACCAATTTCATTTCCACCAGGTTCGTTATGGAAATTTACCAACGTGCATGTCTCTGAAAGTCAGTAGCAAAAGCAAATTGAAAAGAGATAAAAAAAATGAATAAGCTCTGGCTGGATTTTATTATTGTCACATTTTCATTGCTGCCTGTTTTTTACAAAGCTCCACTTCGGGTGAGTGCTATAGAACAGCAGGCCTCAAGCTTCAGTCTGGCCTTGAGCCTTCACTTCCTTTCCTCCTTCCAGAACTCAGTGAGGACTGCTTGTTGCAAATGGCAGTTTGGAGTTCTTTGCTTGTTTTAATGCTTACTACGCACTGAAACGATGTACATTTGTTTGTTTTTAAGAAGCTCCTAATCTTACTCTCTCATCTTCAGCCAGTTCCTATCACAATTGGCTTGAAGGGCAGAGCCACCACAGAACACCATAACCCAAATCTGCTGTGTTTATCTGCAAAGCCGAAATCAACAAAGCCTTGTACACCAGTGCATCATCAAAAATACATGAGCAAAGCTGTTTGCCAAATACATCACTGACAAGATTTAGGCTTTGTTTAATTGTTTCTATCTTTGCATGTTTCTCTAGATAAAGTTCCAAAACCTATTGTCCTCGAAAGCACTTTATATTGGACTCTTTTGCACAAATATTGGATGAGGATTATGTAAGCACTTCCGCGTTTTGAACCGTCATCTAGAAATCTTCAAAGGCTTTCTGACCAGTAGAGATAAAGGAGCTCCTTTAGGACATTGCCAAAGATGCTAGAAGGATCTTTGGACAAGAGGAACTTGTCAGTCAGACACTGTATATTTTAAGTTTGTGTTTATAGTTATAGTTTCAACTTTTACATATTTTTATATTGTAGCCAGAATCTGAATTCTGAGCACAATTATACTTAATTTTGGATGTAAAAAAATCCTATGTTTGAAATAATCTCTGTCTATATTTTTCCTAGTTAAATACAAAAATGTTTCCTCTTCAATATCACCTATAGTGTTTTGAATGAGAATATCTGGCCCCCATGGACTCATATATTTGAATGTTTTGTTGCTAGTTGGTAGATTGTTTAGGAAGAATTAGGAGGTATAGCCTAGTTGGAGATGTGTCACCAAGGATAGGATTTGAGGTTTGAAAATACCACACTAGGCTTGGTCTTGTATTTTTTTCTGACTCCTACCTTCCAACTAGGATATAAGCTTTCAGCTACTGCTCCAACACCATACCAATGTTGGAGATAGCCCTGGAGCTGTTTGTATTTTGATGCTAATTCTGCCCTCCTGGGAGGGGCTTCGGACAAGGAGTGAGTTACATACCCATGTGACTTCTTGTGAACCAATCCCCTAATGAATAAAGGAGCCAATCACAGGGTGAGAAGGAGGGACTTCTGGATTGGAGAGGGGAAGGGAGGAGGAGGACAGAGAGGGTCCTTTTGGAATGGGGACAGCATATAGGTAAGATGTAGCTGCTAGAGTCTCCTGGTATCATGGCAGATCCACAAGGATTTGCCACCAGAAGAATCAGATTTTGAAAAGGTTACAAGATTAAGTTTTAGTTGTTGAGCCCAGAGATTGAGTTACTACTGTTTCTGAGCTAAGTTTGTGTTGCATTTTCCTTCACACTGTGGCTCATCTGGGTTCCAGAGAGAGAAGTACAGTGGCAAAGTGTATGTTTGCCTAATGTGCACCACAGAGGCCGTGGGTGTATTGAAGCATGGAGCTGGTATGGTAGCGACCCATCAGAGAGTACCTAGTGGATCTGGTTGGAGCTCTGAGTCAGAGCTCCATGAGATAAAAGCAGGTTGACCATTGCTCGTCAGTACATGGCTGAGCAGGCCGACGGGGATGAGAGAACCAGGGCATAGTGCGGGAACTTGTTATATTCCTTCTTTTTAATATTTCCTGCAACATACCACCGTGTTTCCTATTGTGATGATCTGAAACTGTAAGCAAACCCCAAATTAATGATTTCTTCTGTAAGCTACCTTAATCTTGGTATCTCTTCACAGCAATAGAACAGTCACTAAGACCTTTAACAATGTTACTTTTTTTTAAAAAAAATTAAAGTCAGTATTTCATTGAAACTATATTTTAAACTGAACTCCCACAGAAAATGGCAGAGTGCTGCCCAGTTTTCCCTTTCACTTGCCCATCTTTGTACCACAACACCGATTCTCTGTAAAAGGCAAAACTTAAAAGAAAAACCAAGCAAAACAAACAAACAAAAAACAAATTACTTAACTACAAAGATTACAAACAGCTTTTGGAGATGCCTTTCTATCAAGCATAGTTTCTAAATCTCTACATGCTGGCTGCACGGGGTGACTTCTTTTCAAAGAACATAGTGTGGAAGTGTATGGACCTACAGCATGGAGAAAAGAGTGGGCAATAAAGAGATCTTCCAGATCAATATTAAAATGACAAATGTTACTTTATATCTAATGACATAAGTAATATGTCATAGCAAAGGAAATTTCTCTGTGTGCTATACCTCCTAATGTAGTCTAATCATAAAATAAAAAATTGTCAGACAAATGCCATTCAGGAAATGTCTTCAAAACACCCAAACAATAATCTTTGTAACATTTGAAGTCATCAGAATGAGGAAAGCCTGAGAAGTTGTCACACTGAAAAGAAACTTGTGGATTTGTTACAATTAATTCTAATGTACTATTCTGGGTGGGGTCCTGGACCAGATCTAATGAGCAGTAGGTAAAATTCAGGCATTCTGGATAAAATGTGATCTTTATTCCCTTGTAGCAATGTATTAATTGTATGAAGCATAACAGCTAATTTAAGTTGCTGGCAAAAGGAATAACTGGGTATAGACACGTGGAAACTCTGAGCTATCTTAGCAATATTTCTGTATGTATAAAGTTGTTCTGAAACAATTTAATTATGTGTATACATCTTATATAACTGCCAATGTTTATGAAGGCATTAATTTCTCAAGATCTACTTCCAAATTCAGCATTATTTTCCATCTTTGACAAACTGTGGCTTAAAAATATAATCTCACTGTTCTACCCTTTATTCCGTTAAATATTAACCAAAACTAGTATCTTCTATCTGGGGAATATTTTTAATTATTTATAAATACTTGGATAAACTTTGTTTTGGTTGCACATTTTTTTGTTCATATTTTTCTGTACTACTGATCTATGTCTATGAATGTCTTTTGCATTGCAAATAAATGTTTTCTATGTACTGTTCCCCTTGGTATGATGATGGTATTTTACATTCCATTACTAAAAAAGACTTTAGCAACTTATGGTACTTCTTCTCCTGCCTCACTATATTAATTCTCTCAGTTGAGATATACAACTAATCTTAGTGTAAAATAGTCTAGCCTCACGTCTTTAAATAGTTTATTAGTTTTTTTATTCTTTGTCCACCAATGTGAAAGTAACTTTAAAATTTGTAAAGTAAAAGCTATATGGTAATATAAAAGGACATTTTTGGATACAGAAAGATACAGAAATATAATCAAAGTGATTAACTTGAAATTGTCTTATAGCACCACACTGAAAAAACACAGCAGGTTACTGATACAAAAACAGACATGCAGACCAACAGAACAGAATATCAGACCCAGAAATAGACTCACACACCTATGGCATCAAATTTTTGACATTGGTGTCAAAGGCCAGCTCTGGATAAGATAACAAACAGTGCTGCCAAAGCTAGATATACAACAGAAGAATTAAATGAGAACCACATTTTTCACCCTGCACTAAAAACAATTCAAAGTGAAAGATTTAAAACATGAACCCAGACTGCTAGTGGAAAAAGTAAAAGACTTTTCAAATTTCAAGTGAAGGCAATGA
Organism: Rhynchomys soricoides; assembly: GCA_019843965.1. NCBI lineage: Eukaryota > Metazoa > Chordata > Mammalia > Rodentia > Muridae > Rhynchomys > Rhynchomys soricoides. The sequence goes on from JADRCH010000067.1 coordinate 6,919,473, forward strand.
TATTCTTAATAAGAGTCAACTAATGGGAATGCAATAGATTAAAAATATTCTTCCAGAAAAGGAAATGTAGTAGAGAAAAACTAGCCTACTTAATTGGAGAAAGTCTTTGCCAGCCATACCTCATACAGTGGCTGATACTGAGAACATGTAAAGAATTAAAATACTTACCACCAAAGGGCAAAGATGCCTCAACGATGACCTAATAACATAGACAGACAGCTCTCCAAAGGAGAAACACAAATGACCAGTTGCTTAAACTTTTAAATGTTTTATTAAACATTCCAGAAAGCATATTTAATTATACCTTAAATATCATTTTGAAATGTAATCTACATAAAATTATGAGTGGAGATTTCACATTCTTTGCATAATGAATCATTAAAAGTGCTTTGTTTTATAAGAGTTCTTAAGACATTTATCTTTTATTGTTGAAATTTTAAGATATCACATCATTTCTCCCACCTTCTTCCTCCCTCCAAACACTCCTGTGTCCTTCTTTGCTGCTTTTAAAATTCATGATTTCTTTTATCATTAATTGTTGTTACATGCATATATGTATATTCATATGTATTAATAAATACAACCTGCTTAGTCTGTAAAATGCTACTTGCATATATGTTTTCATGGCTGAATATTCAGTTGATGGCTATTCTTGGTTATCAATTTTATTACATCTGAAATTAATTAAAACTGAATGGCTGGGCACATGTATGAAGGATTTTTTATTCCATAACTAAATCATTTGAAGTGGGAAGACCGACTCTCTCCCTTTGCCTGTTTGCTCTTGCTCTCACTATCAAGTCCATTCCTTTACTGATATTTGAGTCTACGTTTTTGGCATTACAGTGTATACTGAAAATAGCTGAGATAGTACCCAGTTGGTGTGCCATTCTATGGAGAAGACAATTCCTCCTGCTCTCAGCATTCCTTAGTGGGCTGTAGTTTTTGTGTAGCATTGAGACCTAATGGTCTTTATATATGTCCATTGGTGGCATCTTTGTTCAGGTCATGTTTAGGCAGACATGTTGCTAAGACTTTATAAATATAGTTTCTGAGATTACTAAGCAATACAGTTTTACAACAAATTCCCTAATCCTCTGGTCCTTATGTCTTTCCACCTTCTCATCTACAATGTTCCCTGAGGCTTACACGTGGGAAGTGTTTTATAGATCTGCCCACTGGGATTGGACATCACAATTCTGCATTTTGATTGCTTGTTGTTTTCTGTAATTGTCACTATTTGTTGCAAAGAGAAATTTTCTTGATGAGAGATGAGCACTATACTTATCTGTGGGTATAAGAACAAATACTGGGAATGTAGTTAGGGATTATGCTGGGTTACTAAAATAGCTGTTGTAGAGTCTCCTCCAAGATCCATGACTTCACTAGCCCTGAGTAGTTGCCTAGGTTTCCAGTACCAGGCATCATTTCCTTCTTGTTGATTGGGTCCTAAATCCAATAAGAAAGTTGTTGGTTACTACCGACATATGCATGCCACTATTACACCCATAGAGTTATACTGCCATGCTGGTCACTGTGGTTCATAGGTGTCATAGCTGCATAGGACTATTGTTACTTCTCACCTTTGGAAGCTTCATGGTACCTATTGATGCCATGAGAGTTAGTCCTCAAGAAGGAGGCATTCAGGTAAGTTCCAGCTTAGGTGATTCTGGGCTTTGTGTCAGACAATTGTTCTAATTATTTGAGGAGTTTATAAATGCTTAAAACGTTCAACATCTAAGCCACCAGGAAAAAGGAAATTACAAGTATTTTGAGATTCCACCTTATTCCAATCAGAATGGCCATTGGTGAGAAAACAAATGAAAACAAATAGTGGGAAGAATTTAGGGGAACAAGAACTCTTATGCATTGCTGCTGGGAGGGTAAACTCATGTCTGCAGTATGCTAATTTCTTCAAAACTTAAAACCAGAACTATCATAGGGCCAGCTCCATTCCTACCACAGAGGTTCATATTCTCCCATGTTTATTGCTGCAATTTTTGTCATGAAGGCAGCCTAGATGTCCATCAACTAATGAAGGTGAAACCATTGGTGTATATACACATGAACTTTGATTTATCAGAAAATAATAATAAAATTATAAAATTGTGAAATTTGGAAGAAAACAGATGGATCTGAAAAAGTGATAATAGACTCAGATTTGTTTATTTATTTTGTTTTTGTTTCTCTTGAGACTAGGTCTCATTATGTAGTTCATTCTGGTTGTCCTAGAAGTTGCTGTGTTTATCATGCTGGCCAGGAACTCACAGATATTCTCCTTCCTCTGCCTAGGAGTGCTGGGATTAAAGGTGTGCACCACCACACTGCCTGGCCAGGTTTGAATTTTTAATGTGAGGGACAACAAAGAGGGGAATAATTTCTGGAGATAATATAAAAAGAAAATACCGGACATGAAAGAAAGCTGGCATAAGAGGGAAGAAGTGGAAGAGAAAGGAAGAAGAAGAAAAGCAACCACAATACAGTTTTGCTTGAATTGCATTTGTTTTAAAAATGCCATAATAGAACCTAAAATGTATTTATTATTAAGATAACAACTGCTTTAAAAAATATTATTACCTCTATTACTCCCTTCAGTTCACATACCTATAAACTACCAACTGGTATCATTGGTCTCTCCACATTTAAGTTCATTTCCATCATCACAACTATGTGTAGACATACTCCTATGGGCACATGAATGATCTCTGGAGCTGAGAATCATTCCATTTCCACTACCTATTTTGCACCATTTTGGTTTGTGCCTATGTCTCTGTCTTGAATTTTCCATCCTTTTTGAGACAGGAACTCCTTAAGTTGTCTGACTCATGCCCCTCTTACCCCTCACATGTTGGGATTACAGGCAGGTGGCATCTTTGTTCACATTTCATTCACTTGAAACTCACCAGTGTACCCCCTTCATTCTTTCTAGTGTGAGATCATTGATCTGAAAGGACGATAGCCAGAGGTCTGACCAAAGTCTTTTTCAACAAGCTATATGCAAATACATAAACAAGACTCATATAACGACTCATATGATTCAAATACATGAGCTACTTTCATGTAGATATGAAAAGATCATATATATAAGATGCTATTTGCAAGACATGTCTAGTCAAAGCATTACTTACAACAGCTCAAGATCTGCAGGTTTTGAAGTATAGCTCTATGAAGAACACTTTATCAACAAATTAGTTCTTTGGAGTATAGAATGCAGATCTTTTACACCTAACCATTGTCTCCTGTGTCCCATTAAGCTGAGACAGCAACATGTGACCACCATCAAAGGAAGGACATGGTTCTTCACCTTGAGTTTATGTGGCTGCCTATTTCCTTGCATTCATGAAGAAAGTTGATCCCAGCTAACATCTCTGGCTAGTGTGGGTCCAGTTTATCCCATGTTGGCACTGTAAGTTAAAAGTTCCAAAGCCCTATGTCTGAAACTTTTCTCTTCCCACACTGACTTTCTTTCCGGCACTCTATCCTGCTATAAAGCATACTGGCACCTGTCTGATCCTGCCTAAAAGAAGCAGGCTAATCAATCAAAAGAGTCAGTCATCAGAGACATCAACTTAGTAAGTAACCAACTTGTCAGATTTTCCTACCACTTCATTTTCAAAAATATTTAAAATACTATTTCTATTGACTGTACTGAATAAAAGTTTTGTTCACACTTTACTTAAGTATACATATATACATATATTATTAGCTGTATTTGTTATTATAAAGAATAATTATTAGAAAGATAAATATGTTTACTTAGATTTGATTTTATACAATGTATTCATGCATCCAAATATTGCATGCTATTACCAAAATTTGTGTTATTTTATATATCACTGAAAAGAAATAGATAAGAATAGGCCATAATTCAAGAGCAGATTAAAATACTCAGTGTTGGGTAATTTTCAATGAATTGAACAGTTTTATTATAATATTGTTGCATTTAATCATCTGAGGAAAACACTAACACTTTCTGAAATAAATTAACAGATCGGGATATTTGCCTTGCTTAATGTGTTTTCCAATTTAAAGATTGATTCTTCAGCAGAGTAGTTTTCACAAAATTGATTTCAGAGAATAATTCATTAATACGTTGATCAATTATAAGTCTGGGGTGTCTACTTTGCCAGAAACATTATGATCAAAAGTCACATGGCAATCAGTCATTTCTTCCTAAACAACAGGCAAAAATTCACTTGCAATTGAACCATGAAAAGTTAGCTACAGATGCAGCTGTGGAGAGGTCAAAGCATATCGAAGAGCCTCAAATACACCCCTGTTCCAATGAACTACACATACATGTCCCATAAATCCATATTTGCAGATTCAAAATGAGGAGTCAAGGAAGACTGATCAATTAATAGTAAGGAAATGATAATGTTTGAGAGTATAAATATGTTTATCCTCCTGTTAGACACTGTATCATGTATACATGCATCTGGACTTCATGTGGTATCTCATTAAAACAAATAACCTTAGGGTTTTGTGTATCAATTAACAACAAAGATATTGACTCTACATTTGCACTGTACAAGTTTCTATGAGATTCAAAACCTCACCTGAACCTAACAGTAATCCTGCAAAATTAATAGAATTAATAAAATTTTGTCATTCAGCAAAAGCTATGAATTATTTTTAAATTATATATCAGAATATTGCTGGGTGTAATATCACATGTCTTTGGTCCTAGCACTTGGCAGGCAGAAGCAGGCAAATCTCTGTGAATTTGAGGACAGCCTGATTTACATAATGAATTCCAGGAACAGCCAGAGCTATATAGTGAAATCCTGTCTCAAAAAAGGTATATCTATCTCTGTCTCCATAACCTATATCTAATCATATGATTCAGTAAAATCAATTATATATATCAGAAATTCTTCTGGTCAGTAGCCACAACAAACTGTACCTTGCTTGCTTCTAAATCTAGCTCACCGGAGAACTTTTCATTATTCACGCACTATTATATTATACATTATTTTAAATTATTTAAGAAGACATTATTTTGTTGCTGCTAATGTTGATTTTAATCAAGAATCCTAAGATGTTTTGGCATACATATAGCCCAGTAGCAGAACACACTTCATCCAGAACTACAAACATACAGATACACACACACCTGTTTAAACCTATGCATGCCCCCTCCCACACACAAAGAATTAAAAAATTGACTACCATGGTAACATTATAACCCAGAAATAACCTGATTTTCTGTTAATCTTCCATACTTTTTATTTGCAATTTTAGCACTCATTCAATGTTACTGTTTTCCAAATTCATACAAGTGAATTCACATGACGTAAATTCATTTTTTATTTAGTATTCACTTTTGAGATTTATTCATATTCTAGATCATTCCTTTGCTTGGCTCTTTAATTTTCTCTGGAACAAATATGCTATATTTATATTCCATTATAAAATTAAATTCTAATTATTTTTAATTTATTACTTAAGACATTTATATGTTTCTTTGTTGGCGTGCCTGTTTTCCATCATGAACCTTGAAAATCCTTGGACTCACTACAGCACAAACTTGCACAAGAGCTTTCCTAGGATGTTAAGATGAACACTCAAGGAAACTGTTCAAAGCTTTCACCAAAGTTTATTTTAAAAGAATAACAATAATCTTTATATAGGAGATTAAGCCAATCCTTACACATATGTGAACAGGTCCTTAAAAAGGGAAGCTTAACAATCTTGTAATAGAAGATGCACTACTGTTCAAGCAGGAGCCTCTCTCAGTTCTTCTGAAATGAGTCATCATCAGTGACAGCATACAGCTGAGAAGGAAGTTGATACTGCTGGTCAACACATGCATGTCCTTATTAATCTGAGTTTCAGTCTCTCACCTCTTCTTGGAAGATATCCTACTGTACTTTCTAAAAGGTTTAAATTCAATATTCTCAATCATTTACAATGCATTCTTAGATTGTTCTTGCAAATGCAAGCATGTGAGCAAACATCTTCTTTCCCACTGGCAAGAGTACATTTTGGATATATTTCAGGAATGGAGCCATGGGGAGCTATTCTGTCAGGGTGATTAAAAATGGAAGCTGGTAGCTGTTGCTACCATGGGCGAGTAATAACCAGTGTAAACTCACCCCACCGGAGAGATAAGCAATACCTTATATTTTATTCTACTCCCCCAAGATTTTATAGCCTATTAATGATCATTAACAGATTTTCAGTTTATATAGTTTTTATAATTAAAGCCAAACATCAAGTGTATATTTTCCTCCATAATTATTGTGTAGCGTGATGGCATTTTGGTACTGCTGAAAAAAATTTTTTTTTAAAATCACCAATTGTATTTTTCAACAAGTTAATCTCTGAAGCAAGTAATATATACACACTAAATGGCTCCACGCAAAAGCAGGGCAAACCTGTGAGGGCTGGCCTTCTCAGCAGTAACAAAAGAGCAAGAACAGTGTCAATCTCATCTAGCAAGAAAAAAGATAAGTTATAAACACCTCATTTGTAATACTTCTGTATAAAAACGATTTGAATACCCTTGTAGCCTGGTGATATTTTACGACTACAGGCAAAAGCAACAATAAACGAACCTTTGGGCCCTGAAGCATGGTGAAACATTTCTCCTCCCTTTCTGTCCTCAGGGAAAAAAAATTATCAAATTTATAACCTAACCCATTCCAGGAACATTTGTAGTGAGTCTTCATTTTGGGAACTGTAGTGAATGAGATTTGACTCTTACTTTAAGATCTTATAACTAAGAGAGAAAATGACTCACACACACAACATACAGAGAAACGTCACAAATAATGATGCCACTGAATCAATCGAATCTTTTTTATTTTTTGAAAACCCTGAGATACAACAAAATAAAACTCAGACTTGAGTTGGACTACACAAGAGTTCTCATTGTCCATTTCCCAACCTCTTAATGGATTTATGCTTCAGAGCCACCATAACTTACGAGAGTAGACTGACAACTCCCTTGTCCAGGAAGCTTGCTAACCAGTATGCAAATTACTACAACCAGTGGTATTTTACTATGCAAATCACTCCAACCAACTGTAATTTTCTTTCTTCCAACAAGATTACATAACAC